>OZ002745.1:16250000-17500000 GCA_963924295.1 Dioctria rufipes
AAACACATCATCAAAATCACGGTATACAGACTACTAAGAAGGTATGCTCAATATATTTTCAAAATTTAAAGCACGAAGTTATTCTGGATGACAAAATGAGATGCATGATAAAATTGGGCATTCGAGATTTTATGTTAATGAAAAAGTAGTAGTAGAGTTTACACCCATACCAAAGTTAAACTAATGACAAGTTATTAAGCAGGCGAGATTTCCGAGTGTTTTACATTTAAAATTCACACGGCAAGAAAAGGAAGAAAGAAAGAAAAAATCGAAAAAAAACAAACTCTCTTTAAAACTTTTATGAATAAAGACAAAAAATGTGAAAGCGCTAATTGCATGCAACGAAACAGAATTGCAAATGTTTCATTTTCGTAAATAAATGAGAAGGGTAGGAGTTTACACGTTTTACTCTCATAAAATGTTCCCGCGCTTTTGTGAAAACCGGTTTTTGCTGAAAAATTGAAAGAATTGGCCAATGTTTTTTATAGCATGGCCAATGTTTATTAGTGTAATTTCTATGCTAAATAAGCAGCACGTGCTTCTGTTTATATTCGTTTTGCTGTGAAGAGATTAAGTGGGAGAAATTCTTGCTGGATTCTGGTATTTTCGGGAAAAAGGAGAATTTTATTTGAGAGGAACTTTACATCTCCTTTCAGTATCTGGGCCAAAGCGAAATTCAATGACCTGATGTATATTATTATCAATACGTTTGAGGGATTTAATAAGATTTTGTCATTCGGGTAATACTACGTTCTCTCGATTTTTGTTTTTAGCTCGTTGTCTCAGTCGCACTGCAATAATGCATAGCCACGCTCTTTTCCCTCATTCATGCAAAAGACGAAAGTATATGATATTACTTGTTTCATTCTAAAAAACACCAAAAATTTTCCAATTTTGCTCTACAGCTTCTGAACTTGTCATTAGGTTAACTTTTCCCATACCATCAGCAGACTATCCAGCGCCATCTGTTAGTGAAAAACATTTCAAAACTGAGGGAGTACTAGGGGGTTTAGATTTTAAGATCTATTCCCACAAACTTTCGTTGTAAAAAATTTTAATATTTAATAGAACAATAACCACATAAGTACATACATACATATGTACATAGATACATAGTTAGAGGTAACATAGAGGATTTTCCAAATTCACCAGAAAGATGTTGTTCCAAGTTGCAATTTGCACAGGAAAACGGAAATACTAAGAAAAAAACAGAACACAAAACAATCTTATAATCACCCTCTCCAACATAATGGCAACATGTCCAAGTGTTAAACTCTTAATATTATCCTGCTTGGATTCAATATATACTTACAATAGATTTCTTTGATTTCTCTACTAGCCGTTGTTCCGTGGTTAGCCAAATTCACTTTGATCCTTTTCAGATTATTCCGCTTGAAAGGATGACAGTACGTTGATACTTGCCGACTGTATTATGCAATATATACATACATATATATAAGCAACACTATCCGCAGAAATAAATCACCGACAGGAGTCCATCCCGGATCTGCTATTCGATGTCTTATTTTCGTCCAAGTTGTCAGAAAGAGGACCAAACACAGGACCCCAGGAGCACTGATAAAGACACACGGAGCCGATCAAAGCTAAACGACTCGGAAATATTTAACGAGTTCTTTTGACATTTTCTGTTCGTATTCGGGTGTCGGTATGTTGATGTCTTAATGTCTGCCTGGTGGTTGGTTGCCCTAAAAGATTTTTGCCTCATTATGACTTTTAAGCGGCATCAATTGATCCTTTGTTCGATTTTCTGCCCTCTGCCATTCTCCGTCCAGGAAAAGTTAAAAAATTGCCCAAAATATAAGGTAAAAAAAAACAAAAAACTCTTTGGTTGCGTTTTTTGTCGATAATCGATTGAGACTACTTATTTCTCCACACACCGCCCGGCCGATGTTTTTATTTCCCTCTCTCTGTGTCGTGTGATTATCCTTAAGATGCTCTCACAGGTCTCAAATTCTGGAGTAAAATTATTGTGAGGGCTAAGTCTTCTCCTCGCGCGTTTTTTTTTTATTCTTGTAGGTATACGGCCTCCCCCTTTAAGTGAGTGCAGTAATTCGAGATTATTTTGTCAGGCAACAGGTTGTTATCCTTCATATATTATTGTTGTTGACATCGGACAGTCGAGTGAGTGAGCGAACGTTTTAGTAGCCTTTCTCTAAGATGGTGATGAAAATACCAGGAAATTGGAATCTACTCCAATTTCGTCAAAGGTGCCGCTGTTGCGTTAGAAAATTGTTTTTTACACTTGCTATTTAGTACCTATACCTATATGTGAAATCCTTTCGAGTATTCAATAATTTACGAGTGACAACATATGGAGACATGACTTTTTCTAACTACAATTTGTTTCTGTCTAATTTATTTACTCGCTTAATATTAGGAAAATGCAAGTATGTTTTAAGAGATCTGGTGTAGAAGCACCATTGAATACGATCATCGACCATTTTAATACAAAAAAGGACACGAAAATATTCATAGAAGGCAAGCAGTCATTAGAATTAGAAATTATGGAGGCCACTTAACGCCTTGTGAGTTGATTTTGACACTATGTGATCGTGTTGTAGTCAACATGAGATGAGGCCAAGAGCTTCTAGTTCTTCAAGTTATAAAAAAGTATAGTTCCTCCATAGTAGAAGAATTTAATAAAAAATCCTACATTAACTTTCAGAAATAAATTCTAATAAAAATGGATAACTCTTAAGACGATGCACAATTTGTAAAATAATAACTAGCAATTGTAGTGTTACGAGTTGTTCCTTAACAATTACAAACAGTAGAAATTTTTACTTATATTGTAATAATGTTCACGACTGTTTTTGACTTACAAAAAAAAAAACATTGTTAGGATTGGTAGAATATTTGTAGGGCACATATAATACTAAGAATTTAATTCCAAAAAATAGAAGAATTAAAAAGAAATCTAACAGATGCTACAAGCTATAAAAATTCTCACAATCAAAAGTTACCACAAAAACTCTTAATATCCAACCAGCAAAAACAAACGACTGCAGGGATGCGGGCTGTGTTTATTCTTTCATGTTTATGTAGATTATAACTTTTTTTCCACCACCAAAAAACAGTGGAAAACATTTCTTTTTTGCCACCCTATATATTTGACCAACACCACATCTATGTATATACTCGTAGGTGCTGCTGATTCCTTGTTATTATTATTTTCAAATATTTAAATGATGCCTAGCCGCCCTGTGTCGTCGACACGTGTGTGTACACTAACAAGGACGTGCTTTTCCACGTCCAAGGGGTCAATTGTTTTGGAGAAGACTCCAAGTGTGAGCACGTGTGCACCTTTTTTCTTGTTCGTTTGTTACAATAAACAGCAGTCAAAAGATTCTCCCCCCAGTTTGTATCATTTTTTTTATAACGTACTGAATTTTTAATTGGGGTGTGTTGTGCTAGATTGATCCTAATTTGGCCTATTACGGATATTAAGGATTCAGAAAGAAAAGAAAAGTAAAATTGTTTCTGATTCAAATGGATTATTGCGGTTCTACGTATGACTGGGAAGTGTAAGTCTGTAGTAGACTCCTAGGTGTTCTCATTGATTTTGGATAAAAAGAAAATATTAATAATTTTCCTATGAAAAACGTGTAAAATTCAAAAAGGATTCCATTTATATAGATCTTTTCAAGACATAAGAATAGAAACTAAAAGAGGAAATTCGTCAGTGTAATGTACTAGCAGTTTTACATTCCTTGTTGTACTTCTATAGAGAAAATGAACGTCAGGATTCTATCAAGCTGAGAACGAATTTACGACATGTTTACACGCTAATTTTCGTGTAAAGGATCGGCCATAAAATTTTTAACATTTTCATGACCGGAGTTTAAAATTGGATCGTAAATCACGCGACATGTAAAAAATTTTCTGAACGGAAGATATCCTGTTGGGGTCTTGTTTGGGATATTTTATATAATAGTAGGTAGGTATGTAAGAGTGTCATGCTAACTTCTAATTGTTTGGAAAATTCCTTAGAGAAGATAAGAGTGTTATCCAAATTTTGATAGATTTGTCATGTCCTACACACCCTTATGGGAACATCTTTGTCATTTTGATTTTTTTTTTTTTTTATTAAACTTTACAAACTATATTGTATATCTATCTATGTAAGATTTGTAAAAGTGCAAACATACATACATACGATTGAATCTGTTCTATAGTTGCCCTTTGACAACACAACAAAAGATGTATTTAATCTTCAATCCCTTTTGTACTGCTTGAGGCAGTTTCTAGTGTTAATTATTTTAAGATACGGTAAGCAACTTATATATTGACACCCAAAGATGATGTCAAGTATGTACATATGTACATACGTACGAGTTCACATATTAAGCCCTTCAAGTTATATAAACTTGAAACTTGCCATCTAAGTCTCATATAATGTTATTTAGTATAGTAGCGACATATGTAAGTCATGCGGGAGATGAATTTCTAAGGCCCTTTACGACCTTAGCTCAGGACTAATTACAAGGGAGAGATGTGATAAATTAACACGATTAGAGACTCATTACATCCTCTGGAAATTGTTATGGTTATTGCGTGATTAATTTTTGACAGTTTCGTTTGGTCTTTAAGTTTCCCGAACATGGAAAAGGGGGACTTTGTATATGTGTATACATAATTTCTTAACTTATGAGCATGGTTATCACGGGTTGTTGACATGAAGTGATAATTGGAATAAAGTGGGTCTGAATGCTAACGAGGCTATCATTGTAGATGCTAATGAATTAATTGCTTTCGTTTTAGAAAATGTGCCCTGGTGTATTTCGAATGCATCAATGTGGCAAGGAACTACATATACTTTCATTACAAAATTATAAATCTAGACTCCGATTTTCTAAATTGGAAGATGTAATCATACCTAAACACATATATGCGAAAGCTGTGCGAAAAAAAAAGAAAAACAAAAAATCACAGCTTTTTCTGTAAGCAGGTACACTTTGAGGCATGTGAAGACAAATTTCATTTGTATTTTGGAAATAACGCAAAATTAGGCACTACGCTCCGTTAAAGATTTATATTCTTTAATTTTTACAACTTACACTGAAGACATTTTTCCCCCAGCTAAACTCAAAGCCTCGATAGAAATTATTAAAAAAAAAACCTCGCCATAATCTGGAATATCCTCATCGGATAATAATAATGATTTTAGCTTTAGATTTGCTGATAATGAAGAAGTCATTAATGAAAATTTTACTATTAAATGAAACGCTACAGGACCTAACAAAAGAGTTTTGACAGAAAACAAATTAAGGTTAGAGAAACGCTATTGGCATATGCAGATTCATTATTTTAAAATTATCGCTAAAGTGGAAAGTTTGTATGTATGCGCACATATAAAACCGCAAAATCTGAGTGACGTTATTTTGAATAAATTAAAACGTAAAATTTTTCCCATTTCCATTTTGTATTCACACAATAGTTATGTGACATGCTAATGTGTTTCTATTTATTGGCACGAAAATAGTAATAAGTTAAATTATGACTATCAGAACTATCTTAACACAAGCTCACTGTAGTGACACGTTTAATAAATAAACGGTCAACAATACATGCTTTTCATCATTTAGTCGGTGTTAGTATTAGTATGTTAAACTAAATATAAACCAAACACCGGATGAAATGCAATGAAACATTGAACAAAAAACAAAAGATTAAAAGACAATTAAATAGAACAAAAAAATATTAAATATTATATATAGGTACGTTTTTTCTAAAACATGCTTGGAAACGTCAACAACAAAACGCTCACTCAAATTATTAACAGCAATGCACATGCGAAAAATAGGTGTTCATACATGCCAAAGTTAGACCTAGAGGAGTTAGCATGCAACAGGGATATCCTTCGCAAATTATGCCTACTATCACGGAAAGAGATTTTGTCCAGTAACAACGGAGAACTAACAATTCCGTTTAAGAGTTGAAAGTAACATCGGCAACCATTTGAATTTTTTCCAGCGAGTGCACATTTAAAAGTTTCAAGCTATTCTCATAGGGTGAAAGAATCAAAGAATTATTCCAGGGTTGGTGCCTAAGAGGAAATCAGAGGAAGTTCCGCTAACTCGATACGGTCGTTCTGTATACCGTAAAAAGGAGACCAGACCAGTGGTCACACAAAGCTAGTGTACAAACGCAATGTAATAGTGGGATTCGAGAGCTCTCGGGACTAACGTTTTATAAATCCCACCATAGAACTACTCTTTGATACCATGTAGTTTATGTGGGAGATAAATTTCAATCTATGGTCACATTTAACACCCAAGGCAGAATCCAAACGGTAAAACGAAAAATCCGCGAATCATAAGAGATACAAGTTTCTAATTCCTGTGGAAAGTCATAAGCTCGCATTTTTCGATATTGAGTAACAAATTATTACTTTCGCACCAATCGTGAAATTTGTGAAGGTCACCCTGTATAGATGTTCACAATCGTTAACAGATTTAATCTGAGCGAAAAGCTTAATGTCGCCAGCACATGCCTCACAGCAGAGACAATGTCGTCAATAGACAGAAAATAGAATAACGGTCCCAAGTGACTCCTTTGAGGTACACCAGACGAAGCTTTTAAAACTCTAGAGATGGAAGGCCGGAAATAGATTTGGTATGCTGTTATCGAAATAAGACTCCGTCCATTTAAGAAATATTATACTTTTCCATTTTAAAGAGTATCACGGAGTCAGATAATTCTTCGAAAGCTTTAGGTTCGAATAATTTAGGAATACAAAATAATTTTGCAATAAGCCTATAGTTAGAGATTTCACTTATATACCTTTCTTGTGGATAGGTATGATAAAAAAAATTTTTTGGAAAATAACAGTTAGGTCAAATCTACGGTGGCTTCTGGTAGCTTCGATTATCAGCTAGTATTGGTACCAAGCTGTTACTGGTCGGATCACTTCTTGTTTTTCTTTATTTTATAAATGGTTGAATAGATATCAAAAGAATAACACAGAGCAGAGTTAAATGAAGAGAATCCGCGAGAGTAGCATAGTACCAAGAGGAGAAAAGTAAGAAGAAAAACAACTAACAAGGCTTCCAGACTTCTATACCTATCTAAAATTAATTGAATACAGTTCACAGCACATGCATATACCTATATTTATATTCCGCAGATTTATTGAACTTATTAGGTACTGAATTTATTAAACGAGATTATTACCACCCAGTTCCTCCCAATAGGCGTATTGTTTTGTCACCCCATAGTGACTAAAATTTCTCCTTCCGTCAAAGAAGTGCAAAAAAAAATTGGTTCTTTTCTGTAATTGCACATTCTCAGGGGTCTCGACTGCGGTTTTGTTTTCACTCAGTCTTTGGTGAACACATTGTTCAGGTTCAGCCAGTGTAATCGATTTCACCTTCGAATCTGGCCAGTTGTTGACTAAATCGTGGAAAACAATTATTACGAATCTTTTGTCCACAGCTTGCAATGGTTAATGAGTTTTCCATTCCAATTCACTTTAAATTTTTTTTTTTTTTTTTTTTTTTTTTATTTATTGATCAAAGGAGCCCTCAGGAAAAATGCAGTCACACAACGATCATATCACTTAATCTCAAAATCTATGCCACAAATACTTACATATACTGCCATAACAAATTGAAAATTTTTCAGCTTACAATACTATACTTGATAGATGACAAAAAAAAAAAAAAAATTCAAGTCTTAAATCAAAAGTAACGGTTCTGTGAGGGATGTTGTTGGTACAAACAGCGATTAAAGTAGTGTAAACAACAAAGATCAGAGAGATCCGACAACTGAATTTATTTAGATCTCTTCTTTTACAATCATTGCTCTGAAAACAAACACTTTTCTTCATAAAATCTCATTGACCTTGGACGTTTTGCCCCCCGAAAATATCAAAGGCAATTCGATGAGAGTATGTTTACAAAAGAACCCCAGTGGATCCACTTAAGCACCGGAATCGACTGTCAAACAATCTTTCCATCAGTTGAGGCGGCATTTTTATTCGCAACTGAAGAATGAACGCGCCTGCTCGACACTCGCCGTCGCGCCGCGTCGATTTAATTATAGTAGCAAACTAGAGCCCAAATTTCCAGCTGTTGACTAGCAATAATATTTAGAAAACAATTTCTTTTGTGCCATCATTATCACATCAAGGCAGTCTTGTCTTGTTAGCCGATTTTAACAGGGTGTACTTCAGCTCAAACATAGTTTCAAAATGTGATTAGCTCGGCTCAAACTTGAAGCTCTGATTTGCTTTTTATAGGCCTATTGCGGTTTGTTTGTTTGTGCTCCTCTGTTGAACTCTTTTCATTCAAAGAGGATTTTACTTTGTATCCCCGTATATAATAGTTCATGGTTGATTGATTGTTTTTAAATGACATACTACGGTTGTTCGTAAAAAGAGCTTTCTTTTATGATGCTTATTTTTTTTTATTTTTTATTACAAATAGGTACGTATGGCAAGAGTAGTTTCTCTGATGTTAATGGAGTCCAAACCCTATATGACGACACTATACATGTTGCAATCCGATAACATATACATATATGATGATCATCATGATGAGTAATGCTTTACAGTGGCGGGAAGCTACAACGGTTTTATTTTCTTTGAGCAAGACGAAATGTAATACAAAATCCTAATCTGTTTGGTTATCTATCTGCCGAATGGTTAAGCAACAATGGAAGATAGAGAAGCGATAAAATTTTGTAGGATTAAATGGTTCTATTCGCAATATGGCTCAAATATTAGCTAGAGGTCAGTGTCGATTGAATCTCGTTAATGTGATAAAACTGATTCTTCAGGATTAAAGAACGAGAAGAAATATATCAAAGAAATATTAACCATCAAAATAAGTAACTACGTAAATCCAGCTAATTGCACCAACTCTCTGACGCAGGAACAACTGCTCCGTTTTCACAGGTGGTCCGATTTTACAGGTACCTACCTACCGGAATTTATGTATATATATATAGACATGTACCAAAAACTGTACAAATGAAAGCTATTTTGCCACTGTGTCAGGTAAAATGAATAAAAGTGAAAGAATATGAAAAATTAGAGAACTTAATATGATATGTAAACACACATGCATATTTATGTAATAGCCCAGCAAACAATTTGGCGAGGTTTTGCCAAAAGTAAGGAATGATCAATAGTTGTGAAACAGGGACAGCATTATGGCAATAAAGTGTGTATATGATTGCCTCTCTGTCAACTATTGCTTATTTCTCGATTTTAGCAAGCCTCGTGGAAAATCAATTCAAGAAATGGAGAAAACGTGGAAAACATAAGTTTTATGCAAGTTTTTGTTTCTCTTTGTTTATTTTACAGCTATGAAAGTGCAGTCCAAAAACACAATCGTAATTAAATGAAGAATTATAATAACATATTGTGAAAATATATAAAAAAGATTAACCTTATGTTTATGAATGACAAAATACATATCAATCCAAACACATTAAAAACAAGTTGAAATTAAAAGTAATTTAATCAACCCTCGCAGTTGGCAAATATATAAAATATACGCATACTTGCTTTTGGTAAGGAAAAGGCGAATTACTTATAAATTACATTTTTTAGCTTGCCTTCTTATGCCCATTTAGTCCGCCGCCTAAATTACAAACGATCCTTTGGCAATAATCATTTTGAGAGTTATGCTTGCCCATGGCAAGTTATTTTCGAATTATTTTCGATTAATTTTGTTTGCTGGGAGCGTAAATTTACGACGAATTAATTATGTATTGCAACAAATGCAAAGCGTGTGCTTGTACATCTTATAATATGAAACAAAATGGTATAGCAATAACCGAATGCAGCGAGTAACACTTGTGTTAGAAGTTTTGATTTTAATAGTTGAAAGCCAATCGCCAGAATAGATAATAAAGCAGACTTATAGGCACAACATATCATTGTGCAAAATTGGAAACAAGTTTTTCGATTGATTGAAATAGAGGTTTCGGATCCCCGAGCGTAGCTGGCTTATTAAGTCCCAGGAGCTTATTAGGAAACAAGTCTTAGACTCTCTTTTAATCTAAAAAACCCAATCTGCGTGAACGTAAAGTACTTCGATGTCGGTAAAACTTTGCATGTCATGCAGTCTCCCTTCCTCTAATATATGCATATTTTCCTGTTCTAAACACCCTATAAAAACTACCCTCATGTACAAGAAATTCACATAAAACAGCCATTCTATTTTGTTTCGTATTCTAAGTAGATACAAAAACTTCTCATCATGTCAATCTCAACTTTATTTTGTAATTTTTCTTTACACAGGTGCCCCAATTACGCAGTGAATTTTGTTCTAGTAACTCTTTGTGCGTCGCAGTATGGTCCAGTTGGGCAGTGTCCCATTTAGGAGGTTTTACTGGAATTCGTTACATCCACAGAGTTTATGTTACTATTATTAACCTGATGAAAGGCTTTTGATAAATGAAATTTATCTTTTTACTGGTTGGAGAACGTCACGGGAAAAATATCTCTTTCAGACTATCCTAAGATACCCCTCGCAAATCAAATGGCACTAAGTTTTACACTTAGGGCCTAAAATAGATTTTCGTTCATCAGAGTTATATCGGTTTCAATAAATGAACCGGTAACTTCATTTAACCGACTCAGATGAATGCAATAATCGTAGGCTAGGGCTATATTTAAATTGTATCTATTACGATTACATTACAGAGTCGAAGATTAAGTAACTTGAAATATGTAATCTGGAGTAAAGAGACCGCAGCTATGATAATTTGACATAGGTATATCTACATATGTACATAGACATGTTTTAGTTTACCCAGGAAGAGGTTAACTGTAGTCGAAAGTATTAGGACAAATTGGCATTTTACATTTGTCGAAAATTAGTGCAGTGCGCAGTTAGTCAACCTTGATTGGTCGTCTTGTCTCGAGATAGTCTCTTATGTGGCAATGTATTAACTCTAAGAAAATTTAACTTTCAATAGATGTACATAGAATAAAAATAGGTAGATATACGTATACATTGAGAAAAATAATTAGGGTGAAATCAACATATTGCACTAAGTTGGCAAGCTTAAGGAAATTTAATACAAGATTTAGTTACAACTTTAACTTGCAGCTAAGTTAAACTAATCTAAAACAATGGGTTGTTCTTTAACTTAAAACAAAAACAAAGTTAACACAACCATAATTTAGAGCAGAGAATGACTCAGTCTGATGTTGATTGTAGTAGTTTTTAAAATAATTTTATATAATTATTATTATATTCCAACTTGTAAATAGGTTAATTCTTTAACCAAAACTATGGGTAAAAATTACAAAATTGAACTTAAATTACTAAATTTTAGAATATTTTATAATATATCACAATTTAAAAGTTTTAACCTCTATCTATGTTAAATTTAACCTCCCATAATGTATTCGTTAGTTTGAATGTAATACTTTCAGCTCAATATTATGATTAATATTAAACGTAAATATATTAACTACATACAAAGATCATGTCTATAAAATCAACATCTTTCGAATAATCCATAAATTGAGAGTCAAGATCAATTCTTATGATATACTAAATGATTGCTCCTATATGTAATAGCCACCCTATGTGAAAGTTAGTTCGTGAAATTGTATTTATTTCGGAGAGAATTCGTCGGACGGTAAAAATTAATATAACCAGTATCATAGCTTTTTTTATGCCGAAGAACTCTTCAATACAAAAAGACAATTTTTCCAGAAAAAATTTTCATTTTTGTATGGCAACTCCACAGGGGGGTGGGTTCCAGTAATTTTTTTTCAGCTATTTACGTCAACGCTTTTTCAATCACTGCCCAAATATATAGTGAATGACTAAATTTTGTTGTAGCAACAATACGAAGCACTTGCACGATTTAAGCCATTTTAGAGATCTGCTATTTTTACGGAATTAGCAAGTTTCATCTCTTTGCGTTAATCCGTTCTCAGCCAATAATGTCAAATCATTTAATGAAAAAGAAATTTTTTGTATGGAAACCCTATGGACGAGCTGGGCGATTTGTCTGATTTTCGAACTAAAGTGCAAAATTTTCTTTATTTCAGATATCGTCATCGTGCTGGAGTAGTTAGACAAGAAAAAATCAAAATAAAGTTTTATGCCTGACTGTCCAATCCATTTTGCTTATACTATTATTGTTTTTACGCGTTACAAACGGAATGACAAATTTTCTGAGCAGAAGCGTATTTAAAGGGAGAGTAGGGAGAGTGGTCGCTATTATAAGAATTAGACGAAAACGAAGCTAACTTATTCTATTCAACTAGTTGTTATGTTAATTTAACCCATCAAATAATTCAAGTAGGTAATAATAAATTTGTTCGAATTAACCAAATATTAGGTTCATTTAACATATTTAGGGTTGATTTTTTAACTTACTCCACAAGGTTGAATTCTATCATCATTTTAGGTAAATTTCAAACCTAAATAAAATGTTGAAATGACCATATTGTTTGGTAAAGCAATATACAATTTTTCAAAAAATGATGTTTTAACACTAAAATTATGGGTAGGCTGAGAATTCACATAAATATAAGGTGAATGAATTAATCAGCAATTTATCTTGATTTTATCCCAATATTTTTCTTAGTGTAGGACAACTTAGGTTTACTATGATCGTGTAATCGGCTACATATCCTTGAAGTTTCTGGAGTTTTACTCCACTACTAAAACAAACAAAAAATACACGAAAGAGTCAAATTAAACTTCACATGGTTTGAGCAAAACATTTCATAAATTTTTATATTTAAAAATGCCTTTTAAAAATGTCACTCACTTGTTTGTAGATTTAGCTCGATCGGCATTTTACAAAGAAACTTCCTCATCTATTCAACTCAGTTACCCGCTTATCATAACTTCAAGCGCATTAGAAAATATTTTGAAACTATTGAATTGTCAATAAATATAAAAACCATAGAAAATTTTCATTCCATTTAAGAAATTAGAGAGCAATAGACAATGGCCTCAGAACGAAGAAATAAAAGTGCTCAGAAAGAATATTTACGAGTGAATAAAGGTGATGCGCGCGCATCTTAAAAAGTCGAGAAATTTTAAGCTTATAGAAGAATGCCGCAACAACCAAATAAATTACTCCGGTTGTGGAACACAAGAAAGCCGATGGCCGATGACCAATGGCAATCAGGCAACAAATAAATGGTGCCTTCCGCAACCCGATGAAAACTCAGTTCAGTTGAACCGCGCTGCGCCGCTGTCCATCTTTCGATTTAATGTCTTTTTAAGCGTTGAAAGGTAACCACTGGAGGTGGATTATTTGACGGGTTCCCCGATTAACAATCACACACTTTGTGACGGCTTTCAGGTGTCTCTCTCTCCAAGTGTGGATGATGTTTTGGCCGGTTTTTTGTGGTCATTTCAAATTGAAAAGCGTTGAAAACAAATTTGTGACCTAACACCTAATGAACGATATAATACCTTGATGGGCTGAGAGAGTGCTTGCTGCCAGCGATGGTTCTCATAATTCCCCAGTTTTATTACTCTATTGAAAATGAACTTTATTTTTTTTTTATTTATTTCTTTTGTTTATTATCTCTCTATTCTGAAAGGGGCAATCAATGATAGGAAATTAGACTTGTCATCAAAAGGTGACACATAAAGATGTCATTTCCGCGTTTTATTAGTCCCGATAAAAATCAGTTCCTGGTAGGTGCATATAGAAACAGAAGAAAAAAAACATCCTCCCCTTTTTGAAAGAGAAGAGCAATTCTAGATAAGGCGGAAACAATCAATTCAGGAACTTTGTCAAGGATACTTAGTGTACGGGGGCCTTATCGACTAAAACAATATTCTCCTCCCCGCCAAACAACCGCCTGGTGAAGATTTTCCGTTATGATTTTGCTGCAAATATTTTAGTGCAGATAAGCAAGAGAACTTTTCCGGTTTTCGAGGTTTTGTTTCCTTTCGAGTTTTCCTCTTGTGTATTTTTATTTTTGCAGCACGAGGAGATGTTGCAGGGATGTGTCTGCCAACATGGCTGCCGAAGAAAAGAAACTGAGTAGCCTCTTTTGTTCTAAGTCACGTTCGTATTCCTGCAGTGTGGTATACTCTCTACCATACTTTGTCTTTGTCGAGAAGAAGAACCCTCCGCCTAGTCAAGGAGCAGCACCCACAAAAGGATGTAAAAAAAAAATGAAAGGAAATTTTAAGATATCGACAAAGTTTTTTTTTTCTTCTTTAATGGTGCATTGTTTCTCATGATTATTGAATTTATTGATGATTTTTTTTTTATTTAAATAAAATAAGTAAATCAGGGTTGACTTGCGGTTTTACTGCTTTGGAAATTAGAGTCTTTTGGAAAATTTCATCGACGCTCTTTTTAGTCTGTCACTAATTGGTGGTTCTAAGGTTTTCTAACGTTTGCTTAGTGATGCTTCTGTTCTCTATTTTTTAAACAAACGTTACTGCTGTAGCTGCGAAGAATTCATCGAAAAGTAGACCGTCATACATATCTTTTGTGGGGCCAGGATCGGACTCTATAACTTCTTTCTAAACAACGCCAAAGAAATCTCCAGATTAAAGACAACTGGTAATATCAACTTCTTAACAGGTTTTATTTAACTTGAATGATCCTCTGCTTCTCCTGATTTCATATCAATACCGAACGGCTTCTTTACCATCACACCAACTATGGCATGAATGAACCATTAGGATCGTGTCCCCTGTTTAACTTATACATATTTAGTCATACAAGAAAATTTAAAAATTTAAATCGAGAAATTAATTAAGCCAGCAACAGTTGTGTGAAATATATATGATTAATATATGTATTCCCCCTTATCTCCCACCCTAAACCTAAATGACAAATTTACTGATTTAAAACATTTTCAGGCAATCAAGCAAAAGGAATACTCACGTTTTTATTTCTTGCCATTAAAAGTGCAATTCGATGCTATTAATTCCCAATGGGAGCAACTTCTTTGCCACGATAATTGGAAGAGTGAATTTGAGGTTTGTTTTGAAACCAGAACCCGCCATCATAACACGAATGAAAACAAATACATTCAGTTTGCGCTTACAAGCTGGATTTGTCTCTTGAAAGTGTACACAAACTTTCCACCCTGTTGCCTGCTCAGATAACCCTAGATCTGGTTGCTAACAACCCCTGTGTATACTTCGTCTTCTTTTCAATGAAACTAATAAGGGACGAAACGATTTGATTTCACATGGCCTGCAATGTGAGATTCAGTCTCTTTTGGGACATATATTTTCAATTCAAATTGATTTTCAAGATAAAAGGAATATATGGGACACGTAATGTGTTTTTTTTTTATATTACTCACGTCCAAATCATATATATATTATCGGAAAATACCTAAAGCAAAAAAACACAAGCACACAAAAGTCAATTCCTAAATAATGCCACCACACCATCAAACTCTTATTGACAAATTAACCATATCCCACTAATTTTGGTAATCCTTGAAAAGTTTCCTCATTTAACTAATTGCCCAAGGAAGTATCCTTGAAAGTCATAATTATAGTTGCCTGCGCGATAAATAAAAATGGTAAAGGACATTTTGCGTTCAACTCTGGTTAACCAAACGTCATTGAGTCGCGGTTTCGAATGCCTTCAAGGTTAGAATTTTGATTACTTCACAGATGAACTTCAAGGACACATTTCAGATTTACACTCAAGCTCTTTTGCTTTTGGGAAACTCTATGTCCCTTGTTATATATGCTACTTTTGTTAAAAATCTATCGACATTCACTAAAAGAATCTGACTGAAAACTCCTGCTAGGGTAAACAGTAGGCGGCCCACGACAGGATAACTTGTCCCGTGCCTTCTTCTCTGACAAATGTTTATCCACGCTGTTTTGCAGACATTTACACTTAATGATTGCCCATAAACTACCAACTCTCAATTTACAATGGGAAAGTGAGCTATTTAGACAGAATTCGTTACAGAGACCTTTTCTGGCTCTTTTTTTTTTATTTTCTTCTTCTAACTGATCGAAAAAAAATTGTTTGATTTACTCTTGTCACCATGTAGTTGCAGTGAAATTCCTTACACAGTAATGAATCAGGGTGAAAAAACGAACATATAGGTATATCAGCTGGTAAACTATGTGGGACTATTGTCGGGAGCTCCGGGTGAGATGAGTTTCTAGTTGACATCGATTTCTACTGAGAATTAAACAAAGGCAAAATCAGGAAGAGATCCTGGTGTGACCAAAGTAAATAGTTAACATGAGTTCATTTAGATTTTTAAGTTTCGTTTCCTAACAAAAGGCATAGAGGACTATTTTTGCTTGCGTCAGAATTAAAACACAATAAGTAAATCATTCTTCCTTGTTTGTTTTTAAAGAAAAAATTACAAATTATTTTAGGTGAAATCCTTAGATGACAGTGGGACTACCGTATTTTCTAAGTTTGCCTCTGTTATATGAAAATATTTAACAGCTGTGGTGCATCATTCAAGATGGACGTGGAATTTAACGGCAGACGTAATTTTAAGGTTAAGTTGTATTAATAGCAATTACGATCCACAGAACAATCTCAGTGAACCTTTGAAATGAAAAACCTATAAGAGTGAAATCGTTCGCAATTTCGCGATTTTGGTAATTATGATTCCATCATCTTGTTATTTATAATAAGTGTTCATGTGCTCAAGAATTGCATCGGAATTCAAGTGGAATATGAACTATTAATACTTCGTACCGCGGTAATTAAATTCATAAGAATGCCGTTCCTGATTATGATGAATATATGAGAGATTGACATATTTGGCTAGCTCTGAATCGTACCATAGAAAAAAAGGAAGAAATTCGCCTCTAAAAATTAAGATTTTTTCGAGAACGAAAAAGAAGATAGTGCTTTCTAAAAAGTAGACCAAAATATTAAAAAGAAAAAAAATTTATCTAAGGTTCGAACTTTGTTTTTATTTTTATTTCAGTTCCAAAATCTACGGTTTAAATATATACATAGGTAGGTCTGAGAAAGTAAAGAATTTCTTTGTTTTTTAACTATTAATTACGTATGATTCTTATATATGATAATTAATAATGATATAATTCTGATAGATAATCAAAGCACAAACCTAAAAAGTTTATAAATTAATTCATTTTTTTCGATAGTTTTTGAAAGTGGAATCAGGATGATTGGCTCTTTTTCAATGAACTCCTACCTATGTATATACGCAATCTATAAATGTGATATAACAACCCTTAATCAGGCGCTAGATGGGCAGGGGGGGGGGGGGGGAATGAGCGTTTAACAGGATGATTTTAGGATGGTACGGTTTGGTTTGTATGGTTTGTTTGTCTTCTCATGAGTAGTAATAGTGGATTGGGAATTCGTAGATATTCGTCTTTTAAATGTGTACAATTTATTTAGAATTTTCTTGTGTTTTTATATAGTGTCGAAAAGTCATCTACCATACCTGTCACAGGATAGTAAGAAATTTTGGAATGCATATTTATTTTAGTATTTGATTGTTTACAAAATGACACGCAATGCTTAGCAGCCCAGTTGTGAATATGCTTTTATATTTTTGTTGCGCCGATTACCTACTCATATGAATCTAAACTTAATGCTAAGCTTCCTTCAAAAATCCTTTGGAAAAACTTGCGGATGACTGGCATTAGTTCATCTCGTAAAAATAATTATGCTATTGATCCCAATTCAGCTAACAATGAATTTCTTCTGTCTTGTGTAGATGATGCTGTTGACGAGTCATTATTTCAATCTCATGAAGCTGAGAACTATTCTTCTTCAGCTCCAATTTTTAATTTTTCTCGGGTCACAAATGAAGACATTTTTGCTGTAATTAATAGCATCAAATCCTGTGCGATTGGGGCTGATAACCTCAACCCTCGATTCATTAAGATGTGTTTGCCCTATATTCTTCCAGCACTCACACATATTTGCAACTCGTGCTTTACTACTAGCAGCTTTCCTCTGTCATGGAAGGCCGCTAAAGTAATTCCCGTACCTAAAAACACCAGCTCGCATTGTAGTGAGTTTCGGCCTATAAGTATATTACCATTTCTCTCTAAGGTAATTGAGAAAATTATGCACTTACAAATCTCTCATTATTTAATTTTGAATGGTTTTTTGCACAAGTATCAATCTGGTTTCCGTCCTGGGCATAGCTGTACATCTGCTCTCCTTAAAGTGAGCAATGATATCGCGCGTGCGGTCGATAAAGATGAACTAACGGTACTAGTTCTTTTAGATTACTCCAAGGCCTTCGATACCGTTAATCATAGACTTCTTCACATGAAACTTATAAGGAATTTTAACTTCTCTTCTCATTCTGCAAAGTTAATTTATGACTACTTGAGCAACAGGTCACAAGCAGTTTTTTCAAATGGTTCTCAATCATCTTTTTTACCAGTGGTATCTGGTGTACCTCAGGGATCCATTCTTGGGCCCCTGTTATTTTCCATGTTTATAAATGATATATTTTCTCACGTCAAGTATTCTAATCTGCACTTATATGCTGATGATGTTCAATTGTATAGATCTAGTGTACTTGGCCTGATTGAGGATTGTATATCTAGGGTAAATGAGGATTTGGAGGCTATATACTTGTGGTCCTGTAATAATAAACTAACGCTTAATCCCTCAAAATCTAAGTGTTTGCTGATACATAGGCGTGTACTAAATATGGATGGTTTTCCGTCAGTTTCCGTTAACAACACTGCTATTCCTATTGTTGATTCAGCTAAAATTCTTGGGGTGATCTTTAATAAAACATTTACATGGGATCTGCATATCAATTCTGTTGTGAGTAGAGTTTATGCAGGACTTCGTTCTCTATGGGTGTCTAGCGATTTCACACCCATGCCTACACGAGTATTTTTAGTGCGTACATTATTAATACCTATTATGACTTATGGATGTGAAATATTTGGAAAGCTTGATTACAATAATCGAAGAAAAGTTGAGATTGCCTTTAATTCTATCATCCGATACGTTCATAGTCTCAGGAGATTTGATCATGTTTCTCAATTTAAGAATTCAATTTTGGGGTGCCATATTTCTGTTTATCTTGATTACTGCTCAGTAATTTATTTGATCAAAATTATTAAGTTTAAATGTCCTCGGTATCTTTACGAGCTCTTGGTATTCTCTAGATTCAACAGAACAAATCATTTGTTAATACCGCGGAATAATTTCCTTATCACCCAACGCTTGTTTTTTTGCCATGCTATTAGAATATGGAATGACTTACCACAATCGATAAAAGACATGGTCCAGTCCAACACTTTAACCACAATTAGAAGTAGTGTTTTTAATTTTTTTAATCTTATTAGTTAGCATTGATATTTTTTTACGTTATATTGTAATTTTTTATATTTTTAGTTTAATTCTTCTTCAATTGTTTGAGCTCTTTTCTCTTCCATTGGTAGGTATATACTACTTAATCATATTGTTTTTATTTTGGATTTTTCTTGTACAAATAAAAAAGATTTATGTCTTAATTGTACAATAGTTATGTAAATAATAAATTTGAATTTGAATTTGAATTTGAATTTGAATTTGAATATATATGAAAAAGTACACAATTTCGAGTTTAAAAAGTGTTATTGTTTCTAAGAAATTGGTCAGCGATCATAAATTTTTTTTACCTATATAGCCTAGTAGTAAGGTCCGCGCTAAGCTAAGTTTTATATGAAAATTTAGCAAGCTAAAAATATTGGCGAAAATATATCCTGAATTTTAGCGAGAGCGGTACTAAGGTCAATGCGCTAAATTTGGCTTTTAAATTTGATTACGAGATGGCACCACCAGTAAGTCTACAAAAAATTTAGCTTGAATTTATCCGCCCGGGTCGCTCTTTAGCGCGCTAAAAATATTTATTAACACAGTTCTGAGATTTGAGAATTTATTGACTGGATTTTTGTAGTTAACGTAGTTTTGTATGTCTTTGCTGTAAGTACGGATGAATTGGATTTCTTCTCGTGGCCGTATTGTCAATATCATTATTAATTTTTTTTTTATTGTAATACATTATACAATATTATTTTCATATTTTTAATAATTCCAAATAATTTCAACTACCTGTTTTTAAAAATTTATGACCGCGCGTTGTATATCTTTTCTCTGAGTCTTCACTGTCATATTTTAGCTGCTAAAGAACGGCCCGATATTGCAAATCCGCTAAAATTTAGTTTAGTGCGGACCTTAGTACTAGGTTTATCTGATTTTCCGATAGTAGATGATAGCTGGAAATTCACTGTCAAAACAAGTAGTCGAAAAATTGGGAGTACAATTGCAACGACAGGCAGTGAGCGGCGATTGTGAAAGAAGAAGATACTGAAATTTCATTTGTTATTAGTTTTGAGCGTTTTGAAATAGATTTTTATCGAGAATATTTTATATTATTTTGAAAGAATTGCAATGGACCAAAGTGTGGAAAGGAAAAATTAACTAAATTAAAATCAAAACTAAATACCAAAAATATCACAACTTCAACTTAAGCGCCTCGAAATATCCATCAAAACCAAACCATGTCTTTTTTGTCAACTCTGTCAACTTGTCTTGTATATCATAAATTATTTTATGATTTCGCACTTCCTCAACCAATTTTTCATCAAAATCCATTGTTTTGAAATTGACGCGACGTCTTACAACCTTGACAAAAATAAATATCACAACAATTTCATTCGTTTGATTTTGTTTGCGCATTTTCAAAAGACGCTGTGCTTTTAGAATTTTGACAGCGGCATTTTGTTTTGTCGTTTGGCGTTGCCCGTCGCAATTGTATTCAAGCCTTGACTTAACAAATTTTGTTTTACGGTTCTTCCAGTAGAACTCTAGTTCCATGCAATCAACGTCTAACCAGCCATTGATTTTTCATAGCGACACTGATTCAAGCCTGAGTTGTTCAAAATTTTTACGTTCGTAGGGAAGCATAAAATTTTTCTTAAAAATATACTTGAAAATTGTTCACGGTCCAAACGAATTGGTGGATTGATTCTGATGGTTCACTCTTTTAGATAGGGGCACAATCGATCAGTTGGATTGATGCCACTAAAATTGATTCTACAATTTTTCTTTACAATTTTTACGGCAAGACTATAAAAATTAAAACCATTCGCTTTCCTCTGCCTGCGTTAGTTACCGTTGCTTTGCTTGTACTTTTGTATTAATTCAAGTAATGTTGTTTAATTTAACTTCAGGTTTACTTTTAATTTATAGTTAGCGATGGAGGTAGAAATAGTAGCGAAAGTGAAAATCAGAAGACTGATAAGACCAATGATTATTTTTTTTTCAGAAGAAAGCCAGATTAGTTAAGTTCCCATCAAAAGAAATAATCAGTGACATATCATGCACTTCTAATCCTATTCCTTTGAATGTAAATCTAGGTGCAAGCTCTCATTCTCAGTCATTTACTTCATCCGTGATTGAAGCGGTTGCGTCACATCTATTTCTACAATCTTTGCACGAGAAAGAGTATCTTGATATGAGTCCTTCATGTCTGTCCACTCTGAGATCGACATTGATAATACTATCGGCAGGCTTTCTAAATCAAACCGAAAATTGGGTTTTGTGATAACTAACTTAAATATTATAAAAAAAAAAAACCAAAATTTAAAAGCGACTACTTCCGACTTTTTCCTCCCCCCTCGAACATTTTATTTGTGACCCCCAAGGCTGCAAGTCCGAATACACGCCTGCCCTTAATTGATATATTTCTATGCAGTTATCTTATCATTTCAAATAAAATTATAAGTGATCATCCTACGGAAAAAGATTGGAAATCCAAACAATCATAAATATGTGTATGTCCTAATGTGGCAATTTCAAGGACGGCAATTGGTCTGCCCAAGGCAACACTATGCAGTTAACTCAAGGATAAGTATTGGCTGTTATATAGCATGTTTCTAAGTTCTTAGAAATTGTCTTGGTTTCGATGGTAACCATTATAAAAGAATCGTATTTTTCAGTTTTTGAAACAAAAAAGACTTGGCAAAACACCGTAAAATCATTATTACCGACACTTACCCAACCAAACCCACCCATTGAGTTCTCCGACAAAATTTGTATTTGACCACAAATATCCAATAAAACCATTAAAAACTCAAGGACAGACATCAACAACTGAGTTAAATTTTTACACAATTAGTGATAAAAAAAAGGGACTGATCTTTACCCGCACAATGCGAACCGATACCAGCAAAATTAGTATAATTTATGTAGATTCTCTTACGATTTCGTTAATCTTTTCAATTGGCTTTAAAACCTCAAAAATGATTTTTTAATTTCATAAAGGTGCGATGTGATCCATTATTCACATCCAACGGTGTTTATATTTTTCTCGAAGGAACATGATCCAATTCCCTTGGCGGATATAAATTTCCTTGTAAAATCAATCTATCTTTGAAGGGTAGCATGTGGCGACAGGCCTAGATGCAAAGTGTAACAAAAGAGAAAAAATCTACTCTTTTCAGGGCAAAGATTTGTAGGAATATAGGAGAAACATGTGTCAACAACAGACACAAAGTGTCACCGCATATGAAGGATCACACGTCCAGCGTCACAAACTAAATTCTTGGTTATCCTCAGGGGGCTGGCATTTATTCTCGGGCAGCTGTTATCGTATCGAATGCATGCAGCGAATAATCGTAACAAAATTTTTTTAAGGTAAAACTCAACAATTTTTATTAAAAATAATAAAATCGAGGTAAATAGATATGATGAAAATGTGAACAAGCGATAATATGATGATCAGTGATCAATTTTTTTTTTTTTTTGTTGTTCCTTTCTTGTTACGATATTACAATATCAATAAACGTCTACCCAATTACCATACGGAAGATGTCACACAAATCCCCTAAATCCCTAATGTATGAACGCTGTCATCAGGAATTATCATCTGGGCAGATATAAAACTTTCTACTAATCCATTTAAAAATAAATTCGTGCGGCTTATGCACTTCACCACAACAAATTTTCAGCTGCAGTAAAGAGAAGGTCCATATGAGACCGAAGCTTCGAAAATTTATAGGCGTGGATTATAATACTCAGAGTGGCTCGGTCTGTTTTTCTTTCAGCGGAACTGGAACAGGACGAGTCGAAATGTTTTCTCAAAATATTTGCCCCTGACGGAATGTTTTGAATT
Source organism: Dioctria rufipes (assembly GCA_963924295.1). Lineage (NCBI taxonomy): Eukaryota > Metazoa > Arthropoda > Insecta > Diptera > Asilidae > Dioctria > Dioctria rufipes. Next base: position 16,273,081 of record OZ002745.1, read on the forward strand.
CTTGGAAAATATACATATAAAAGAGGGTGATAATAGTGAAATCGTTAGAAAAATAGTAGACTAGATAAAACGGACAAGGTTTGTATTGAAATGAGGTATATATGGGATGCGATATCGCGTTAACTAAAATAAACAATACAAAAATGGCAAAAATATGTTCATGAGTGTATGCATGTACATTTATATCCATACATATACATATATATATATATAAAATGCAAAATTTAGGTACAAAAAATTTAAAACTAACAATAAGTTTAAGAAACTGAGCGGTTTTGTGCCTTTGTTATAAAATCTCCATGCATGCAGGACAAGGAACAAAAGGACAACATTTACAAAATAAACGGATGACTGGGCGTCAAATAAACACAACAATAAATGGTCAAAGCAAAAAGAACTAGTAGGACCCACATGTATCAGTGAGTATTGAGCCAAAAAGGTGATCCGACTTGATACACTTAAGGCGATTATTAGGGGCGTATTGAGATAAAATGCTTAACAGGAGCATTGAAAGGACTTTAAATTGGTTCGAGCATCAGAGAATAGTTTTCGGAGCATTCAACACTAAAACATTCATTTACAGGCAATCTATTTTCTGAAAAGAGGATTTTCATTAAATTTTTTTTGAATTGTAGCTAATTGAACTTTGGATGGTTTTGCAGGTGACGAGTGACAGGATTAGAAGATTATGCGAGAAATGTATATGTAGAATAATGTCAAGAGAGAACGACAGAAGCAATGAATATTATAAGGATGAAGTCAATAGATAGATATATTGTGTTTTATTTAATTTTTTTTTTATATAATTCGTTTTATTTCTTGTACGGTTGTCAATTTAGGAAAGTGATCATAAAAAACTATTGCTTTTGTTCATGTAAAGCTTATATGTACATAAATGTGTTCAAGGACAACATTTAGTTCGCCAAACCACACTCAACAATTTCTAACCTACAAAAACAAAATTAAGAAAAATAAAATTTTGGAGCTGATATAATTTTCACTGAATGACTCGAAAATTTTTTTTCAAATAATTTATATCTTCTCGCAAAGAACAAAGAAATATTCTATCGACCATTTCTTTAATAATAATCATCTTTGTTAATCCCTTGTGAGACATGGAGCAGATGGAGATATATCTGTTTCTTGACAAATTGCTGTAATAGCATATACAATTTCAGGTGAACTTCGAGCCACCTACTAAATTATCTATTGGTCATACATGTATTATTGTCAGTAGATAGTGTTGTCAGAAAAAAAGTATCTCGAAAGAATATGAATCTGTATTGAAGTACTGGTGAAGAATCCCCAGCGCGATCTGCATTCGAGGGCGAGATGAATATAAAGGAAGAAGATAGGTAGTAAAGAATCATGACTTCCGCAAATTTATCGTATATCTCCTTAAAATAACCTTAAGGCGGAAATACATCCTCGAGGCTTCCTCAAGGCGTTGTCAAAATTTCTAGCACGGGTTTTTAAATTAGGCAACACAAAGCCCAGCCAAGTAGCTAGCCTTAAAATTCAAGTCGCAAGGCTCGCTTTACTCAACGTGGGATATTCTGTTCTCTCAAACCTACTACTGTCTATCAAGAGATTTTTTTTAAATATAACAAGTAAAAAAGCTAGAATTGGTCTAAGACCAATTCTTATGATACCCTGCCTAGATGAATGCCCGTATTAAATTTCGTATGGTCACCGATCTATTCAAGTATTGATTTTGAAGTTGTTTTTCGCATATATTTCTAGAACAGTTTGTCGCACAGAAAAAATGGTATTAACCAATTTTATAGGATTTCGTATTCTGCAGAAATTCTTAGTACAATAAAAATGTCTTGGACTGATCGTTTTCAAAGTATACGTAAAAAACCGAAATTTTTATATGGCAACACCAAGAAGGAGTTGCCCGATTTAGTCCATTTTTGTCATTTTATTTGCTAATCTACGTCGATGCGTTCTCAGGCAGTGTCCAAATATATAGCGGAAAACGAAATTTTTATATGGCAACCCTACGAAGGAGTTGCCCGATTTGTCTCATTTTCGAACTTAATTTTACTTTTTTTTTTTAAAGTCCGTGTACAAAATTTCAGCTCTTTAAGTATACGCGTTCTCGAGTTATCGTGCGCACAGACGGACGGACGGACGGACATGCAAAAATCGAAATAACATTTAATATTATGAATGGGCGTCCAATCCATTTTGCTCTACCATCATTATTTCGAGGTGTTACAAACGGAATGACAAACTTAGTATACCCCTATGATTTCATCTAGGGTATAAAAATGACAGTCATATCACCGAGTCGGTGGTGTCATTTTGTTTTCAATTCTCTGAGCCAAGCCATGAAGCTAGCTGTGAGGAAGCATGGGAGAGGATATGCCTGAATGCACAAACGACGCATTTATTGCATCTATATAATCATGCTGGCAATATATCTTCTTAAAACCACTTCTCAAAGATCGTAAATCTGTGATGAAAAATCTAAACAGCAATTTCTATTTTTTCAAGTTATAGGATAGCCGTGACGTGTAAACCCTTAACACGTCAAGGTTGTATTATTCAGAATTTTATGCATTTATTGCTATATGAATACATCGAATTTAGAATATAAAAAAAATACGTTTCACCTTTATAAAGAAGATTCTCAGTCCAGGCCAAACTCTAGACCACACTCTGGCCACGAAACTATCCATATATAGGGAAGAGAAAAACTACCAAATTCTATTAAGTAAATTAGGTGTGAAGGTCTTTCCATTTTAACAAAATAAGTTTGTAGGCAAGTCGTTAAAGGCAATATCATAAATTCAGTGAATTTAAATTATCATGCGTGCGCATAAAATTGAAAACTTAAAGACACCCGTATGTCCGGCTCTATTCCCATTTCAGGGGTTGATTAGTTTTGTAAACATTTCTCGCGTTTTTCATTAAGCCACAAAAGTCCCCAGAAAATGAAGAACCCTTAATGAACGGAAGACCCTTGTAATGAAGTGTTTACCACATAACATTGCTGCTACACAATATGCTACAGCGTATTAAATGTATAGACAAACTCAATACTCAAATACACCACGAATCTATGTAAGTATCCGCCACGATTCTTAATTGACGGACTCTGAAATGAAAAATTGCGCCCGCATTTCAGAATTTCGAGTTTTATGCTCAGCCGCAATGAGAAATAGAAAAACCTTAAGTATCCAGTGGTCACAATAGCACACTCAGGATGTGTCGGGATAAGCGGGATGTTTGTTCAACAAGTGGACTTGTGTTCATAAATTTTTTGTTATATTGTGGTTCAATAATTTTGGGATATTAATCTTGATTTAGTTCGAATACGCAGGCGTATATTGCATGAAGTGATTTCATTTTGAAAATGAAACAATTAATTGAGATTGAAGAAATTCTGGTAGGTGGGTATCTATAAATGGTGGGAATAAATAATTTGAAACTGTTAAGAATTTATTTTCCGATACATGGATAATCAAAACCAAATGTTATATTAGACGCCAAAGGAAGAGAAGGAGTTTTTTTGTTGTTGTGGTATATCTGCTTAAGCAAATTATTGACGAATTTCTGTAGAAAAGACGACAATTCGGTGTCAAATGACTCCTCACTATTCTATATAACATAACATCAAGATCTCTGTGGCTGAATTGAAAAAAGTTTCATAGAGCTTAACTAAATTTAACTTAGGTTAAATTGAATTCTTGTTCAATAATTTCATCTAATTTGATCTAAAAAATTCGATCAAGACTATTCAAATAAGATCCCAAGTGCTTAAATGAAAAGTCAATTCATGCAAATTAATTAATTGCACATATTTTTTTTTTTACAGTATTCAAATAATACACGACTACACATATGCATGCAAAATCTTCATCCTCCCTCATATAATTCATCTCAATTTATTTGTTGATATTGTCAATGTTGCCAGCCTCTGCTATCGTTTATCTGATCCCATTCAACTACTTAAGCACGCTCGTTATTTTTCCTTTTTTTTTTTTTTTTTTATTGTAGTTTATGATAACACATTCTCCAGCACGATTCAAGGCAGGTTTGATGCATAAACGTTTTTAGATAGATTTAAATCTCCGTATGCACGCTTCGTTCGTCATAGTCGGAAATTTCTGATAGTAACTATATCCAACAGGACTACGACTATACCTACCGTACTTCAAGTTTGAATAAATGCGCGATGCTCGAATCTAAAACGTGTGTCACCCTTATAAACCTGGAGGACACGCGCCTCCAATCAAACTGAAGCACCATAACGACTTTGAAACACTGCTTGTAAGTATTCCACGATGATGTGTCAGAGAATGCGGCCAGGGAAATCACATTGGGGTGGTCTTTTTCAGATATTACGTGATGTTAAACAATTTCCAGTGATTCTGTCAAATCATCATATTTCGCCACTCAAGCTATAGAGAACATAAAATGCATTAAATGGTTTCGATGTTGCAAATACATAATCACATTTCCTTGGAACGAGACAATTCAGGGATTCAGAGTGGCAAAAAGGACTTTAAGGGTAGATCATGTTGTGAGGTTTTAACTGATAAAAGAAATACATTTTGAGGCTTTTGTTCACTTTAATGGAAATATATACAGGTGTGATCTAACAATATGACAATCTCTTGAAATATTCATAAGAGTGATTTGTTCTTGATAAGTCTCTGAGGGATAACAAACAAATTGCACTTTTTTACATTTTGTATGTGGGTTTCATGGGGGAGAGAATTGAACCTCGGAAAGATGAAGTTTAAATTAAGTTGTCAGTGGCGTAAGTACCAAATCATTATGTCGGTCTGTTCAGAGACTGGTTAGACATGTTTTTTTTTTTAATTATTAATGTTTCATCTACGCAGAATACATGTTCGACTTATATTTCGGAAGATATAGCAAACCTGAAAATTCGTGAACATTTTTCTCAGTTGCGTAAGCGATTTGAATCAAATGAATGAGGTGCCATTGTATCCAAATGGTTACACAAAAAGCATCGACACTATGTCAGTCACTTTGTTTTTTATTCGAAAATAAAATGCTAATCATACTGTAGCTATTTAAGTTAGCAAAACCACCCAATTATGTTTCTAAATATTATACAATTTACAAATGAAATTTTTTTCTACACTTTTCTACATATACATATGAAGTGATTGGTGCTTCTACAACCAACTTCGAGGATCTAATCTACTGTTAGTATTATTTTAAATATACAGGGCGTTTCCCCTTAGGAGGTCCATAGAGCGGGAGGTGATAGTACTCACCTAGACGAACCAAAAATTGTATGGCAGGTGGGGGGGCAATATCAACCGTTTAGGAGTTACAGGGTGATTCATAAAGAAAGCTAGGTTTTTACAAAACACCCTGTATCTTATAAACTACAGGGCGTATGGTCACAGTTAAGTACTCTTTGTATGCAGAACTTCATGGCCTTTCCAACGACAGCTCAACCAGCCCCGTACCCCTCTCTCCTAAGAAGTTATGACGGTCTAAACTAAAAATTTCGGATTTTCTTTCCTTTTTTTTTAATTTGACCTCTATTATTTTTGCAAAAAGGTCGTTAACATAACTTATTTTTATAAAAACTGTAAACTGTGGAGCCTCCTCTTTAATTTGACCTATTACACCCTATGTGTTAACTGTAGCCGTTAAACAGTTATTAACTCATAACCTATTCCGGTCATTTTTATAAAAACTGTAAACTGTGGAGCCTCCTCTTTAATTTGACCTATTACACCCTATGTGTTAACTGTAGCCGTTAAACAGTTATTAACTCATAACCTATTCCGGTCACACCGAAATTAGACGATATTTTTTAAAATGACGTACTAAGGGAACAAATTATCGTTGAGGATAGGTTTGAAAATAGGTTTGAGAATAAGTTTAGAGCTAATAACTCTTTAACGGATACAGATAGCACATAGGGTTTAATAGGTCAAATTAAAGAGGAGGCTCCACAGTTTACAGTTTTTATAAAAAAAAGTTATGTTAACGACCTTTTTGCAAAAATAATAGAGGTCAAAGTAAAAAAAAAAGGAAAGAAAATCCGAAATTTTTAGTTTAGACCTTCATAACATCTGAGGAGAGAGGGGCACGGGGTTGGTTGAGCTGTCGTTGGAAAGGCCATGAAGTTCTGCATACAGTGACCATACGCCCTGTAGTTTTTAAGATACAGGGTGTTTTGTAAAAACCTAGCTTTTTTTATGAATCACCCTGTAACTCCTAAACGGTTGATATTGCCCCCCACCTGCCATACAATTTTTGGTTCGTCTAGGTGAGTACTATCACCTCCCGTTCTATGGACCTCCTAAGGGGAAACATCCTGTAGGTATTGCATCCAAAAGTGTTAAGCATTTTTAGAGATAATATTACAAATCTGACTTAAACCGAAAATTTCGCCACAAGTTTAAATATTTACCTACGTAGCAATAATTGAAGCATTACTACAATTTAACATATGGATTACTTCTGCCGTATACTAATGATACTTAAATTATTACACTGTTTCCACTATGTATGCTTCAAACAAGATTTTAATCTCTTTATCTATAAATTGTCGCAAAATGCGTGGTAATATTGTCATCCATTTACCAAATAATATAAATCATGGGATGGGATGAAATTTGCTTTCACGCTTATTTGAATAATGCAAAATTTCAATTTAGTTTCAGAACAACAGACTGAAATTCTTCTGAATGATGCTCAGTCACCGTGTGAGATACAGTCCTATTTCATACAACAATACTTCCGATCAGAACGTCACAAAAAGTTGACGACCTATAGGATCAAAATTACAGTGAAATAAAGCAGAGGAAGTAACCAAAGAAAATACGTTAGCCGCCAAATAAATAACTGCAAAAAATACCATCTAATAGGCGAATCTTAATTTCAATAAGGCTTTACGAATGGCATTATCACCAGCACCTTTATTCCCTGTATTGTACTTATGTACTTGGTGGAAAACTGCATTTACAGTACCAAACATTTATTGAAATAAATTTTTCAAAACTGAGTCCTGATCCTTTTGTCCTTATGTTAAGCTGTCTTCACATGATAAATTAAAAGTAAACAACAACTTCAGCTTTGCAAATTTTAAGTACCTAATATTAAAACATATACGAGTATATGTAGAAGTTAGCTGAGTTTTTGGTTAAGAATGAAATGAAAATATTTTGCGGATTATTAAAAGAAAACAAACGAGCAACGGATAATTTCTGTAAATAAATGAAATGTTTACTTTAAAGAAATGAATTTGCCACAGAAGCATTCTTAGTTAAATGTTACAGGTAAAAAAAAAGAAAAAGGAAACTCACTCAAATAATTTTTATTCTAGAGTAAATAAATAATAAAAACTTGTCCAGAGTTGGACTGAGACTATTAAATTAAGACAGCTGCTTTAAATTTTTAGCCTTTTGGATTCTAATGTCAATGGGGTCGATTTTCAAATTATCTCTGAATTAAAAAAAAATCAACTGTTTTAATTTTCATATTGAGCTACAAAATACGTATGCCACACTATTGAGCAACTGCAATATTTTTTCACACCCACATTTAAAATGTAGGTACTTTAATATTTTATGTCTTTTATGTTGCGGCCTATCAAAAATCAAACACTTTTTACATACTGTTGGGTCAATGCCAACTGTCGAAAGCGTGCATAAACGAAGGTAAATATTTGTTGCAAAATTAAATTATGTTATTAAATATACAACTAAAAAACCTTTCATTCATTAACAATCGACATAAAAAAAAAACTACAATAAATCATGAAAACATGCATCCATTTATAGATGGAGTTTGAGCTGGAAAACACACATCTACACGTAACCAAAAATTGGAAAAGTTTAAAAAAAATTTAGCTCATCGACCATTTCCAATAGAAAAGACAACAATTTAAAGAACAACAACAACAACAGCTTGTTAATGAACTGTAACTAAACACTTTGAAGAGAAACATTATTATTTTGTGTCAGAGGAATTGTATACCTATACCTACTACAACAACAACAAAATAACCCCAAATTAGAGATCTTGACGCAACAGGCAACGAAATTTATGTATCCCTTTGCCGTAAAATATTTGACGGTTATAGAGGACGACCCTCCTGTAATTAGTTTGTGGGCCTATAAGTATGAATTTATATGTGAGGATCATCACACCTTCATAATTTAATTTTCCCTACAGAAGATCATCAGAAAAGTCACCGTTGAGTGACTGTGCTCTGCATTTGAAAGAATTAAAGCTCATAAGAAACACTCAAAATGTGAACAGATGTTAATGAGTCATAAACGGAAAATTTATAGGCAATCATCGTTTTTGCTATACATACTAATTTATGACGGGGTAAGTTAATTTCCAAAATCGTTGAATAAGATGCTTTGCTGTCAGAATGCTGGATAAACTTGATTCCTTAAGTAATTTAAAATATACTTCTTGTAAAAAATTCATTGGTCAGATAGAAATATAATTTACCGAAAAATGCGGGGGAGTGAACAGACCAGACCATTCAGCACATTCGGTGCCGGTCTGTCTGGCGGATGATTTCCTTAGGAATTATTTAAAAAAAATCAAGTTTAAAAGTTTTTTGTATCTATTTAAAAATAATCTTTTGCATTTACTTGTCACATTACAGGTTTTATCTAAAATATATGCATATCCACAAATAAATAAATTAATATGTTGATGATATCTATCTTCTTTAATAGTTACGGGGTATAATTAAGAAATATTAGTATTTTTTTTTTTACTGAAATCCGCAAAGTGTTATTATATTAAAATCAGCAGTGTTATTATGGTTGAAGTTAGTACCTAAATTGAATAAGTATTATGGATTGAAAGTTTTTTATTCTGTTGCCTAAAACGGGTTGTACTAGATGCCGTTTCATTAGAACCTCACTCTATAAGCCTTGGTGTGCCCCAATGCTCTGTTATCTCTCCATCTCTCTTTTTAATTTTCATTAATGATCTGCTTTCCCTTATTTTCAATTTCATTTATAGATTTGACGCCGATAACAGTACCCTTGATTTCGCTTACTCCGTTCAAACTCTGCGAACTCCAGACGGACACATCTGTCAAACGAGATTGCATGACTATAGATCATGATAATATCCTCACTTGGGGCAAAGTGAATCGCGTCGAATTCATCAACTCCAAAAGCTGTCTCATGCCTTTAAAGCAAGATCATCATTTTTCCACTCTCGTTTCTTTCGCTGGGACAATGATTTGCGGTACACCGTCTTTATACATTTAATGGAATACAATTCCTATATCAGGGCTGGTGCTGGTTACACTGCTTTAGCTTCATTGGATATGGTTCAAAAGAGAGCCTTCAAGTTTATTGGCGATTTGGCAATAACTTGTAATATCGACTCACTCGAGCACTGCCGCTATTTTGGACGCATTTCGCTCCTTGACCGCTATACGCATGGTCAATGATCTGATAAAACATCTAGTCTAATCCCTTGTAGAATATCTCCTGCACGCGCCGGAAACCGCACACATCTTTTTACTAGTTAAACAACTTTCGGCCTTACAGTAAAATTCCGTGATTTTTTGTCCCGAACTGTCAAACATCTTCTATCTTTCCTCCAGCATAAAATTTCTAAAAGTTTAAAAGTGACATACATCAACAGCCCCACCACTCTCCTCGTATTCCCTAATTCTTTTACCTATCTCCTTGCTGCCATGTTGTACTTCGCATTGTAGGGTAACCCCTGAGCTTGGCTTAATTATATACATATATATATATATATATATATACATATATAAAAAAAAAAACAAAAAAAAAACTAACTAGTTCTAATTTTGACTAGTACATTGCATAATTTACAAAAAAAAGTAAATAGCTAAAATTCTTACAATACCCTCTAGACCTAGATGGATGCCCGTACGTAATTTTGTATGGTAACCTCTCTGTGGAAGTTTCATTGTTGAAGTGGTTTTTCGCATTTACATATTTCTAGAACGGTTCGTCGGACAGTAAAAATGATTATAATCACCAATTTTATAGGAAATTTTTGTATGGCAACCCCACGAAGGTGTTACCTGATTTGTCTCATTTTCTCTTTTTTTAAAAGCCCGTGTGCAAAATTTCAGCTCTCTAACTGCACGCGTTCTCGAGTTATCGTGCGCACAGACGGACGCACGGACTTTTAATACTATGCGTGGGTGTTCAATACATTTTTCTCTAGCAACATTATTTCTATGCGTTACAAACGGAATAACAAACTTAGTATACCCTATGATTTTATCTAGGGTATAAACGCGTCGAAAAAAAAATTTCTCTGTAAAAACTAAGGCTGCTTTCACACCGGACTTTTTAATCATCCTTCAGTCTTGATCCAATCAAAACGCCGGATAAATTTCTACGCATACTACTCTTTACATTCGCACCGCTAAAGGCCAATTATAGACTCGATATAACTTTTCTTAAAAACATACAGGGTGCTTCCCCTTAGGAGGTCAATAGAAAAGGAGGTGATAGGATTCACCTAGCCAAACAAAAAATTGTATGGAGGAGGGGGGGGGGGGGGGGGCAATATCAGCCACTTAAGAGTTACAAAGTGATTAAGAAAAAAAGCTAATTTTTCACAAACACCCTGTATTCTGAAAAGTACTGAGCACAGGGTCACACCTAAGAGCTCACTGTATGTAAAATTTCATGGCCTTTCCAATGACTGCTCAAACAGCCCCAAAGTTATGGTAGCGACCGTTTTGCAAAAAAAAAAAAACAAAAAAGAGGTCAAAGTAAAAAAAAAAAAAGTTAAAAAATCCGAAGATCCACAACTCCTGAGAGGAGGGAGAAATGGACATGGTTAAACAGTCGTTGTGAATGATATGAAGATCAGCATGCAATGAGCTCTTAACTGTGCCATGCGCCCAGTATTTTTTTAAATACAGGTTGTTTTGTGAAAAACTTGCTTTTTTTCTTAATCACCCTGTAACTCCTAAACGGTTGCTATTACCCCTCCCCCTGCCATACAATTTATGTTAGCTTAGGTGCCTTCTGCTCTATAGACCTCCTAAGGAGAAACCCCCTGTATGCAACAAAATGGATTGAAAAGATAATCACCAATTAAAATCGCCTACTCCAGTCTCTCTCTAAACTAAGCATATCAATCAAATACGGATAAGTGATCTAATTCGGGTTCTTCAAATTTCTTCTTGGTACTGTGTCCTTTGAACTGTTCCCACAGCATATTTCGAGATACTTAATCTACTTATACCAGAATTCTGAAAACTCTCTATTATAGATTGGTGCATCAATTTCTTTAAAATGTAGAAAACTTTAGTTTATTTGATGAACATGTACATAAATAAATAAAATTAAATTAACTCTGCTCTCAATAATTCCAAACAGATCAATATTAAAGTCAAGTACCTAAGTAAATCACATTTTTATTTCCTTTATGCCATTTGATTTTTAACTTTTTAATCTAACTTCTGAAAATCATAAAACGCAAATTAAAGTGTCGACTACTTGACGCCTGACTCAAAATATCTTTTATTGTTTTATAACATTTTGAACACTTTTAAATAAATTTTTGCCACATTTTGAATGACCGGGAAATCCCAGTATATTACATTTTACAGGTTTAGTTGCGCCTATACTAGACTATACTACATATAAATCAGACAATTAACTCAACCAAAACTCAAGGCAAGAAGTTAACTCGTCCTGCTGCTGCTAAAGGAGAAAAGCAATTTGACCTTTTTAAATACTTTCTTGCAAAAGAATGAAAGCAGCAAGAACACTTCCAAGGATAATATAATTATTTTATTGTACCTTGGTCAGAGAAATCAATGGGTAGATCTGCAAGAAAAGGTCAGTAATGAGGGCACATTAGTTATTATTATTAACATAGGATTACGTATTTGTAGTGACCGACAAAACAATACAGTTACCACTAACCAGGGAAAATTTTTCATTATTTTCAACGGAAAGTAAACACTTGAGCTGAATGTTTTGGGGTTTTCCCAAATTGATATCATTCCATCAAAATATGTGTATAGGTATGTGTGGTAATCCAGTATGAAATATTTTACAACAGGCGTCTAGCTGCCGCCATCAGAATTTGTTAGGTAGAAAAACCAACCATAATTTGGGAAAGGCGTTAAGTATAGTGTCCGAAAGTTGGATAATTTTTTCTAAATAGAAGAGGTAGGTATTATATATATACCCTATGGAGGTGTTATTTTTAATTGTTACATAACTATGTGTATATGTTATAACAAATTGTATGTACTTATGCCCGATCTGTCGACATTAGATAATTCGAGAATACGATAATTAGCGATCTGAAATTTTATTATTAGGATATTTTTTAATTGCAAGTTTTCTGAATGTAAGTAGGAACAAAGCGTCTTTGCAATATAATTAAGAGAGAAGATGTCGTTATAGGGCTTTAATGGATGGATGTCAGGATGGGAAGTGTTTTTTATCCCAGCGTCTATAGAGCTAATTCATTCCGTACGCTATATGGGTCACAGTGCAGAGAATTTGAATGACTTTATCATCTCCAATGCCCTGATAACCCCGAATGGATTTTTAAGCAGGATGAGAGGTGGCGTTTTCTGATATTATAATGCAACACTCTTAAAATGATCTAAATAAAAAAATAATTACAGATATGCAACTATCTTTTGGTGGAGGAAATTTGGAATTAATTTTGTCTTAATTACGCACACAAAAAAATGCGCTCCTAAAATTTAGTTAGTTTTAGATAGTTTTAAGTTAGACATAGACTTCCAATACAAATTTCAAATAGAATAAAAAATTTATAAAAATAACCTTCATAAAGAAAAGCATCGAACCTGAATATAGTTTTATCACAGAAGTCCAAAGTTGATACTGCGCAAACTCAAGGAGCATAAAGAATTATATAGGATAAGTAAGTAATTTTATTTTATATTACGAGATCAGTCTACGACAGGGATTCCAAAAGTGGCTGATATCGGTATCCCAGGGGTCGACATAAACGAAAACTGATTTTGAGGGTCGACGAAGTCTAAAAATCGACATCTATTAATTAACACAAGCTCTAATATTTTAGTAGGAAGTATCATTGTTGTACTTTTAAGAAACTCAACAAGTCGATAAGCGTGCACAAATTCGTACAAGATGAAAAACTGGGCAAGTCAATAATCGTGGACAAGTTCGTGCAAGAGAATGTGTTCGAGCGTACAAGTCTTTCAGGCACGTTTTGACTTGCTTTGACGCATATACGCGATTTAACACTAACGAAATCATGATCAAGTTTAAGTCCAATCACGCTCCTGATATTTTACTAAATAACAAGCTTGCACTTAGGTTGAAAGTTCCTTTGCGTTTTGCAATTCTTTGGAGCTTGAATGATAATACACTCATCAACTACTGCGTGATTCACAGACAGCATTTAGTAGCAAAAAATTTGGGTCCTAGATTGCATCAGTCTTTCCAATATGTTATAAATGCTGTCAATAAGATTCGAAGCAATTCTTTAAACTCTCAGTTATTTGCTCAGCTATGTGAGGAAAACGACGAAGTCTTTACTCGGTTACCTCTACAACTGAAGTTCGCAGACTAACAAGAGGCTCTTACTTTGCAAGATTTTCAGCTCTTATTGAATCTGTGTCAGAGTTTTTACAAGAAAAAGATCCGAATTTGAAAGAAAATCTGAACAATTGTAACACAAATATTTATTACTTGACTGATATCTTTGGTATGTTGAGCAAAGTTAAAATGCAGTTGCAGGGTGACGATCTCAAATTGATTAAAACAAAATCAATAATATCGGCCTTCGTGGGGTAAACTCATCCTTTATAAACAAAATTTAAGTGGAAATATTCAGTTTCCGCATTTGTCAAAATTACCAGAAATGCTTCAAGACGATATTATTTTAACATATGTCACTCACTTGGACGCATTACACAAGGATTTTACTAAGAAGTTTGAGGATATCTTAAATTTACAAATTCCTCAATGGATAATAAATCCGTACAATATCACAGCCATGGAAGAAGACAATGTGATAATGCAAGAAGAGTTGATTACCATCAGCACAGACGAGGAGCTTAAGCAAAAGTTCAACCAAGGCTATCAGAAGTTCTAGTTGCAACGCAACATTGAAGCACAGTATCCTGCATCATACCTAGTCGAAAAAGGCTTCAGTGTGGTTGCAAACATCTGGGCAAAACAAAGAATTCGTTCGAAAATCAACGAACGCGGAGATTTAAGGCTGCAACTCACTAATATTGTACCGGATTTAGCTAGATTGATAGAAAGTCACCAGATTCATCCATCACACAAATTTTTTTTATTTTTTATCTTTACTTTGCGATTTAAATGTTTTTTAAAAAATAATTACCTACTTAAGTATTTTTACGTAATTTGTATTAATAATTATTAATTACCCTTGATATTTACTGAATTTTATATCTATTTATTTTGTTAAATTTTGATAAGAAAATGATGTCAACCAACCAATCACAAAGCTTTTAAATTGGTAAGTATTTTGTATCAATAAGAAAGAAACTAGAGAGAGGAATTTTAAAGTAATATGGCTATGGGGATCTGAGGTATCAGTTCATTTTGGAAAAGGGGTCTCTTGCTCATAATAGTTTGGGAATCCCTGGTCTACGGTATAAGACTAGGAAAATATTTCCTTTATAGCAATACTGATGATGATGATGACCTATTTCCCAGAAAAATGGAGAACAAAAAAAAGAAAATTAGAGAAACCCGGAGCAAAATATGGCCAACCCAATGTTTGCGGTGCAAATTCTAAATCAAATTAAACACATGAAAAAACAAAAATTATAGAAAGAAACAACTTGAAACAAAACTGTAATTTTTTCTTATTTTGATTTTATTTATTTACAATTCTTTTCAATTACACACTAAAAAAAATTCTCCCTCCAGGAGTATCAACCAAATTGATTTTAAAAAATTAAATACGATATCCTTGTTGCATGTGAGCACACCTATTCATATAATGTTGAAATTCTTCAGCAGACATCCCTGGAAAATGCTGTATACCAGAAATCGCAATATGTCCTCCATTTGGATATGTGTATGATGATGATATAAGACCAGATTCATGTAACGGTATATGACAGTATCCACCATGACTTCCAACCAAATAGTTTCCAGGATAATTACCAGAAACCATCTTTGGTATAGTTTGTCCAAAGTTTTGATATCGAAGTCTTCCAGTATCTTCTCCAATTACCATATTAATAGCAGCTTTATCAAGACCCCAATAATTTCCTCTGCCCGGATTATCATAGCTTCGCGGAATCTTTACAAAACATTTATTCAAGCTCAATGTGTGACGAACAGAATTTTGCCATTGTGTATGATGTCTTTTAAAAAACGGAAATCTGTTCATTATGTATTCGTAGATTTCATGTAGAGTTAACCTTTGATGTGAACTATCACGGATAGCCATCATTATCATTGCAGCATAGGTATATCCTGGTTTTTTCACTTCACTTCCTTCAATACTACCTTCATTGTCATCACTTGATAATTCATCTAAAGATCCACCAGATGATGAAGAAGAAATATTTTCTGATTCAAAAGAGTTCTCTGCTGGATCAGCCATAACTCCATCATTTCGTCCATTAAACGGAATCTGTTGGTATTCATTGCTTGATTCTCTGTTGTTTTTGGTATCAGCTAAAATTGCGTCAATGGAAAAATTCGTCATTTTACTAATGTTTTTTTGTTATGTGCAATAACAACGAATGCGTAAAGAGTCACTTTATATAAACGTTTTCAAAATATTATTTTGTAAATTCCACTTGATGTTAACAATATTAAATTAAAACTGTCCGGAATAATTATACATAATACTTTCTATAACAAGGCGACTTGTCTTGGCTTTCACGAAACTCGATTTCGAAAGACGCAAATTTAAAGAGTTCGTGAGTTTTTATGCATGTCCTCGATGAGTATATAAAACTACCCTGACATTAAAGATATGCTTAAGGTCAAAATTTGGGACTAATTAAAACTGCGGTATTGGATTTCGGCATATTCCTTTTTCCTAATTGGTTGCCATCAAGCACCACGAATATTTCTTTTGAAGGGCAAATGAAGGTGAAATATGTATATGCACATTTGTAGGTACATAGAATACAACAAAAAGAATGAATTCACCCATATATCTCCTAGTTTGAATATGTATGTAAATTTTTCCGGTAAATAATTCGGTCTAAATGTTTCATTTAATTTTAGGGGATGTGATTTAGAAAATGACGTTTCTAATTTTCACGGTACCCAAATATTGGTTAATTGTGATTAAGGTAAGAAAATATTGCCGTAAAAATTCGATACAATTTACATTCACTTGAGATTGTGCAGTATTTGAGAATTTTATAATAAATTGGTACAAAAGCTTTAGTATATATATTGAGATTTTTTGTACGTTATTTCATCTAAACTCTAGATTGCTACAAATAATTGAAACTATACTTAAGGGGTCATCCCGTGTGAAAGCACTTTTTTCGTTTTTTTGGGAATTTTTCCTGGGGAACTCAATTAACATATAACTGAAATTTTTCCTACATATTTATTCTTGCCTTGAATATACATTCTACATTTTTTTCATCCAAAATCGTCGCTCATTGCTGGAGTACGCGGCAACTTAATCACTCATCTTCAAAAAAAAGCATTTTTCAGTAATCACGATTGCGGGCTTTCTGCTTATCCCAAATAAAAAAATCAAACGTCATTTTAGTCTGTGAAGTATGAACTAGTTTTTGAACTAGGATTATTAAAAGTTACCAAAGTATCTACATGAGTATTTAATAAGTAAATAAAATTTCAAAGGAATTCGTTCGATAGATTTCGAGATATTGTGGTTACCAGTTTGAAAAATACAGTTTTGAGAAAAACGCGTTTAATAATTCAAATAGGATTATCACCAATAAAATTCGAATACTTTGGGTATTCAAGCAAAGCTAACAGTTATATTCGAAATAGGAAATGAGTTTAGATATATAACTGCTTCTCTATTGTGCATTTATACCTGCGTTTGTATTAAAAGATCTCAGGTGAGAAACCTAAACGAAAGGAAGGGGTCCGATGCTGGAGCGCACACTCCAAACACCTGGCCTGTTCAACGCTGTAATTTCCGAACGACTCCGAATATCGGAAAATCACTTTACCCACATATTCTTCACTATATTTTGATGCAATTTATGCAAAAAAAAAAAAAAAAAAGTTTATTTTTAATCAGTCACACAGGATGACCCCTTTAACTCAACATGTACATTTCCCTGGAAGATGGGCGAAAATATTTCTAAGGCTTTGTAAGCTAATATGGTCCACAATAGAATACCCAAATTTCCTCCCATCCATTATAAGGTTATCACAACTCCCATTTTTTTAAATCCAGTTTTCGATACATAACGTAAGGTATCATGTCGTTTCTACTTAAAACGTATATCTGGGTTGGGTATTCAGTTTTTAAATTTACAAAAAAAAAAATTGTTTTTTAACATTTTGTAAAAGGTGAAAGAAAGGATTCCTTTTTTAGAACATGGCTTCAAAAAAAAAAAAAAAATTTTAAACGGGATTTCATTGCGCTTCCAAAATAACAAAACTACGATGAGTTTATTGTTCAAGATAAAAATCTGAGGTGACATTAACAAGATTTATTGAGGTAAGCTATTCGGATTGAAAGTTAGGACTTGAGTTTTTCACAATATCGTAATAAAATTAGAATGCAGACTAACTTCTAATAAAAGTTCCCTCATCCATTGAAATCTTAACAGAAATCGTTAATAATAATAATAATAAATAATAATAAAAATAAACTACAGCAATGGCACCGAAGTCGACTGCCCGGAGCAACTTATCTAGCAACTTATTAGCAACTTACAACTTACAAGTTAACATAAAACCCATTTAATAATAAATATATATACCTTATATATTACAGGGAAAAGTAGACAGAAAAAAGGTGTATAATTACTTCAATCCAATTTAATTATTAAATTCTTTCACCAAGAAGTCTCGGTATCTCCAAGCACTTATGGCGTACAAATAGATATCATTGTAATTATTTTTCCCGTTTAATACCTCTATAATTTCTTCCTCTGTCAATTTTCTCTTTCCGAATGCCCCAACACGAAATTCGGTTAGGATGGGACATGTTCCAACAAATGTAACAAATTCTCCTCGTCTAGATTACACAGAGAACAGAGTTGCGCTGCATCCACGCCTAAAGGGATTGGCGTTCAAATTTATAAGACCACCTCTATACCTACAAATAATATTAATTTTTTAAATGGAATACTCATCATGGAAGTAGCTATTTTCATTCAAGTACTGCAGTTTTCTGTACAGCTTATGTCTTATAGAACCCCTTGCTTTATCAATAGCTCTTTGTTTTATTTTGTGTTCTTCCTTTTCTAAAAGATCAGACAAAATATTTCGCAATGCCGTCATACCCGCATGTGTGTTCCAATAAATTTAGCTCAACGTCATGAGAATTAGCTAGTTCCTGCCAGGTCTGGTACCAGAATACAGGGTCGCGAATAGCCCTCCAGGCTAGTTGATAAGGAAGCCTATCTGGAGCAAGACGGAACTAGAGCATTAACATATAATCAAAGTTTCACTTCAATGTGTATAACAGACATGTCATATAACAGACATGTCAAACTCAAGATCCAACATATAGTTAGGTGTATTTTGAGGTAACCGAACAATTTTTTTACAAAAAATCTCAGTAAACTTTCAACAGTATCGCTTTGTAGAAACCCCCACACTTGCGCTTCATAGCAGAGTACTGCCCTTGAGACAGAGTTAAATAAAGCGATCCTGTTAGATGGTGTAACTTCGTCTTTTCCAATAAAATTTTTCCAGGTCACATTAATCGCAACTTTAGCAGATTCCAATCTATTCTTAAAATTAGATGTTAAGGCAAGTTTTGGTGTAAATGTAATACCCAAGTAAGAATACTTTGTGACAACCTCTATCTCTGTGTTCATATAAACCCATATAAACCTTAGACTTCTCTAAGTTGACAACTAGGCTCTATAACCTGCAGTATTCATGAAGATTATTAATCATACGCTGTAGTTTGCATGGATTATCAGCCAATATGACAATGTCATCAGCATATTTTAGCACTTTTAAGTTAATATCACCAAGGATAGGTAAGACCAACTTCCATAGAGTCATCCAAGTCATTAATAAATAGCGTAAACAAAAGCGGGCTCAGAATACAACCTTGTTTAACCCCCGATCTGGTTTGAAAACCTGTCGACAAATACTTTCCGTTCCAAACCTGAGCAGTTGTACCTTCATACAGCTTTTGAACAATTCGTACAAACTTACTAGACATGCCAATATTAAATAATTTATAGAAAATTGCACCGCGGTCTATTGTGTCAAATGCTGCCTTGAAATCCACGAAGAAGGCGTAAACTTTCTTTATCTTGAGTGAATGACTAACCTTAACTGCACTCATTAAATTAAAAATATTGTCAACCTTCGAACAACCGCTACGAAAACCAGCTTGATTCTCATTTAGAATACTGTAGTACCTTTCCCAGAAAATTGCTCTATTATATAGCATACCCACGAATAACTTAGAAACAGTATTCATAAACGACAGAGCTCGCTTAACTTTCAATTCTATTTGTATCACCTTTTTTATGACAAGGAAAAATTATAGAAGTGGCAAAGGAATCATGTATCTCATATTGAGTGTAAATACATATAATTAAAATAGCTTACCAGCTTTACTAAAAAGCATTCTGGAGCATTCTTGTAGAACTCATAAGGAATTCTATCAATTTCTGGTGCTTTATTATCATTAACTTTATAAAGTACAGCATAAAGTTCGGATAAATAGAACTTATTGTCTAAGATGTCATCGTGTATAAGCGGAGCAGCGTAAAGTATCGGTCTATTTTCTGTCAGTGGATTCAACAGAACTTTAAAATAGTTCATTACATCATTTACATCAATACGCAAGCCTATCGTAAACCTTTTACCCGTAAGCTCTTTCGCCAAGGTCCACCAGGTCAAACTATTTCTCTCTATATAACGGCCTAGAAGTAGCACCAGTAATAGAAGCATCCATTACCACTCCGATCAAATCTTCGATTGTACCTTCGACCACAATCGGGCTCAAGCTATTACACAAGATGATAACGTTATTTCTATATATATGTCATTAGTTTGCATTCCCCAGTTTAATTTAGGAACCAAAGTCAAGGGCCTAGCCTCTTCCCTATGGGTAGAACCTACGTCAAGTAAAGACATGTCAAGAACAACAGGTACATGATCAATACCTGTGATGTGACGTGCAGATCTTGCACCAATGGACACAAATTATAAGATAAAGCTATAATATCATTTACAGAGGAACCACATACGCCAATAAATGTATACTCTCCATCATAGTCATCGCAAAAATCTGTAAATTTTTTACCCCCAGCATTGACTGCAGACAGAGTCTTTAGAGTTTCTACAAAAAGTTAGGCCTGCACTAATGTCTAGTTGTGAAGGTAGGTTTTGCATTTGACCGATTCTCACATTAAAGTCTCCTAAAATTACAATACTATAGTCATTCCCCCATTTAACCATGTCCACAAATCTTTCAGCTATTACAATTAATATAAGCAGAAAGTAAGCAGAAATTCCCTAATTGTTGCTTTAACTCTAAAATAGGCCAATCATTCATCGAGAGAACGTTAACTACATTTCCAAGTATTTTCTTATCAACTCCTATTAACCAACCACAAAACGCTCTGTCATAATGTGAGACTCTAGTAGCGCCAACCCAATACAATTCAAAATCGCTAAAATACTTACTATATTTACAGGTGTCCTGATCTGCAACATGAGTTTCATACAAGCAGAAGATATTGTATCCCTTAACATATTGGAAGAAATCGTTAATAAAAAAAATCATATCACTTAAATTCATATTTACAAATACAAATCTATGCACAGTCAAGGGCATTTGAAAGTTATGCTGACAATTCGTTTTATTGTCATTCTTACATTTTTTTATGTATTCTGATGTTTGTAACAGACATTTATAGTAAATATATCCCGACATATCAAGAGAAATTGTTAGAGGTTTTTAACAGTGATAATATGTATAGACAACACACAAACATGTAATAATCAATACTGACTCAAAATGTTTGAATGCAGTACCAGCAACAATAAGAAGAAGAAAAAAACTTTATTGGTTGACTTTGCTAACAGCTAATAATAATACATCACGAGGCAGTTTTGTGATTTCCATACGTGGAAATCGATTTAGTTGATAATATGTATAAAAGATAGGTAGATATTACCAAAGTCTAATGAGAAAAAGATGTTTTGTGGGCCTTAGATTCCTTTCAGATATGGAGTGTATGGGGTTATACGACCCGGTGATCCAGTTTTTAAAAAAAACCCCATATGGTTGTTTATTATGGACGGCCTTTCCCACTAGCCGGGATGAACTGCAGCAAAGTTTTTAGTTCATATCTTCAAATTTTTAGTTTGTTAGTCTCCGTCTTAGTTTTAGTTTGTCTTTTCTTTGATTATTATTTTATTTATTTATCTATTTTAATTAACCTTTTAAAATATTTGACCTTGCTAAAAATTGTAATATTATTGTTGATTTTGTGATATTCTTTGGAGTGCGGTTTTTTGTCTCTCTAGTTTTTCGTTTTTGACTTGTTAATTCTTTTAATCTGTGACATAAGGTTTTTAACAAACCATTAAAGTTAACTTGACATACCCATTTTTAGGTAAATCTCTTACATTAATAAGACTTTGTTTGCATAATTAACATTTTTGATTTGTATTTTTGTTAGCCTTAATAATGGTCTAAACCAAAGACCGAAATATCGGAATATTTCTCGAAAATAAACAATGACTTAAACAACCATATGGTTTTTTCTGAAAAAAAAAACTGGATCACCGGGTCGTATAAACCCATTGATTGATTGATTGATTTATGAGGTTTGGGACCCCTCTTCAGGTCCCCCGAACGAAGGCCAAGACAAGGCCCATTGTTCACCCTCCAGACCCATGCGCGATTGCTTATAGGTCCCAACCGGACGCTCTTATAAATTTCCCATAAACCCATAGTTACCAAAGTCTTTTCCTTCTCCATAATTGGTTCCCCTATCAAAGGTGTTTACAGGAGCCATCAGTAGCATTGGACGGACCTTGAAACTGGTATGTGTACTAAATATATCCTTATCCAAATCTTCTAATTTCTATTTAGGAATCGGTAAGAGACAATGTAGAGATTTGATCGATATTATCTATAATTAATGCAGCATGTCTAACTTATCTGCAGGGAAGCTGAAACAATGGACTTTTTCCTATACTTTGGACCTTAAGATAATACAGTATGAATATTTTTGAATCTGCTATTCAATTCTCATATAAGTGCTTAACACTTTCCTAGCTCTGCAAAACGGAAAACAAAAACTGCAATATAATGATTAATATACAAGTTCAAGAATTTTAGAAGCCCCAAAACAACACAACAAAAATCACTGGAATGATCGAAGCCAAAACATATGTAATCGAGTAAAAGACCGCATTATACTTTATTTTTTATATATTATTTATTGTATACCTACTTAAAACAAAAATAAACAAATAAAATTTTTTTTTTTATTTTTCTTAATAATAATAATTATTATGATTATTAAGATATGATTGGACTTGTGGTTGTGTGCATATAAAATATTGAAAAGCCTCCGGTGACATTCCTGGATAATTCTGCATGGCTTTAATTGTAAAATGTCCATTATTTGAAAATTGGTAAACGCCTGGAATTGCACTAGTCTGCCGATATCCATCATGTTTTCCAACTAAATAAGTTCCTGTATAACCAGAAGAAGAAGCCATTGATGGTAAAAATCCATCAGTACTTTGCTGTCGTAGCTTTCCAGTATCTTCTCCAATTACCATATTATGAGCATTTATATTTAAACCCCAATAACATCCCCTGCCAGGATTATCACAGCTTCTTTGAATCTTCATAAAACATTTATTTAAGCTAAGCGTGTGACGCACAGAGTTCTGCCAGTCCCGGCAATTTCTTTTGTAGTATGGAAATCTGTTCGATATGTAGTCGTAAATTTCATTTAGAGTTAATTTCTGATGAGGACTATCACGCATCGCCATCATAATCATAGCACTATAAGTAAAATTCGGTTTTTTGGGATCACTTGCTCCATCACTTGCTTCTCCTTCTTCACTTGAATTATCATCTGAAGATGAATTTGATGTTGAAGCAATTCCAGAGTCTAAAGAATCTTCGATTTCCGGTAACATGAATTTCTCCTTATTGGTGTCATAAATTTCTCCTTGATTGAGTGGCAATTTAACGTCGGCGTTTTTATTATTATTTCCCAAAATTGCATTTATTGAAAAATCAGTTATTCCAAAATTAACTGCCATTTTTTGTCTGTATTTTTTAAGGATACTTTGTTGGACTGGATAACAAAATAAAATTCACTAAAGAGGTTCACTTTTTTTGTTTTTACAAATTTTACAATTTTTGATGCAAATAAGTTGCTTGAATAATATAGGTATCTTTCACGAGACTTATAAAATCCGTTTGGAACCGAAGGAAATTTGCAGAAATATTTATACCCCGTCCTAATGGAAAAATGATTTCCACAACCTTCGTCACGTCGACTTAAGGATTAAAATAGGAGTAGAAGAAAAACAATCAAGGTAAGTTTCAGCTTTCACCCAATTAAAACTTATGCTTATATAATATAAGTAAATAACTGTTCTCCTATTGGTCATATGATTGGTTCAAGGTTCAGAACAGATTAATAGGTATATTTAGAGAAGTTGACCCTTTAAGATTTGCATACATTAAATCGAAATAGCGAAAGTGACAAATTTATTCGAAAGGGTCAGATATACATATAGGTAAAATATATTATGAAAGATTTTATGGGGGTTTGGTAAAAATACATAGGTAGGTACTCACCGCTATTAAATCTTATTTCTCAACAGTAGATCAATATTGTATATAGGTGCTATGTTATTGTATATATATGTAGGTAGATACTACGTTTACACCTGAAAAATAAAACGTTTTTAGAATTAAATAGAAGAAATGACAGTTTAAAAAATATATATATATATTTCATATTATTTATATAAAGTATTCATCGAATTAAAAACAAAATGAGGTATGGTCATCCATTTATATTCAAATAAATATTTTGGCCATCAAAACTGAATTCCATTTGTCAAAATGATATAAAAAATAAAGATTTTTGGTATTAAGATCTTAGAGGCATGAAAAACTAGTAATATGAAGATACTTTGGAGGAACAACAAGCTCGCCAAATACGTGGTCGATACAATGAAACTCTTTAATTCTATCATAACAGTAGGTATACTAACGGCAAAGCTGAAAGGCAATTTCACAAAATCAGGAAAACAGGCGATAGCGCCATAAATTTAAAATACATTTTCCTGGATAAATAGAAGTGAATACGGCATTAAACTGAAAGACTGAGATAAGTGTCCAAGACCCATCTCAGAAAAGTGGAAGATCGTTTGAAATATTTATACTCCAAACATGATTATAAATTACCCCGTAAAGTCTAGATGGTTATACTACAAATGGGCTACCACGTCTACATACTACCACTGTTAACATTTTTTAGAACCATAGTGGCTCTGTGGATGAATATACACATATACCCAAAGTAGGTATACGAAGAAAGGAAGTAAAATCTCTAGTAATTACACGTAGTTAAACGAGTTGAAAAAGCATTTGAATACTGTGAAAAGTGAAGGAATCTGCTGAGTCGTCCACATCCTGCAAGAGTAGGTATGTATATGTCCGTATTTTCCAGTATTGAGTCTTGTGAATTTTTTAAGAACTTTTTCCAATTCATTCTACAAAAATCTCACTTTCTTCAGGTTGATCAGAAAATTTATCTGACTAATTAATTAATAACTAGATATGCCTCCATGACAAATTGATTTTTTTTCTTTCTTTTATTAAAATTATACTAAATGTGTCATCACTGAGAGTAAAGTTTTTTCTGGCTATCACCAAAAATTCGTATAAATAATCCGAGCGTCTTGAAGCAAAAAAAAAAATTATTTCCGCTTTCGAACTACAAAAATCACAGCAAGAGTCCTTTGAAAATCTATGATGTAACAACTATTAATTATGCTTATAAAAAGCTTTGATTTTTAACACAACATTTTGTCAAAAATTAAATTTTTATGTAAAGGTCGTAAAAAACTGGCATGCATATATTCAATGTAAATCTGAACTGAGAGGTCACAAGGGCATCTATTGTCAAAACATTATCAAATAATAAAATTTATATGTTTATAATGATCAGAATGAATTCTGTCATAAAACATAAACATAAGACTACAATCAAATCAATCTCAACTCCCAAGTCAAGGTTATTTCATTTCTGCAGCGCCGACAAAAGCCGGTCCAAAAGTGTAACAGCAATCAACTCAATTTCAAAGAAAAACCAACACTAGTTGAAAGGTATGAGCTTGTGATACCTATGTATGTAAGTGCCAATATTCTTACAAGCGGTGATAACCTTGCAATGACCTTAGACGTACCTAAATAGGTGCATAATACGTAGGTCTGTACATAATTCATATGGGAATTCCCAAATATTTAAAATTTGTGTGATATTTGAATTGGCAATTTCGGAGTGGATTTCGGTACCTCTTCATTTAGTACTGATGTAATTAAATATCCAGTTATGTGTATCTATAATTTCTAAAATTTATTTGTGTAGCTCTGGAAAAACCAGGGCTATATATATCCTCAGTTTGTCATATGCATATGCATATAAGGTTTTAGACGAAACATTCGCAAGAACATAGAGATTTTGAGGTTTTAATGTAAAAAATGCTTAAACATATTTAAAAAAAAAAATCAAGTTTCAAATATCCATGGGATTTTACCAAATTTCCTGCTGGCAACTGGACCCATACAACTGTGTCGAAAATATTTTTAATTCCTGCTATTCTGGTCTACGCACTGATAGACCATAAAATTCTTAACAAAGTAGAATCCTTTGTAGCAATTGTTCGCGATTTAGTTTCACTGTTAGTACACATTCAGAAAAATCATTATTCATCAGTAGAAAAGTCTTTTCCATTCATTTGGTATAGGTACCTAAACTAGAGATTTTAAAGATACCTCAAGAAAGTACTTAGTATAAGAGGCTTCTTGAAATATTTTCTAATGCACAATAACTATTCGACAAATTAGATGCGGTAGTAGAAAAAGATAATTTTCCATGGTATGAAAAATTTTGTCATGTACCCCCGACTGACTTTTATGGTGGGTCCTGTAAATTCATAATGTTACACTAAAAAGTACCCAGACATCTGTGTTCATTATGGCGGCTTCTCTAGATTTTTATGGAAAAAGACAGATTTTTTCTCTGTGTTTTATTAGACATAGGCCACAAATAAAACAAAAAACAAAAATGCAAATATAAGGAAATTGAATGAAAATTGCTTCTGTTATTTTGGAAGTTTATTTGTAATATTTAACAAAAACAAAACATTTGACGTGCTTTCAAATAAAAGCAAAATTCTCCTGCCTAAATAAGTCATTACGACTTAGAGCGAGCAACTCACTAAAATCTACCATACCATTCCCAAGAGACCAATAACCAATCTCTCAGTCATCCGTCTTTGAATCAATTAGTTTTGTCTATATTGTCGCCATTAGAACATGTCCCTGCCTATTTTTCTTAAATATTTTTTCGTATTTCCATTTCAAAGTAACCATAGTTGATAAATCCCACAAAAACCGGGCATCAGTGTCCTCCTCTTATCCTTTCGCTACTTGTCATCTTTCAGTCAAGCCGCCTTGCCTTGGTCATGGCCTTTCGCAAATTGAATCCCTTTTTCAATTTTACTTGTCTCAGTTTCAAAGGGCGGCCGTATACCTATATACATATATGGACATACTATGTTCTTTTTAAAGAATCCGATTCTCTCCTTTGAAGTCCTTTTACGCTGCGATCCAGTTATACCTATTCTTTTTAAAGCTGCCGACCCGATTGACTTTTTTCATAGTTTGCTATACCTACTACCTACTCGAAATTACTACATGCGACACAGGTTTCTTGATGAGACTACCGAGGACTGACCAAAGTGAAAAAGAAGTCACCGACAACAATTATCACTGTACATCAGAGGACAACAGGGATGGAGAAAGAAACCGAATCGATTCAATTGCACAAGTTCTGAAACAGTAACCAGTAGCTAAAGTGGTGTTATCCTGGTGATATCTCTATCCCACACAAGATGCATTGGTCCTTATTTCGGGATTATGTTCTTTTTACTGCCGAGATAACGACTAGAAGCCGATTTGATACGCTGCTGGGCATACATTTCCTATTTCCATCAGCTTGAGCGTAAATAAAGGAAAAATATTTTCATCCTGATGAGTGATGATTGGATTTAATGTGTCCCAACAGTGAGACGAAATGATTTTCAACTGTGAGACCTTTTGGATTTTCGAAAAGAAATCATAAATGCGGATGTCATGGTCTGGCAGTTGTTCTAATGAAGTTGTTCCACGCTCGTTTAAGAATTAGTTGCGTGGGAGAAATGTACTGTTTTCAGGGTATGATTTTAGTTAAATGATGGATTTTTCCAGTATTCGTTAAATTGAAGAAAAGCATTACCAATATTCAATATACTCATATTTTTTTTTTATTTTTTTTTTTTTGTGTGTTTCCATTTTTAAGTTTATTTCCATTGGCACATTTCAAAATATATCGGCGAACAAATACGAATACGTTCTACCTATATCTAGATACTAACAAGCTTAAAAGCTTTATCCTTCACAGAGTACAAAGCTTGATAACATCCAATGGAAAGAAACTGATTTGATCCCTGATCAAAAATTAATTCGATGGAGGGACTAAAGAAAAATATGGAGGGATGAAAGAATTTCCTGCTTTAATAAGCTGAATAAAAAGTTTACTCTGATTTCATTGGAATACAAGGACCCAGCAAACCACTTTAATGGACCGCTTTCACTTCAGCGCTTAGGACGCAACTATCGCGGTATGGGAAGGTTGAATTTTGTATTGTAATAAAGTCACTTTGTTAGTCGTCTTTAGAAAACTTTTTTGTAATTGCATAAAATAGCTTTGGTCCAACGAAAACAAATCTCTCGCATTATCTTATAAGTGATCAACAATCTAATTACTGTCACTATCGAAGCTACCCCAGCATCCATATCTTGAAGGCTATCTTCTCGTTAATTGTTTTACCATATTCAGAGGTGTCAGGCAAGCTTTAATTGGAAATTAAAGAAGTATTACTCCCATTGCATCTTGAGTATTGAACATCATGTAAATATTTACTTTACTCATGGATCTTTCGTGCTCAAATCTCTTTGATTGTATAGGTGCTGCTGTCTTTGCTCTAAAATGTCTGCAGCTGGGAACTTCGGATCAAATCACGAAATCCTCTCTGTATTTGAAACCAGGATGATTACTGCAATATGTAATATAGACTGACCATATAATAATAAGTTGCGTGTTCAGATTTCTAATGCACTCCCAATTGTCGCAAAGTATCATCAATCACAAATATAGTATGAAGATTACAAGTAAAAAAAAATTTCGTGTCATTTTCTCAACCTATCTTTCAGTTTGTACAAATATTGAGAAAACAAAAGCGAAATATTGATGCATTGTTGAATCTCGGCCAATGATAACAAGAGCAGCAAAGTAAGCAACTACAAGCAACAAAAGCAAAGCAAAGCAAATTGTTTCTATCCCTACCAATATTTGCCGACATTTTGCCATTTCTTTTTTTTTATAATGAATGAAATAGCAGAGACCAATCCCGTTCCATTTACTGTAATCCCCTTCTTTTGCCGAATAAAATTTTGAAGGCGGAGTCCGGGCGGAGTCTTGAAAAACTGGTTCTATTAGGAGCATATTATAGGGGAAAGCGAGTATAAATACCTGCGCAGGGGAGAAAATGTTCAGTTTACAGTGAACTATTCTCTCAGTTAGTAGGTAACTTATTAGTGAAGTTGGAAAAAAGTGTAGAAAAATATTTTCGTGTGATTTAAAGTACTATTTTGGAGGGAATTTGAAAAAAAAAATAGTCTAGAAATTATAATAAATTAAATTGTGGCAAAAACATTATTAAATATTCAAAAATGGTGAAAATAAGTTTCTCGATTGACGCAATTTTGTCTGATACATTGCACCGTGTTGATGTAAATGAGTGCCAGGAATCAGTGTTAAGTAGCAACGACGACATTAGAAGTCTTTCAGATGTGGCATCATCAACAGATTTTGAAAGTCCGTCAAGAACAAGTACACCGATTAGTGGAGTTTCAGAAAAAGATGAGGACAGTGAAAATGATGATAGCCAAAAAGTCGATAATGATAATGACGAAGATGAGGAGACAAAAAAGCCACAGTACAGTTATAATGCTCTAATAATGATGGCGATACAAGATAGTCCTGAACAGCGACTAACATTGAATGGAATTTATGAATATCTAACCAACAGGTTTCCGTACTTTAAGAAAAACAAGCGTGGCTGGCAAAACTCAATACGCCATAATTTAAGCCTAAACAAGTGTTTTGCGAAAATTCCAAGAAGCTATGATGATCCAGGCAAAGGAAACTATTGGGTACTAGACGCTAGTGCTCATGATGTTGTTATTGGAGAGAATACAGGAAAACTTCGTCGGCGAAATCCTGGAGTAAATAGATCACGTCTGGCAGCTTATAGGCAAAGCTTTCTTCCAACAATGGCTAGTTATCCGTATATGCCTGCAATATCTCCGTATGCAATGCCATATTTGGGATTCCATCAAGCTTCTGCGACATCTCAACATAATTTTTTAACACCAAATTCATACTCTTCAGCACATCAACAAGGCATTCCTATGTCTTCATCTTTGATGGCGAATTTCCCAACAATGTCAGCAGCTGCCCTAATCCAACATATGCATGCCCAGAATCAAGCACAAGCATTCTGCAATTTTTCTACCAGTTAAAATCATCTAAGTCGGAGATTAGGAAATATTTTTTTCTAATTTCATGGATTAATCTTGTTGGAACTTTTGGATCGTTCGATGATGACTAAGAAGACGTGGAAAGGGAATAGCAGAATCGTTATGCTAATGCAGCTGATTGAAGCTATTGTTATAATAGCTTCAGAGATTGCCATTCTAGTAGCATCCATGAGAGCTTCCGCCGTGTATTAAGAAGAGAAACTAAATATATTTGCGCGATAACAGCAGTATAACAGTGTGTTGTTTCTGTCTTACACAATATGAAGAGATTTCAATTTTAATGTTGTTTTTAATAGAATGTCAAAATTAATTTTAGATTATATTTTGTGTAAACATTATTGTCTTAAGTAAAATTAGTAAATATCTTATTAAATTGCCAATTAGTTTAATTTGTTAAAAATTTTCGTTTATCTACACTTGGATGAAAATCATAATAAAAGTCTTAAACTCAGAATTGATTTGTGTAATCCCGTTTTTTATTGTTTCTTGTTTTATCCTGAGCTTCTTTATTAATTGCAGCATTTTCAAATGATATTTTTAAAAATTTTAGGAATGGCAGTTTATACATACTATTCTTAATATGCGAGTTATAGAATAAACAGAAAAGAAAAACATTTTTAAAAATATTCTATCTTTTGCATAATGACACTTCCATGGAGGAAAGGACATGTTTGGTTTCATTGCTGTGTTAGGTTCTGAAAACAATATATATTTTTAGAGCACTTTTATACTGATGGTGATAGTGGGTATTTTATGTAGAAAGGATCATACTCAACTAGGTAAACAAAAAAAAATTATGTACACCTAATGACCATTACACAGCATCGTAACGACCCTGTTATACAACTATTCAGTTAATAGTGAAGATGAAGTTATTTGGGAGACGCATAATATTACTGGTATCCAAGCTCTAATGATTTGATTGCGGTCGCTTCTGTTGATTTGCAAATGGTCATTATCAAAATTTTCAATATCTAATAACTGAATTTCAACTAAATTATAACCAACTATATGCAGTGGAAAATTCGTTGTAGGGGTTTAATTGTTTGTTTATGGGATTATGTAGGTAGGTACCTACGTTTGGTAGCCATTGAGCTGATAATTACCTAGGTACTGAAAATCCTCTGTCTATTTAATTAATTAAATTTTAATAATTAATTAATAACACAATTTCATATCACAATGGTATACAAACTTAAAATGGCATCATTAATATTACTGCTATAACGATCAGTTAAAAGGAGTTGAAGAGTCGGTAATATATAATTGAATCTTTATTTTATGGGTCTAGATTCAAGCCGTAGACCGAAGTGCAAACAAAAAGTGTGTTTTGCTAAATTTTGTGTGCCATTTACACGCCAAGCAAATTTCCAAAAATCGTTTCAAACATTTTAAATTATAAGATAAGGTACATTCCGTTCATTGTTATATAGTCAACTATTGTAAATATCGAGAATACAATACATTTATTCGGCCTTGTACAGAAGATTACAAAATATTATGACGTACAAGTAAATAAGTAACATTACAAATTAAAGCAAAAATAAGATAATAATAAAAAATAAATATAATAATAAATATATAAATGAATAAATAAATAAAAGAGATCCAAAGATGAAAAAGAAAAAGATAACTTAGAGATAAAGAGCCCAAACAAAAGAACAAAAATAAAAAACCAATAAATAAAAAAAAAAACAACAAATTAAAAATAAAGGAGAAGACAAAAAAAAATAAAATTAAGAATTAATTAAAACAATGCAGCAAGAATTTGAAGATCTAATAATAAATACCAATCACAATCTAGTAACTAATTAAGGTAATCTTTGACTAGCTTAGCAGAGGTCAGGCCGGAACCTGTGCGGTGAATTAAATTTGGAAGAGAGTTTCATTTTCGGGTAACTTGGACGAAGTAAGAGCGCTCACCGTACCTAGATGTACTTCTCAGGACAAGAAGTTGAAGACCTCTATTCGAGTGAAAGAACTGTAGGCTTTTAGAGAGATATGCAGGGGATTTAGTGTAAATTAGCCTTATCAATCAAGATAAGCCTCCGACGAGTCAAATAGGACTCTACAGAGCTTCCGAGTAGGGAGGTAAAAAGAGCAGATACACGAGCGCTCCGAAGAAGTTTATAAATATACCGGATGACGTCGTTAAAGGCTACGGTAACTCTTCTTTGACACATTGAGTCTAGTCTGCTAAAAATAAGGCTCCCATAGTTAAAATGGGGGAGAATAAGAGTCATCACCTATTTACTGCGAAAATCCACCGACAGACAACTGAAGGAAATAGATAGTTGACGAAGACTGCCATAAATTTTCCCCATAAAAGAGCTGATGTAGTCGCAACAACTAGATTTTGAATTGAGTTGAATGCCTAAATTCTTAACTGACTCAACATATTCAAGCGTGGAATTATTCAATCGAACTGAAGGCAAATCAGATATAGGGAAAACGCTTCTATATACCGGCAGAAAGTAAGACTTGTTGTAGGTTAATGGCAAGCTCATTAGCCATTTCTCATTCGTACGTCCTGTAGGTCATTATTGATTCGAGCAATACAGTCCTCGACCAGTCCTATAGGTCTGCTAAGGTACAACTGAACGTCATCGGCATACAAATGCACAGAAGCGCTATTCGCAGCAGAGTGGAGGTCATTTATGTAGAGGGAGAAGGGAATAGGGCCTAAAACCGAACCTTGAGGAATACCAGCGTAAAGGGACAATGGAGAGGAGATAGAATTCTGCACTTTTACAGCTTGCGCACAATTCGAAAGGAAAGCGGAAATTAAGCCAACGGCCGATGAGGAAAAGCCATCTTTTGTGCCAAGTTTGCAGATTAACTTGACTTGACTCACCGAATCAAAGGCCTTACTGAAATCGAGAAGGACTAGACTGCTAAATGATCATTGTCAAGAGCCTTATGAATATCAGATGTAGCCTTTAAGAGAGCAGATTCACAACTGTGACCTGGGCGAAATCCTGATTTCCAGCCTGACAATATATTCTCTGCCCCCACATACTCGGAGATCACTAGGTAGGGAAGGACGAGTTTTCTTTGGAATGGGAACAACTATTGTTTGCTTTCATTGAGAGGGAGATTGCGAAGTGGTAAGACACAAATTATAAATATGCGTTAAGGGACATGACAAGTAGGTCGCTAGTAGCTTTACGAAATTGGGTGGCAAAGCATCAGGTCCAATAGAATTAGACTTAATGGAATACAAAGTCGAAAGAACCTCGCGGCCATCCACACAATGAAAGGAGAAACTCTCATGAGAGAAGTATTCCTGAAAGTTGTAAACAGACGTAGTTGCAGCCACAGAGCTAGAAGCAAAGTAGTTGCTTAGGTCATCAGGATTGAAATTTGCAACGGTGGGTCCTTCCCATGAATACCGAGACTACGAATATTATTCCATAGCTTTTTCGCAGGAAGTTTTGGATCTAGCTGAGTCCCAAACTAGGCACATTTAGATGATCGAAGCAGAGAAATAACTTTATTGCGCATCTACCATGAATTACACTGTCTTGAGTTCTTCTAAATCGCGTAAGCAAACGAATTTCATCTGTATTGCAGGGACATTTATTGTCACGAATACTGCAAGTTTTCAGAGGTATATACTGATTATATAAACGCAGAATAATGTTGGTTAAGATA
The DNA here is from genome assembly GCA_963924295.1 of Dioctria rufipes. NCBI lineage: Eukaryota > Metazoa > Arthropoda > Insecta > Diptera > Asilidae > Dioctria > Dioctria rufipes. The sequence continues at coordinate 16,306,774 of OZ002745.1, forward strand.
GAAACTTTACCATCCAGGGACTCCTCATCATATAGGTGATTTCAAACGTCTGAAAGTGCCTGCATATCAATGTTTTTGAAATCCCGATAAGTGAGGGAGACTGAAAGTGGAATAGCGGACAGTTCATCTCGTATGTTAAAAACAGAAAATCGTGATCAAAGTTGTTTGGTGGTGAAATTTGAGTATGAAAGAGAACTTTATTAATGTTGGTAGTAAGCACATAAGCTAGCTGAGAAGGCGAGGAATAATTAAAATCTGTCGGCAAGTTGTTAACTAACTTCAAGTCTAAGGTCTGTAAAAGATACAGAAAATTATTTACTGCTGGACTGTAGCATAGTGCATTAACATTCATATCTCCGCAGACTACAACATCCCCAATTTGCAATTGTGCGTTCGACACCGCATCAATGAATTCCATCGCATTGTTTAAATCAAAGCAATTTGGAGGGCAATACACACCAAAAAGAGCACATTTTTCAAAAGAAGAACATAATTTAAGTCCAAGAAATTCCAATTTATTATCTTTAGTCGACAATTTTATAATGGATGCATTTAGAGATTTACGCACACGCCTACGCGGTCATGTCGATCATTTCTGAAAATATTATATTATAGTATGGATGGAGTGGAATGATTCTCAGACCCAAACAAAAATCTAAACTGAAAACTGATGCTAAGAGCTCATACAACCAAAGTAGCATTACAGATAAAAAAAAAAAAAAGTGGAGAATAACTAAAAACTAAATTAACAGGCCATATTAAATAATCAACACTAAATTACAACAAACAATAATATCAGACATCTAAGCGTTAGAGGTATTTTCTTCAGCAGTTATATCATCGAGAGTATTTATGTTTGTTATCACCAGTGGAGTATTGCCATGTTTCAATCGAACAGTTACCAGGCCTTGACGACTGCAAGCAGAGTTGATGCGTTTACCTCTGATATATCTCAGAGCTTTACGTAATATTTGCTGCTTACATCGAGACAAACTTTCCAACACATTGATGCTGTTGTCAGAGATAAAAGGACGGAGAAATCTGATTCAGCCACACTGGTCGTGGTGCCGAAATTTTTGCAGAAACGCACGCTGTACGTCTACACTATAAGCATTTTTCACTTACCACATACCAGAAAGCACTCCAAACGATTTACGAACATGCGATTTATTTGTATTTAACCCCAACATAAATTTTTTATACTAGAGAGGTCAGACAAAGTTCTTCAAATATGACAGAAGATATATGTACCTAACTAGAAATATTACTATACGGTGAACACAAATGTGAGAAATTTTTTCAAAGCCCAGGAATTACAAATTCGAAATTGACGAATTATTTACATACAACCAATGGGCCCATTTCAGTTTTACATATACATAACTTTATGCTCTCGCTAACAGAAAACAAGTTCGATATTTTTTGATACCATCTCAGAGCAATTGTGAAAATATCTTTTCGGAAATAACTCACCTTTATCTTTGTTGACGAATAAATTAAAATATAGATATAACTCTCAAAATTATTTATTGAATAAATTTGGTCCTAATGTTATAATCTGTCTACTTTTGGTGGGGAGTCTACACCAACTATACCATGATCTTGTAAAAATATTTCTAAAGGGTAGGTAATATTTTACAAATTAGATTTGTTCATTTGAATTGAGACAAAAAATTTTGATAAAAGATACAGATAAAAAAAAAACAAAAAAAAACTGTCTGAAAAAAAGAAAATAATCAACAAAATAAAATATAATTTTAGCTATGTTATAGCATAGTGCTCTGGAATGTATTATGTGACTATTGTTTAAACCAGGAACCGAACCATTTATGACTTTTTACGAAAGCTTACTTTACTTATTATTCCTGACCGATAGTAGTTCCGAGGCTAAAAACAAAAACTAAGCTGAAGGGGTTTTTTTTTTTTTTTTTTTTTTTTTTTTTAATAAAAAGCTAGTTTGGCTTGGCTTTCGAGCCGGAAGTAATTTTTTTAGCCAAGGGAGTGTCGTAAAAAACTGTTTTAAAAATAATGTTTTATTTATTTTTTTTATACAGAATTTAGCGGAATAAATATGTAATATATTTCGCAAATTTTTTTCCGACAAATTGCAACGGAAATCATTCAAAATTATTTTTAGGGCTGAAAAGCCCTTTCAACATTGATTTGTGTTGAGGGAACGACATGAACAGTATGGACCAAATTTCGTAGAATAAGGAAATGGTCCTGGAATTCCCCGTACTTAATAAAAAAATCGGCATCGATATTGATATACGATGTCAACTACAGTGAAACAATTAGGTCATTTGCACTTTATGCCGTTGACGCTCCGTAGTGCCGACTAAAATTATTGAAAAGCGAATAGGGTTTCCATATCCGAGTTAGTTTTAATGGAACAGGAAAAAAAAAATTTTCTAGCCAAAAATGCAACCCGGCCAACTTGGCTTTTTATACTTCCTTGAAAAAATAACTAACTAGCTTCAAAACATTTTACTTCCAGCTCCAAAAAAAAAAAGCCCAACTTGGTTTTTACTTTTGTCAGAAAAAGTAATAAGCCTTTCCAACTTAGCTTTTTTAGCTTTAAATTATTTTATGACGGAAATAACAGTTTTAGGAAATTTTTTTTTTACAAAAAAAGTCAAGTTTTTAAATGCTTTACAGGAATCGAAACGGGTCCCACGAGAAATTTTTTGGTTGTCTTTAAATCGCACATGTGGTCAATTCTCCTCATCTGCGATTTTCAGCTTGCCCGGCCTGTAGATCTAGAATCCTCTTCACTCATTCTAGGGGCCGTCTTACGGGTTCCTATGCTAGACATATATTCATAGCTGAACCCTTTCTGGCCAGGGCATTCGCTGCCTGTAGAGAATTATTCTGTGGTTAGCGCCCAGTTTGCTAGCAGGATGTAATAAGGTATGATTTTATGACGTAAAATCTTTTGGAACAATGACGATGTTATTGTCCTAAAAAACTACTTGAAAATCTTCTCTTTTAGTTTTTTTTTATAATTTTTCATTTTTTTTTCTAAAAGCCTTAAAGCTTTTTAACACCAGTGTAATTGCGGTTGCGATTATGATTGATGTTACTTTTATTTTTATTTATATAGGAATAGAAAGAATTCAGTGTGCGTGTGTATCGTCACCTTAAAAAATAGTGTGTGATAATTTTGACGAGAAATTGCTGTTATTGTTCGTATTACAAGCGAGGACTAGAATTCCAGGTAGGCTAATCCCTTTTGCAGGTTATAACAAATGTGAGCTAACGAGATGAGATTCATTTGGACCGGGATATGCCAATGAAAATTTTTCCAACTACTTAGCTGCAAGAATCACAGTTTTTGATTTATAAGGGTTGCATAATAGGTATATGGGAAAACGTTCAACATACTAAACTCTGCATCGGATAATTATAAGTTTCTAGTCGATTGCAAGAACGAAAAAAATCTGTAGTCAAATTAAAGGCAATTTTGATTTTTGGATAATTGTTTTTTTTTCACATTCTCTTCAATCATTGAGTTATACGCCTATTCATCAACAGCACAAACAAATACATTTTTGCCGTTGCTCATTTTGCTACATAGTTACAAAAGAAAAAAAAACAATAAATTGAACACAACGTGAAATTGTTATTGAATTCCATAATAATCCATCAAACCGAAATCCGCATTAAATGGTTAGTAGGTACCTATTGAAATCCTTTTCTACTTGAGACTTGTGTAATACCTAATCACATTACAGATTTCTCCTATACTATGCCCTCTTCATCCTTTATCCTTATCCATATAATATCTACAACGTCATTTCTTTTGAGAAGGAACGATTTTTAGCAAAATCCTTTAAAAATTTCCTTAATCCCCGTTATATAGTACCTTTCAGAAATATTGTTCAGCCTGAAATAATTGAAAACCACTCTAAAAAGTATAGAAAAAGAGTTAACAATCAAAATATGAGCGATGGTATATGAACAAAAAAAATAAAACAACAAAAAGTTTTAAAACTAATGTTTAGGCCTCATTTCACCTCCTCACATTCTACACTTTTGTTCTGAAACATGTAACAAAAAAATTATCTGCCCAGGATCGCAATTGTTCTTCCTGCTTCGAGCTCTGAGACTCTGACACCCGTCCGCCAACACTTTGGTATTTTTCATCTGCTGCGCTCATTTTTTGTTGTTTTGCAGTATTTCACCAACTAAGGGAGAAAAGTTGGGGTGGTTTTCCATGATTTTTCTCAAATTGAACTAATTTCAAATTAGAGTGAAACAAAGTATGAAACAGTTTTAGATGCCAAGTCCACAACTTCTCTGAGACTAGCATATAACATCCGGGCCGGTTTCCATGAAGCCGTCTGTGTTTCCCGATTCTGGTTAGAGGTGTTTTCTATTTTCCTGCTGAGTTTTTTTTTTTTTTTTCTTTTCATTCCCGTCCCCAATTATTATTTTGTAAAAGGGTTAAAACCATGCACAATTCATATTCCCATTGCTCCATTTAAAGTAATAATTTTCTATTCGAAAAATGATTTACTTTTCAGTCTATGTAGGTATGCACATATGATACATATGTAGATATATATATAACTTTATGACTGCATTATTATAATCAATTTCGTTTGAATTGAAAGAGCTGACCAGAAGTTAATAGTTAACCTTTGAACTAATAAAATGTTCACATTCTCTTTCTTTATTTAACAGGTTCAATAAAATCTGTTAAAGTCAAACTTATACAATACTTTTGAAGGACATTCCTCCGTCTTTAATGACTCACAGCAAGACAAAACCCGCAAAATATATAATTTGGATAAAGGCATAGGTAGGACGAATTCTTTACAGATAATTCTGATATTTTCATGGAAACAAACAATTGCAAAGATCGTGAACAAACTAATGCAGACTTTTATAGCCCCAGCTAATCTGAGAGACTTTTCAAATTGTAAAAATTTGCCGATTTTTGCTACTGTTCGGTTAGAGAACTAATAGCCCACTGCTGTGAGTATACCTACTGTTTGGAAACATTTTCGCCCACGGCTATAAAACCGAGTACAGCTCAGTTATTCTCGCATATAACTAAAGCAGTAAAAGGATTAAATGCACATCGAAATAAGACTGGTTTTATTATGCTACCTTTTGTCATATGTCATATTTTAACATTTTGGGTAAATTGAGTTCATGGAACTAGGCTTAACACTTTTCGCTATTGGCTGAATATGCTGAAGAGAATTTTTTTAAAGATTATTAAAATTTAAAGGGTTAAGAAACTAAAAATAATTTTGGAGTTCGGATAATGCTGCCTTAAGGTACTGATAATGCTACCTTAAGGTACTGACGTACTTATGAACACTAATTAATTCCTTTAATTGAAGAAAGCGTATGCAATACATTGCGATTCAATCAGTTTTAAATTAACACCAGTTGGATTAGATTTAAAAAAATACATTATTTAGCAAAATAAAATTTAAGCAAGATTTAAAACAAAAAATCTTTAGAGTATTTAAAAAACACAATTCGGCCAGCTGGTTAGTCGGCAACACTTTTAAAAATAGGAAAAATATCCATTTGAACCCCATTTTACATTTTTATTTTAAAATAGGTATTTTCATGTAAATTTGGTAGGTGTGAAACGAGCGCGTCGTGCCGTTAAGATTCTCTTATATATTTTTCTATAAAATAAGACATCTAGTACTGTAGTATATTCTTTCATAAAAATTTTTAAGAAGTTTTGAATTTTTGATCCGAAAAATATAATTTTTGAGCACTTTTTACAACTAGTTGCTATGTGTTGTAAAACAAAAGTAAAATCCATTCCACCCGCCTCTTCGGAAATTCTGGACCAAGAAATAGTATAAAGTCGTCCTTGTCTGTCCTATACTCGTCTTTGTCTATTTGCCGAATATTTTTTTTTATATAAGAAAAAGCAGAAATATGTATACGATAGGCAGCTCTCCTTCTTTTCCCATATACAGAACATTGGGATAATTATTTTTGCTTATTTATTCCTTTATAATGGTCATCCTTTCCACTTCAATTTGGTCAATATATTCTTGCCTGCCTATTGGAGCTACCCCTAATTCTTCCACAAAATTGTAGCCCATACGAGATTAACACAGAAAACGATTTGTTTAATTTTTTTCGCTAGACAGTATCCCCCGGTTAAGAGTAAGGAAAGTATTGGGAGTACAAATGGAAAACCGTAATTGCCCGATAGATGGCGCCAAAATGACGGATCAGAAATGTCACACTATAAGGCTTGGCATCTGTCAACAACTCCTCAACATTAGATTTGTGAACTTTTATAGGCGTCATATAAATTTTTGTGCGCGAATATGTCAGATTTGTAGCCAAATAAGCATCATTTGCGGTAAGTTTTGCTTTTTGCCTTCAATTCAAAAAAATCTGCGGCTGAGGCGTGTCGAATGATTGTAGAAACTTATGGGGAGGCTGCTGTTAGTGAAAAAACGTGTCGCGAATGATTTCAATGCTACAAAATGGGTGATTTCGGCGTGGAAGATAAGGAGGGTCCTGGACCGATGAAAAAGTATGAAGACGAAGAATTGGGGGCATTACTAGACGAAGATTCATGTCAAACCCAATTCCTTTCAGGTTGCAATTTGGAGGGTTAGTGTAGGGTGGTCCTGGGAGTATTGTCACAAAAATGCGGCGCCCCAGGGCCAAAACAAAAAATTTAAAAATGCCATTTTATTCAAAATATGATTCTAAATAAAAATGTCCATGGTGACCAACCCCTATCTCTGTTCCAAATACGTCACGACAGTAAAACATGAACGCAAATATTGTGCAACATATAATCCGATAACTTTCTTCACTCCACCCGTTTTTCTGTTCCTTCAACGAAACAATCACACTTCTCTTGGTTGCTAGCTCCTGAACGAAAATGTTGCAGAATTGAAATAATCGGACACATGTTAGTGGATATAGCGAAGTGTCCACCTTTAGCTTCTTTCGCTTTCCCTGTGGTGCCCTTAGGAGATTGTTTTTGAATTTAGGGAATGATGCACAAGCAATGAAATTGGATGCCATACGGGTTAAAGTCAAGAAACATTGCGAACAGCTGTTGCAGACTACGTGCTCCTAGCGACTGCCACCTAGTCCGGTCGATGACGATGGGAAAAAGCTGTGGCTAGCGATGGATAACATTTTGAAGAATAATTATGTAACTATTTTCCCACAATAAAGGCTCAAATTAAAAAAGAAAAAGAGGCGGTCTTCCATTTGTACTCCCAATACTTACTTAGAAGATTAGAAAAACTTGAAGAAAAAACTGTCACCTTTTAAGCCTTTTTATAAGGCTACTCCTGAGAACCAATCGAAAGGAATTATATAACAATTTTTTTAAATCTGGTTATCTTCTTGCATCACGATCCAAAATCTAGATCGGTCACTTCTTAAACACCTCCTTCTGGGTGCATACGCATACGCTTACCATAAAGTGGATTCTAACAAGAGATACGCCATATCAAGATCTATATACACGAAATACTTATGTTTTCTTTTGAAATTCCAAATTATCTGAGCGGGAATCATGTTTTACATAACATAGTAAAATTTCATCGCAATGACATATTTTTTCTAATACGTTTTAATATGGCACAAATTACCCAAGTCCAAACTGAATAACTGCTCTTAAGGAGATTGTTTATAATCTTTCAGATAAGAAATTGTCAATAGTACCTACTAGTAAGAAATAACGATCAACTTAAGCTGTCATTTAATGAATTTTTATAGATGACGGTGTCAAATGCTATAAACAAACTGGCTAAATAAAATAATAATAAATAATAATAAAAATAATAACCAATGACCGGATTAGTATCCACATTATCGAATGCTTTTAGTATTTCATAATATTTCTGATTCACTTTAAAAGTATGTATATAAAATAACTACTAAGTTTAATTTGGTTAATTCTATCTGGGTGTGAATGATGTAAAATGTGGCAAAACTGGAGAACTAAAAACGTCGGATAAGTCAACAAATATCGTCATAATTTCTAACTCTGTAACATAGATGTATTTAATTGTTTTGAAAATATATTGCAATCGCCATTTGGTTAACTTGCACCTATACTAGTTAAACTTACATATGTACACATATGTATATCGATACTCAAAAGTGATAAATTGATAAGTAGAATTAAGATGTCACAAAAGAAAATCCTTAAGGACCGCTTCCTGTGAACAAATGATCGGTAATAATTCCATTTCTGTCGGTTTCTTTAAGCCCAGCCTGAATTATAGGTATTCTTTGTTCGGCCAGCTCATTTACTACCAGGGAACAAACAGTGCCTGGTTGTATAAAATGGAAAATAAAAAAAATAAAAAAATAAAACAGGCGGAAAACAAAAATTTTGAAAACTGCAACAAGAAGAAGAAGAAGAAGGAGGAGGAAAAAAATCTTGAAAAGTCATGCAACAATGTCATTAGGCAGAGATTTTAACTTCAGAGCACGCTCGGTCCCGTCCACTTTGTGGAGGCGTTAATCGGCACTTTTTGATCATTTTTCGTCCTTTTTGTTGACTTTGCTGATGTCGGTATCCCTTTTGCTATTCGAATATTTCTCCAATCCATCCCTGGAGACCAATTCAAGAGTTCCTTTTACGGGTTTCTATACATCACAAAGATGTAATTAATGCGAGTTAAGTTTTATTTATGTGACAGCAAAAAAAAAATCCTTCCTAGAATGAACAGGATTTAAATTTTTGCGGCAACCGCAAGTCCTTGTAATAATTAATTTGTTGATGTTTTGAGAAAACGTGTTAAAATTATATAAAAAAAAAAAAACTTTTTCCATTTGTTCGTTTGTCTCACACAAGTATACTTAACATAACATTTTCGAAATTTTTGTGGGAATCACGCTTGGAGCTGCTATATGTATGCAATCCACGAAATGATTTATGGATTTATTTGTGCCTATATTGGTCTCAATTGATGATGTTCATATCGCCCAGCATCCAAATATCCGATAAAATCCGCTCTAACGCAATAAAAATATAATCAGATGCAATAAAACGTTTCACTCTCTTAAAGGAGTGAAATAAACTCGGTTTTTATTACCTAACACATCACAACATAATATGAAATTGTCGTTTGTTGAACTTTTGAGGAATTCGAACTTCAACACATTCTTGTCTCTATGCTATAGTTGTAAACTTTTTATTTATAAATGTAAACAATGCGGATCCAATTCATAACTTCGGTTTTTTAGGAATATTTTCAAATGCATTCGAGCGAATAGGAATTTTTTTTATGGCATTTAATTTATTTTTATGATGTTTCGTCTTTGAGTGATTTATTTGGATAGTGATATAAATTTTTTTAAAAACAATTCGTATATTGAAGACGAACGGCAACTAATAGTACACATGAGGTTTGAGGGTTTGAAACTTAACTCTGGAATATTTTGGCGATTTTCTAAAAATATGAAGATCTCTAACACTGCAATGAGCCTAGATGAGAATGTAGCCAACTCTTCGAATGAAATTGGCAATATTTTTTCGTCACATATTTCAAATTGACTTATAATGACACTCCTTTGAATCATGTTGACTATAATTCTAGAAGCTCGTCTATAAATCATTTGCCCTTTTAGAATGTTGGTTCAGGTGGCGGATACCAAATAAATCGGGACTACCGACTTGTCTCGTGTCAAATGCTTTTGCTCTTATATTTGAAATATTAATATACAATATTGTATATCCAAGACTCAAGTCACATATATCTAATAATCAACATGGCTTCCTGTCTGATAGGTCTACAGTCTATTCACTGATGCTATTGCTGTAGCACTTGATGAGACAGAACAAATTTATGCCTTTTATGCTGATAAGAGTAGAAATAAATGGCGCGCACTCTTCTAGAGTCCCGAAGGGCACTATACTTGAACCTCTAACATTCTTAATCTATATTAATGATACACCAGATGCAATTAGCTCATCTTGCTTGATATTGTGTCCGATAACAAGAAAATATACAAAATAATAAAGGAGCCACAATATTGTATTCAACTGCAATATGACATTACTAGAAAGTTGAATATCATGCACTGGAATTATCATCTTGATGGAATTCTTACAACTAGGTTAAATGTGTGCTCTTGGTGTGACCTTTCATGACAAGCTTCTGTTTGACAAGTAGTATCACTAATAAGGCTTACAAATCCCTTGCTTCTGTTTTACGATGTAGAAAGTAAATAGTGCTTGACGTTAGTCTCGAAGGGGTAAAACTAAAAAGGTCCCCAAAACCATTACTGTAGCTCCACCGAAATTTCTTTTTGAAAAATAACGGTGCTCTTTCTGCAGATTCTCCAATATGAGCTAAATCCATCCGAACCGTCTAAGTTAATGGTTTTGGGGACCTTTTTGCATTGACGGTGTGCTCGGTTAGCTTTCCAAACCATGGGTATGATTTCTGCGGAGTATACCACGCCGTTTGGAATTCATTTAATTTCACATCTAAGAAGAAATAGCGAGAGAGAGTGGATATTTCAACAAGATAACGCTTCGGTGTACAGTAGTCGTAATACCAGCATGTGGATACAAGCCCAAAATATTAATGTTTTGGAATAGTCAGCCTTCTTCCAGGATCAAACCTTACAGAAAGTAACTAGGACATTTTTGTAGGTTGAATTTATACGGAAAACAACCAGTACCAAAATGTTAAGGAATTGAAAAGTACTGTGATTAAGCGTGGGAGTCCATTGATAAAAATAGCTGTGTTCTTTTGTGTCCGCAGAACAGAGCAGAACAAGGGATACACAAAAGAATGCCTCTTACATTTTCAAAGAAAGATTTAAATGAAGCGAACAGTACAAATAGCTCGCTTCAATCGACAGAACAATTTGTTCTCTGTAGTATATGAGAGTTCTAGAACAAGGTAGACAAAAACACACAGCTATTATTTTAAAAACTTTAATTGAAAGTCAATTTTGAGCTTATTCAAAAAGAAGGATGTCCGAGTTATTACTTAATTAATGAAATTAATTTTTTGTATATTTGAAATGAATTGCTTTTCATTTTGTGCTAACTTTTAATATGCGTCTATATGTAGTATGCACCACTAATTCGAGGTACTCAAAGGCTCGCTCAGGAGTCGGGGTGAATCGCTAGAGAAGATTATTAGTTCTGCACAGGTGTAAGTGTTGCGTGCCTCGTGATTTTTCCCGTGTGGGCGGATAAATCATGAAACCGATCTTAAATCAGAACAACAACCATATCGATTTCACAATTTATTCTTACAGAATTCAAAGATAGCATCTTATTAATACATAACTATCTCAATTCCTACGAGCCGTATATATGTATGTAAGTAAGTACATGAAATTCCTACGAGCCGTATATATGTATGTAGGTAAGTACATGAAAATATAAGGATATTACAATTTAGCGACGCCAGTCAGCCACGTCTTCGACCGTACAAAATACACAAAATATAAGAAAAGCTACCTATTAAATATACGTATAAATTTTGACTCCTCCTTGCTCTTTGTCACGATTCTGGGCTACTATCTATACCGCGTGCTACTCAAGATACAGAGTTTTAGGTTTAGACCAACGCTCCTTCATTTCTACATTACTCCTTTATCTTCTATTTATCCTTTTTTTTATTCACAACTTTTTTCTTCAAGAAAGAATTTTTTGGGATATCTCCGGTATATAGCAAAAGCTAAAAAATGTTCTAATTTGTTATTTCATCACGCAATCCATTAATTTTTGGTGTCAAGTTTCAAGTCTTGGTTTGACTCATCAACAGGTCCCAAATAGCGAAATTGGGTGATTAGAAAAACAAATGAAAAATGAAAAAAGAAGAAAGAAATGAAAAGTTTAAGAAAAATAGAAAAAACAATTTTTTTATTTATTAAAAAAAAAAAAAAAAAAAAAAAAAAAAATTAAAAAAAAAAAAAAAATTTAAAGAAACAGATTCATTCGAAGTGAATCGAACCTGTATACGCCACGCAGTGGGCTGAAAAATTAAGAAGAAAAAGGAAGAAGAAGAAGCGTTTCGTGTCAGCAGAAAACCTTCCACTCATCGGTGCAGCTTGGTTTTCTGCCTGCTGCAGACGCTTGAAAATAGATCAAACCGATCTCTTCTCATATAAACTCAGAATAAATTCTGGGTGTGAATTATATGAGGAAAAAACACTCCTATACTAGCCCAGGAGGAAAATAAATAAAAAGAGATTACTCTTTTGGACTTTTTACCGGGTTAAACTTAATTTTCTTCAAGAAAGAATTTTTTGGGATATCTCCGGTATATAGCAAAAGCTAAAAAATGTTCTAATTTGTTATTTCATCACGCAATCCATTAATTTTTGGTGACAAGTTTCAAGTCTTGGTTTGACTCATCAACAGGTCCCAAATAGCGAAATTGGGTGATTAGAAAAACAAATGAAAAATGAAAAAAGAAGAAAGAAATGAAAAGTTTAAGAAAAATAGAAAAAACAATTTTTTTATTTATTAAAAAAAAATTAAAAAAAAAAAAAAATTTAAAGAAACAGATTCATTCGAAGTGAATCGAACCTGTATACGCCACGCAGTGGGCTGAAAAATTAAGAAGAAAAAGGAAGAAGAAGAAGCGTTTCGTGTCAGCAGAAAACCTTCCACTCATCGGTGCAGCTTGGTTTTCTGCCTGCTGCAGACGCTTGAAAATAGATCAAACCGATCTCTTCTCATATAAACTCAGAATAAATTCTGGGTGTGAATTATATGAGGAAAAAACACTCCTATACTAGCCCAGGAGGAAAATAAATAAAAAGAGATTACTCTTTTGGACTTTTTACCGGGTTAAACTTAATTTTCTTCAAGAAAGAATTTTTTGGGATATCTCCGGTATATAGCAAAAGCTAAAAAATGTTCTAATTTGTTATTTCATCACGCAATCCATTAATTTTTGGTGACAAGTTTCAAGTCTTGGTTTGACTCATCAACGTGATGAAATAACAAATTAGAACATTTTTTAGCTTTTGCTATATACCGGAGATATCCCAAAAAATTCTTTCTTGAAGAAAATTAAGTTTAACCCGGTAAAAAGTCCAAAAGAGTAATCTCTTTTTATTTATTTTCCTCCTGGGCTAGTATAGGAGTGTTTTTTCCTCATATAATTCACACCCAGAATTTATTCTGAGTTTATATGAGAAGAGATCGGTTTGATCTATTTTCAAGCGTCTGCAGCAGGCAGAAAACCAAGCTGCACCGATGAGTGGAAGGTTTTCTGCTGACACGAAACGCTTCTTCTTCTTCCTTTTTCTTCTTAATTTTTCAGCCCACTGCGTGGCGTATACAGGTTCGATTCACTTCGAATGAATCTGTTTCTTTAAATTTTTTTTTTTTTTTTTTTTAATTTTTTTTTTTTAATAAATAAAAAAATTGTTTTTTCTATTTTTCTTAAACTTTTCATTTCTTTCTTCTTTTTTCATTTTTCATTTGTTTTTCTAATCACCCAATTTCGCTATTTGGGACCTGTTGATGAGTCAAACCAAGACTTGAAACTTGTCACCAAAAATTAATGGATTGCGTGATGAAATAACAAATTAGAACATTTTTTAGCTTTTGCTATATACCGGAGATATCCCAAAAAATTCTTTCTTGAAGAAAATTAAGTTTAACCCGGTAAAAAGTCCAAAAGAGTAATCTCTTTTTATTTATTTTCCTCCTGGGCTAGTATAGGAGTGTTTTTTCCTCATATAATTCACACCCAGAATTTATTCTGAGTTTATATGAGAAGAGATCGGTTTGATCTATTTTCAAGCGTCTGCAGCAGGCAGAAAACCAAGCTGCACCGATGAGTGGAAGGTTTTCTGCTGACACGAAACGCTTCTTCTTCTTCCTTTTTCTTCTTAATTTTTCAGCCCACTGCGTGGCGTATACAGGTTCGATTCACTTCGAATGAATCTGTTTCTTTAAATTTTTTTTTTTTTTTTTTTTTTTTTTTTTTTTTTTTAATTTTTTTTTTTTAATAAATAAAAAAATTGTTTTTTCTATTTTTCTTAAACTTTTCATTTCTTTCTTCTTTTTTCATTTTTCATTTGTTTTTCTAATCACCCAATTTCGCTATTTGGGACCTGTTGATGAGTCAAACCAAGACTTGAAACTTGTCACCAAAAATTAATGGATTGCGTGATGAAATAACAAATTAGAACATTTTTTTAGCTTTTGCTATATACCGGAGATATCCCAAAAAATTCTTTCTTGAAGAAAATTAAGTTTAACCCGGTAAAAAGTCCAAAAGAGTAATCTCTTTTTATTTATTCACAACGTTGACTTTTTTTCTTTTTTTATCAATCCTACTTTATACCCTAGATGAAATCTATAGGGTACCTATACTAAGATTGTCATTCCGTTTGTAACACCTCGCCTCCGCCTGTCTGTCCGACCTTTTTAAGAAAAAGTAAATTTAAGTTTGAAAATGGGACAAATCGGGTAACTCCTTCGTAGGGTTGGCATAGAACAATTTAATTTTTTAGTATATATTTGAACACTGCCTGACAACACGTCGACGTAGAGAGTTGTAATTTTGCACACAGATTGAACTAGTCATAGCCAATGACTTTTTTTTAAATATTTCTTTCTTTAATAATTTTGTTTTGTTTATTGTCTTTTTACTTGCAATATATATTTTAATGTTTGTTTATTACATATTTGCGTTTTTTTTTAATTAAATTGTCTCAGTTGTTATTTTTCTTTTGTTAAAATTATTTTTGTTATATGTATAAGATTTGTTATCACAAATTTTTGTTTGTTTTTTGCTTTGTTTTTGTTTTCTTTATTTATATTTAACTTTCACATTAATCTCTCTCTGGAACTTTGGAACCCTGGACTTTCTTATGCATCTTCGATAGGAAATAAAAGAAGTAAGAACTGAAATCCAATTCTAAATTGAGGAGAATGAATGGTTAAGTGGCTTCGTGAAAATCATCAAAAATTAACAATTTTAAATTTTAGTTAATACACTATTACTGAATGTACTTCAAAACTTCACAACTGCGAGAATTACAACCACTGTTACTACTAATAAAGGGTTCTCCAATAAGAGGTATTATTTTAATTAGCCCACTATTTCGGTAGATGTCACCTTTGGAGCTGTCATTTCTTGACATTTGACAAGTAGAAACTACGCCATTAATAAATATGGAACGATACACGATTCAACAACGCATTGAAATTATTGAAATTCACTATAAAAATGGTGAAAATGTGGCAGAGACGGTTCGTAAAACTCGAACATTTTTGGGTCGTCGTGAAGCACCTTGTCGGACCGCAATACAGAAATTGGTAGAAAAATTCGAGCTGTCGGGACAAGTTAGTGATGTGAAGAATAAAACCCGTGCACGTCGCTCAAGAACAGCCGAGAATATTGCTGCTGTAGCTGAAAGTGTTGAAGAAAACCCAGGTTTGTCCATTCCTCGTCGTTCTTTGGAATTAGGTATTCCACAAACGTCATTACACCGTATTTTGCATAAAAATTTGGGTCTTAAGGCTTATAAAGTTCAGTTAACACAAGAACTCAAGCCGGCCGATCATCAACAAAGTCGAGTCTTTGCTGAATGGGTCCTTGAAATGCATGAAAATGATCCGGAATTCCATCGAAAACTCATCTTGAGTGATGAGGCCCATTTCCACCTCGATGGCTTCGTCAACAAGCAAAATTGTCGCATCTGGGGCTCGGAAAACCCAAGAGTTATTGTTGAAAATCCTCTCTATCCTCAACGTGTGATTGTTTGGTGCGGTTTATGGTCCCGCGGGGTCATTGGACCCTACTTTTTCGAAAATGAGGCTGGAGCAAAAGTTACGGTGAATGGATTGCGCTATCGACAGATGATTAATGATTTTTTATGGCCGGAATTGGACGGTATTGACCTGGACAACGTTTACTTTCAACAAGACGGCGCTACGTGCCATACAAGCAACGAAACCATTGATCTTTTACGGGAAAAGTTTCCGGACCGTGTTATCTCTCAGAGGTGATCACAATTGGCCACCGAGATCTTGTGACTTAACACCTTGCGACTTCTTCCTTTGAGGTCACGTGAAAGAGAAGGTCTACGCCAACAGCCCAGCGTCGATTCAAGACCTCAAAGATGGAATTCGTGAGGCTATCGAGGACATAGGGCAGCCACTTTGCGATTTGGTTATGGAAAATTTCATGAAAAGGATATGGTCCTGTAGGCGTGGTCGTGGTGGTCATTTGACTGATGTTATTTTCCATTATTAACGGCATACCTTCCTCTTTATAATGAAATAAAGATCCGATCATTTATCTCAAAAAATGGCATCTTTCTTTGAATATCAAAATAACACCTCTTATTGGAAAACCCTGTACCACTGCTACTATTACTTTAAATTAAGTGTTTCATGTAATTTTCATCTTAAGAAATAATACATATGCGTAAATATTATACTATGTACATTAAGTATAAGAAAGGGAAATTATGTTTTAAGTGGAATTTTTCTACAATGCGCCCAGCAAGGCGTGATGGCTCAACTTTCACCTAGCTCCTACTCATTCATGTTGAATGTTATTTTTCCAGAACGATGACTGAATCTGTTCCTTTATGCTATTAGATCTACTTTTCGATATATATCTGAGGTGCATCAACTGAAATATAACGACGCTTAAGAAAAACTGAATTGTGTTATTTTCTATTGAAAGTTAATGTTTCTCAATTCTCTCTCACATCATATAATTCAATTCATTAATCTCTTTATCGACAGCGTTGTATACGTTAAAAAATAGTTATGTTCCTCAGTGCATTGACGATAAAATTACCACATTTTAAAGTTTCTATTACAAACTTGAACTAAATGCTACAATATTAATAAATTTTTACAAAGCTTCTCTATGATAAAGATTTGTCAAGAAACAGGGGAAGATGTGCCATAAAAACTGTATATACAGAAGTTAGCTCGAGAAAATTTCATCCGCAGAACAATTAAAGTTAACATCAACCCTAGATGGTACAAGAACTAGATGTCGCATATAATACCAAAGCAGAGTATACAAATTTTATATGTCTGGACGGTCCATTTCGGAATGAACTACAACATTTGAAATGATATATATGTCGAGTGATACATATTTGATCACATCTGCCGCATTGAGTAGGTCGATCAAATGTATAGAGAACTGCTGTTAAAGAAACATTTCCTCTCGGCACACTCTAAAATATGTTGTGGTCTATTCCGGAATGCACTACGCATTTCACAATCAGTATCATTTCAAAATCTGTATAGTCTGCTCTCGTATAACATGCGATATCTAGTTCTTATGCCACCTATGCATCAACATAAATGATTAATAAATACGTATGCTTAATAGTCAAGGCATAAAACTAGATGCTTAAGGCACACTTATATGGAACGGTAAGGATAAAGCTACGTACATGCTGACGACAAGAATCTAAAATAACTGCTGTTAGAACCAATTTCGCAGAATTCCAGCATTTCGCAAATAAGACAGCAGTATAGATTGCCTCACTCGTATACTGTGTCGAGCTTTAGACATTCACTTCACTGATAATTTTAACAAGTATAACTGGACTAAAAGTAAGAAAAAATATTCTGTCAGAGTTTTCTACAACTTCACAAAAATTATCAAAGCAAATATTTGTCATTCAAACGCTTTCGAGCCATGATTAAAACTTAACACTAATATAATATTCGACTGAAAAACTGCTAGAATCTGACTTTTAGGCAAGCTATACAATGCAATTTGAAATCTATTGACAACCTTTAGGCCCAGGTCTGGAAACTTCATATACGTATTTCCATGTTTGTAAATTATGTAAAACGATAACAAATATGACAGTAGGAAGTGTAACGAAAGATTGAGAGTACCAAATTTTAAAATTAAGAGAATTCATATAGCTACTTTCGCTACGAGATCAAAGTGCAAATTGTTTCTCGTTCCGCTGTATTGATTATGTGGAATTGTATCAAGCTGTACACTCTATCAAGTCCCTGGCGACTGGTTTTGATGATATAAATCCTCGTTTTATTAAGCTGATATTCCCTTACATATCCCCATATATCCTACACATTATGAATACCTGTCTAATGTCTTCTCATTTTCCTAACATTTGGAAAGTGGCGAAGGTACTTCCAATACCCAAGAAAGCTTCTCCAATTGATTTGGCAGACTATCGACCAATTAGCATTCTAAGCTTCCTTGGAAAAGTCTTAGAAAAAATTATGAAAGCTCAGATTATGAAACATATAGATTGTAATAATCTCTTGATGAAAACTCAGTCTGGTTTTCGTGAAAAACATAGTTGCGAAACTGCTCTGCTCAAGGTTTCATCTGATTTGCGATTGGCTTTGGATAAGGGTGATATTGGTGTGTTGGTGCTTTTGGATTTCTCTAAAGCATTTGACAGTATTGTGCATGCTAAGCTGCTCCGTAAACTTTTTTCGAATTTTTATTTTTCGCCGTCTGCCGTCAGGTTTATATCGCATTTCCTCTCGAACAGGTCTCAACAGGTGATTGTTGATGAGACTGCATCCTCGCTCTTGCCAATGTCCTGTGGAGTTCCGCAAGGATCAATATTAGGACCTCTCCTGTTTAGCCTCTTTATAAATGACCTTAATGATATAGTCCATGACGTTAATCTACATCTCTATGCGGACGACGTACAGCTGTACCTAAGCAGGCCTCCTGGCCTTATTGAGGACTGTATTAGCAGAATAAACGATGACCTATCTGAAATTTGCAGATGGTCTAGAGACAATCAGCTGCTCCTCAATGCTAGGAAATCACATTGCATAGCTTTTTATAGCTCGGACCTGGATAGTGATAATCTTCCTCCTATTACCCTTAATAATGTGAGGCTACCTTTTGTTGAAAGTGTGTCAAATCTGGGAGTGAAATTCAACACCCGGTTGAAATGCTGTGATCACATTAAGACCACAGTTGGTAAAATATATGGTGGTTTAAGAAGACTGTGGCTATCTGCCAATATACTGCCTGTGAACCTCAGACTGAGACTGGTTAGGGTGCTGCTTATGCCCCACTTTACCCATGGAAGCCTAATCTTTCCTAAGCTAGACTCAGTTTGCAAACGAAAACTTGAAGTTGCCTTCAATGATTGTGTACGCTTTGTCTTCGGTCTACGTAGGTCGTCACATATCACGCCCTACAGATCATCGATTGTTGGCTGTTCCTTGGACACACATCTCAAGCGAAGGGCCCTCGTGTTTCTGTATAATCTAATTCATGGGGGTGTGCCTGAGTATCTTTCTAGCGGTATTCAATTCTTGCAATCTCAGAGAGGAAGGATCTTACTTTGTCCAGGTTGCTCGCCTATGGAACTCATTGCCTACTAAAATACGTCGCGTAACCTCTGTCAACGAATTTAAAAAGCTCATTAGTAGTTTCCCACTTTGATGACCGTAATTTTAATGCCTTATCCAGGATGGTAAATTCCTATTTGTTGTTTAATCTCTCTTTTTCTATGTTTTCAAATTTTTAAGTTGTAAACTATATTTTACTATATATTTACTTGGTACCTTTTCCATTTACTTGTATTAAACTCTTGTTCTTGTCTCTTTTCTTTTCTTAAACTATAATCTTTAATATGTAACCTCTCTCTTTTTAAATAAGTTAGTAGTAGTACTTAGATTACTGTTAAGTTTTCATTATTATTTTTTCTCTCCCGAATTCATATTAAATTGTACTTAAATATAAGACCATAATCTTGTGTACAATTTTCGAAATATATGTATATATGATATATGATAATGTGGTGAAATTGTTGCTACCAATCACCGATACGTATTAAATGTAGTCAAAGTTCATATTATCTCCTCCACAATGCTCTATTAGTAATATGCTTGATCAATGGTATTTTTCCCTCGCCTAACTGAGAATTTAATCAAATTTGACGACCCCATAAGTGTAAAGAGTCACAATATTTAACCTTAACTCATTCATTCATCAACTCACAGAGTAACAACAGGGCATAAGATGACGGCGCGGTCAATTCCTCGTGAATTTGATTATAATACGTGTTCATACTATGTACATACACATATATATATATATGGAATATAAGATGATGCTAATGTTACTCGGCCCGCACTCCGCATCTATTGTTGGTCAAGAAGAGTCAACCTAGTGGGCGAACAGCACATTACTAGTTTGCATTGGCCTTTATTGACCCGTTTTCCAATTAACCAAATTAAACGGAAAGAAAAGCCTCTCGAAGTGATCTTTGAGACTTTTTGAATAGTCCTAAGCATTACGTTTAAGTGGAGCAAACAATTTGTAAACATCACATGAATTGTCCGCGAGAATTACTTTTAATGAGATGACTCGGCGTGTCGATTAGATCGTCGAATTTCCATCCCGTATCGTGTGGAATATATGTGGATGCTGGACAAGGAAGCTTCTATTCAGGGGCTCTTAACTATTCCTTTCTTATTATAAATAGCCACTTGAAGAAAATATGGATGCATATTTGTAGTTGTGAGAATGCCCGGGCGGGAGTGTCAAGTGGTCACACTTTTGGTCATAGACAGTAGACTGGATATGATTTCTGGTTAAATGGACCCGCACTTTTTTTGGGATTTTAACGAATTATTGATTGAGAATTAATTTTATTGGACTAACAGGCGGGCTCTGTCTGGGATTTATTATCTTATTATATAGGAATTAAAAGGATTTTCATATAAAATTAGGGTTTCGTATTGAATAAAATCTGTGCTGAAAGGGGTTAATCGACCAATGTACTCCTATCTTTAAAAAAAAATCTTACTTTTTTTTTTAATACTCTGCGAAAAAAAAAAAACGTTAAGAAAATATTTATGAAGAATGTAAAAATTAATTGCTAGGTATATATTAAAACCGTAGAGTAGTATTTTAGGCACTGTCAATATTTTCAAAATTACTTCTCAGTAATCGGGACCCTAAGGATAACCCTTCTACTCGAATTTTATAACTCTTTCTCTTGTAGGCTAAACATTAAACCTCAAAACGGTGAAAGTCTATTGCCGTAAAATGTTCTTAGAGAAAATATTTGTTGTTAGATGTCCATACATAGTATACATATGTAAGTAAGACCAATTCGTAAAACCAAGGTACCTACCTACTTAAAGCAATTAAAGTAAATCCCACCTTGAACAAAATACTTCTCTAATTCATTTTGAAGATTAGGAACACCCAACAGTCATGGTAAGGATTAAATTTTTATCACCACATCTTCACATGAATATTATTCTTTGAAAACCAGAAGTAATACATTTTCAATGAAAACACACACAAACACTAACTTAAAAAATAAATAAAGCCATCTGTAAATTAAGATGAAGTCAATGACTCCTAACCATTGCAATGACTTGTAATAACGAAATTATCCCACCCCTAGATATCTAGTATAGTCATAAGTCAAGGATTTTTATTTTTATAGATAAAGGCAGCAAAGTAGCAATAAAATTTTATTGGTAGATTACCTGGTAGTCACATGGCGAAATTTATAGGTAAATTTGCTAGCAATAAATGCTAAGATACCGTGAAGATGTTTTAGGTTTTAGTCAGTTGCATGAGCCGGTGGGTCTTTAAAAAACCGGCTGTAATGATCAGTTTCATAAGCGGGGTGTATGTTTAGTGGGATCTAGTATGAGCAAGAAAATAAATAAATTAGAAAAACATTGCCTAGCAACAAGAAAGTATGCATTGGCATGTAAGCAGGTACATACCATTCTTAATATTTATGTTTCGAATAATATACTATTTATGCACAACAACATCTATAAGAGCTATCTTATTGTCAGGAGCGACTGACCTACTGTTATACTCATGCAGATGGGACTATGGAGCCATCTAACCTTGGAACTATCTTAATGTGGTTAATTTATTAGTTATACATTAGGCAGCTCTCCATAATGAATAATGAGTGAAAAACAGAGGTGTTTTGTAAATTAATATAATTGGAGCTAGAAGGTACCTGTGAAGTTCATCTAACAAACTCTATTATATTCTAGTCAGGAAAAATTTTATTATTTTCAATATTAACCAAAGTTTAATGTGATTAAAGTAAAATTTAGCAGAATACAGGAATTTAAGTATCGTATTTGTCAAGCGCATATCACCGACTGCGGCATTTGAATCCGTGTTAAATCTCACCTCTGTGCGCCTGGATGTAAAGCATACGCTAGTCGTGCTGAATGAAGGATGAGCGTGGTAGGACTTCTAAGGAAAATCCGTGGCAAAGATTATCACTAATCATGAGATTGCATGTTTCAAGTTTCAAGGCTGAGATTTATGCCACACTGATCAGTTAAGAAACAATTACGGCTATTGTGTCTCCTGTAACGAACTGAAGAGATCCAGTCAAATCAGTTTGATCAATCTGATCTAATCGTTGGCAACGAAGAACTATAGAACATATTAGGATAGGCTTTATCATACCTTAGTCGTTCAAGAACCGATGTGTGGGTTGCCTCTACGTACGATTACTCAAACGTGAATATGAGGGGAACAGCGTGCACTAATGCGGGGTCGACCCATGCCAAGCTTAAGCTTTCTATGCCATATCCTTCAAGGGAAAGAGCAAAGGAGCTTCTGCGATACATTAGGACGGATGCTTGATCTTAGTTAGGCTCATCATTGGGCACTGCCGACTTCATTTCATTATTGCCAGGATCAAAGCAGTGATGGAACTTGGTCAGTAGCCTTTACAAGCGATTTAAAAGAAAACGACTCTTAAATAAAAATACTATTTTTCAACTCGAGTATCTTTTGTTGAGAGTCGGCACTCTTATCATGCGAGATCATGTGTTTACATTAAATTGCCTTGGCAATCAAATTGACTTTTACCATTGACTGTTTATTTTTAGATAATGAACTAATCTAATACTAGGTACTTGCTGCTCTTGGTGCCCCCGACCGTTATTCAATGTATCCATTTCATATTCACGTTTAAAAGTGAACGGAGCCTTCCAAAGTGAACAATCTATGAATCTTACACATATCTCAAATTTTTGCAGCTAACAATTTGCAATTTTCATATCTTTATATTTATACCTACATACATGCTTACGTCATCTACAAAAATCCGGGATAAGCTTTATCCGGATATCTCAATGTCTCTATAGCCTCGAAATCCATAGAAAGTTTTCGAACCCCACTGAGATGTCAATCCCCGTAGTGAATTGCTAAGTCACTGCGATGATTATCGGATCAACAACAAACATGAACACATACAGTACAACAAACTGCGATTAGCGGTGCTGCTGCAGATATGTTCCTCCGTCACGATTTTATTGTGTTGGCTTCCAAAATGACCTAACAGATATAAGAAGGAGTTTTCCTCTTTTATCTTGTAGGCATTAAAGCGCGTATACATGAAACAAGCAAAATCATGCTCAGCCAATAAATCACACGATCCAACCAACAACCATCGAGCAGAGAGAGGTTCGAGTTTCGATTTTTATATTATGGCACGATCGACCCTATATAATGCGACTTTCAAACGACAATCGTCGAGAGAGAAAGAATCGGAAATCGAAAATTTTTAAGACATGCCACACGTCAATTGTGGTCAATACTGACTGAGGCGGCGAAGTTGTAAAGTTGCGACAATGCGCCGCGCAACATACTTGAATATAACTACCAGAGCGCGGAGCAAGCATATCAGCACCGATCGTGCATCAGTGATCGTGCAAATGGAAGCTTCTTTCCGCTATATGCTGCTTAAATTGTTGTTCCTCGTAGCAACCACTTAATCGAGCGCTATCAGCCTTAGCCGTAGCCTCCTCTGCCGAGCCGATCAACCGACCGACCGACGGCCAAAGAATAGGACGAGAAACGGAGCTTGATGGCCCCAAGATCGATCGGGAAGAAAAATGAATCATGCGATCGCGCGACCGATTTGTAAACATGACATGGCCAAATTGTTTATTGATCGATCGGTTAGTTCGGCATTTCTTGTTGACTTTTGTTGATCTGGTTTGATTCCTGCCGAACGAGTTGATTTTCTTTTTTCTTTTCATATATACATATGTATGTATGTATTCGGAATGTTTTCTGTGATTGATTTTTTGTTACGACTTGGAGCTCCTTTTCAGTCGAGGAATTGGCTTACAGTGCGAAGGCATTGATGAGTTTCCGTTCACAGAGCCCACTGATCAATATGATATGCATATTAAGTACATGCTTTTGGGACCCTAATGGGCATGGGAAATGATGCCAGTTGGGATTACATTGTATAAAAGAATGACTGCTGTATGTGAAAGGAATTCCGAGGGAATTTAATGCATATGGACGTCAATGTTTATTCTCTTGAAAAGATTAATTTGCAATAATTTATCCAATAAATGCAATAAATCGATGCGTTTTATTGCATTCCCTTAGGTTATTGCATGTTATGTAGCTACTTGAATTTCCTTTTACTTAATGGATAAACAGCTGCAGGTTTAGATTGAATTTTTCACAGTTGGATCTAAAATGCAAGTAAGTATAAATTGATTCATTTTAGACAGTGAAATTCCAAAACCGCTGCAATAGCCTAATATTAATTGCAAGGTTCTATTATGTAACTATTGAAACTAACTGTCACTCTGTACTAATATTACCATATTTGGCCAAGTGATTCGATTCACCTTGACAAGCAAAATTTGTATGGGTCGGGGATGTCAGATGCCACCTCATTCACTTACCAGATGATTCAAAATTTTATATATATTTTTTACAAAATACCAAATTTAGACAAATAAAGTTCGTTGGGGGTCTGATTAGATTAGATTAGGACTAAGAGGAGCGAGTGACCTGTGCACTGCAGCCATACATTGGCTTATTGTGCATCGCTTTCTTTACAGTTCATTCAACAGTCAATCCCACTCTCCCTAGGAAAAGCAGTATTTTTTTAGATGATTTTTCCTCAAAGTCGGCAGACTTTAAGAAATATGAGCCAAAAGCCTGGAATCTATATTGTGCAATGGCCTCGTATTCGCATAGACGTGCTGCGATGTATCATCCTTTTCAAGGAGACACAACCTACACAAATCAGTAGATGATATGCTTATGCGATGAATGTGTTTGTTTAGTTTGCAGTGTCCGGTTAGGACTCCTGTGATGATTCTGCGTTGATTTCATTCTAGACATCTTCAAAAGATCTAGGCTTTCCTTTGGAGAAAGTAATTTAATGAAACTTTTTGCTTGTCTGGAGCCTATCATTGAATTCCATCTTTGGTCCATTCGGTTTTGGATCCAGTTTTGAATGGTAAGTTTTACGGTGCTGTAAGGGATACCGCAAAATGGATGCTCCTTTTTTGGCCAGTACATCTGCGTTTTCATTCTCATCAATTCCTGAGTATCCTGTTACCCATTGAATTGTTAGGTGGTTTTTTGTGCCAAGGTTCGTTAATGCTTGAATACATTCCCACATTAACTTTATTTTGACCTCAGGTGATTAGATCGCTTTCAATGCCGCTTAGCTTGAGGGTCAAATCTGACCTCATAAACTTACAGGGTGATTAAGTAAATTTTACTTTTTAAAAAATACTTACCCTGAAGTTTGAAAACCACAAAATGTTATGGCTATTACTAGCATGTCGCTGCGTATGACCTTTTTTAATAACGATTGCCATCTCCTTTCCTTGATCCGGCAACATTCGACTGATCAGTAAGCAATTCATTCGCCAATTTGAAACAAGTTAAATTAGAGGATCAACGGAAGCGGCATGGATTAACTTTAATCGAATACGCATATCTATTATTTCAGTGAGGTAACTGAAGGGTTGGGAGCAACAGTGATTTCATCATATAATTCCGCAGTTCTTACAAACAGAATAGATATCATCGTAAAACTCAAACACAGATTGACCACTTCAGTCGAAGGTGTTCTGATATTTAAACAGACGTTCAATACTTCAGCTAAGCAATTGGAAGTGAATAGCACCTTAATGTGACTAACGTAAAGTTTAAAATGTCTAAATTGAAGAATATTCTGGCAAATATAGACAAGTATTTTTCAAAATGCCGATACGTATAGCCTGTGATGTGACTAAAAGGATACTGATAAGGAAAGAATACATTGGTTACGCACAAAAATAAAATATTTCCACTTTAGAAGGAAATTATAGATACCTACATTACGTTCGAAGGGTGTAAAAGTCAGAAAACAATGGAGTACAGTATCAAATAAAAAACTGCTCGTAGGAAGGCATTATACAAAAAGATATACGACAAAAAACTAGGATTAACTACAATTAACTATCAAGCATATGGAAGAAATTATTCAAAAAACTCATCAACGTAAATGTACGATTTTTACGAAATAATCTTGGAACTATCAAGAAATCGCTTATTAATGGTAGAAATTGTAAAAGGCGTTTCGTATCAGCAAGAACTTAATACTCTTCAGTACGGCTGGTACTTGCTTGACGTATACGATATATATATTTCCGCTTTTCTTTTTAAATTTTTATATCGGGGATTCCATAGATCCCACAATAAATATTTTCTTTTCATTATTTCGATGAACTTTACTTTGTCAAAATTTTCCATATTTTTTCATTCCAACAAAGCGCTTTGCAATTACAAATGTCAATCTTGGCGCGCGCCAAAAATTAAAATTTGGCAAAAGTGCGCTATAGCATCAGCACCAAGCTCCAGCCCAGCTACGCATTGTGTCGCCATCCCGTATAGGGCTAAACTGTTCAGTACAAAGTAAATACTTAGTATTTCAATTCATATAATTCTTATACAGAATTTTAACTGAGTGGATACTTAAGGTCAGCTTAGCTTTTTTCCATGCGTATATGGCAAGCAAGAATCAGCCGTACTAAAGAGTATAAAATTCTTCCTGATACGAAACGCCTTTTGCACTTTCATCAGTTGCAGTTTTAACAATGTTATAAATTTTTTAAATTGATATCATTTTTCTATGAAAAGTGTTCTTGGTTTTTCTGTATATCAATGGTAGACCTGAAAAACATAGACAAAATATTCCAAACATATTAGCAGACGTTTTCATACCAATCATGGAACGAGATATGGAAAACACCAAGATTTTAAATTTAGGGGTAATTAAAACATATGAAATTCGTTATCTAGCTCCATTTCATACGATACCACTCTAAGGGAAGTATTAAGTATGAATTTTGGATGATTCTATTTTATGGATTACATGTACCTATGTATACATTGACTACATAGGAGATAAGGTTTAAGCAGTTTTAAATGTTTTTGTGTTGTCATGTGATGTATACATGGTAGGTATCAAATAATTTATTAAAATTGCAAGTCCTAGAACCCATTTTCATGTAGGTAGGTACATTCTTATCTCTAGCTATAGTACCTATTTCATTCGCGCAAATCTCTCCTGTTCTTAAAAATATACTCAAAAAGAAACTAAAGATGAAAAAGCTAGTTTAAAAATAACTATAACACCTCACTCTACACAATTATTAAAAAAAAACACCCCACTCCACATACCTTGGAATACTCACATTAAAGAAACAACGCAATAAAACGTAAAAAAGTTATGGGTAGGTTACCTACCAACAAGAGAAACAGGAAACTCATTCAAATGACATAAAACAGGAGCTGGAAATGCTTGTGATCATTATTCAGCGTATTTCTCAACTAACTCTCTTACTACCTACATCCCACTCCCTATACGTTAAAATCTGTAATTCTATAGGCCGCGAAGCAAAATTACAACAAAACAAAACATTTCATAAAAATATTGAAAAACATACCCTCGAATACCAACACCACAGAGATTTATTCCCCCAAGAAACTACAATGAACCGTATATCAATAGAAAAACACTTCTCAGTACTCATGCTACCATCCGAAGAAAGGGAGAGCTTCTATATATCTTGAAAAATGACCGCCATCGTTGAACGCCAAAAGTCTCCACAGAAATAACCAGTCTGACCAATCTACAGAGAGCTTGAGGTTTGCGAACTCCACTACGCCGGTACAAAGAACGGAATCTGGTTATCCGTGTATCTGTGTGCTCCCCCATTCATCTGCAATAGGCAAGCCAAGTTATGTATGCTTTCCATAAGAACCTGGCCTAACCCCCACAATGTACTGCAACACTTTAATTTTATTTACGATTGGAAATTGTGTCAACACAATGCAAGAGCCATGGAAAGTTGTCATGCGGACCGGACCATGAGCACTTGCAGTTTGTAAACTTGAGTGAGTAATTTATATAGAAACATTTGAAAACATTTACAGTACACACCCATCACAGAATATACGCTGGCTAGGGACTCGGAGAAAATGAAAACTGGTTTGAGAAGGGTAGCCCATGTTGTAACTAAGAGGGTTCCAACCCGACGACTGTACCGATTGAAAATAGGTGGTTCTGTACTGGTAACATCCTCTTGAATCAAAACAAATACGAAAGCCCATATATGAGATCTAATACTTGCGCAGTAAAACCCGAACAAAATGCCGGAGTAAATCTGATTGGTTCCAACATGGAGGTGTGTTCTTTGTAAAGAATTCAAGTATAAATAGGAAAATGTGGGGATACTGGAAACAGTTCAGTTAACGACACGGTTGCGATCGCAGGCGTTTTATTCAATAGTGTTTGATCGTGGTGCAATTAGTTTCATGAATAGAGGAATAATACTATATAGGAAAGGGTTATAGTTATTGTGTTATAAAAGAATCATGGATTTGCAGTAACTGAAAGCTTTAATTGTGTTGGAAATAAATAAATAAACAGTGATTGATCGTGTGTGAAGATCATTTGATTGGAAATAGTAGTATTATTTTAGGAAATTTATCTAATTTAGTACAAATGAGTGAATAGAATTAAGCAAAATAAACAGTTTTGTAGTGAAAAGAGTGAAAAGGATAAAACTGATCATGGTGAAGATCGACGCAATAATACAATCATCTGCAGTTCAACATCAATTACCTGCGAAACAGACAGATATTCGTCGACCACCACTGTTTAGTATGTCTAGAACTCCAGTATTGAAATCAAGCTTTTCAATTAATGCAATTCTACCAGAAACGATCGAGGATAATGAGGTTCGATCACCTCTCAGATTGCAATCATCATGTCCAGAATCTCCAGAGCCAGAAATTTGTAATTCTCCAATTTGTTCAGAGGAGCAAGATATTTCAGATGTAGAATCTGATTTGGATGTAATTAGCACTTCTCCACCACCCCCACTGGATTGTAGTATTAGTGATAATCAAAGCGCAAGAAACAGTGATAAAGATCATCCTGAAAATGATGAGAGTAGTGACAAAGATGAGGAGAAAACGACAGATAAAAAAGGAAATGAAAAACCGCCGTACAGCTATAATGCATTAATTATGATGGCAATAAGACAGAGTCCAGAGAAGAGATTAACATTGAATGGAATTTACGAATATATCATGAAAAATTTCCCATACTATCGTGATAATAAACAAGGCTGGCAGAATTCTATCCGACATAATCTTAGTCTTAATAAATGTTTTGTAAAGGTTCCTCGTCACTACGATGATCCCGGTAAAGGTAACTATTGGATGTTGGATCCGTCGGCTGAAGACGTTTTTATCGGTGGATCAACTGGTAAACTAAGACGCCGAACTACTGCAGCATCTCGATCACGTTTAGCAGCATTTAAGCGATCATTAATTGGACCGATGTTTCCTGGTCTTGGTTATCCGCAATTTGGACAGTTTTTATATCCACCTACAGCGGCAACAGCACCATCCTTGTTAGCCAGCATGTATACTAGATATAGTCCCTTTGTACCAAAACCATCATCTCTACAATTGCCTCTTTCTTTCGGTCATACGGGTATCTCCGGTTCAACTGGCAATCCAGCATCCCCATTTAATGGAATGGAACGACTGTTAGGACCCCAACATCCTCCTCCACCGAGTACAGGATTACCATCTTCAGCGGAACTTTATCAAAGACTTCAATATCAGCAACTGTTACAGCAGCATGCAGCTGCAGCAGCGGTTGCAGCCCATCAACGACAGCAGCAACAGCAACAACTTTCAACACATTTAGGTCAACCTAGTCCAAATGGAACATCATCTAGCCAACCACCCCCGGGTCCAATTTATAAGCCAGTCACTGTAGTGTCTCGGAATAGTTGAGGGTAGTGTATTCGTTCCTATTTGATGTAGACAACCGTCCTTTTTAGTAGTTTGTGTGATTCTTTTAAAAATTGTAAATAGTGTCAGATTAAAGAAGAAAAATCAAGCAAATGTAAATATAGTGGACGAAAGCTACTACTACATAAGCATGTAAGTAAATAAGTAACTAAGCACATTCCCGTTACGAAAAGTTAACTAAACTTAAGACCTAAAAAATCGAACTGAATGTTAAACGAACAGGACACAGTATTGTATTCTCTAGGCTGAAAATATTGTAAATTTTGTTTATTTTTATTTTTCACTATAAACTAATTATTTATTGTTGAGCGTAATTTGAATTAAGAAGTTAAATGGCCGAATCAGCCACAGCCATGTAAATAGAATGAAAGATGAGATGAGATAAAACCGATGAGGCGCAGCAAGTTTTGATGCATAAATAAAA
The DNA here is from genome assembly GCA_963924295.1 of Dioctria rufipes. Lineage (NCBI taxonomy): Eukaryota > Metazoa > Arthropoda > Insecta > Diptera > Asilidae > Dioctria > Dioctria rufipes. The sequence continues at coordinate 16,337,281 of OZ002745.1, forward strand.
TGAATTTTTCGCTTAAATCGAAATTTTGAGTTTTCTTTTTGAAATGTTTTCGAAAAAAATTATTAATTTTTTTTTATCCTAAAAATCATTTAAATTCCAGGTTTCGGATGAATAAAATATTATAGACTTACGCTAACTTGTATGACATACTCGTACATATATGTATACGTCAGACAAGTTTGGAAAAAACGAATCTCAGCTTTAGAAGTAGTGAAAATGATTTTCTGTTAACTTTTGTATTTCTACTGATCTGAAATAGATGGCGCTGACTTGAATTATTGTCGGGCTTCTACATATTGTATATTTCAGCCTGAGACTTTCTCTGCATTCAATGAATTATAATTTTTTTAATTGTGTGTATAGGTACATATGTAGGTCATTTTCTTTACAGAAACTTATAAGATTTTATTGTATTAGTATCAAAAAATTAATATTAAAAAGAAGTGTTGGTGAAAAATCTTATTTGATTTCAAATGTGAAAATCTTCGTCATCATAGAGATTACCGATTTCTTTTTAACAAATCCTCTTCAGATATGTGATAATATTGACAATGACATGTTTGTTTCAGCTGTCTAATAACCTGATTTCTATTAGTCGTTTAAGTTCTTTGGATAAAATTAAGGACGAAATTCTATTTTAGTTGGTTATGCAGAATATTGGTGATATACCTGCCCTTCTCAAGTAGAGCAATTCGAAGGACATCACTCTCTACTAAATTTACTTAAATATGGAGGTAACACAGCCAAGACTTTTTCATATACAACTGATATAGCAATAATGATTTAGAGCCTGCCTGCATATTAATTAAGTAAGTAATGCAACGGAAAGCAAACTGTAAAGTGTATAAATTTAGAAGCATATTTGCATTTCCAGGCATAAATGTAAATGAATCATGCAGGTATATAAGTGGGAGCTATTCGGTTCTTTCAAGAACCTTCTTACAACAATGAATTTGGGTATCAAATGATTGGCAATTTCCTAGCAATTGGTGTAAGGAGCTTTGAGAGTTATAAGTGAACCTACATACATTTATATAAAAATATATAATAGGAATTATATGATGCGCACTAATTGTAAGGAATCTATATTGGTAACCAATGCAAACTGTATATATATAGTTCTCATAATCATTCTTAGATTCTAAAACAAAAAACAAATTCAATAAATATAAAACAAAATATAAGCATATACCGGCGGAATTTTCTGTAGATGCAAATTGTAAATTACGACTCTGAAATTATCAAGAGAACATACTCAGTTGTAAACACAATTGAAGAATTTATTAAACAACTTTTTTAAAATAAAAATTACCCATACAATTCTGAACTTTTTTTATCTAAATAAGGGGTAAATCCTCAATCAAATTATTCTGCTATTAATATTATTCACCAGGGGCTGAATTCTGTAACACGCAGAATTGGGGGAGTTTGGGAGATGAGAAATTTCATTTTCCCCGAATAAAACTCACTAACTCTTCCTTCGCGATTCTCTAATATACTTAGGGAGCATTGGGGTTTTCCCTGCGGATTTACGGTTTAGAGTATAAAAATATAGGTGAACAATTTCTGGGGGAGGGCCTCATACCACCCTTCATTAGGGTCATATTTAGTATTAAATTAAAAGGGATGAGTGGGTAATCGAGTGGTGTAGTTTGCTTTTCAATTGAATTTCTTCGACTTACCAGTTCTTCATAATGATGAGTTGAGAATACATATGTCCATTTTTTTACCAAAAAACAGCAATTTTTTCATCTTAAGAAGGACTGATTCACTTCTTTTGCAATTATCTCCAAAACCATTTATCGGACTCAAAATTACATAGGGCACAAAATGTAGATGCGATTTCATCTTATTTAAAATTTTCATAGCATCTCTTCTATATACTGGAAGACGACCAAATTGACAAGATTTGCGTGATTTAATCCATTTAATCCATATTTCTTTGTAAGTATTGCAAGGATTTCCAGAATTTGTTTTTGTAAATATAGCCAAGATATGCGGTGAATCCATAATTTAATTTGAAAATTCCTAGGTACCTAGGTACCTTAAAAAAAACACAACAAAAACCGACAATACTGGCAGTTGAGAAATATTCTTCTTACTTCTCCACAACTAAAACAGCCAAGAGTTTTATCGAATGCAATAGAGAGTTTGGTAATTCTCAATAGAAATTACCCGAGTTATAGAGTTCCGAGTGGGGAAATCGAAAGAAGTGTCATCTCCACAACTCTATAACTCTCCGTGTTAGTGAATCTGGCCCTGAATATTAGACTCCAAGTTCTAATCATAACATCGGATGCGGATGGCTACTTCTACCGATCTTGAGATGAGATTACTTGTCTAATCCCATATAGACAATATACTCTTTCTTCTAACTATACACACCATATCACGTACCCTCCGCAATGTAACTTAAGTAGTAGGTATAACCTGAAATTTTGTGATTTCATTACATATTTTGCTCCCTATTTTAGCTTTTTTTCCACTTACCCCATCCCTTAATTCTCTTATCTTAATTCCTTTCTTGCCAAAGCTATGAATTGCAGTAAAAGATATAAAATTGCTTGAATAATTTTTTAATGTTTTGCTTCCAACTCAAGTTTGTGTCGCTAGTATAATATCCAAAACCTTTGCGAAAATGTTACACCTACCTTAGTAAATGTGTGCATTGCAAGTACTAGCTCAACTACCTCCACATCGTCTTGAATGATATGAGCATCACACCATCAATTTTGAAAATCTAAAACATCTATCAATCAATCTTAACATTTTAAATCCCCCCTCCCCTAATATATAAATTCATGGGGCAGTTTAGCTGACTGGTAGAACCTATTAATTGATATTTGTAGGAAATGAGTCGTACATTCGATATCCCAATTATCTTCAAATACCTACATCCAATTCAAAGCTAAAACAATAAATAAATTAGTTACCAAATACTATAATAATTGTTGGGATTTTTTGGTTTATTCCAGAGGTACAGGGTTAATCGCAACTTCCCGTTTATGGCCTTTAAATGGATGAAGGGCAATTGATCTGAACTTTTATTTCCTTTACAAGAAGCACATCTGGGTGCCGTCGCCTCGTATGTATGTATGTGCGTACAGCCAAGATTTAAGTAATCTTAATCTAGCATGCAATTTCAATTAGTCTGCTGGTGCTCACCGCTCAACTGATATAATATAAGAATTAAGATCTGTGTACACTAAGTATATACATACATATATGTATGTATATGTATGTAATTACAGAATATCAAAGCGCAAAAACTATCAATTAAGGAGCGTGTTGAACGCCACACGCTCTAATTAAATGAGAAGTTGACACATGCACGCAATTGAACAGGAAGCAATTGATAAAGGAGATTTTGCTGCAACTGGTGTTTTCATAGTGGCCATCATCAACGAACGTATACTAGGCTTTAAAATACCACCGAACATTGAATAGCATGAATTGTGACGGCAATTTAATTAATCCGACGGTTTTTTTAAGTATAGTGGTAGAGTTGTAGAAGAATCAACTAAAAACTGGTCGTCGAACGACAACAGAATTTTGCTAAATTAAAGAAAATTGTCGTAATCGAAAGTCGCATAATACCTCTCTATACATACATCTTCTGGTTGTTGCCCATATTATATAGTACACAATTCCGCACATGTCTTCTTTGGAGCATCAAATTGAGAGCACCGAGGCAATCTAGATTAAACCCGGTAGCTAATGGATTACAGCTGACAAGTACTACTTATATTGGCCAGTTGCTCGCTCCGTATCTCTACTCAACTTGTTTGTGCGCTTTGCTTGCAACACATTTCCATTCAGTGCGCCAATTATGCAGCCATTATTCAATCAGAGTAAATTTATTTGTTTATCCATCAGTACATCATATTCATTTTCTTGTAATGCCATAGCCATCGGTGACGGCGAAATTGGATAAGACGTTCCGTCACAATTTCAAGAATTTTTATAAGTAAGGGGAGCAATTTACTACTCTATAGGCGTTTAGTGATGCCATTGCTCTGCAAAGGAAGTTATTTACCTACCTAACATCAGACGATCAGAGAAAAATATATTTTTGCTAAAGCCCTCCGCGTACATTCTTCTTCTTCATTTTTGGTTATTGTTCTGTTAGAGTCTACCCTCCTCTACTAAATAGGTACAATACTGGGTCTCTAGAATCAGGAACCTAATCGCAAAAACTTCCATTTTCTGTAAACACATCACGACGAATTGAAATGCGAACTCCTAAGTTTTCTCACCGTCAGACCTTTTTCAGTTGTCATGTTGTCGACGTCTTGTCTTGACGAGAAAAGAAAGGCGAAGAAGAAAAATGAAACAAACAAAAAAGCAAGCAATGCCGACAAAAAGTTCAAAAAAGTGGGTCCCTCCTAATTGTTTAATGAACTTCCACCGTAAACAAACGACTGGAAAAAAAACTGTGGACACGACGTGCCCCGTAGCATTCAAAGCGTGGACTCTTTAGGTCCGCTTCGGCGTTAATTTGTACCACTTATGAGGATACCGAGGACGAAAAATTAATGGCTCCATCGAATTGCCTTACCAGGAGGGATTTCTTTTAGTTCCCATTCTTGTTCTTGTAGGAGTAGTGCTAGTGCGGTCTGGATGATTTTTTTGTTCCTCAGACTTCAGATTCAAAGTTTTCAAAGAGAATCGACTCATTCGGGGTATTGAAGTAGTTCTGTTTTTATTGGCGTGAAACGATCAGTCCTCCTTTTCTGAATTAAATCTTCAGCTTTTAGTGAAATCAAGTTTAATGGTAGGCAAATTCCCGCCGTCTTGCTGAGTGAATGTAAAGATTTTTTATTTATTTTGAATAAAGTGCTTTTGGTACAGCAGGAGAAACGGCAAAGGTAAGCAAGCAGGTGGTGGGCAGACACGCAGGCAGGATGTTGAACTGAATTCGGTGTATCGGGTTGCATTTGATTTTCTTACTTTAATGAGAGTATTGTAGATTGGATAATTAGATTGTCGTATTAGAATGAACAAAACAAAAGAAATTTTTTGTTTGGAATATTGAAATATGTATTTATAAAATTTTGGAAGTGAAAACGAACTACACTTCAATAGGGACAAGTTCGAGCTCAGCCATAGCAATAGCCATTATATAATTAGATTTGAAAGCACCAGCAAATAAATTAGTGTTGTTGTTGATTTTTCTGCTAGCTGTGAATAAAAAAAACAAATTACACCCAACTTGACGCTTGTAAACCCTATGTTCGGTAGCTAATGTGTTTTGTCTACCTCGAAAATAAATTGAAAAAAGAAAATCATTTTGAATTCCACCAACGGCGTTGAAAAACTTTAATGGGAATGGCTTGATATCTTGGTAGATGCTACTAACTCAAATTTTCCTAGAGTTTCCCAAATAGACATGAACATATTTCACAACAGGATAAATTCGAATTGAAAAACTCGTGTTGATAGTGTCTTTTTTTAAAGAAAAAAAAAACAAAAAAACCATTCCGAAATTTTTACTTTCTTAAACCCTAGCTATGAAACAAATGAAGTTAACAAGAGAAAAATATTCTACATAATCAGTATTATGGGGATGATTTAAGAAATATTAAGGAAAACCCTGCCAAACATTCCTTCCTTCTTACAAAAAAAAAATTTTTTTAGCCCATCTCGACCGCGCAGATATCACTCTGCAAAAATTCTTCTATCTGAGGCACCCGGCATATATTTAAATATAATTAAACCTTGTGGCGAAAACCTATGAAAAAGGTTACAATACAAAAAAAATTATGATCAAAATGTGATGAGCAGCCATAAGTTAAGGATTATAAACTCTCTACTCTACTCAACTATATATTCACTAAGCTCAAGCAATGGGTTTACTTAATTTTTGGAATCGATAAACCTTCGACTGACATAATTTGAACGAACTTTACTCTTGACCGTATTACATCATTCTGTTGTGAATGACTGAAGTATTAAAGTGACTTTTTCACTTGAAAAAGAAATAAATGCTGTATTCTAGCTGTTAATTAATATATATATTACAAGAGCATGTTAAGATAAATATTTAGATTAAAAGAAGACAAAAATCGATGACTTTTCAAAAGCATGAAATATTGCAAGACTTTTTGTCATATTCACATAATATTTAAGAATAATAACTTCAAAGGACTTCATTTTCCCTAAAGTAAATATGTACCTACGATGTTTCGCAAAAACATTGCAAAAAATCTCAAAAACATTGATTCTAAGGTTTTTCTAACATAGGTACTTTTCCATAAATATCAGGTGACTGAACTCTAACTGTACTTTCAAAAGTTATGCTTTTAGTAGCGTTAACAATACACGCGAAATTATAAGCAATATATTTTCGATTTTCTTTCTAATTCAATAGATAAATGAACAAAGGTATAGTAAGTACCTATCTATCTACATTATATACAAAATTGTGTTCGCATTTATACATAATTATATGCCTTCCTACATATACATACGTATATCGATCAATAAATTAAAAAGCTTTAAATAACAAAAGGAACTATTTCAATTAGCAAAATGTGTTTGTCACTCCAGGGGAACATGCTCAGTTTTCCTTAATAGTTCCTAATGATTTCAACTAACATTCATTATAACGCGCCGCTTTAACCAAACCAATCCCGTAGCCACAGAAAAAACGATTCATCGTTCATCGAATAGAAAGACGCGCGCGCATTGCTATATACCTACCTACCTACTTACATTAACTAAAACGTTCCAAGTCTAATTGTAATTGAAAAGCAAAGACTGCTCGTCTTTAATAGAGATACATTAGGATTACAATAAAATGCCACAACATCGGCAACAAAGCAAAGAGCTTAAAGCACCGCCACAGCACCATATTCGAAAAGGTCTCCCGAAAGAGAAAAAAAAGACATCGACCACATATTATGTATTAGTTAAGATCAACGATTAAAGTGAAAATTGAATACAAGAACAACGGCACAGCGGCAATCAGAGAGTATATCTCAACTTAAGTTGTGTGTCAAGAGGCCGCGATCAATTAATCAATAAAAGCCATCAAAAGGAGCAGAGTTCTGACATTTTGATCGTTTTTATCAAGCTATAGAGATCTTCATTTCGGTTTGAATCTCCTTCTCCTGTTCAATGATCGCATAAGTGAGAATCAACATGGATCAGCAGTACCCCATGGTAAATTTGTTCTTCAGCGTTTATTGCTTCACTTCCAATTCTACCGTGAAGTAGAGACCCAGACTATGGTCCTGATCGGGCAGGCAATGTACATACATAGTATATGTATAATATATGTATGAGCTCTCGGGGAGCCCGACAGAACGTTTACTGATCAACATCGATCACTCTCGGTTCGTAATTTGGGAACGATTCATATTGGCGTGCTGTTTAGATGTGTACGTTCACATTGTTTTCATTACGTCGCTCATTCTGTCAATCAAAATAAGTGACTGATCAAAGGTGTGACCGCCTTAAGGATGAACTTACAGCATGTTATCTTCCTTCGTCTATCTTCGTAAATCTGATCAAGTCTTTTGTTTAAAATGGCGAAGATTTCTCCTTCAATCACATAAAATTATAATTTCGACATAAAATCTTAGTTGACTTACAATTTGATGAAGGAATTAAGTGGACAAGTTGCCACTACCATATTTGAATAACTTAATGAATTTGTTAAGAAAAACAAAAAACGCTTAAAGTTGAAGGTATGAAAGTCAAAATGTTTGCAATTTATATATCGAAAGCGAACCTTTGAAATTTTACAATTTTTTCTACACATCACCTTTCTCCGCATTCATCCCAAGTTTAAGCCAAAAATTCAAATTATAGTCAACTCGCGGTCCCATACCACCGCCAGCCACCCTTGCCTTTCTAAACACAATTTTTAAGCTGAAAACAAATTGCGTGTAGATATAAAATTGTAAGAAATACTAACAAAACTATAAGTAGATGATTTATAGGTGGCTCGGTACCCTGTGTTGAGAGTACCCAAAGTCTTTAAGCCGCTGTGCGGACGGGGGTAGATCTGATTCAATTGAGTTGTTTTTATGTTACCGGCCGGCGGCGACGGCGCGGCGAATAATTTTCCGGATAAACTGATTAATTTGTTTAGTACGACAATAAAAAGCTTTGCAATTGACTTCGGTGAGCGCAAGCGCGCAATTCTTAACATTATTATATGTAGTGTAGTAAAGGCGTTATTTGGAAGGTTATTCAAAAAACGGGTATGTGTATGACAAAAAAAAAAAAAAAACAATTGAAAGGATTTTTACACTTGAATACAATACAATTTTTGTTGTAATATTTTTAAGTTGATAATTTAAGGTATGAAAAAGAGTGCGGAGGAAATTAAGTATATGTACTTATTTTACCCCAGTAGCTTAATTTCAAGATTTCACTTCAAATCTCACATAATAGTTAAGTCAAAAAGTGTTTTCTTAGTTACTTTTAACTGCAGTATCAAAATAGTAGCTATTGTTGCATGGTTGGGAGAAGTGGTCATAGCACATCGTCTACAAACCTTTGTAAATAGATATGCGCACCAATCTTAAAAGTTGATTGGGCTGCCTAAATCTCAATTATACAACTATAAAGTAGCTCGGACCAACTGTAGAATTTGAAAGAAAAAAATATAATTTATTTGACGATAACCAATAAGTAATGATAATAAAAATTTTTCATAGTGGAACAATGCCTGGAATCCGTCATGAGTGAGAAACATTTTAACAGAAATCATAACAACAAAAAGCTACCATACGAAAAAGGTAAGTACCCTAATAGAAAGCTATATAATTCCTCGATGTATTATATAACTAAAATATAACTAACGAACTAACATTTTTCCTACTTAATATTGTTCGATTTGTTTTATGTTCGAAAAATGTCTATACATCACATCAACATCAACCGGTATTCTGTCTGACTTCTGACATATCAGTTTTTTTTTAAGGCAGGGGACGAGAAATCCCAAGCACGGAGGCCAAAGCGGCCCATTTTGCTATCCTGCTAGAAACCCCATCGCCAAAACCTTCCTGTCCTCTTAATGAAGCGTATCAGGTCTTGGTAGAAAATTTTTCAGTTCATCTCATCAACCATCGCCAATATGGCTTTCGAGCTGGACGCTCATCTGGTGACTTGCTGACTTTTGTTACGGAACGTTGGAACCGTAGTCTTCACGATTTTGGTGAATCCAAAATCGTTGCCCTAGATATTTCAAAGGTCTTTTAAGAGTCTGACATCCACCCCTTTTAGAAAGAATTTGGTCTCTCCCCTCCTCTTCTATTATGGATAGAAATATAGATAAGTAGATATATAGATTCACGATTTTGTTGAGTCCAAAATCGTTGCCCTAGATATTTCAAAGGTCTTTGATAGAGTCTGACATCCACCCCTTTTAGCTAAACTTAAAGAACTTGGTCCCTCCCCTCCTCTTCTATTATGGATAGAAATATAGATATCTGGTCGCCTAATACGTGTTGTATTAGATGGCGTTACATCTCATCCCATAAATGCTGGTGTGCCTCAAGGCTCTGTTATCTCTCCAACTCTCTTTTTAATGGGATCGTGGGATCGCATTCATTTGGATTTTCTAGGTCCATTAGAAGAAACTATGTATTTGATAGTCTTAGACTCATACTCCAAGTGGGTTAAAGTTTTCGAAATGAGCCAGATTACAACAAGATTAACAAATCAGTGCTTGAGAAATATTTTTGCCAAGTAAAATAGTCACAGATAATGGTTCTTAGTTCACAGCACCAGAATTTCAGGACTTCCTGAAGCATAATGGTATACAACATTCACATACATCTCCAGGTCACGCAGCCACAAACGGGGCAGCAGAAAATTCCGTGAAGACTTTAAAAATGCAATAAAAAATTTTTTGATAGAACAAAGGCTGAATAACAAAGCAGTAAATAAATAAATCGTAATTAGTCGATTCTTATTAATTTATAGGGCAACTAAGCATACATCGACGGCTGAAAGTCCTGCCAAATTAATGTCAGGTAGGGAAATAAGAACCATATTTAATCTTTTAAAATCACCTTCAACGGAAGCATATCAGACTAAGTCAAAAGAAAAGCAGATCGAAAATTATAAAGGTTCTCGTAAGGAAACTTTCAATGAGAGGGAGATGGTAGTTGTAAGAGATTATCGTGATCCTAATACGAAGGCATGGGCAGAGGCCAAGGTAGTAAGAGTATTGGGTCCGCGAACATATTCGTGTAGGCTATGTGATAATTCTAACAGAGTCTGAAAAAGGTATCTGAACCAAATGAGTCGAGGACCAGTGAACATTTGCACTTCTGATTGTTTAGTGAACAAAAGTATCAATGATGAAAACAATATGAATGATACGACATCTAGGGCTAATTTTCCGGAGAAGTCGCTATGTCCTGAAAACGAAGCAATAGACCAGGAACTTTCTGAGATTCCGCAACCAATGTCAGAAGGGTCACCTGCGAGTGTAGATATTACGGCAAATATAGAAAGAACGAGTGTACGAACTACGAATTTACCACGACGTTTAGAGATTAAATGGTAAACAGTCGGTATGTAAATAAAATAGAATGTGTTGTTTTTTTTATATACATATATAACCTTGTATGAAGAATTGTAGGATGAAATTTAAAGGGGAGAAAATTGTAACATATGTGAATTGGAAAACCTACTAAATTGCATTACTGTGGAAAACATTATTTAGTTTAGGGAATGTAAGCTAACTTCACATACATATATAATGTCACTTGAATAAATAGCTTGACAATAACTGAACGTGTTTTTTCAATTGTAAATCCTGTGCGTTCCGTAACCTAAAAGTTAAAGTGTGCATCCTTCCGTTTTGATAAATACCACAATTAATGATCTGCTTTCCCTTACTTTCAATCCCATCCATAGTTTCGCTGATGACATTACCCTTGATTTCGTTTACTCCATTGACACTCTTGCGGACTCCAGGGGAATGCCGCATGTGTTAAACGAGATTGCATACTTAGATCATTAAATAACGATCTTAACAATATCCTCGCTTGGTGGAAAAAGAATCTCGTCGAATTCAAAGCTGTCTCATCTCATTAAAACAAGTTAAACTAGACAGATTACATATTCTCTGTTACCAAAGAAGCATCGAAATGTCTTGGATTTCTGAAAAGGAGTAAGAAATATTTGAGTCCGTCAAATCTAGCGCTCCTCTAAAAGTCCTACATTAGACCTAAAATGGAACACAATTCCCATATAAGGGCTGATGCTGGTAGCACAGCCTTAGCTTCATTGGATATTGTCCAAAAAAGAGCCTTCAAGCTCATTGGCGATATGACAATAACTTGTCATATCGACTCACTCGGGCACCGCCGCAATGTTGTATGCCTTTCGCTCTTTTATCGCTACATGCATGGTCAGTGCTCTGATGAAATATCTAGTCTAATCCCTTATAGAGTTAATCCATGCATGCAATACTCGCGCTCCAAACCGCGCTCATCCTTTTACCCTTCAAATTACTTCCGGCCTTACAGTAAAATTCCGTGATACTCTTTTATCCCGAACAGTACGAATGTGGAACAGTTTACCATCTTCTGTTTTTCCTGCGGCATACAATCTGCGGAACTTTAAGGGTGACATACATCGGTATCTCCGCCACTCTCCTCATATCGCCTAATCCTTTCCCTATCTCCTTCCTGCCATGATGTACTTTGCATCATAGTGTATCCCTGAGCTTGGCTTAATAATATAAAAGAAAAGAAAATTAGAAAGGCAGAACCAAGAGTATCCAACTTGCTCCGGGCGAAGACCATACAAACACACAGGAAGTGTTCGGTTGTCTCAGGCTCTCTTTCCAGGCAGGCCAGACACAACAACTCAACATCCTTGTCAACAACTCCCATCCTTGTTAGATGAGCGTGAAGCGATCTGCGGCCGGTGACGATGTCAACCACAGTTCTACATTGTTTCCTTCCGAGCCCCATCAGAAAATCAAAGATATTCCTTTTAGGCCCATCAAGAAACAGTTTTGTGCACCTGCAAGTACTCAAGCTCTCCCATCTCTGCTGATGCTTCCTATGAACATCCGCTTTGATCAGATACCCGACACTCGAAGTGGCAACGGCTAAGGCGGGTTCCGATCCAAGGAACGGAGAATCAGAGCCAGTGTTCAAAAATAATAGAAATAACTGTAGATCTTCATAATTGCTAATTTGTTCAGATTTGTATAAAAGACAATAAATCTGACTGTAGATATACGAAATTTCAAAAGGTCAAAAACCGCATAGCATAAAACCAATAAGCAATAATTGCTCGAAATAATTATTGAACTCTTGCTTACTAGGAAAATTGCGCAAAGTAAGCAATTGCCCCCAATAATTATTGAATTCGAGACAAATATTGCTTACTACATAGCACCTTAAGTTCATTACACTAAGTTGCTTAGTTAGTAATTTTTGAGTATTATAAAAGCAGTAGTAATGTAAGAAGATTTTAAGTTTTAGTAAAGAACTTCCCAAGTAAAGAAGCCTGCCTTTTGCTTTACTACATTAGTATCCAGCACTTAAGCCCCCACCAGTGGTAAGCTTGAGTCAATATTAACGTTTATTTACAGCTCTTGAGCCTAACCAGAGGTCCACTTCACTACGCCGAATTCCAAGCACACGAGCTAAAGAAAGAGCCAGCCTTAGCGAAAAGGTCAGCCCTTCATTTCTGATGACCCCCATGTGACCAGGAACCCACTGAAGGAACACCTGGTTGTGGATCACAACTTATCCACAAACGACCTGCAATCCCGCAGTAACTTAGATATTATGCGAGGGCCACTCCGAGCCATCAAGGCTGCCTAGCTATCCGAAAGGATAGCAATGTCTTTACCGTTGATTTGCATATCAAGGGGCTATCTTCGCGGCCATTGTGATAGCGAAGGCTTCAGCCTGGAAGACAGTGGTGTATCTTCCAAATGAGTACTTCAACCCAATGTCAGGTTCAGGAAAGTAAACGCCCGCCCCGCTCCCTTACTAGTGAGAGAGCGGTCGGTAAAAACTTTTAGAGCGGACCAGCGAAGGCTCGATAAGGCACTTCCTTCAGTCCACGATTTCCTTACATGAAAACTCACAGAGAAGCGACGCCCAAGCCGAAGCTCTGGTACCATCACATCCCTTGGCATGCTGGCCAGGGGTTATTAGTAAGCTTAAGCTCATTGTGATGTTATGCGACGAACGATCAAATACCTCTTCAAAAACTGAGCAAAATTTATTGTCAAACCTTTGTAATAATCACTCATAATTACTACAGCTACCGGCGGGCGTTAAGCTACATAAGTCAAATAAAAAAAGTACTAACTTCATGGTGTCAAAAGCCATAGATCCTTCCCCTTTATATATGTATGTCCGTATGTGCAATGTTCATCTCGAGTGGGTGAAAGACAATCTGCTTATTCCGCAAAATTTACTGTTCCTCCAACTGCCGTAGCTAAGAATAAATTTTGGGGGTGAAATTTCGGTTGCTTCCATGAACAATTTCAATCAGTGAACTGGAAAAGTTCACGGATTAAATGATTTTGGGAATACTCGCGTTTGTGTCTGGGGTTCGCGTTATGTCAAGAGATAAAAAAAAATGATTGAATCAGTAGTAAATTGGCAGAATATAGGAAATTATTCTGTTTTTACTAGCACTTGAAGATTGTAATCAAATTGAATGAATTTATTTAGAAAAATACCAACTATCAAGAGATTCTTTTCTGAAGAGCCTCCTAATGATGTTTTGATTCAGATGAACGAGTCAGAAATCATTAGATCCTTGAGTAGGACCAATTTAGTTTTGGATAGAAATTCATAATAGCAAGTAGTGTTCGTGGATAATCTCTACATGCATACGAGTGGGTAGGAGAATATACAATCCTCTGATACTATTTGAGCTCAACATTATTGCCTTTTCTTTCAACGCTAATCCAAAATGTATATTTTTACGAGATCCAAATGGTTTAATATTCTGGTAACTCCAATTACTACGACACGATCAGAATCAATAACCACTAATAGGTATGGACAACTGTTGAAGCTCATCACAAACAATTTTTTTTTTATTACAATCCTCTGACGTTTAACTTCTGTACTTTTTCACTAGCTGAAGTATATAAAGGAAGATTTCTCAGATTTCTAGGAAATTTATGAACAAGTAAACAATCAATTCCAGGCGGAAGTCAAGGCCATTCTTGAAGCGGGAAACTAAGAACAAGGAGATGGCAATCTGCTCAGACAGCCAAGCAGCTGTAAAAGCTTTATCTAAACTCTTTACAACCTCCAAACTAGTACTGGAGTATAAAACCACCCTGAATTGCTTCTCTCGGTACTTTTTGAGTGGATGCCAGGGCATAACATCATCACTGGGAACGAAAGGATGGTCGAGCTTGCTCGTCTTGGTACAGCCTCGGAGGAATCTCCCTCGATAATCGGGATCGCACCAAGACACCTTGCCTCTAATATCTTGGGTTGGGTCGACTGCCAACTACAAAGGAGCTGTGGTTCAGACCTAACCCAAACGAAACAAGAAAGCTGTTGGGACTTAACAAGCCAACGCTGAGAACTCTAATGTCTAGTCTCACTGGGCACTCTTTTCTCAGGGGTCACATTTACAGGATGCGACTTGTTGATGATCTTATATGCAGGGGTTGCGGAGAGCAATCCGAAACGGTGACTCACTTTCTTTATCACTGTCCGGCTTTCTCAGGAAAGCAATACAGAATCCTTGGCTCACACCTTTTGGACGAGCTGCATAAAACTGGCAAAGGGGGCTGGGGGCCAATACTTATCTTTATAAGAGCGTCCGTTTGGGACCTATGAGCGATTGCTCATGGGTCTGGAGGGTAAACAATGGGCCTTGTTTTGACCTACGTTCGGAGAACCCTTGGGGTCCCAACCTCCTTTCAAACTAAACTAAAAAAAATAATCAAAACTGCTAAAGCCATTGAAGAGTGATTCAGCAGCTGCGTTGGGTTAATTTGTAAAACGGGACAGTTTATTTATAGCATCGAAATAGTATATCAGAGGACGAAAGCAGACCTCTAACTGAATGGTAAGTTTCATTACTCTCTTTACACATTTTTAAAAGCTAAGATCCTACTAGATATGAAGCGAATTTTTCATAACACAGCTGACTTTGAAAAATTATAACCTATGTGAGGTTAGTCTTAAGTTCCAACTACATACTACCTAAGTTCCTGCACGACTACACAAAGCTATTGAGTTGACGAAAACGGTTTTTGCACAATATAGTGTTGTGAGAAGTTAATTAAGAGTCTTTTTTAGACCTGTTATACCTGAACCGATCATTTATGGATTAGCTATCATCAAGAATAATGTTCATAGGAATCGAGGATTTTAAAAACTTCATTGATGGGCCAAGAGAAGAACCAGAAAAGTTGTAGTTGGCGTAATAATACTGATTACAACGAGCATATTTCAAGTCCACATGTCTACAGTAGACGATACTGGTATTTGAAAATGTCTACCTTGAAAGGAAAGGAAAAATTGCTAACAGCCAATAAAAGATTTACTGTGTAAATATCTCTGAATAATACAAACTATGAACTGTTTTGGTGAGATTTCAATTAAAACAAAAATGCGGTGTTGCTTTTCTATACTACATTTTCTAAATTTAATTTATTTATAAACTAATTACTAAAATATTCAAAAAAATATTAAAACCTGCAAAGCATATTGTTCGGACACAAAATGAACCCCTCTAAAACTCTCCTATTAAACCAGCGCTTTGCCAATATCAAGAAAAGTCGTTTATCTGTGAAATTAATTGAGTGTGATATACAGCTTAGCATCAACTAACAGTAGAAGGGTTTTTCAGAGGGCAATCTCTTAACCCTTTATCTTTTCGGAGTTTTCTACTTCAGAAAAGGATACAACACATCATGCCTATATACCCCCCGTTCCGACCAGTGGTATATAAAAATATAAATTCACTGGAACACTTTTGTGTACAAATAACCATTTTTAGGGGATGCCATAATCCAGTCACAATGGCTATCATATTGAATACAAAATGAATTGAACGGCACCACATTATATCCCTTCATTACAGGGTTAATCGAAGGAAAGTGGGACTAAATCGACCCGAGATTTTTTTACTTGATATTTTAAATGAGGATACTGATGTGACCGGGATTTTCCCATTCTCCTAAATGTCACTTATGCATGATTTCTTGACACCTTGACGAGTGTGAAGTCCTTCAAATTTAACTGTTTCAATTGTTGTGACGCATATCACCAACTGAGGTCCTTTTGAGGATTTCAATGAGTGAGACCCGAGACCCATAATGGTAGGCACTTAGCGGTGCAGCCAAGTGTAATAGATCTAATGCGGGCTTATTAGAAGATTTTAGAAGAACATGTATCAAAAGAATATATTTTTTACAAAAATTTCTAAAAAGCAAGACTCTTTGAAATTCCTTAGTAAAAATTCGCACATCATTTCACACACTTGATTTTTACGCCTAAGTTAGATAGAGACCTAGAGATGTATACTATTAAACAGACCTTCTTCAATTTTTATTATAAAATCGATAAAGGTCGATTTCCATTTTCTTAAGCAATTTGGGGGGGGGGAAGAAAAGACACCTGCGTAGATTCAAAGAAAGTAAACTAGACGTAAACTAATTACGGATTCTTAGTAGGTAATTACTCTCCCACAGGAGCTCTTCCCTGTACACATATTCGAGTAGCCAATCCAAATTCCTCGGTGGTAATTTTGACCTCTGAATAATTAATTTCGATCAATTGAAGAACTGAAATGATCAAACAAAATTAAAATTTGTATAACCAACAAATTATGTAAGGCGAATACACAAAAGAGTTGTGGGAATAAAAGCAGATGTCACTACTAGTGTTGTTGTACGCCATTTATGTATATTTCCCCCGCAACAAATTACAGAGCTTTCAGGTTACATATAGACGTGAAGACGATGTGAAGCAACTAATTTGACCAGAAATATATGTAAATTATTCAAGCGATGAGCTATCATGTCCTAGAACAACATGTCATTATCTGTGTCCGTCCGTTTTTAAATAGGGAGGCAATCACAGGACATGTTTCCGGAGAGGGACTTGCATTTTTTTTTTTTTTTAATTTTTATGTTTAACATCAAAAGATCATGCACGCAACAGTTAAAACGTGTTATTTCCCTGAACACTATACAGGAATATTATGATTTTGATTTGAAGTTTTTTTCTGAATCTGTGTTGATTGAGAATCAAGAAACTTTAATTGAAACGAAAAATCTACAATTAAATACACAAATGGCAGGGCTCGATTCTATATACATAATATAGTCAGGCAATATTTCGACCCGAATTAATTAAAGTGAAGGCCATAAATGTCAAAACGGGCAATGTCTATCTCATTTCGAGTGGAAATCAACAAAGTGACGTTTCGTTTGGGTTAATTACTTTAACTCACGCTGTTTTCTTAGTGTCCCAGCGGGTGCCCCTTATGAATGGACCCATAGTCATCTTATTGCATGCGCCTCCATCTCAACTATTGCTGCTGTTACTTGTACAGCCACCGCAATCATTCAGTCAAAGTTGCTAACAAGTAGTAATAGATGTGGTAGTACTTTCATACCTAAATACTCGTAGTATATCACTATACCTATATAATATAAATGTCTCTGATGCTCAATTTATGAATTAAAGTGCAAAAAAAAAACAGGAAGCTGACTACGCTTAGGCTAAAGATCAATTAAAGTTGGCCATAGTTTAAAACTGTGCAGAATAATATCGATATTATGAGCACGCAGGCTTGACAAGATGAGTAAGATCTGATTCGTGACTAGTTAGACTTAGAATATCGCCGCATGAATGAATTTCAGTCGAAATTAATTTGCTTGATAGTTGATTATAAACTGTGAGGATGTGTGTAAATTAGTCAGTCATGTCAAATTCTTTAAGCTTGCTTGTCACTTTACGACTTTTCATAAGATATTATTCAGAGCATAATGATTATAAATATAATTTATTTATAACAAATCCTTATCCAGTAATAGGCAATTATATGAAAATTAATTCTGATCGTCATCACCAATGAATCTGTCAAATAAAATTAAAATTATAAATTTCAAAAAAGGCAATCAGTGATCTCTATAGATATAAATCCATTGGGATTTTGTATAATATAATATTTTACTCAGTTGTTTCAAACCTAATTAAAATTATAACTAGATCCAATTTCAGCATTGATAAATTTCCAGATGTGCTCAATGCCCCACGAGAGATTTTAGGGCGTTGAAACAAAGAAAAAAATAAAAAATATGGTTGCGCGAAATTAACTGGGATGTCCAATCTGTACAACAAAAATGGATAAAAAATATTTTATAGAGAGTTTTGCTATGAAATAAATTCATAGCGAATTTAGTCAATATGAAATTAACCAAGTCCGCAGCTCAAGAATTGAGTGGAAAACAATTATTTTACAATCGAAAAATCTTTTGAAAAAAAAAAACTAAATTTTATACAAAAGCAGGCGTTTTGTATTAGCAGGAACCGTATACTCATCAGTACGGCTTGGTTCCCGCATAGGGCTAATCTTGCTGGGCATTCAAGTAAATGCGTAGTATTTCGTCTCGTATATAATTCACACTTAAGAATTATTTAAAGTGTATATATGAGGTCAGCTTGGCTGTGCACTTTGGCGTATACGGCAAGCCGTACTGATGAGTATACGATTCCTGCTAATACGAAACGCCTGCGTTTTCATAGAAATTTCTTTGTTTTAAAGATTTTTCGATTGTAAAATTTACTTACGAGTAGAGCTAACTATTGTTTTTAAAGTGTTTATAATGATTTTTATAAGTATAAGTAATTAGTAAAATAAGATTGGACCAAAGTGGCTATTCTGAGTTACCCCAGAAGCTCTATATGGTTGTAGATCTTATCGTAACTGTTCGAGAAACCAAATTTCCATACTTCATTGATGTGATTATGATTATGACAGAGAAAAAATTGACGCATATAAATATACCATTAATGATGAAAAGGTGGTACAACCCGAAAGACAAAGATATCGTACGGAATTCAACATAAGAATATTACAAAATCTGAAAGTTGATAGATGTTAATTCTATTTTCCAATATAACAATTTTAGTTTATTATTTTGTTTGGTCTTTATATATGTCAGGAAAATGCCTGAATGCGGCCATAAGTTGAACGGAAATATATATATATATATATTGTACCTATATGTAGAATTGTCTATGTCAGAATTGATGCAGATTTTTTATGATGATAGTTGAGCACATCATCAGAGCGAGAAAATAATTGACAATGAGATTTACTAAAATATTTCGAATCTTCGGAAATAGACAAAAACAAAAAACATTTATAGTGGATATTCAAATAAACCTATTTTGTACGGATCGAGATCAGAGTAACTCAGAATAAACAATATTTTATATACACTTATCACTGAATCCTTCCAAATTAGAAAGTTGCAGCTGGCTCTTTCGATTGAATCAAAAGCAAAATCTTAACAGAAAGACAAAAAGTAAATATAGCATCTTACAGTGTTTTGAGAAGTAATGAAAAGGATCTATTTTTCTATATTCATCTATTTTTACTTCACGCAATGATATTCTTTCAATTTGAAAAACTTCGAAAGACCATGTCTAAATTCCTTTAAATTTCCAGTTCGGTAGTTATCTATATCTACTTATACAGATGTAATATTACAATCTATGTATAACTCACAATTATCAATTGCTTATATGTTCAAATTCAAGTCATAAATGTAAAGATAATCTCTTCCAAACCAAATAAATGAACATCTCCAAGGCACTCAAACTATATTATGAATACCATAAGGACAATCCAACTTACTTCTGGCTAATTTGAATCTATAAAGCACAAAAGGATATACACAACACGCAATCTGATGTTAAATTTAAATTAGGCAGAAATTTGGTTTGGTAACCCGATACACGGTATTGTTTGCAGGATTTTCAGTTTGGCTCATGATTTATCGGGGATTATCGTCAGGATCAACCAATTGACATAAAAATAAAATTACTTGCGAGGAAAGCAGTCTGAATATAGAACAAAAGGCAAAAAAGCGGATCAGAAATAATGTATCACATTTCCCTCAGTGTTCGGCTAGACTAGCTTCGGTCCTCTATAAACTACATTTATGTAGGTAGTAGGTACATTCACAGGACTCGCTCGTTACTTTATGAATAAGTGGCTCTGGGGGTTGTTTGTTGTCGTTGTCCTTATGAAAAGTGAGGAAAACGTTACGTTAGTTTTTTGCATTGTTTGAAATGTTTCTCTGTGATATTACATAAAATCGTTGCATGTTTCAATCTTATCAGATTGTAACTGGATACATTTTATGTATTTACTTTTGTGATTCTGCGATATACTTACGTATATGTGTATACGTATGTAGCTAGCTACATTTTTAGGTTTTATTTTCGGATCGTTATATGTAGGTTAAAAAATTTGAAAAATAAATAGGGATGGCGGCGTATGATTAATTCATTTGGTGAGATATGTAAATATTTACTAATACTGATAAATTATAGTGTTCTATTTTTATTTTGCAAAATTTTTACTGTAATTCCGCCGAAGTGTTGAGATATTTGATACTTGTTTTGCTTATACATCAACCCTAGCTATCATCCTGTAAAACATTATTATTATTTGGAACAGCTTGCACACTTGAATTCCAGATTTTTTTTTCCTGGAGACACGAAACCTTCACATACTTTCAAATTAAATTACGCAATCCGACAAAAAATAAAGTAGACATAGTAAACAACTGCTTCCATCTCATAGCCCTTCGGGTCAGTCCTGACAAATTGGTAATTTTTTCATTCACTAGTAAGAGAAGGCTCAACTTACTAGCATCATCCCAAAAGCGAACTATTCCAGGAAACGGAATTTTCTCGAGTCCTGAAGAAGATCGCCTAACAAAATTCAAACAAGTATTCACACCATAGACCTCTGCGTTCGCAGAATTAAGTACTAAAATATACATACATATGTAATATCTGATAGTCAGACAACTATTGAGCTGGTCTAATATTATCCTACTGCCTTGAAACAACTAGTTGGAATTTACATTAGAAATCCATTTTCATATTAAGCTCCTGAGTCTGTTAAGATTACACAAAATTTTACTTCTAACTGGTTCCAAGTATATATCATATCATTTCATTTTCACACGCAGCTATAAAATAAATTTCGACCAGCTAAATCGACATTCGATAATCATACTCAAGAACCTGACTTATCACAGGTCACGGAGATCATACAGATTCATCACACGCAATTTCGAATATAAAACAAACATCATCAAAAAACTTAATACCAATCTCTCGCTCATGTCCATGATTTGAACATTTTCACACCTCGCCCTTACGAAATGATCTCTTAAAAGTTCTAGTGCGGCCCACTTACATAGACGATCTAGACAATCTTCGTAATTTGACATGGGCAATACACGATCATTATACGCGCATTCCAGTAGTCCTAATTACAAGTCGGACGATCAGTGCTGATGTTGGCCTGAAATTATGATCAAAACACCGACAAGAGGCACAAAAGATCAGTCCGCCGCAGGTGTAATTGAGGTGATCAATAGTTGCACAGAGTACATATACAAGAGTTGGCAACAGAACATAACTGACACTTTGCAGGTGTGAATTATCTTTCATGACAAGCTTCTTCTTTTGTTGCTCACATACATATATTATATGATCGTTGCACTTTTCCTCTTGTTTTCTCGCGGTAAATATACAAAGCCAGTAAGAAGGAGGTGGTACTTCTTTTGTTCACCACCTTCAAGCTGTATTATTCTCGAGGCAGATGTAAGTATATGAAAGAAGTTTTCCTCTACATACATGTCAGGGAGATCAAGTCTCAATTGAATATAGTAATTTTGACAACTTTTAATTAATTTGTTTAAAAAGAATGAAGATCTCAGAGTGTTGTGCATACATCAAACTAAAAAGTGGTTCTGCGAGGCTTGACGCCTTGCCGTCCATCCTCATTAGCAAATTTACTAAATTGATCAAAGGTTATAAATAAATTGCCGGATCCGGTGAAGTGTGCTCCAAAATTGCACGCTAACTATGTATATGCAACGAAAAAATCATGACCATCACCAGCAAAAGCATTAACTTTACAGGAAGGATCGGAAATCAGACAAAAACACCCCATCAAGGGAAGTGGGTAAGTGGTGATTTGAAGATGCGCGAGCGCATGTTTCCTCTTCATACTCAGATGATATACTCAACTCAAATCACGCACGCACGATAAAACAATACAAAGTGTGTGCGCGGGCGTTTGATTAATGAATGCATGCTGCTCGATTGCTCAAATAGGTTTTTCTGCGGTTTATTAAGTGCTTACTAGAGTTTAGCCACGTGCAGTTATAACTAAAAGGAGCAAAAAGAACCTGCTGCTTAGAATCACTATCGTTCCAGCCACCCCTTTGTCACATCTGACGTGCGGTTTAGTTCTGTCATCATCGTTGGAAATTATCGTAATTTGAACACGAGCCACAATATTTTTTACAGATTTACTCAACATTTGCATCCGGCTGTGCTGGCTATATGCTCCCCCAGCTTGGGCGGCATTTTATTCTCTCTCGGCCACTTAAGAATTGAAAAAAGTCAAAAGGTTGGAATGAAAGTGATTTGAATATTTTTCTTCTTTTGATTCCTTTTGTAATTGGAAGGAAATCTCACGACAATTTTCAGAAAATTTTAAGGGTACTCAAGATAACACCATGGGGTTTCATCAAATGCTGCCATTTTTGAGGGTTTTAAAAGGAAGTTTTCGAGAGTGAAGTCAGCGTTTGGATGTCCTTAAATTTATACCTGGTGAGCGAAATAATTTTTTATTTCGTGGGAATAGTTGCAGAAGATGTTTTTTTATTGTTTTTTTTTTTTTTTTTTTTTATTGAAGTCAATGCAGAATTGACTGTGATGAACTGAAATGTGTAGCAGATAAAGAGCTACTTCAATTTTGGGATACATTTTTATATCTGGGAATTTTAGACTTTATAATACTGGCTTTTAGTGACGCCAGACGAATAGGCGATGATAAGTCAAAATTTCTATACAAAGCCATGCAGACCGAGTATTGGAAAGTGGCTTGGAAAAATTTGACCATTCTCGAGGTCCGATGCTCAGCTCAGCAGGTTTAAGACATGTACAAAATTCCTTTTTTGGCGTGCGCAAAAGATAACTGGCAATATAAGGTCTGAATGAATTAATTATCAGAGCAATTCCTTACCATACAAATTTTTTTATCAATGGGAAGAATTTCTCAGGTAGGTACCTACATACATACATTATGCTAAAAATTTATCATCTTTTTACATTTATTCATATGGATGTGTCTAAAAATAGAAGGTTCAAATTTTATATTCTGAGATGTATAAGAAAATAATGTCTATAAAAATGACACATTATATGCAATTAACAAAATCTTGGCTTGGTATACCTACCTACATACACCTTGTTGTAGTATAAAGATAATAAATACCTACATCAAATTGACAAATGATATCATTGAGTCTCTTATTCTAAATCTAAACTCTGGCTTGAGACTTCGTAGAATCTATGTCTCTGCATTAAAAAGTGCCTCGAAATCTTACTTAATTCCCTAACACTGAGCGAAGGTAGGATACCATCAACAACATGAAATACGTGAATGCCAGTTTTTAAACCTGTCAACTTGCAAAATGTCAGTCCAAAAGGCGTCAAAACAAGATAAACTAAACCTTTTGCGCAAGTATGTAGATAAATTAAGGCCGGCATCGTTTGTCATTTTCATCCGCTGTCCGACCGGAGTTAGGTGTAAGAGGTTTATCAGGCAACAAGTCAGAGAGGTGTTAAATAAAATGAAAATCAAAAAATCGGATTAAGAATATTAAGGTAAACAATCGAAATGTCAGCACATCGCCAATTTGTTGAAGGGACAAGTTTCGAAGGACTAATACCTATATAATCGCCTCCGTGCGTCGTCAACAGTTCTGGACAGGTAGGAGGTGAGAATGTTTCAGAAAAAACGTGGCAGGGCAAAAGGTGGATCAAAAGTTAAAACAGTGCTTTGATTTTAAATGTTTAAATCCTACATTTAAAAGATGTGACGAATTTCCAGAAAAAGATTACTGTTAGCTGGACGTCCAATCCAGGTGTAGATTATTTTATAGAAAACCGTTAGGCGGAAATTATCCATTGGTATGTGTACATATTTGGGTGAGACCTCCAATTGGTACTGTATAAAGGTAAAAAAAACCTATGGGAAGCTCTTGATGCTTTCATAACACTGAGGTACTTGTGTTATTTTAAACTATTAACTTCTCTCAAGAAAGTGAATGAATCGAATGAAATCTTTTTTTGATTTCCACCCTCTTAAATTTTTCATCCCAGTAGTCATAATAATATTTTAAGTATGTATGCATGTGTCTCCCTCCACACAGTCTTTTACCTTGGAAAAGCCGAAAATCACTTGAAGACTCAAAAGTCTGTTAATAACCGACCTCCCTTCCGGACTGTGTGAAAAATTCTGCGATCTTAAAAATAATGCATAGCGTACAAAACAAGTCAATCCCATCAGTCTGGTGGGGATTCGATTCAATATGCCACAGATCTCATTGATTCCGTTTGACTGAGTCTAATTTAATTGAATTGACGACCACTCATAGCTTGGATGCTTGCTTGCCTTTGCGGATTCCCTGGACTGCTGGCATCATGGGATCATGTTTCTGCGTTTTCTTTTGTATGTTCAATTTCATCTGGCTTTGTAGTACCTAATTCGGGATTTCCTCAAAATCAAGAACTCTACAATATAAATGTATGTATAATACTACAATACATTTCAGATCAGTATAATAAATAGAGAGTAGAAAGAGAATTTATTTGTGGAGATATAGAGGAAGTCAACAGCCCACACACAGATAGTGGACAGCAGCAACTGGCCCACAAGTGAAATTAAATTAAAGGGACAAGAGACCACTTCTGATTTGGAAGTGCTGGGGACGAGACTTAAGAAGAAGAATCTAAAGTGCAGGAAACTCTTGTCCAATTGAGACATATGAGCAGAAGCTGGAATCGGTCTGAGGTCAAAATATTTACCACTTGACCCTTAACTCAATCGTACAGAGTGGGTGTATTCGATAGAATGATTTTATCTGAACTGGTGCTTTGCTTCTACTAATTTGTGATGTGAAGATACTATTAAATATAATATAAGGATAGGAATTTTTAAATTGAAGAGATTTTATTTTTTTTTAAATAGGTATGATAAAAATAGTTTTTAAATTATTAACCTATTTATATATAAACAATCATCATTCTATGTAGCTAGATCCAAGGCAATACTTAGCCTTCTGTCTCTAATTAGTAAAGTCTCTGTACTTATCCCTATTTGAGTAAAAGCCTAAGATAACAAACAACAATTTTACTGAATCCGGTGAAAAATTCTGCAAGAATCAAAAAGCCGATGAGAAACAATTTGCACTGGTATATGGTTCGAATTTTACAATTAATCCCCATCTACATTTGTTTGGATTCCCTTTAGCACCTAACGCTCTAAAGAGGAAAATATCTCACCGACAAGAAAGACTATATATAGTGAGACGGTTCCGTATGCACACTTACAAAGATGGTATCTGATATATTTTAATGTAGGTACTCTATATCAATCCATCTCAATCAAATTTTATCTACTCCCATTACAAGCTAAGGGATTAAATAAAATACTTCGCCGTTGATCTTATACAATCTCATAATTTGGAGGCAGAGTCTTTTAGTGTGGCTATCATTTTTAGCACTTTTACTTCTATCAAACTATTCTCAGGTCCAAGCTATAAAAATATCAAATAATATTTTTTAATATCTTATATATAATACCCGTTGAAAATATCTCACATTTTTCTTAGATCTCAGAGACGCTAAGTGATTTTTGTTACCTTGAATATAGATTGTAGTTGGGGATGTTTCAATGTAGACGAAAGAAAAGATTGCCTGGCATGAGCGCTTCAACATTTCACAATAATTATCTATCGACTATAGTTTAAAGGGTTTTCATTGTTTTAAGCCTGAGATGTCGAAATAATACATCTATTCAAAACTGACAAAAATTTACAAAAATTAAATTTATGAAAGAGGCAATAATTTTGATAAAAAAAAAGGATAACAACATAACTTAAGCAAATGAATTGAAACCCTTCCAAGACTTTATCTTTAGACAAAATAATTTCTTCTGCAAATTATAGGAGCTAAGTAGCTGAAACAAAATCAGAAAACTATTTCACTATCGGAGGTATCTATACTAATTTATGAAGTTGAATGTCGGAAAAATTAGTACATTTTTTTGTGTAAAAAAACGTGCAGTAATAGAAAAGTAAAAAAGCAGATAAAGCATCACTCAGAGTTTTCTCAAATTCGGTATATGAAACGAAATAATAATTGCACAGAAAGTTGATCTGCGATATTGCAATGAATCCAATTGTAAAATTTTGAACAAAACCATTACAGATGTAAATTTTTATAAGCTAGAATTATAATTATGTACAACTGTGTTTGTTTGTTATTAGCACAGTCTTCTTCTGAAAATTAACCGATAATTTATACAAAGATCAAATGGAAAAGGAAAATTAATATAGATACTTCTTAGCAGTGTGGGTTTTCCCACATCTAAATTTATTTCAAATTAATTCAACTTGCGCCCAAAGATCATAATTCACTATTCTACTGAATGGTCAGGTCATAAGTCCATTCTATAGAAATATGATCCATCACAAAATATTTATACCATTCAGATGCAAAGTAAATAGAAAAAAAAGATCATAACAAAGTTTCGTTCGAAATAACTGAACTGAGCGCAATAACAAAAATCAGAATACCACCAGTAATATGAAGGTAATAATTAAGACCTTACTTTTTCCACCTACAGCCGCCTGAAAAATTAGTGGACATGAATAAGCCTGAATGACATTTCTCTTCTCCTTATGTCAAGTATTATATTGAATTGTGTTAACTACTCTAAGCAAGAATAAAACGAATTCTATTACAAACCAAACACATTCTTTTTTATTGAGTAGTTGCATTCCCAAAAATTAAAACTCAATTATTTCACCTCTATAGACCAGACTAGCGGGACGGCTGGTCGTCCCTATCAAAACCTTGATGAGAATTCCGCGGCATTTACTTTAAGAAAAAATTAAAACAAAAAACAAAAGCAAAACACAACACCTACAGACCCCGAATTAATTTTCAATAAATTTATCAAAAAATTAAGAGATGACACTTTTGGCGATGCGTTGAAATCCTACCAGACAACTTCTTATGTATAGAGCCTAGATCGATGCTCGCTCGTCGGTCACAGACTAAGCGGGAGCAAAACGAAAGAAAAAAAATCAAACGAGTTAAAAATGTGACTCAATGGGGCCCCCAAGCTGAGAAAATCAAAAACTAATTAAGAAACAAATGAAAACAGACAAAACCGATGATTACAGATCTTCTGCCGAACCTTCCAAGATAGGAACAAATTAGCGACGCCTATTCCGATAAAATATTTTGACATTAACTTTATAAATTTGCCTCGTATTTTGGATGGGTCTCCGAAACGATTATTGCGATTATTTGTACCATGGAAGGTCGGCGACTTCGACTTTTCGTAATATTGTGTAATGTGTGTACGGGCTTTTATTTATTTTTTATGATTTGTTACAAGAATTAGATTCAGTGGAATATCACCTTGGTAGCAGTTTGCTATTCGCACACTTGTAAACTACTTGAGGGGGGGGGGGGGGGGGGGGGTGTCAGGATGGTGAAGGCTTATTTGCCAGCATTCCAATTTACAATTGATTAAATGCTTAGAATTTCTTTTGTATTCTTAAATTTATAAAAAAAATTGATGTTTTTTTAATTTATCAGCTGCAGTTAGTAAATGTTTCATTTAGAAAGTCGTTGTTATTCTAATTAGTTTGATTATTTCCAATAGAAATTGTGTTTTACATATTTATATATGGGCAGGACTGAGAATTCAATCGCCTGCAGTAAACAAACATAGTAGACAGGTAATTAAGTATTCAGAAAATTGAAAATGTATTCAACTGAGACACAAACATGTAAGCTTTATTATTATAGATTTCTGATTCATATGACTATTTTTTCATACATTAAAAAGTCTTCGCGTCACCATTTTCCTAGTAGAAGCAAAAAATTCGTAATCTGACATCTAAACTGATGCATGAAACTTTTATTTACCTACGTAAAGCTAACTAAAATTTCCATTCGCTAAATCAAACGCCCTTCCCCTACCGTTTCCCAGAAAACGTTAAAAACCAACATCTTATGCCTGCCAATTTGTCATTCAAATTGGCATTTAGACCAACAGGATTATGTTGCCAAGTTACATAGTGTCCTAGAACACCCATATATTGAAAAGAACATCTTGTTCTGTTCATTGGAGAGAACGATTTGTTATGGTCGCTGTATTTAAACTGTCTATGACCACTAGAGGGCGCTGTGATCGTTATGAAAATGGATAAAAATTAATTATCAGATGTACTGGCTTTTCTCATTGCTCTTTAGCATGTGGGCTGGATCTGGAAGACCCTCTGGCCAGCACGACATGTGATGCGATGGTACCAGCTTCGTTTTGGGCATCACTTCTCTGTGAGTTTTCCTGTAAGGGAATCGTGGTCTAAAGGAAGTGCCTTATAGAGCCTTCACCAGTTCGCTTTAAAATGTTTAGAGAGTTATACGGCAGACAGGAACCAAGCCGTACTGACGATTATACGGCTCCTGCTTATATGAAACGCCCTCCTTTTGAAATTTCTTTTTTCAAAGATTTTTCGTTTGCATAAGGAATTTTTTCCACTAAAAATTTTTACCAACCGCTCTCCAACTAATGAGGGAGCTGGGGCGGACGTTTACTTTCCTGAACCTGACATTGGGATGAAGTATACTAACTTGGAAGACACACCACTCTCTTCCAGGCTGAAGTCCTTGCCATCACGATGGCAGCGAACATAGGCCTTGACTAAGCATGTCCCATCCATAGACTTCACATGCAAGACCACATACGTGACACCCTGTATGGAAACAATTTTTTTTATTTGTATGTAGTTATAAATGTATTTTTGTGAAACTTTCTTGATTTTTTACTCCTTGATTTCGTCGAGCTCCCAGTTTGAAACTTTAAAATGTTTTAGTGGATAATGTAAAGTATAAAATATAAAAAAAATAACAACATCGAAAGTACGTCTTCCAGGATATTCAAGAATAAAGGATACAATCCTTAACCTTGATGTCCTTTTTCGAATGTAATTTTAAGATTCTATTTTTCTTAGATAGCTTGAATCCTGTCTTTCAAATGAGCCATATTTCACTGTCCTAGCATAAATAGAAAAATATATATGAATTTTTAAAGAAGACCAGCACAGAATTTTTGCGAAATTTTGAAAATGTCATAACACACTATAGAAGCAAAATTTTTAATTCGTATTTTTGTTTTCACAAACCCTTCAAGTATGTAAAATTTAAACAAAAAAAATGGTGATTTGCTATAGAATGACCCATTTGGTACCTCGTAAGTGTTGAGCATCAGGTTAAGTGATATAAATTTGTAAAGTTGGTTAAAAAATTTATGATTTTATTTAATTTTACTTATAATAAGATAACTTTTTGAGAATGGGTAAAAAAAAAGGACTATCCCAGAAAAAAAAACTATCTATTGTGGCTTTGATAAAAGAGGGATGCGTAAAATAGGCAGAAATAAGATGTTAGTCACTGGCATTGACACGAAAATTTAAGGAAGGCTGTCTCGATACCAGTTCTAAACGAAAAAATTGGGGACAAAAATTAAGAAAAAGATCGCATAATTTTATCCGCGCTTTCTGCTTGTCGTAGGCAACTTTTAAGAAAAATTAAAAAAAAATCTAGGAGAGAATAGATTTGTCAACGAGAACTCAACATGCTGCGAAACCAGGACTAAATGCAGTCGGCCAACAAAAAAGCGAAAGCTAACAGCGTTCATGAAAAAAGTGGCCAGGGTTCACGGAAGAGTTCAAGTATTACACCGTTGATGATTGAAAGAAGGTAGAACACAATTTGTGGTCCTTTTTTCCGTTATGCACAGTACTATAATTATATAAATGTGTTTTTGAAAATTCTCATAGATTTTTTTCAGCGATGAATTCGACCTTCAAGCCCTTACTTACTGAGTTAGCAAGATTCGTGCGAAAGCCTTTTAATGAAAAGTTCATCTCTCCTGTGTACAATAAACCGTTAAACACTCACCTTCAGTCATGGTGTGGAGTGCAATTACCGGTGAAGGTCCAGCACCACTCTATTTTGTAGAGGGTATAATAAGCCGGAATTTGTTACTGAAAGTACTAAATCATGTGATTTGCCATACAAGGCGTCTTTAGAGAACAACGGGAATGATATGACTTTTAGGCAAGATTATACGTCTATCACACTGACAAATCCATATCAGTATTCATAGACAAACTCCTTCATTCAATTTACACTTGTTACAACCGTTATTGCCGATCTTTATTTTCTTTTTTCGTTGATCCTGCTTGCTTCACTAAATGTAAAAACTGGAGTAGGTATAAGTAAAAACTTTGCCGAGCATAATGCTGACATAATAATTTTGAGTACCATTCTCAATATTCAAGTAAAGATATAGCCCGTTAATGAATTCCAGAATCGAGGCCAACATACATACTCACCAGAATTGCTTTTAATTAAAGACAAATGGGATTTCTTGAACATGGACTAAAAATAATTGAAAACTGAACAAAAGTTTGAAGACACTCGCCACCACTCGCAAATGTCAAATGCACAAAATTTATCATTTAAAAGATACGAGTCAAACAGATTAGCAAGTGGCTCCCACTCGCAACGAAGAAAGTTGCTCAAGGTTCTTTGCCACTACTCCGAAAAGTCAAAGAGGATGTTAGATTATTCATTTTGTTTTGGTTCTTAAATGGTGGAAGTGTAAAACTTCCCAATTATCCATTTTAGTTAGTAAAACTAGGAAACGTACTTTATACAAATTCACGAAACATCATAAATTGTATCTTTTCAAAATACAGGAATTAAAAATTTATATTTATTTAAAATACCAGTCACAGAATAGATGCAACACATACCTTGTACGTATATAACTTCGTTAAGAAAGTGTGACTTCTTTTGTTTTTATATTATTAAGCCAAGCTCAGGAGATATCCTATGAACTATGTATGATTCAAGGCACAACATGGCAATAAAGTGATAAAGAAAGGAATTAGGGAATGTGAGAGAGTGGCGAAGCTGCCGATGCAGGTCACCCTTAAACTTTCGCAGATTGCATGCCGGAGAAAAGAGAGAAGATTGGAGACTGTTCCACGTTCGCACACAACCGAAAGTATTTTGAAAGGTAAAAGGATGTACGCGACTTGCAGTGCGAGTATTATACAGAAGAAATCCGGGATCAGAACATTGATCATATTAGTTATTTTATTTTGTAAGTTTTTCTTTTGTTTTGTTTTGTAATTTTTATTAGTACTATCATTGTTATATCGATTTGGTTATACCCATTTGTAGCGAAGAGCTTGTCCGCCGACAGATGTACCTGCATCCACTTATACCTGAATGCAGATACATACCGCGTCCGACACCTCTTTGTTACAAAATCATCGCGGGATTAGCGTGGGTGGCTGCACAGCAAATATGCCGCTAGCGATGAGCCGGCTTGGGGTGGTTCTTGCCACCCACATCCCTTGATGCTTGTTAAGCTGTGCATAATGAGGAAAAATGAATGTTTGATCGGACAGACGGACGGACAATTAAAAAGAAAAAAAAAGGACTTGGGTGTGTGACTGCAAACGGACAGACGGACAAAAAAGAAACAATCCTTTGTAGACAGGTGACTGCTTCCCCATGATTTTTGATTTTGAACTCACGCTTTTCTCTTTTTATTTTCCAATTTATAATGTACTTTAAAATATTAATAATCTTGTGTACTATCCGAAATAAAATTAAATGAAAATGAAATGAATGAATGCATGTAGCAATATAGGAGCGAAAGGCAACCAACATTACGACGGTGCTCGTGTAAGTCCATATGACAAGTTTTTTCCACATCGCCAATGACCTGAAGACACTCTTTTTGACAATATCCAACGAAGCTAGGGCTCTGCGACCAGCATCATCCTACATATGGAAATTGTATTCCATTCTAGATCTGATGTTGGGCTTGTAGAGGAGCGCTAGAATTGATGGGCTGAAATATTTCTTACAGCTTTTCAGAAATCCAAGATATTTCGTTGCTTATTTGGCAAGATAGAAGTTGTGATCTGTTCAGCTTAACATACTGCAAATATTAATGTCAAGAATGTATAAAGACGGTGTATCGTCAAGAAGTGCTCCATCAAAAGAAACGGGAGTAGAAAAATTACGATCTTGTTTTAAAGAGATGGGACAGCTTTGGAACTTAGATGTATTGAATTCGATGCGTTTCGTCTTGCTCCAAGCGAGTATATTATCAAGGTGGTTCAAGGATCTAATCATGCAATTTATTTTGACAGATGTGACATTTCCTTTGTAGTCCCCAAGGATATCAAGGGAGTAAGCGAAACCAAGGGTACTTTCATCGGCAAAACAATACATGGGATTGAAAGTAAGAGAAATGAAGAGATAGCAGAGCCTTCAGGCACCCCGGCATTTATTGGCTGAGATTGAGATGTCACGCCATCTAATATAATTCGTATTAAGCGACTACTTTACATTCGTAATAGAGGATGACGAGAGAGGCCAAGTGCTTTAAGCTGAGCTAAAAGGGCTGAACGCCAGATACTATGATAGGCCTTTGATTTACCTAGGGCAACGATTTTGGACTCACCAAAATTGAGAAGACTAATGCTTCAATGTTCCATAAGAAAAGTAAGAAAAATAAAATCCATATTGGCGATCGTTGTGGGTTTGATTAGTTTCAAGATACTTCATTAATTGGGAGTTAATGATAGATTCAAAAACATATTAAAGAATCGGTGATTGTAATTGGTCGATAATTTGAGCGATAACTACCCTTTTCTTTCTTGGGAATAGGCTGAATGTGAGGCAGTTACCAAGCAATTAGAAATATTCCTGTTGAATAAGACAAGTAGAATAGTTTTCGCAGAGCTTTAGCCAAGAATGAGTCACAGGTTTTATTTAACGGGGGCTTGAAACTATCAGGACCTGCAGTTATGGAGACGTTGATCTCCTTAAGGACCTTGAACATATCTCTCGTATGGATGTGTATTGGCTCTTGTACACATCTACAAGAGAGATGTAAAGTAGGTGGAAAAGGAGAATTTGAAGTGAATTTAACAGTATAAATATTAGTTTTATTCAGGGAGTCAACAATCACTTCATTGTAAGGTAGTGAAGGAATAGAGGATCTGCTGAAGTTGCTCCTGATAGTTTTGACCAGGGACCAGAAACGTTTACTGCCTTTGCGTCTTGCCAATATTCTAACGTTCTGGTCAAAAATATATTTTTCTCTTTGGATACTGTTTCAGTTCTGGACATGGATGCAATTGATAGGTGCGAAAAGCAGACTATTTCCCTTTTATTGCATGGTTGTACTTATCGTTAAACCAAGAGCGATTTTGCTGTTGTTAAGACCTGCTGTATAAATACTGAATGTATTCACGCATGCCCAAGACTTAGAATCGTACTACATTCAAATGTGCATTCATCAACATCCGTTGAAGCAAAACAGACCGACCAAACAAATTCTCTAGGATACTCATTGAGACTTTCTCAATCTGCAGATTTATTTTGTTTTTATGTAACGTTTGGATCGAGCAAAGCGACGCTCGTGTACAGGTATCCGCGCTTGATGTTTTCTGTATAGGCTTCAACAACCATGACCGAAGGCCAAGGTGCTAACTAGGGCCTGCGTTCCTAAATATATCGTATTGAACGCTTTCAGAAATTGTTACGTTTTTTACGAAAGGTGCAATAGAATAGATGTGAATCATTTTGTTAGGAAAAATTAAGAAGATCTACTGCAATTTTGTTCAGTAATCTTCAGTGGGGCCGCGCCCCCTAGCTGCATTCGCCCCTGAATCAGGCCCGATCCGAAATACTTATTTGATTTATTGTTTGCCTATAATGATCAAACAATAAAATATTTCCTTCCGCAGCTATAGTGAAATATCTTAAATCATGTACAAATAATAATAAAATAATTTTACGTTGTATCTATGTCCATAGTACTTAATAAATTGTGCCTAACATTCCTTTATCTATTGTATACATAAATGTATAATCAAAAAATACACAAACAAACATTTTGTAATGTCTGACAACTTAATGAACATCCGTCTTAACGTTGGAATTTTTCAATGTATACCCTAAAATTATGAAAGGGGTCACCAAACAATGCTATTGTCCATCTGTGTTTACTTTATCCTATATCTATTCTATACCCATAACTGAAAAATTCCGTGTCCAAATAGTTCATTCTTAGATAGATTGACAACTTATTACGCGCTTGAAGAAGATATCTAGATATCAATTGATCAAATAAATAGAAATCAGGATGTCGTACTTTATCAGGATTTAGACTCTTTTCAATATAACAGCATCCCGGATGGGAATTTTCCTTTTATGAAATCAATTATTATACAATTACTATAAATTTGAAAACATTTTGTTTCTTTCACGTACTCAAATTATTAGTCATATTTTGTTTTTATGAATTATAGACAAATATTTTTCCCACGCGTTTTTATTTATATTCCCCTTTTTTTCTTGAACGTAGTGCATTTGTAAAATTCAATAGCATCTCCGTTCAGATACGTGCAGTAATTAATTTAAAGTCGGCTGTCTTTTGAAATACCCAAGTTCCCACCGTCACAACAGGTGTGAAAAGACAGAGTCTTAGGAAGAATGTTGGATGAAAATATTTACTTGAAAGGTATTGCACTGACACTTCACATTGAACATGGTGCCTAAATGAAATGGGTAAAAAAGAAAAACATTGCACACTTCTGTGTGTAAACTAAAAATAAAAAATAAAATAAAAAACTAAATCCATTATGAGAGTATTATGAGAAGATGACAGCATACTACAAAACGATTAATCTTCATGAAATCGTGAAATGTCAAACAAAGCTAACGCACAAATCTGTCGAGCTGTTTTTCTAAGAAGTTCAGTTTGGACATGGATTTAGATAGACTGCGGTAATCATTTTGTAATTAGAAACAGTTAGCAGAAAATATAGAGCCGGATGTCCCAAT
Source organism: Dioctria rufipes (assembly GCA_963924295.1). NCBI lineage: Eukaryota > Metazoa > Arthropoda > Insecta > Diptera > Asilidae > Dioctria > Dioctria rufipes. The sequence continues at coordinate 16,372,548 of OZ002745.1, forward strand.
ATTATAGTTTTTGAATCTTCATGGTTTATTAATTATTATTTCAATATTAAATTAATTAATCAAATAAATTTTATGACAAGCAAACAAACAATTTATATTTGTTATTACTTAATATAATATCCAATCAAAAAGAGAAAGTAAGTAAATGAATCTCTCCACACATACCGGCAAAAGTCTAAAAATAGTGGCGAACAGCATCTTACACTGATTTTGTCCATTAAGGTTCCTCGATTTTTATCTTTATTTGTATCCATTTATCCAAAGCTCTATATATAAATTACAAATTATAAATTCCCAATTGCGCATTGATTTTAATGAGTGAATTCCAAAAACAGTGATTTTCTAGATCTTGTATCTTCTATCTTCTTCTGACCTTAGTAATGTAATTATACCCTTTTTACAATTAAACTATATGTAATGGCAGGTACAGCTATAAGGTTAGGGCTTAACAAAATCTTAGAAAAGCTTTAATTGTAATGGAATAAATACTTATACCAATTCACCACATTGGACCAATAATACCTGTAATGTGTATTTCTGGTCTTAACTGATGAATTGGTAACTCACTAGATGACGCATTTAACTATTAATCAATTCACCACATTAGACAAGCCCAACCGCTTTATATGTAATGACTTAGCCTAGTTAATCTTTATATGCAAACAGATGAATATTGAAGCATGCCAATACTAATTACGGAGGCATTTCCAAATAGATAATACCAATAGCCTAACACTGTTCGTTTAATCTGATGAATTCATCCACTCCTTTTGAATATTGAAATACGCACAAAAACCAACATCATTATTATCCAGGATACTGATATAGTCAACAAGAAGGACACAATAGATCAATTCTTATCGCGGTGTCCGTGGGGTCCTAGTAGCCAGCCTAGTCGGCATACTCTTAACCGTAACAAGTAAAACAACAAAAATTGGGATGAATTACTTAGCGAACGAAAAGCCGTTGCTGTTTATCTTACAGAAACCCCATAAATGAATGAATTTCCAAAATTTAAGAATAAACCAAAGAATACTAAAAATAAGATAAAAAGAAAGAAAAAGAGCTAAAAAAATTGGATATCTGATACATGTTTTCATATCAGAGTCTATATATGCCATGCATGGAAAGGTGCTACCTGGCAACAATATATACCTATATATATATATATCTTAGATACTTCCATTTATATACTATACATACACCTCAAGGTCTCTAATCAACGATAAAATTACTTGATTCAAATGATCAACTCCCTCGGCTGATCTGGGTTCCAAAGCGAAAACACAAAAGCGCAGGTAATTGCGTTGTCTCATAACCCGAAATCTGTTCTTTCAGATTTCGATATTGAACCAGAAAGGTGGAAATAACATTAACCTAGGTGTGCGCTAGTACGAAAATATAAAAAAAAAAAAAACAAAAAACACTGGATATGGGGTGAGGAAAAAAAAATACTAATTTCGATAGCACTCCACCCGCCAAGAATCTCTCTGGACTTTATGCTGGTGGCTTTATGCGGCAGTTTCTTTGAAAATTTGACACTTTTCGTTATGAAAATAAAAAAAAAAAAGTTATAAAATGGGCCAATACCAGGTATTGTGCGGGAATAATTCAATCAAAATATTTTATTCTCTGGTGGGTTGCAAAGATCCCATGCAGAAAAAGGGTTTAATCACAAAAATGGTAGAGACTTGCATTGGTCGTTGTCGATTCGATTCGATTCGAATCGATTTAAAATCTACCGACAAAAGTAATTTGATATCATCGCATCGCCTGAGATTTTTGCAAATAAATAGATGGATGTTGAAAGATTTTCTTCGGTAAGAATGGGTATATATAGATTCCATTAATTAGTACGACATAGAAAATAGAAAAAAAAATCGCTAGCAATCGTCAAATATGCTTATCACTACTGGTTGAACAGCAATTTTCTTAATATCATAAAAACAAACAAAGAAAAAAAAAAACAAAGAAATTTGCACAATGAGTATTCCACCTACACATCACTTAACGCTAACGAAAGTTGGGAATTATTTAAATTTATGTTCTTAGGCAAAAGTCGTAGTCAACGCGGCCAATTCTGAATAATTCGGATTCAGTGTGGATATAAGCAAAGCACACATCCAGCTCAACACGACATCATACTGACAATCAGTCTGAGGTCAAAATATTTACCACTTGACCCTTAACTCAATCAGCTAGAGTACGTGGGTTTCAATTGAGTTAATATGTGCCTATTGCCCAGGAAACTCAGTCGCTCAGTCTTAAGATATACCGAGGCTTGCGGCGCAGAGTATAATAATGCCTTACGCATAGCATCATGTATTAGAAAACTGCACGGTGGTGGTGGCGGCGATGGCACAAAGTATGACGATCTTTGATTTGAGTCATCTTCTCCAGTTGAATGAAATAAAATAAATAGAAGCCGACGACATACATATGTAGATATAGGCATCACTACACTTGTATACACTTTTTGTTCAAAATTGTCACCTTCTGTTGCCTTTTTAAAAATAGAAAATAAATAAAAAGAGTAAACCAAACAACCTCAGGCACAACAGTGAAAATCATCTCAGTGAATAGACCATAACACAGGGACACAATAACTGATCAACCGATCATTAATCCTTACCGACCGCAGGACCCAAGAGAGCTGTCATCGGGATAGGTATACGCTTCCTTTTGCCTGATCAATTGTTGAATTACCATAAATCATGTGGTTGGGCCTAATATTTTCAGGACAATTCGACTGCTCCTTTCGTCTGCCCCAGGCTAATAATAATCACTCTCATAAGGGCTGCTACGGATTTCAACATGTCGAATTTGGCGCGCTGTAAAAAGGAAACAATAAAATTTGCAATCGAAACAGCAGATGTTACCTATTTGGATTATGTGTCGAGTTTTCGGTCTATTTGCTTTCACACGTTTTTTTTTTTTCTTACTTTCTTACAATTAATAATTTCTCAAGTTGTAAGTGTTGGGCTTAACATACCTATTCCACAATCTTAATAATTATGTTAGTGTAGCTACTAAAATAAAATGTTACTTTGTCAATTATGGGCTCTTGTTTCCTATCTCATAAACATCTGCCTTAATTGGCTCGGCAATCAATAAATCGCACAATGTTTTTGCACAATCTGAAATTCTTTTAACCATACCCACGATAATAAGGTCCTTCAACACAAAATGAATCTAAAGATACCAATAAAAGTCGAAAGTTAAGTGCTTCCTTCCAAAATCAATCCAATTCGTGCACAGTTTCAAGAAAAAACCAACACAGCCAGGAGTGCTCCAACAACCTCGAGTTCGAGTATTACAAAATAGCGCCGAGCATATAATAATCAGGGAGTCATGAAAAGCATTTATCATCATCAAAGAACTCAATTAAGTTGGGTGTCAAATTGCAAGTTCCGTTTTATTTATAAACGTACATTATTTCCCGGACTTTTTCCCGTTTTCTTGCCTCCTCTGCAGCCTCCATGATTTTCTTAATTTTATTATTATTTATTTACAGTAGATCGGGCGATCGGTGATCGCGGCCGCGAAAATGCGTGAGTGTTTGTTGTTGCACCTCATTTCGTCCCAAACATAAAAGGTGAGGAGTGTAAATTTGCGTGTAAACATGAAAATCGCCCGCTGACATTTTCAAATTTCTCCCCCAGTGTCCCATGCTGGGCGCACTGGCTCCCATGATTGCTCATCCTCATGTACCCGAACAAAACTCTATCAGCGTTTGAAATGTTAATTAACGTTTTATCCCAAGCAAAAGTTGTGAACGAGTCTTTTATTTATTGGAAATTTATCGCTTTGCACTTCGTTTTCGAGGTTAGAATCGATTTCTTGTGCGACCAAAGTTACGAGGTGTTTGCCACAATTGGCCAAACCGAGCCGAACCGAACGTTCAAACGAGACTTGTTAGTGAATGGCGAGGAGTGCAGTAGGAATTTTGTTTTGTGGATAAAAACCTGTGAGCGAGCGGCAGCTGAGCCTGAACCTGCTTTATCGCTTGAGTGTATCATAGGTTTTCGTATTTTCTGCAATTCTGCAAACCAATACACGACGATGATCAACTTAATTCAGTTTTGTCAGCAGGGGTCGCTCCACACGCCATTTGTTGATTTTCATCGGCAGCAACTGATGGCTCTGATGCTGCTGCTGCTTCTGTCCGGCCGGCCAGGTCGGCTGCTGTTATGATCGCCAGTTACAATTTCATTTGTTCTCCGGCGAGTGCTGGTTAATGTGAGCCGTATAGCTCTCACAGCTGGTGCAAAATGATTTCATTTTCAACAAGGAAATTTGTTATGGTTAATAATTTTTTAATATTATAACCGTTAATCATGGTAAATTGAAGGGGAAAGACTTTGCCGAAGGAGAACAACTGGGGGTAAGATGAGCACTGCATTTATGAATATCGGTAGGTATATTTTACCTATTTTAGTCGTTTGGGTAATTCAGAAGGAAAGGAGTGTTAATATCCATAGGGAGCTTTACTAAGTCGTATATAAAATATGAATTCCAGTCGTAAGGTAGTGAAAATAGGTATACTCATATTGAAATCTACCCAGAGTAACTGTAATTTCTTAACATATGAAGTGTATACAATTTTGATGACAAAATTCGGCCAGTATGTACTGACTTAGTACAGGACTGAGACAAGATGACGAAATGTCTAAAATTATATTCAAACCTCTTCTCATGGTGCATGTCTTTCGAAATGAGAGGATACTTAGATCGCAGTCATTGCAACGATAATATGGATGGAGCCGAAAAAGATCATTACTTACATATGTACATACAATCAGCAGGCAAAGTATGGTATTGTTTCAATGTGAGTGCCAAAGAATAAATCTATCAAGTAAGAAAGCTAGAATTGTTCTAACGGGAAGGGTCACTACTCGTCTTCACCGATTTGGTCCAAACTCACAGTATATGTAGGGTTTGACTAGAAATGAAAATGACGCGAGTGGGAGCTCCAGATGGCCAAGCGAAATCGAAATAATGCCCGGATATTTGTAGGTTACCGCCTTGTAAAATGCTCAAATTTGCAAAATTTTCAAGTAAATTATCGCGGTTAAATTCCAACAGAATTTAAACGAAAGCGCCAAATTCATTCGGGTAAAATTTCAACTACAGAGAAGTGCTGATTTTGGAATTACCATTTCCGTGAGTTTTCAAAGAGCGCCGGCAGATAGCGAAAAGTAGGAATGCAAAATTTTTATTGATTTAATTATTTTTAAATAGGTAAATTACAGCCGATCTTCCTGAGATTTTGGACAGATAATCTCTTGATAACGCCGCATCCATAAAAAAATGGATTAAACGATAAATCGTATAACAAGATTTCGAGATGAATTTTTCAGACAGAAATTTTGGCTGTCGAAAATTAAATTTCGCAAAATTAATCGGAAGGGGAGGGAAAATGTACTAAAAAAATCTGAAAAAAATAGCGAAATAATTAGCAGAAGGAATTTTTCAAATCAGAACACCCGAGCTCGGGAAATGAGAAAACTTTTCGTGTTGGTATATATATGTACATATATATGAATGACCTTTTAACATTGAATTTATCATCCGATTTTGATGAAAGTTTGTACGAATACTCTACATAGATGGTGAAATATAAAATAAATATCCCTAGAAACAGTTTTTTTTTTTATTTTTTTATATTAATATATAGTGGTGGGTTGCTACTCTGTAACCCGATGCCGTCCGAATTTCGTAATAGTCTCAAAAAATCATTAAAAAAATCACAATAAACTTAGCAACAACAATTTTGAAAATCGGTTGAAATTTGGCTGAAATAAAGTGTGGTGGTTTTTCAGTAGCAGACCTATACTTACATTTATCAGGTAATTGAAAATAATTTTATTTTGGAAAATAAATAAAGATAACAGATTATAGATAATTGTAACGAAAAGATATATTGCGAATATACTCACAAGATGGTAATTATCAAAGTTTTTCCGAAAAGTGTTCATTTTAACCCCGGGCTCATCTGCATTTTGCATTATTTCAGTTTGGCTAGGCCATCTGGAGCTCCCACTTATGTCACTTTCATTTCTAGTCAAACCCTAGATATAAGTACTGTAAATTTGGACGAAAAAGGGCGATGACGAATAGGGACCCTCCCCTAGTAAGACCAATTCTTACGATACCCTGGATGAATGCCCATATGTAATTTCGTATGGTCACCCATCTGTGCAAATTTGATTTTCGAAATGGTTTTTCGCATATATTTATAGAAGGTTCGTCGGGCAGTAAAAATCTAACCAATTTCATATATGATTTCATATTCTGAAGAACTTTTAGTACACTTTTTACAGTATACGTAAAAAATCTAAATTTATATATGGCAACACCACGAAGGGATTGCCCGATTTAGACCATTTTTGAAATTTTATTTACTATTCTACCATAAAAACACAGTGTACAAAATTTCAGCTCTCTACGTCCACGCGTTCTCCGGCAGTGCCCAAATAAGATAAGATAAGATAAGATTGATTTATTAGTTCATGTAACTATAAAGCATGCTAAAAATATGATTATTTAACAAATTCACAGTTCTACGTCATTAATTACATACATAATATTAAAATTTGCTGTATCTACATTTCAAGGAACATTTTCTAAAATATATTGAACTAGTTTTCTTTTAAAACAGTTTAGCACTCTTTCATTCTTAACTTTATCAGGCAAACCATTAAAAAATTTTAAACCCTTGTACAATAAAGAATTCTGCGTACTAACTCTATTCCATTTCTGCAACCTGAAACATTGATTTCCTCGCAGGTTGTATGGCTGAACGTCCCAATATATACAATATTTCTGCATAAATACTCAGGCACTTCATAATTCTTCATTTTAAACACAAGAATCATTGCATTATACGTCAAGCGTTGATTAATATTCATCCACTGGAGAATCTGTAGCATGTATCGCGTGGGTGTATCCCATTTACACCTCAGTATACTCCGCATTGCTCTATTTTGCAGAAGTTGAAGCCTGTGTTTCATTCCTGCAGTACCAGCGAATAACAGCGAAGAACAATAATTAAAATGTGGAAGTACAAGAGAATTGAATAACATAATAGCAGTGTCCACAGTTAAATATCGCCTAATTCTTTTTAAGAATCCAATTTTCTTTGCAATTTTCCCACATATGTAGTCTGTATGCTCATTAAATTTCAATTTGTTATCCACTATTACACCAAGGTATTTAAATTTTGTTACATATTCAATTTTTTCATTGCCAAGGTACATATCTTCCGGATCAATGACATTAAAGCACATTGCCTTAGTTTTTTCAACATTTATTTTAAGTTTATTCATTTTAAGCCAGTTGTCAATGCTCTCAAGGTCTTCCTTTATGTTACGAATACATTCGTCTGCTTGGTCACAACAGATATATATTAAGGTGTCATCTGCAAATAACGCCAATTGACTGTATTTTATTACTGATTTTATATCATTTATGTACAGAAGAAACAATTTGACGCCCAGTACTGAACCTTGGGGAACTCCCAATTCCACATCTATTGGATCAGACATTATACCATTTACCCTCGTTTTTTGTGTTCTGTTAGAGAGATATGAGTTGAACCACTTTTGTTCAGTTCCTCTTATTCCGTATGTCTTAAGTTTCTTTAGTAAAATATCCCTATCTATAGTTTCAAACGCTCGCTTGAAGTCTAGGAAAACTGCCATTATTTTCTTACCAGCATCCAATTCCTTTTTCCATTCAAATATTACCCAATTTAATGCTGTTTCGCATGAATGTTTATTTCTGAAGCCAGACTGCTCTTCTAATAATAGCTTATTCTTTTCTACATATTCTCCCAGCTGATCTGCTACTATTCTTTCTAGAATCTTTTCATAGCTAGGCAACATGTTAATTGGACGGAATTCTTCACATTTCGTTGTATTGGGAATCTTTTGGATCGGAATAACGATAGTTTCTTTCCAGCAAGGAAATGTTCCATTTTGTAGGCTTAGATTTATTAACTTCATTAATATATGCCCTATTGTCTCTATGGATTGAATAATCATGTCGCAGCTCAGGCCAATGACGTCCTTTTTATTATTGCACCTCTTTAATGTGTCATACAGTGTTTTCTCACTACAAAAACTAAATTTGAATGTACTCTCTGTTGCAAGGTCCACTTGAAGAAAGTCCACCACTGGGATAGAGATGTTTATATGTTTAATGCTTTCGACAAAGTACGTATTAAAGTTATGTGCAATCTCACTCGGATGCATTATATCATGGTCTCCGAATTGTACTACATTCAGATTATTACTCCCTCGATTCTTTGGTCCAATGATAAGCTCTTTTATTGCCTTCCATACGTTTCTTTGGTTTCCCCTTTTACTTAATACTAATAATTTTATGTATTCATTCTTTGCTTTATTAATTGCAGCTTTATACTTATTTCGAATACTTCTGTAATGATTCCATGCATCCCTTTCATCACCGTACACTGCTCTCTTATATTCTGTGATTTTTTCTCTTCTCATTCTATCTAGGTCTGCTGAGTACCAGCTGCATCCATCATCTCTAATAGTTTTTTCCTGTCTCAGCCCTTTTACGCATGTAGTTAGCTTTTCCTCCAATTCAGATGATAGAGTTTCTACATCATCGATGTAATATAGTGAGTCAAAATTTGCTTGTCTCAAAAGTTCATCGAAATGCTCTTTGGTATATCTTATTTTATTTATAGTTTTACTTTGTTTATATATATAGTATATAATATATATAGTGAAAAACGAAATTTTTGTATGGCAACCGTACGAAGGAGTTACCCGATTTGTTCAATTTTCGAACTTAAATCTGCGCTCTCGAGTTATCGTGCGGATGGACGGACATGCAAAAATCAAAATAATTAATACTATGCGTGGGTGTCCAATCCATTTTTCTCTAGGATCATTAGTTCCGTGCGTTGCATTCAGAATGACAAACTTAGTATACCCTAAAAATATCATCTAGGGTATAAAAATAGCTAAACCCTTTGTTTTTTATATCAAGTGAATGAATTTTTTACTTTTTACTTTTCCTTTTTACTAGTGAAAGACAACATGATCAGAATTCTTTCAAATTCAGGATATTATAGACTTTAGCAGTTCATTATTAGGGGAACATCTTTAGACTAAATTTTCCAGATTTTATTTCCATCGTTTTCTGTTAAATTTTTCTTCGGGGATATGTGTGTTAATAAAAACCTATTTAAAAAAAAAAAAACACTGACAAAATCCCATAAACGATGTCTTTAAAGTATATAGCTTTTTCTGAGGAGGGGTACGAAAGTTAGAATTCAATCTTTGTGAAGGACAAAACGTTAACTCTACAGACAAATATTTTTAAATTTGAATGTATTCTGTACTCTGTGTAATTGCATAATCCTTATTTTATATAAAAAACAGAAAAAACACCTAGCTAAAATATTTTAAAAACCCTACAGCATCGAATTAATTAAGCTTACTCCACCTGGCCATTCACCATTCCTTTGGATCAAAACTTTCATATTAGCACAATTCTGCGTGATTTTTAACACTACTAAATTAAGAATTCAAACTAAGCCTAATAACTTAATTCAGTGATAGTCGTACAAAATTATGGGAATTAAATATCAAATATAAAGGACAAATGTGAATAAGTTCGTTACGTATGTGGTAAACAATAAACAATTCCAACGAAATCGTTCCGCAATGTGACAGTATGGCCAGACAATAGACCTGAAAGGGTTCAGTGAATAGGACGAGTCCTAATCAGGCAGCCATTTTTCTCATTCAGCCTGTTTCAATCAAATTAACAGATCCTTAAAAAAAAAAATCTAGTTCTTTTGAAATATAGTTCCTGTATTTAGGGTTCGATTAGGACCTCAAGCGAGTCTGTTGCAAATGATAGTCCTACCGCACCGGTTTCAACCCTCCTGTAAAAGGGGAAGAGGCACATAAAAACTGAAGGATAAGGGTCTTGGCTGCGGATGCAGTCTATAGAAGCGTAACTGATTTTGTATTATAAACATAAATAAATATATGAATGTTGCAGCATATGTATAACAGAAAAATCCAACAACAAGGCATCTTCGACAGCGACCCCAAAACTATATACACAAACTGAAAATATCCCAGCGACCCTTACCGCTGCTGATTGCACCCATTGCGCGGATATTCAGTCGGACGCGTTAAAGATGGGAGTGTCCCTGTCATTGCTACCCGATTTGTACTCTCTTTTTCGTAAAGGGAGTAGCGATTTATTAGCGTTGTTGTACCCGATGTTAACTAAGGGCAGTTGCCAGAATTATACATTTTTATAGATCTGAATGGCGACATATACATTATAGGTATGTACCTACATGTACGTATAATACATTATATTCCCCTCGACAATAAGCACCCGGAAATCTGCACATATTACAAGCATTGTGTTGTCTACGCGATAGAAATGTTTTGGGAAAAATATTTTTCATCCCTTGTCACACCGTGTTAGACGATATGTTAAATGTTTAGTGCACATTTGATTATGTTGTTGCCAAATCCAGATCTGTACAGAACGTAGGCCACCGCCAGACCAAGGACCACCGTTTCCACTTTGTTTTCAAATAAGAAATTGATTTCATGCCCGTAAATCCTGCGACTCTTCCCATAGATATCTACGATGGGTGGGGTTCTATCCAAATAGACTTAACCGATCTCTATGTAGGTATATATGTACCTACATGTGGCTTTTCTCCCTGGGGTGTATGTTGTAAGTTTTGCCTGACATTGTTCTAAGGGGACTTGCTTATACCAGGTTTAAGCGATCTTTAGAGAGGGACTGTCGTGAATATATACAAATATGGGTAATTGAAACATCAAACAGTCAATGTGGTCCGTAATTGTAGGTTTGAGTTCCTTTTTCTTAATTTAATCAGTTTTTTGTTTTCTTTTTTTTTTTTTTAAGGATTAGGAATTTTCGGGGGATCTATGTTTGCTATAAAACGATTACTTACAGTAAAATATTGAAAGGGTAATGGTTGGTATTTATATAAATAAAGCGTTTTTTAGAGAAAGCTAAGCCGAAAGATGAGGACAAAAAATTATGGGATTGGGATAAGAGATGAATAATTTTCGCGTGTCTTCGTATTTTTCGCTTACACACTCGCAAAATCTAAACGGAAGGGAAAAACTGTTTCACATAATCACACCTGTGTTAAAAGCATTTTTTAAATTGCACGATATAGCTAATATATTTATCACGGTTAAAAAAATTGGTATAAACGATGCATATATTTTATATTATCGATCTTATTAGTTCCACGTATCCAATTTTTCATATAAAATCTAAAAACTATACGGATATTAACATCTCTAATACCAAAAAAGTCTAATTTCTTATCCGAATTTAGTACGAAAGCATAATTCAAACGAACAAAGGATAAACTGTATCCATTTAAATATAAGGATAAAATACATTCAATATAAAACTAATACATTAACTACATATTTGAGAGACTGATCCTATTTTGGTGTGAAATCTATCCTTTCAGTAATATTAAAACCATTAAAATTATTTGTATCAATAGAAATACTTAAAAATATGTCATACGAACAGAAGAGTCAAGCGACACACTTACGCAGTATGTAGTTTGGTTTCATGCCACGATGGCAAGTGGGTATACGAGTATACATTCTTAGATAAGACTGTATGGCTGAGGACTTTTAGTGTATGGGCACTATAGGATAGCATAGTACAATTGGTTGGTTAACAAGATATTATTTTTTGAAATAAATATTTAGATTGTTTCATAACATTAACATTTGTTTTTCTAATTAGAAGTATTTTGATTTTTATGTGAGCAGGGGACCTCATGTTTTAATACATTGGCTAGAATGCAAATGTGTAATCATAGTTTTCTGTCTAATAGAGTATGAAACATCCCAAGATACTTACAAAAAACTACGATTCCCTGTTTGAATTCGAATCAATTCGATCGATCAAATTCACCAATAAAGTTTAAAGTACTACTGCATTTATATAGAATAGTACACCATCAGTATAAAGATTTATTCACGAATTGAGATACATATAATAAATATAAAAATATAATATAACAGAGATATAAAAAAGCATATCTTATATTTATTTATTTTATCTAAATCAGTTATAAACACATTTTATACAAGAGGTTCATTGAACTATATATAAAATTTATATAAAACAATTTTATATCCAGTTGTATTATATTAATAAACGCTCTTATAAAATTTTATAAATTGAGGAAGTATACAATTTATTCATACTTTTATGGACCTATATGTATATTATTTGTTTATAATATTTACACCTAAATTTTTAACCGTGAGATATAATTAGATAAACCGAAAAGGGAAATTTAAAGTCAAGCGATTTGTCTATACAATATCTGACTAGTGATCTCGTCGCATAGGAGCCATTTTTTTTTTTTTTTAAGTTTAAAACTGTTACTTCTAGCACCTCGAAATTTCTTTGGGGACTTGAAAACGTTGTACACCTATCTTAATCTGTCAGATTTTTTACAATTAAACATGATTCATTTCTCGATTTCTCGTCACAGCTAAGAGCTCATTATTACAGAACTGCATGCCCTTTCCAATGACTGCTCAATCAGCCCGATACTCCTGAGATGAGAGTTATTGTAGTCTAAACTCAAAATTTCAGATTTTCTTTCCTTTTTTTTTTACTTTAACCTCTAAGTTCGTTAACGTAACTATTTTTTATAAAAACTGTAAACTGTAGACTTTCCTCTTTAATTTGACCTATTACATGTTATGTGCTATCTGCAGCCGTTAAGGACTTATACTTTTTAAGATACAGGCTTGGTGAATACTATCACATCACTCCTGCTCTATTGACCACCATGGAGGGAACACCCTGTATATAGGATGTTCAGACATTATTAATACAAATCGTTTATTACAAGTGAAAGGAGGCGTATTCTTAAAATAGATCTTGAAAAATTATATCTGTTCTAAGTGTCTTATGTACTTCATGGTGAAGAAGTAGTAGTGACTTAAGTTAAATATATATTATCTTAATTTACCTTATGTTTATGTACTATTCATCATACTACATACTTAAGCACTACTCAATCTAATCACAGATAAAACCAGATCCTATAAAGTGTGCAGACGAACATCACCAAGGTATATAGAATACAAGGTATTCCCGTTACATTCCCATTGTCGGCTAGATGTTATCAGTATGTACAGAATGAGCAACATCGCGTATTCGCACTATTCACATTAAGCCGTAAGTTGGTCTAATATGTACATTCTTCAATGATTTGGTTGTTAATGTGTATGTACATCCTGTCTTCCTTGAAGGTTGCACAATGTTTCCACATTGAATTCATATTTGACCATTTTTTTTTTTTTTTAGATAATTCCCTATAAAACCGACACTACTTCCAGTTATCCATCTGAGCAAATCTCAGAATCTTGGGACTGATTTGCAAAAAAAATAAAAATAAAATAAAACTAATAAAACCAAAAGTTCGCTTTAACGCGTCTTTTTGATGTCAACTGACAACAAACAACCAAATAAGGATCTCAAATTACCACCATACTGAAGCAACAAAAAAATTAATGTGAGACCGTAGCAAGCTTATTGTGTTTATCTGACACTCTCTCAAAGGTTGTAAGGTTGCATATACATATGTACATAGTGTATCTACATACACACTTCGCTGAAGGAATGATACTGCTTTATTTGCTTTTTCCTTTCAAAATGTATGTAAAAATTGGTAACTCAGCATATTCAAAAATAATAAAGCAAAGACAATATCAACACACACAGTTTAAGGGATAAGGGCATTTCATTATACCGCATAAGTTTTTATTACAATTTCCTTGTCCTGTGCTAAGTTTCTCGTCTAATTGTTGTACACGCACGTAAGAAGACGTTCACTCGGATTAGCATCAAGTGACACGAAAGCAAATTGCAACAAAACCGCGTTTAATCACTTCATAAACCGCAACCGCAGAACCCTCACCCAATTACATTCGGTAATATAACCAGGGTCTACTGAACTGAGCTGAGCTGAGACCATAAAGAAGCTAACGAGCAAGAAAACACAAAAGTGTCACGTTTAACATAAGCCTATTAGTGGCCTATTAAGATGTGTAACCTGATGCCCTTTTGGCCACTCGATGTGCCTGGTGTTTACTCACCTTATCTGAAATTGCGGTAAAAATCTTTAAAACTCGTGTAAACATCGAAATTGCATTATATTACGAGTCCTGTTGAAGTAACCTATACTTATCACCTCCTCATCTGACGCCATTCAGAAGAAAAACATTTATCCGACACCACGTGAATCAGTCAAACAGTAAAACAAAACGGATATCCAAAAGGAGAGTTTGGACGCTAAAATAGGATAGGATAGGAATACGACTGACTATTTTCGATCTGGGAGAGATGCAGAAGATGACAAAAGAAACGAATTTTATTTCAATTGAAAATATTTTGAGGACAGTATAATTGGGAAAATGAGAAAATTGTCATTTGAAGAAAATTTCACTTTGAATTAGCAATCGATATTTCTAGTGCAATTCGCGTCTAATTACAACTTAAGTTGAAATGTTTTAGAGGTAATTTTAAAGTATACATATTTTTATATTATAGGTACATTTCATCATAATTGTATTGAATCAAATACATTTCAGATATTTGAGAGAATTTATCAACCAGTTATTGTGATTACATCTAATGGTCTACCCCTCCACTCTTTAAAACTTATTCGCTCGTACAGTGATTTTTCATGATGCTTTCTTATCTCAAACTGTGCAATGGTGGAACAATTTACCAACTTCTGTATTTTCTCGCACTTACAATTTGAGAAAGTTTAAGACGACAGTCATCGGCACATCAGCCTCTCTCTTTAAGTCCCTTGATCTCTTATTCACCCTATTCCTTTCCCGCTTTACGGTTTTTACATTATTGAATACTGTCGGATCTTGGCATAAATTATAAAAAAAAAATATTTAAGTATAATTCATTTGGGAGCTACTTTACGTAATTTAGCTGGACACTTGATCATCATAACCACATGCCCTCGTCATCTTCATGTTGCAGATAACCAGAGAAACAAACTCACTATCAATTCTTTGTGCCATCATTTTCAAAATTAGTACTATTAGATCATCTTTACGCATATTTGAAATGCTCCATCGAAGTTTGTACAAAACAGTACGAAGTGAATAAAAAAACAAAGGAAAAAAGTCAAAATTCAGGAATATTGAACATCTTCTTTACCAAAAATCTCAACGCAAAATAATCCTATTTATTAAGCTCCCTGACACTAATAGCGTACCTAATTTTGAATCGAGCAACTGATAAAATCTCTCTCTCTAGAGAATTTTAACCCGAATACTGAAACTAATTAAGTCCGATGGCTTAGATAAAGCGATCGAGTTAATTGGTGAAGTTGCCAAGCAAGTTTTGACCAGAATGCGTGTGCTCCCATCCTCCCAGCCTCCAGTTGGGCTTCCTCTACTCTGGTAGTAAATGGGTGAACCGCAGCGATGATTGCGAAGCGGATGGATAGGCCTAAAAGCAGAAAATCACTTAACCGACGGACGATGGTAAGAGAATGACGGAAGATGCCCTCAGGGGATCGAATTACCAAAATATTTTCATGCAGAAATTAGCAAATTCTTGTTCATTAACACATCGTTAACTAATTGAGTTGTCTGGTTTGACAGCTTGAGGCCATTGATCAGGCAATGAGCGCCCAAATGTAGTGATCATGTACATATAAAAAAATAAAAGTGTGTGCGCGATTTCTGTTGACTTACAGGAAAATTTGTGCTTGTTGGAAAAACATTGTTATAGTTTGGAAAGATAAAAATGGTTCACTTCCGTCAACTGATTTTAATTTGATGGCATGCAAGAGAGGAGCAGAACTTATCTTGTATGTATGTATGTATGTATGTGACGAAGTCACAATAAAGCAACCATATATCAAGAATAAGGGGCATGTTGGACATCCTTTTTGAGATATGCCCTAAATTTTGTAAGTGCTGTCGATGATGGAAGGAAGGGAGAAATTTTTTTCTTGTGTAATCTGATCATGGCCAATTGTGTTAGCAACCCCCGGATTATAAATGGAAGACGTCCTTCAACAAAACTGTAACGAAATTATTATATTGTTGCCGGGATCAGATGGTATTGTCCTGGTGTTTGTTTTCTTGATGAAGTGGAAATGTGTGCGCTTTGCTCTGAAAATTGAAAATGTATCGCGTTACCTTTTGTTTATTAGTGGAAGGTTTACTTTTTCGTATATTTCAGGGGTTGAAAGCTGACGCTAGTTTCTAAATTGTATAGTCAGGGTTGGCATTTATTTAATTCGACTTCAAGCTTATATTTAACATAAAAGTATTCAAAATTACTTGAACACTTTTGAAGTATAGGTATAGCATTGGAACATTACCATCCATATTAAATAATGTAAATAGTTAGAAATCACGTTTAATGAAAGCTTGGAGAAAACACAGGTTTATTAGTGTTCGACAATACATTAAGTATAAATATATATATGTCTTCGAATTCATTACATAGGTATAGATCAGGTGCTGCAGTCACTCACTAAACTGTTGGGATGATGCGAATGATATTTCACTCGATAATTTGGTAGATACCTAAAATTATAGGTTCATACATAACATTATACCAAAAAACAGATGAGTTTCTCCATCTATGCCAGTTGCATAGAAATATTTCCGCTTTGTAATTGGAAAAAGTATGCTGATAACAACTATATCCATATGTGGATTCTTGTATACACTTCTGAGTAGGTATAATAGAAGACAGACAGATTCTGAGGACTGAATGATGCCAATAAAAATGACGTTGCTATTATTTTAAGATCAAATTAGATTTTGGATGGATAGCTGGATAGAAACGAGGTTGGGATCCGGACTGGGTCCTTGGAAAATAAGCTACGACAAGGCCCATTGCTCACTGTCCAGACTTATGACTAATTGTTCATAAGTCCCAACCGGACGTTCTATTAAAATTCATCCGCCTTTTCGTTCCCGTTAATATCGCTATGACCTGGCATCCAAAGCGCTAATACCCTATTGTGCCGAGAGAGGTAATTAGACCGTTGAATCTCGAACTAATCCGGTTGAGAAACTTCACACTGTTGTCAATATGCAGATCAATCAAACTTTTGACATAGACCAATCATGTTGGTATGATCATTGTAATAGTTCGGTCAACTTCGTATAGCTTTCAAATAGAATTCAGTTTTCTCGCTGATGCTTAATGTGGCTTTTAGCTGTGTTATAGATTATAGATAAGATATCGTTCCAATGTACCTATATGTAATAAAACAATAGTTGAATCATTAGAACTGAGAGTTGTATACAGGGTGTTTCCTCTTAGAAAGTCAATAGAGCAGGAGGTGATAGTATTCAAAATTGTATGACAGGGGAAGGGGGGGGGGGGGGAAGTTACATGGTGATTAAGAAAAAATTCTAGTTTGCACAAAACACCCTGTATTATAAAAAGTACTGGGCGAACGGTCACAGTTAAGAGCATGTATTGCGAACTTGATGCCCTTTCCAACGACAGGTCATACAGAAATTAGCCGATATTTTTTAAACTGATGTGTTTTCAGTCAGTAAGGGAACAAATTTAGGTTTGAGAATAGCTTTCAGAGTAGGTTTTGAACTAATAACTCTTTAACACCTGCAGATAACACATAGGGCATACTAGGTCAAATTAAAGAGAAGAGTGTACAGTTTATAGTTTTTATATGACCGTTTTGCAAAAAAAATAGAGCTCAAAATAAAAAAAAGGGTAAAAAAAAACCAAATTCTTAGCTTAAATCCCAATAACTTCTGAGAGGAGATGGTGTGGGGTATTAAGTTCTGCATACAATGATCTCTTAACTGTGACCGTACGCCCTGTACTTTTTAATATACAGAGTGTTTTGTGAAAAGCTAGCTTTTTTTCTTAATCACCTTGTAACTCCTAAACGGTTGATATTGCCATGCAATTTTTGGTTAGTTTAGTTGAGTACTATCACCTCCTGCTCTATTGTCCTGCTAAGGGGAAACACCATGTATAAAGTAGACTTAGTTTTGATTTTGAGAAAAATAAATTTATGTTTCCCAAATTAGTTACGTTTTGATTTTTTTTAATGAAATATTGATGGATTCCTTTGAAAACAATGGATATAACCAAAATTGACAAGAAAAGAGCATGCTCAATGCAAGATCTCTCGACTTAGTATGCTAAACTATAGATCGAATGTACGCCCGCGATTTTTCAAAGCAGTTTATTTGGACAAAGTCGAGAATCATTTGATATTTGAGCTTATGTATTTTAGTTTGTGATTTTTTTTCTTTTAATTTAGAGCCGAATAAAGCAAAAGAAGCCGCGTAAATACTCCGGTTCGGCTAGGATTTTGTATAATAAATACGCTTTTACTAATTAGACAAACAAATATCGTACTTGCTATTTTCTTCTTTTTTTAAATGTTCTTAAATATATTTATTGTTTATTTAATTTATTATAGCACGTTCATTTTGTATTTTAGTTGCTATAAAAATTTAAATCTGATATAAAACAATAGAGACAATTTAGTTATGTATAACAGTATAATATATAATCTTCGTGCTGATGATAAAGTAGTTTTACTAGTATCTTATAGTTGAAATCATCGAGTATCTGTCACTAAACAGATGTATTTCTTGCCACAATGGACAGTAATGTTGGACAAGTTCTACAGTATCTGATAATTGGCAAACACTGATGTAAACTTAAGTTGATCACACCTAGACAGAACTAATGTTGTCTAGTACGACGAATGTATCAATCAATAATTGTGAGCACCTCACAAACTCAAATTGCGATTGATACGAGAGTGATATCTTGCGAAAATCTTGATTGAATATACAGACTTGCAGTGAATATAAAATCACAGCGCAACACCCTTACAGCATAGATGAGCGTGGATATTGTAAAGCCGAACACGATGCTATAACCTCTAAATTCTTTTCTGTAATGTGAAAATATCTTTAATGAAATTCGAGAATCAGTTTCTGGAATCCGTCTTCTTTGACTGAAAACTTATTTTTCATTCACTAAAGAAGCTGAAAAGAATATTAGCTATTTTTGCCTTGGTAAACTGCAAAGAAAATTATTGTGAAACATATAAGATCATTTTTAATTTTTTAGCTGAACAAATCTTTTAGGTATCATTTTGATTTTTTATGGTCATTCCTTCAAAACAAAATTGACTTATCTAAATTCTATTTTTTATTTTTCTTACAAAATTTTCTTCGCCTACCTAGCTAAAGCCATTTTGTACTCAACAAGGTATCTCAAAGCATATTGTGTTAGAATTTAAATGAAGCAATTACAGTAGCGTTTACAATCATCCGAAAGTACAACCGACTAGTGATTCCCAACCTTTTGTGGCCCATTTCCCCATTCTGGAGGTTGACTAACACCTATCCCCCCTTTTCATTATCATTGTATGCCCAATTTTAATTTGAAGTAAAGTGTAAATAATAAAGCAGTTTTATTATTTTAATTAATTTTATTACCGTATATAGAAGCAACCAAACCAGTTTTATTCGGTTACTCTTAAATACAATAGAAAAAAGTTTAAAATGTACATTTTTCAAAGATTTTTTTTTTAAGTACAAAGAAGTGAAATTATCCAATCCGGAAGTTGTAACGTGGGCAAATATTCAAATCTTCTTTCCATGTCAATTTTTAACTGGTCAAAGTGATCAGTAAAAATTATGATTTTGTTTTATGGGAGTTCAGGAGTCTCGTTATCTGACACTGAACACTTTTTAAGGATCGAAACTGAATCAGCTCTTTACAGCCAATATTCACCTTGTGAATATCAAACTTGGCGACGAATGATGAAATAATTCCTTTAGCCTTGATAAGGTTCATCTTGTTTCTTTAAAGCCTTATATTGATTTCGTTCATTTGTTGTAAAATATCTGTAAGGTACGCAAGTTCCAACTTGCGTTGTTTCAAATTGTCACTTAAAATAGGATCAGACGTGTCGAAAAACTCGGTAACCGTGTCAAATAATTCGAAGAAACGGTGCAAGCAGTTTCCTTTGGAAAGCCACCTCACGGCCGTAAGTAGATGCAAACGTTCGAATTTCTCATCATTTTCATGGCAAAGTTATCGGAACAGACGGTTATTGAGGGAATTGGTTTTGATCTTGTTGACACCAGTAATAATCAGCTGTAGGGTTTCATGCAGGACAACACTCAATATTGTCGTAGCTACGTGTTGACAATGAATAACACAGTTAATAGTGATGACCTCTGGCACTCCTTTATTAAGGTGGGCTAGAAACCCAGCATGACGACCTGACATGGCAGGAGCACCATCTGTAGCGCAAGCGCTCACGCTTGTTAGGGGAATCTCTTTTTCCTCGAAATAATCTTGCACTACTTTAAAAATCGACGATCCTTTCGTATCAGTGATCAAAGCCCTAGCAAAGAACATTTCCTCGGTAATTTCCTTTTGTTCATTGATAAACCTCACATAAGCTAATAAAATTGCTTTGTTATCAGTCACAGTTGATTCATCAATCTGCAATGCAAATTTACTATTTGTTTTTTTCAACAAATTGGTGAGTTTGAATTCAACGTCCGATTTCATCAATTCGGCTGGAAACAGTATTGTTGCTCAAAGGAACCGATTGACTTATCTTCTTACTACGGCCCTAGTCTAGCATGGTAGCCGGTAAAAAAAGTGTTTCGCCAACTGTATGAGGCTTATCTCATTTAGCGATATAAAGACACCTCGTATGAAGCGAGAGGACTTTTGTCAAATCGGTTGCTCGTTTGGGGACTTAGTCACCAGTCAGCCGCGCTGAGCAAAAACTAGTGGATAGGTACTGTTTAGAGGGGTGAGTGCAGTGAATTCGCCGACTGAAAATAGCCAGTGACTCATGCTGAATTTTCCCCCCTTTGAATACTCATCGCCCCCAAATCGCCCACCACTTATTTATTGTCCCCCTGATAACCCTAATCACCCACTTGGAGGGCGATCACCCCCAGGTTGGGAACCACTAGTCAATCAACCAAACAGAACAAAACCATTGCAACAACTTCATAAGTCAATACGACGCTTGGGTATGATTTTAATGAATTGGGCAATTAAGGGATGAATATTCTTGGTGACTACTCTCCACCCGTGAAAGGTTTCAGACTTCTTACGTATATTTGTAATCATTTTTAATATCCACGTCAACCGGTAATTTCATCTGATCGAATTCAGGAAAAAAGAACCGGCTATTGAGTATTAAACTTCTTATCGACATCTAAATTAGTAGAGGCTTTCTCCCCAATCTTGATCATTGTATTTTTAAGAATGCAGTGCATTAGCACCACTAAAATTTCTGGAACCAAACAGGTATACTATAAAGTAAGGAAATTATGACTTCAAAATATATAAGTAGGTATAAAAACATTGGAATAAGCCAAACCATTAGAGGATATCTCAGGATAACATTACTGTATATTAAAGTAACTGTGCTTCATTTTGCTCCAACTTTATTAATAGTTATAAAAAAAAATCAGAACCGATAGTGAATTTTAAGAAATAAAAAAGTTTTTCGTCCTTACACTAGTCACTAATTATAAAATGCACTAGTTTCCAAAAAAAAGTTAGAAATTTAATTTAGTGATTATGCAACATTTTAGTTTCAAAGAAATTAAGTGCCATCCTTATAACATCGAATCGCCTGCATCACTTATCTATATGTTCCCAATCTTTAGGTACAGTTCGACATTCAATCAAAATATTTATGTATTTTCTTTGCTCCACCAACAATACAATACAATATTATGTTTTGCTTATTCAGAGGAAATTTTATTAAGTAAATTTAACTAGTTAATTATTATTTATAACTGTAAAAATTTCCCCCACAAGACTGTTTTTTTTTTTAACTTCACTAATTTACAAAAATTATTCCAGTGAGTTGATGAAATCATTAAATGTGAACACCCAATACGTCTCCATTCAGCAAGACACCCTGGCACCTTCCATTTGCATAGATATGGTAATGTGAGGTATAAAATGAACCCGACAGGCATAGTGTGAATATTTATCGCAGTACAGCAATCAGTAAGAAACACCTAAATTAAGATGAAATAGTGAAAAGAAACAGCAAATAACAACAAGAGCTTAATAATAGAAGTTTTGTAAGCCATGACGGATTATTTGCATAACAAAACTCGCCACACTTGGCCAGTTCACTGCCGGGAGTCCTTACACGGGGAGTATTTTATAGATATAAAACTCTGTCAAATTGAGTGAAATGAATTGCCCGACAATTATTCACCTGGTGGGCGAGAAAGAATTCATTTTTCTTGGTGTATTTGATGAAAATGTTAAGATAACGTTCGAGTGCTGAGTTGTGAAAAATTTTCAAGGGAACAAGAACAATAGCGTCAATGGGAAAAATTTAGTGAAACCATCTTTTGTTTAGTAACTATACGAGTACATATTGAATTATGAGTGGAAATGAAAATATTTTCTCTACCGTTGTCTTTTGACAAAAAAAAGAAGACAGAAAAAAAAACACTGCGGTATCTATCCATTTTAAGATTATATTATATAAAGTAAGGCATAAGATGAAACAACCCCTGATTAAGCACGCTCGTCAACTTACCCCTGCTCGGTCCCTTTTTTTTTTTAGCGAGAAAACTTATATATCCTATCCAAAAATTCACTTTACGCCGAAATCGCTACTCATAACTGACGCAAGCAAAATAAAATGTTACAAAGACCCAGAACATAGCAGCATTCAGTCAGAGAATCATTCTTCTTTTATGACTTAATCAGTGGAACTGATCAGGCTATTATTGGTGCTGCAGCCAACGGCTTTGCGGTTAAGTAAGGAAGAAACATTTCGACTTTTAGAGAATCGAAAGATGTTTACGTTCGTTTTTACCATCTCCCAAATAGAAATCTCAAATTTGAAATGGTCTTCTTTTTTTTTAGATATCTTAGGCACTGCGTTTGTCGGTAAAGCTAAGGAAAAGGATAATGCGCTTTTATTTACCCGACCACACTATCTCTTCTCAATCACATTAGAGGGAGTGGATATATGTATTAAGTACCTTGATAACCTGAGTAAAATTTTAGATAATAGAAACAGCTGTTCTATGAAACCAATTGCACAGCAATGCAACCAGGATTTTTCATGGCTGCTTCTTTTATTTTTGTCGTTTTTAAGTTTTACTCGCATAAAGGCCTCTGCAGTAATTTTACCCTTGGTAGGATAACCCAAAGAGTTTTTTAGCAGGTTGCAATTATGGGTTAGAAAATATTATACATTGTATTGATATTAATATAAAATCAAGTCGGAATAGCAAAACTTTTGGCTGGCATTTGAATTTTTCCAAACTAGATGATTGAGGTAACCAAATATTTACATAGTGGTAACATAGCTGCTTTATCTGTGAAAAAAACCAACCCTTTAATATCGCCAGATCTGAAAGGCCATATTTCCCATTCTCTCACACTCCTTGCCTTTGTTCTAGAGTGACGCAACACATATGATAATAATTTCCGAAAAGCGATCGACACACATTATAGCGGGTGCAACTGCAACAAAGTTATTTCTTTTGAAAGTGTCCGGCTCTTGCTAAAGCCAAAGATCGCACATAGACGATTTCTTCTTCAATCTTAGGCAGATTTCCACAAAGGAATGAAAGATAGATAGAGCGTTACATATTTAACATGGTTCTGTAATGTCAACCTTCAATTAAAGGGGAATGCCCATTTTAGGTCCGACAGCTCCAGATATGAGAGATGTCTTAAACGGTACATTATGATACATATTTTATTAACAATGTTTATTTCAATTAAGCGAGGGTGTCTGGGGGGGGGGGTATCAAAGTTTTATCTAGTAGGAACATTTTGGAAAATCTAGTACAGAATCGAGTACACCTAAAATAGCCATACCCTTACTCACTTTTTTAGTACTTCCCTCTTATTCGAACTGAGGTATCTACTAGATTTTTCGTATACCTACCTTAGATCGACTCTAACTCGTTAGGGTTATATACCAGCTACTATTCGTAGAAGAAATTTTTTCTCTGGATACTTTGTGGGTAGAGGTAGGAGCCTCCAGCGGGGGGTACCAATAAAGCATGTTGCATATCAAATGAAAGGTCTCGCCGAATACTATCGGGTGGTGTGTTTATTCCCCGATTCAGAAAACTTTGTCGCGATGTTTTTTTTTGCACTTGGGTCACATACACTTCAGTTACTACATTTCATATATATTTTTGCAGTTCTTTCTTTCACAGCCATTAGTGCTCTGTTCTGAACCTTTTTCTCATAGGAAGTCATTTTCAACGACGCACCAATTCCGCACAATTACGAGAAGTAGAGAAATCCGCTTGTTCACCCACGAAAATCGTTCAAATAACATCCGATCGCCAAGGCTTTCCCCCGTTTAATTGAAATAAACATTGTTAGTAAAATATGTTCAGATTATCATAATGCATCGTTTAAGACATCTCTCATGTCTGTTCATGTCGGGCCTAAAGTTGTATGAAAAGTGGGCATTCCCCTTTCAAATAGATTTCATTCGATACGTGAATTAAATTGATTGAAGACATATTGATATTCCTAGTATCTCTTAAATTTAGGCTACTGCTAGGTCCTTCGTTCATCTTTATTCTTCTTCAGTTCGCTGAAGTAGTATAGCCAAGGCATTTTGTCTTACATAAAGAAGTTGTATTAATGTGTCAAAAGTAGGCTTACAAGAGAAAAAATACGTTGATGCCTCTCTTGCATACAGAGACAATAAGAAAATGCGGTTGCGTGACGAGGTAGATGTAATTGTGATGTGTAATAGAAACTCTCGAAAAAAACCTGCCGATTTTTGTGACTTTATTAGTAAGTATTGTTATTTGTACTATTGTTTTAGTTACTCTAAGTTTCGAGCTTAATACTAAGTGATTAATTTATTAAAAACATAAAAGTTATTTTAGTATCAGGCAGCTAATAATGCCTATGAGAGCTGATATAGAATCCTGCGCGTACAAAATTTTATATATGAACAGCCTGTTGGTCTTATTAAAAGTGATAGAAACAGATGTATATGGTCCAATAGTTGCAATTAGAGGCTAATAGGGACATCAACGACTAATAAGATAAGCTGCTATCCAGAAAACATCTCTCATTATAATTAAGTTTCAAAAATTTACAGTTATTGTTTATAAGTCTTATTAAACTACAATAAGGTCTTAAGTATTTGTTTTATTTTATGTTCAATTTTAATATTTAGTTTGAAAGAAAATATTAATTTTGGTATGTTGCTTTATTTTTAATAAATCAAAGTTTATTACGCACACCGTCTTTTATTATAATTAAAATATGCTTGCTGAGAAAATGGAATAAGTTAGACCTGATTTTGCCTCAAATACCTTATACATATAATGTAGCATACCTACACAGATTCGCTACTTTAATGGATTGCAAATAATGTACCTCAATTAGAATTTTAAAGCAATTACATATTTGCAAGCATTTACATTTACGTTGGCAACAAGATACACTTGTGTCCATCATAAGCAACTGCTATATAGGCTGTGCCGGACCAACTTTACTTATGTATTTACATGTAAGCGGACTTAAGGTCATTCGAACTAGAAAAATTAAATTAATTGAAGCCAGACATTTAGTAAACATTTTTATAGAATAAATAAACTCGTCAAGATATTATTGACATTCTGAGGAGTTTGTTGAAATGGAAAATTAAAAATTTCTGAATTTTTAAACACTCAGTGAAGAATGAAGATTATTTTATTTGCTAAGGATGAGATCTTATTTTTATTATCTGAAAGAAGCTATGATTAAAACGACATTGTAAAAGTTAGGTATAATAGAAAAAGGGTCGTTGATCAGTCTACAGATAATGAAGTAGAATATCCACAAATCACCTGGTTGCAATCATCAGACAATGGAAAAATAAAATAGTAAAGAAATGAAATGCATGATAAAATTACTCCACATTCATCTAGAAAAAATGTTTCTTACATCCAATGAAATGTGAGGAGTTGTCTGTCTCTATAATAAAGCTTCACAGGCTTCTTTAATAGATTACAGGTATTCACAAAAAACATATTACACGCCATCCTTACTCTTTTGTTTCCAATTTTAAAAGTCCCCTTTCAAAAACGACAAAGCATAAATGTATACGGTCTGGTCACCCCATAATATGAAAATTATTATTGATTATGTAAAATGCGTAAAATCGGAATACTACAATTACACTTTCACGTCATTATAGCAGTCACGTTTAATCGAGGAAAATCCCCAAATATCTACACCTGAACAACCTCAAAGGTGAGACAATGAAGTTAACTGTTCCTGGTATTAATGTATAATAATCTGATTAAATGCGAATCGAGAGAAGAAGCCTGTTAACTCACTGCCAAGACTGTATCCTGGCAGAAGGTCTACACTCAAATTAGCATTGCCCCCTTTTCGACGTGAAAGCTTCTTCGAACACACATACACTTCAGCTATCTTCCAATAAGTGATAGTAGAAAATGTATGCGGATGAAAATATTAACGCATAGCTACTAGGACCTTCCAGTAATGTAGAAGGACCTTTGGCTGCACATGGGTATGAAGTCGAAACTGGATAGAAGTCCCGTCTCCTATGTATATGGATTTGACTCTTTTCAGAAGAATGCACACATTTAGAATTTAGAAGAACTTTGATCACAGATCGTTAGCATTCAGGCTGGTAGAAAACCATCTCTGGTTTGTAAGACCTGCGATGCTGTGATTTTTTGGGATCTTTTATTCATTTAAAGAAAACTACTAACACGAGGAAAGGAAAGAAATTGTGGAAAAAGAACGCGTGAATTCTAATTACGTACGTTACGTATGTTGCATGCGTTTGTATTTTGTTTGCGTGAACGGCGTCGAAGCCGATGCCTTTGCCTTGCTGTTGCTGTGTGTACAAGACAAAACTGTCATTCAGTACGTTTACATGAATACTTGAGTACTTGACTTAAAATCCACTTCAAACTCAAGTAGGGTTTTTGGTTGAATTAATTTCAATTACTTGACTTGAAATTTTCTTGAAATTGAATTGAAATGACATTTTACCTTTGACAAGTCTGCATTAGGTTCAATACATAGGTCCGGATTTTTAGACAAATATCTTGAGAAAAGTGCTAAAAATTACTACCTGAATTATCAACAATAATCTTCTTCTTCTTGTTCCTCTTTGCCGTTTTCATAATTCGCACAAATGAAAAACATCCAAGTACTGAAGTTGCGTTTACATGAATCTTTTCAAGTAAATCGAAAAAAAAATTTATGATTTACTTGACTCAAGTAGATATACTTGAAGTCAATGCGCGTTTACATGATATTTTGATTACTTGATCTCTACTTGTATGTAGTATACTTCAAGTATTCATGTAAACGTACTGAGTGATAGCAAGTTGGCGTGGCAGCCAGTGAAGTGTTTCTTTCAGCCATTAACGAATTGTGTTTTGTGTTGTGGTGATTATTATGAATATTTCACTTCAAACACATTTGCACTTTGCAGCACGTTTTGCTTTGTTTGATCATTGTAATTGTCAATGTATTGCTTGTTGAGCTGATGCTGATTACTGCGTTTGATAATTGCTATATAAATTAATTACGCATTTATGTTGTGATTTTGTGATTATTTTTGATTTCTGGTGATTGCTGCTGTTTGTTGTTGAAATTATATTTATACCTACAACAAAAAGGATAAGCAAGCAAGAAATTCTGAATAAAATTTTATTGACCTTGGTACTGACAACACATCAGTAATGACAGGTGAAGTTACGGGAGTTAGAGCACGATTAGAGAAATTGAATAAACATTTATTTTATCTTGGATGCACTTGCGACTTCCTCGGAAAGTTGAAAATTTCCTTTCTTGCCACACAGTGTTAAGACGCAAAGTGAGTTGGCAGAATTTCAAGATAGTTTTAATTTAAATATAAATAAGTTTCTATAATCAAGCGGTACACGGTTGGAGCTGGAGCAAATCATTATAAGAATCTTGGTGCAATGGTCAGCTTTACTTCATTACTTCACTCTTTTTACTTTTAAAAGTCCTATTAATTTTGAGAGATAAAATTGTACTTAGTATTTTTGTGCTATATTTTAGGCAGATTAATAATCTCAATAAAATCCTTCCAGTCTGAAAAAATTTTAATACACAAACTAAGACTTTTAATTGAAAATAACTTCAAAAATACTTTAACAAATTGTATAAAGCTAGATAATCTATTGACATTTTACAAATGTTTCGATCTTAATGATCACAAATTGAAACTATTAGAATATTTGGATCCAAGGAAGATTAGAACAGACGAAATGACTTCAATACTTCCTTTAGTTGAAACCTTTCCTTTTCATAATGAAATAAATATTGAAAAACTAATTTAAATTGGAGGCTCCTCATAATCTTTGAAAAGTTAGACCAACTTGTTGATTTTAACGATATTGCTAAAACATAATTAAATTTATCAAAACAGAAAAAACTTTTTGAACAACCAATTCTCGAGAATCCTTACAACTACCTAATTAATTTATTTGCTCTTCCCCAAAGTACGGCTGCTGCTACTAAACGAGCATTTTCAGATTTTAATAACTTAAAAAATAAAAAAACGTAATAGGTTGAACATTGAAACAGTTTCGGCTGTACTTTGTAGGGAACTGATAGAAGATGAAAAGATTTTTACACCGTCAAATGAACTAATTAAGTACTGCAGTCTGTATAAATTTTTCGATGGAGTTTTTATACAGAAATACGAGAAAGTACATAACATTATCTAAAATATTTAAAGAATAAGAAAATTTATAAAAAATACTTTCTTAAAGAACAAAAATAAATCAAATATGTTTTTAAGAAATTTTCAAGAAGTCGTTGTGTCTCTAAAACAGTTCTGTAGTGTATAAGGCAATTTATTACTTTTTAAGACAAATCTAAATGCTCTCTCAGAATACGAATATTATTTTTGTGATAATTCATTTTAGTTTACATTGAAAGAAACACAATTATAATAAAATAAAACATAACATTCTATAATTATATACATTTCTTTTATCCGTACTTGCTATCTTTTTGGCGATTTTGCTACCCTTTATTCTCAAATTTTGCTAGCATAATTTGACAGGGAAGTCCCATCACTGATGCTTATGTTCATGTTCTTGGTTCTACATTACAAAACTTGGCATGGCCAATAAGAGTGCACGAATAAAATCATTAGCCTACTGAGATTCATCAAGCGGACAGGAAGGTTCAAATGAGTTCGCAAAACTAACCAGTACGTATTAAACTGTTCTACACTGTAAAAAGTATTAGTACTATTCCCTAAATTTAAGACACGTTTTTCCCTAAAAACAAATGTAATTTTCTCTGATAGAAATGGAAAATCAGTTTAACTTCCCCAAATCAATGTAATATTCAATGAATCTAGGTATCTGGCGCCAGAGAGCCTCTAAAGTACGTAAAATTCCCGAAATGTTAAGCTCTCTTGGATATAAGGAAGAGAACATTCAACGAATTAGGTATTATGCTACATTTTTTATGGAAATATATTTTCCCTTATATAATTCACACATTGTTCTTTAAAACAAATCATATATTGTTTTTCAATATTTTGTTTAAGCGTGTCCAGTGCACCAATATAACTTCCATACTACTTAGAGTATGGACCATAAGAAATGTGCTATTCAGTTTATTCGTATGTTTTTTAAAAGGGGTTGTCTACTATCACCTTCACTTATGGTGGAGAGTGGTGCGGTACTATCACCTATTCCCTACATTTTAGGGAATATTCCCTACATTTTAAGGGGGGAAAAACAAAACAACATTTTAAAATTCCCTATATTTTAGGGAATATTCCCTGAATTTTAGGGGGGAAAACCAAAATTCCCTTCATTTTAGGGATAAAAACCTAATCTTACAAGGTGGAGCTTTCCCTAATCTTATCGACAAATGCCTAACCTGTGTGGCACAAATTGTTGCCACTCACTTTAGGGAATTATTTTTTACTGTTTAGCTCCGGTGGATCACAATTTTCTCCCCTGCCATTGGACAAACAAAACTTTATTATAATCATAATATGCAGCAATGAATATTAGAATAAGGCAGAATTCATCACGAAAACGTATATATGTATTATATGTACATAAATTAAGTTTTTTTAATATTCGAGATAGGATATTTGCGATAAAAACGCTATTTAATTTACCAAAAATTAATAGACACATAAAAACCAATAATTATGGCATTATAAACTTGAGATTTAAAATCAAAACATCTTAAAAGCCGCGTTGCCTACTTCATTACATTCCCAATCAGTTGAGGGCCGATCATCTTTCGGCCAAAGAGGCGATTTCTCTCCGACCCGAAAGCCATTAATTACACAGCATAGGACCACACACAAAATTTTATGGCGATCAAAACAGATACACTTTGTTTTTGAAATCTGCCACTTAACCGCTATAAAGTGGCGTCGATCCTTTAAGGATCACAACAAGCCGGCGAACCGCCCTGAAGCAGTTGCCTAAAAATTAAGTTGTTTCTTCCCCGAGTCCGTCGTCGTTAATATGCTTCCCATCTCTCAAGTACTATACATTTTTGTTGAGGTTGTAATTAAGTGATTTTGTACCCTTAGATATGGCTGATAAGGATTATCTTTATCACGTAATAATCACGTCTGACTAAAAGATTGACTAGGTTTGGTTGTTTCGCTGCCAAAAAAAAACAATCATTGCTGAATTTGTTCCCTAGTATACTATGTCTCAATTTTGTTACTGTCCCATCATAGGTCATGATATTCTTTTCAAAGTGATCAAAATCCAAAGGGAATCACCGCCAACAATGAATAGAGTCATTTGGTGAAAAAATAAAAAAAAAAAGGGGGACCATAAATCTTCAGAGAATATTTCTGGACTGCGATGGGCGTTACTAATCGGAAAATGTTTTGGTTTTATGGGTAACAATTGGTTTCGGCAAAAGCCTATTAAGACATTCGGTAACAACTTTTTTGAACACTTTGTTGTGCTAGCCCATTTCATACAAGTTGAGCTGGATGGATTCTTAGACGATTTGATATGATTTTTAAACTTAAATTTATACAAATCGAACAAATGGAAACGTATAACAATTCGCAATGTAAATTAGCTTAGAACTTCCGGTTCAGAACTAAATTGAAACCGGTTAAAAAGCATAAAAATCCAATTAAGGCTCAAACCCGATGCAAAGTAATTTTTGCTAATGTTGTGTCGGCTAATAATAATCAACAAATTTGAAAAATTGCCGTTCCATTGTGTTTGCTTGCAGATGCAGGCAATTCTTGAATACACCTGTTTCGTTTTGATTATTCATCTCGGACTATCCAATCAAAAGTTCATCATTACCACAAACCAGCACCGCTAATGGCTCAATAAAGGTCCCTTTCAGTTCAAAATTTATATGTTCCCCGAAGTTCAGCGTCCAACACAAAGAGCCCCATAGCCACATAGTCCGCCGCCATTAAATCGATTGACTTAAAACTTTATCCAAAATTCGGCCCCTTTTAAGTTTTTGTCCACAAAGAAGTCAGCACTTTATTCCAATTGTCAGAATTTATGCCTCGTTGGTCATTTGCGCTGGCTCGTTCTGTCACTGGCTCGAACCTGATGCGCTCGCTGGCTTGGTAGGTATATATGATTGCAGATACTACCAACTCATCTCATACCATAACCATACCACTGCTTTAGAGATAGTTCATATCCCCGCATGGTATCTCCTCCAAGACCGCTTTAAGTACGCGTCTTTTGTGACTAAAGACGCTCTTTTGTAAGTCTCGCGCGATTAGCATGAGTTGTGGCGGATGAAAATATTTATAAATAATTATTCCAATGGAGGGAGCAAAGTGTTGGCTTAATGATCCTCGACTCTTGTTTTCGCAGTCTCGTTCGGACGGACGCATTCAGACCGGTCAGGTACTCAAGTACACCTATATTAAGCCGGCCGCAAACATGACGTAATTTCTCGCGCTTTATTTTTGCAATAAGAAACGATGCGTTATTAATGAATGGTGCATTTTAACTAAAAAATTTTATCGCAAATGTAATTTTTATGGCAATTTTGTCTCTTTGGATGAAGCTTAGTGCCGCAGTCGTTAGTTGTTGTACCATTGAAAATGAATCGAAATGACAGAGACGACAGAAATATTCGTATGCTTTTACGCTGGCTACTGTAATTGCTGATAACTCCATAGTATGGAGAAATAAAAAAAAAGAGAGAAGCTGGTAAAATGTGAAGGTGGCATAAATGGTGAAAAATGTGCGGGACGTAATTTCTATTTAGTTTCTATGTATGTCTAATTTGGCTCTATATTGTAGCTGACACCAATATCTTGGAATAGAAATGTTTAGTTAAGCAACGGAATTGCCTCAGCAATTTGTTCGACTTTCATTTTTGTTTTTAACTTTCCGACAAACAGGTCTTCGATAAAAATTTTCATAGCCCACTGAAGCAGCGTACTTGGAAGGAAATATGTAGATAAATTTTAAAACATGTCTTTGAAAGAATAATTGCCAGTGGTGGCACCAAACTGACCAATCAGAAATGTTCACGTTTTGATTCATCGTTTTTGTCTATGTACTTATCTCGAACTGAATATGGAAGTCTTCTTATTTCCTCGAGTCTAAAATCTACGCACGTTCAAGAGTGAGGTACATAATATAGGCTTCTCTAACTCGCCCATGTCACCTAATCCCTTACCGTACACTAAAAAAATGTACGGTTCCCTATATTCAGTGCAAGGAATTTCCGTAAAATATGTCTAGTGTTCCGTTAAAAATTGGCAATATATCTTTCGGCTACCTAAAGTTAATCATTGCGATTAACTAAGCAAACATCGACATCGAAGCTGTCTAAATTTTACTGTGTCTTCAGTCAAGGTACCCGTCTCAGTGTAGCAATAGTGGTCGAAGCTAGCGAACGACGTTCGCGGAGTTATAAAAAAAAACAAATTACAAGCACGTGAATAAAAATTTTGTTTCATACTTAAATTATCTTATAGTTCACACGATTATTATTTTTAGTTGTCTAGTGATTTTTATTGAAAGTGTATGCATTGATTAATGGTGTTCCCAACTTCGATTTTCCTGTGATTGGAATAACTTTCTGTCGTTAGTGTTTCAAAAAGAAAATGGCGGGTTGGAGCTTATTGACACATAGCGTAGCGAGATTAGATGACTCATGAGGCAACTAACTCCATGTTTCATTTTTATTTTCGTTATCTCTTAAGTTATAGTTACTAATGCTTTTCTTACATTCAGAACGATGAGGACAAAAAAAAGGAAAATCGGAAAATTTGAATACATCTAAAGATATGATGGAAATTGCTTGCAAGAAGGTTATCAATGACGAAGCTTAAAGTGAGGAACACCGCTGAACAGCTCTGTGGCTGGAGCGAAACGTCCAGAACGGTTCATTGTTGCCTCCACGGCACTTCCAAACAACCCATCTCTAGACTCCTCAAGTACTCATAAACTCGAGCATATTATAGACCTCTATATGTATATGCTCCACTTTTATACATTGCAGTTAACGGGAAGTAATGTCCTGTCCAATAAAACTACACTTTTATAAAAACCCGCCCTTTTTCTATATAAGTACATGAAAATTCTCGGAAATTTTTGGGACTCACCACCTATCATCCACACAACCCTTAATATCTTTAATAATTCTAAGTTCTTGGAAATCCATTGAGATCAC
The DNA here is from genome assembly GCA_963924295.1 of Dioctria rufipes. NCBI lineage: Eukaryota > Metazoa > Arthropoda > Insecta > Diptera > Asilidae > Dioctria > Dioctria rufipes. Next base: position 16,406,346 of record OZ002745.1, read on the forward strand.
CCATATCATCAAAATGTTATCATTCATCAATTTAGTCTCAAATGGGCTAATTAATTAAATTTAATTTCTTATGTATGAATGGGTCTGGCTCAGTCGTAGCCCCATCGCACCTAACCTCGACATTAACGCGGATATGGATACACCGCTTTTATCATATATGGTTTCATCCGAAATATATTATGTGTTTTAGACCTCCGCACCATTACCACATATAGATTATTTAAAAATTTTGAATTTTCTTTATTTCGTAAAATGATTATTTTTTTCAAAACTTTGTCTTTTTGCATGCTTATTACTTTATTAAATTGATATAGTCAAATAACCCAGTCCACTGAGTCAATCAACCACAGGCATGGGGTAAATGGACTCACGGGGAAGCTTTTTTGAAAATGGCAAATAATACTTGAAAACCTTATAGGGAATAAAGTAAAAGGATCTATTAAGAACCCCATTGAAGTAATCAAAATGAAAACGTATTTATTATGGCTATAAACTTTACAGTAACATTCTTATAAAATTAATTATGAAAAATTGGTCTACCAGCCCCGGTCATGACCTACATAAAAAACCATGTTCTGGGTAAATTTTTTTTCAAATGGTGTGCGGCCCTTTAGAAAAGGAATTTTTAGATAAAAAGTATGTACTTTTACCTAAGCTGTGTTATTTTCCATATTTTTTTATTATTTTGTGACCAATAAGTTCTGAAATCTTAAAACTAAATCGAATAGAAATATACTCTCATTTGGTAAATTTGGAAAAAAATAATATCAATTCCATAATGTTATGGAAAAACGAAACCCTTCACTTTAGTAAAAATACCCGAAATACAAGGCATACATTATCTTGTTATAACCCGATTAAATACGCATGTCTGCACTGTGTACAGTTTTATTCTGACCTACGTGCGCGAATTAATAATTTCATCGATAAAAAAAGCTATTAAAATTGAAGGTGGAAGTTTATCAGAAATTAGTGAATTCTTTAATCATTTAATTTTATTTTTTTTTAATTAATATGTTTGTCAAATAATGTGAGATAATATTTAAAAAAACGTTAATTAATTACAGAAGCTTAATAAAGTATCAAAAAAATGAAAAGGCTTGTAAATGTTATATAATCGTATTGTTGCGAGCGTGGCTTTTGAGGTTCGTTATTTAAACACAATTTTAAATGCTTATTATACAAGTTCTTTATTTCACTCTAATCATACAAAATTCATAAACTTTCTATTAATCAACTCAACTCTAATTATCGCTAATACTGTACTTTCAATTATCGCAATCTAATTACAACACTTTCGCACGTTTATTACTTTCACTTGTTAACACTGCAACGTCTAAGACAAGACTCTTATTCTGGCTATGACAACTGTTATATTTATACCCTAGAAACTCTCCAGATTATTCTCGAGTGTTCTATTTTCCAGAAGCTTCTTGACTGTTCTATTCATTCTATTCCTGAACCTTCCTGTAGATACCATAATCAATTCTCCGAACCTAAAGTCGTTTACTTCTTCATTGCCAGTAGATGTCACCAGTTGTCTCTTTCTATTGCACGTAACACTGCCCCCTTCTTAAATTTGTTCGTCCCGAACAACAGGTGGTCCACGGTCTTGATGCTCGTAGTATTGACACAAGCGGTCCAAATGAACAATTTTACGTTTGCCTCTTGTACCACGTTGAATCCTGTATACTACGTGATTTATTCTAGTTACTACTGAATACGGTCCCTCCCAGTGTTGTTGTGAATTTGGAGAACGTCCCTTACGTCGGTTCGGGTTGTACAGCCAAACAAGATCACCTTCATTGAATCCTGCTGAATTCGCACGTATAAGTCATAGCGGGCCCTCATCCGATTGGCATTTACTGCTAATTTTGTCCTCGTGGCTTCTTGTACATCAGCTCTCCTTTCCAATGGGGCTCTGATATTACACTTATACATTTCCTTCCTGCTGCTATGTGGCGGCCCTTTGTAAGAAGCACACACAGTGCACCTGCGACACCACTTCTCCACATCCTCCCGCATATGTAGCCAATAAAACTTTTCTCGTATTTTAGAAATTGTTTTATTCACTCCTAAATGTTCTCGAGATGTTCCACGATGCATTTTACCTAGAACATCTTTGACCTTTGATGCCGGCAAGACTATTTGCATTCGGAATGATTTACCGTTAGGTGCCTCCCATTTGCGTTTTAAAATACCGCATTCAACATGAAGAGAATTCCATTGAGCTTTTCAAATTTCCTTCCATTCTGGTTTTTCTATATCTGCTTTCCAAGCAAGAATAGGCGATATGTCCGGATCTTCTCGTTGCGCTGTTCGCAAGTTCTCGATGTCCCAACCTGTTGATGGTTCCACAGTTACCAACTGTATAGTTGCTGTTCTTTCTTTTTCTTCCACCCGGCCGCAATGTTTGCATTCAAGTTTGCATGAACGTTGTACAAAGGCTTCTGCATTTCTATGGATAAGTCCTTTCCTATGTTGCATCTCTAAGCCATAAGGTTGGAGTCTAGTCGGTCCAAGAATAGCTTGCTCTCTAGTTCGCCAACTTGGACATTCTTCTTTTCCTTTCTTTTCTGTTGATTCCCTTCGACGGCGCTTCCTGCAGTCGCTTTGAAGGTGTCCCAATTTATTACAATCCAAGCATCGAAGAACACTACTTGAAGGGTTGCTCGGTGATAACTGCAATCTATTGCAAGTCTGCTGCCCAGCTCGATATCTTTGCAATTCCACTCTCCTCTCTTCATCTAGGGATTCCACTTGTCGGCGTTTTCTGCAGTCCCTTTGTAGGTGTTCCGGTCTATTACAATTCCAACATTGCAGAATACCACGTGAAGGAGTGCTCTGTGAGGGCTGAATTCTATTACAAGTACATTCGTCCACCGAAATTTCATTCGTACTGCACTACGTGAAGCATATCTGGCGGATTCATACACTAATGCATAGGCTAGTGCTTCTGCTGTTGATTTCTTTCCCGCTAGCCTTAACGCTTAATTTTGATCTGCAATAGCGTTCACAAATGCCTCCGTCGTCACTTCATTGAGAAAATCCGCATTCATGCTGGAGTATGAAAGATGCGCTAATCTTTCCACATCACCCTGCAATTGTTGTAGTGATTCGCCATGATTTTGAATCCTGTTGCGCAACTGTAGGCGATATACTTGCTGCATGTGCTCATCTCCGTAACGTAATTCTATCGCCTGTACTAATGAAGAGTAATCACGTTGATTTTCAATCGGTACAGTTTGTAAGAGTTCTGACGCAGGAGCTCGAAGTGCTAACACCAGAGCTATAGCTTTGTCTTCATCATTCCATCCATTTACCTCTGAAGCTGCCTCGAATTGTCTCTTGAAGATATGCCATGAATTTTGTCCATCAAATATTGGAGGTTTCATTCTACCTGCGCCAGATATTTCAGCTGCTGCTGCTACGTTTAGAGGCTGACGATGCCTTATTCTTTCCAGATCTGCTTTAAAGTTATCAAGCTGTTCCGTGACATTTTGTTGTACTCCCGACACTTGTTGTCGAACTTCCAACACTTCCTGCTGGATTTCTTCAATTTTCACATTTTGTTCGTCTAATGAACCTTTCAGAAAGATCTTCTGTTCCTCCAAACAAGTTTCTAGACAATTCTGCAGAGAATTCTTTTGTTCAACAAAAGCATTCTTTTGTTCGTCCATAGATTTCTTCTGCTCATCTAACCGGGATTCCAGAGAACTCTTTTGTTCCTCAAAAGCATTCTTTTGCTCATCTAAACGGGATTCCAGAGAATTCTTTTGTTCCTCATTGGAATTCTTCTGTTCATCAAAACGGGCTTCCATAGATTCCTTTTGGTCCTCTAGAGAATTCTTTTGTTCGTCAAAACGGGCTTCCATTTTACTCATTAAAGCACTCAAAAGCTGTTCCATTCTCATTGTAGGCTCTTCTTCAACTTCGGTTTCTTCCAAGTTATCTTCGAAAACAAATGTTTCAGGATTCTTTCCTTCCTCTATCAAAGCTTGTCTGAGTCGCTCGACTAGAACTTTCTTTGCACCTGTCGTTTGTAAAGACCGGTTCCCTAACTCCACTTTCAAATCCTGCGTTCGAAGCTCCTCGAATTTTCGCCCCATTACTTTAGTAATTCACTTAAAGTTGAATATAAATTATTTTCCAGAACTTTCAAAATTTAACACAATTTCACAAAATTAATCACACTTTGAATTTTTAAGTCAATTGCCACCACTTTATTTCGCGAATTTATTTCACTTCTGACACCAGTTGTTGCGAGCGTGGCTTTTGAGGTTCGTTATTTAAACACAATTTTAAATACTGGTGTCAGAAGTGAAATAAATTCGCGAAATAAAGTGGTGGCAATTGACTCTAAAATTCAAAGTGTGATTAATTTTGTGAAATTGTGTTAAATTTTGAAAGTTCTGGAAAATAATTTATATTCAACTTAAAGTGAATTACTAAAGTAATGGGGCGAAAATTCGAGGAGCTTCGAACGCAGGATTTGAAAGTGGAGTTAGGGAACCGGTCATTACAAACGACAGATGCAAAGAAAGTTCTAGTCGAGCGACTCAGACAAGCTTTGATAGAGGAAGGAAAGAATCCTGAAACATTTGTTTTCGAAGATAACTTGGAAGAAACCGAAGTTGAAGAAGAGCCTACAATGAAAATGGAAGCTCGTTTTGATGAACAGAAAAATTCCAATGAGGAACAAAAGAATGCTTTCGTTGAACAAAAGAATTCTCTGGAATCCCGCTTAGATGAGCAAACGAATTCTCTAGAATCCCGGTTAGATGAGCAGAAGAAATCTATGGAAACCCGCTTGGACGAACAAAAGATTTCTCTGGAGAATTGTCTAGAAACTCGTTTGGAGGAACAGAAGACTTTCCTGAAAAACTCGTTAGACGAACAAAATTTAAAAATTGAAGGAATCGAGCAGGAAGTGGCGGAAGCTCAACAAAAAGTCACCGAGCAGCTTGACAGTTTTAAAGCAGATCTAGAAAGAATAAAGCATCGTCAGCCTCTAAACGTAGCAGCTGAAATATCCAACACAGGTAGAATGAAACCCCCAATATTTGATGGACAAAATTCGTGGCATATCTTCAAGAGACAATTCGAGGCAGCTTCAGAGGTAAATGGATGGAATGATGAAGACAAAGCTATAGCTCTGGTGTTAGCACTTCGAGCTCCTGCGTCAGAGCTCTTACAAACGGTACCGATTGAAAAGCAACGTGAATACACTTCATTAGTACAGGCGATAGAATTACGTTACGGAGATGAACACATGCAGCAAGTATATCGCCTACAGTTACGCAACAGGATTCAAAAACATGGCGAATCACTACAACAACTGCAGGCAGATGTAGAAAGATTAGCTCATCTTTCATACTCCAGCGTGAATGCGGATTTTCTCAATGAAGTGGCGACGGAGGCATTTGTGAACGCTATTGCAGATCAAAATTTACAACAAGCGTTAAGGCTAGCAGGAAAGAAATCAACAGCAGAAGCACTAGCCTATGCATTAGCGTATGAATCCGCCAGACAAGCTTCACGGAGTGCAGTACGAGTAAGAGAAATTTCAGTGGAAGAATGTACTTGTAACAGAGTGCAATCATCACAGAGCCCGCCCTCACGTGGTGTCCTTCGATGCTGGAATTGTAATAGATCAGGGCACCTTCAAAGAGACTGCAGAAAACGTCGACGAGTGGAATCACCTGAAGAAGGGAAAGAAGAATGCCAAAGATGTCGATCCAGGGAACAAGCTATTCGTGGAGAGACTAGATATCAAGCAGCGACTAGTCGCATCAGCTCTCCTGTTGAGCAGTCGGAAAACTAGTAAAAACCAACTTTGTGGGGCAGAAGTTGGTTGGTGGAATCGGCAGCCCCGAAGTCATCATTCAAGTAGGCCAGTTGCAGAGAAATAATAGCAGTCTTGTTATATATGGAAGTGTAGGAAAAAATGACTGCGCAGTCACTATCGATACTGGAGCTGCAAGATCAATTATTAGAACAGATCTTGTTAAGAACAAATGGCTTCATAATACCACCAAATATCTACTAAGAACGGCAACTGGAGCAGCAGCACGGGTGTTTGGAGAAATAACTTTAGATGTTCAACTAGGCGAACTACTATTTCCTCACACTTTCCTGGTTTCAGACATAATGGATGAATGCATTCTTGGAATAGATTTCATGACCACATACAAAATAAATCTGGATGTCGGAGAACGAATTCTCAAATATGGGAACATAGAAATTCCTATGAAACTAGGAGAAGGAGCAGATCATCCTGCGAAAGTAAGGACGATGGTTTGCGAAAATATTACTCTTTCGCCATGCTCCGAGACACTAATATGGACAAAGCTGACTGATGACATCGGGACCTGCCGATTCTATCTGGTGGAGCCTAACCCCACAAAAGTTACATCGAGCATCATTGTTGGCAAGACTTTAGTGAAGGCAGAAGGTGCAACATTAATACCAGTCAGAGTGCTTAACACATCCGAAAATGAAGTACAACCAAAAGAAGGTGCTATAATTGGAAATTGTGAACCCGTTTACCAAATCGTCAATTTGGATAATGGTAATAATGTCAAGGAGACAAAAACTATACCAGCTACTCCCCAACAGGTTCAGAAACTTCTTTCGTCCAGTGCCTTAAATGAACAACAACACAACGATGCCAAAGAGGTGATCGATGAATTTTCGGAATTATCTGCAATGAATGATGATGACTATGGTAAAACAAATCTTGTCCAGCATCGGATCGATACAGGAGAGTCCAGACCCATTCGACAGACACCACGAAGATTGCCATTAGCCAAACAACCAGAAGTTGCAGACATGATGAACTCTATGAAGAAACAAGACATAATAGAGGAATCACCGGTTGTTCTGGTTAGGAAAAAGGATGGCAGCATCCGATTCTGTGTAGATTACCGCCAACTACATAAATAACGTGACGAGAAAAGATAGCTATCCATTACCAAGGATTGATGACACGTTGGATACCCTTTCCGGAGCGCAATGGTTTTCCACGCTGGATTTAAAGAGTGGTTACTGGCAAGTGGAAATACATCCCGAGGACCGAGAGAAAACTGCTTTCTCAGTTGGCAGTGGCTTATGGCAATTCAAAGTAATGCCATTTGGGTTATGTAATGCTCCAGCCACATTCGAACGACTAATGGAATGTGTTCTACGTGGTTTAACCTGGAAAACATGTCTTGTCTACTTGGATGACATAATAGTAATCGGAAGGACATTCAAGGAACATAAAAACAACTTACGGGACGTACTTCAAAGACTCAAAGATGCAAAATTGAAGCTCAGTGCGAGTAAATGTCCTCTATTCAAAAATGAAGTTAAATATTTAGGGCACATAGTTTCATCACAAGGAGTAAGAACCGATCCAGAGAAGATAGAAGCCGTCAAAAATTGGCCAGTTCCAAAGGACAAACATCAATTACGGAGTTTTCTTGGCTTAGCTACCTACTACAGGCAATTCGTGAAAGGTTTTGCAGATATAGCAAGAAGCCTACATCAACTTACAGAAAAGGGAAGGCCGTTCATATGGTCGGATAAATGTAACGAAAGTTTTGAAAATTTGAAGCAACAACTCTGTGAAGCTCCAGTACTTCATTATCCAAAGCTGGGAAAAACATTTATATTAGACACTGATGCCAGCAATGAAGGTATTGGTGCAGTGCTTTTGCAGAAGGAGAATGGTCAAGAAGTTCCAGTAGCTTACTATAGCAAAGCACTTTCAAAGCCAGAGAAAAATTATTGTGCTACAAGAAAAGAGCTACTTGCTATTGTAAGTTCAACAAAACATTTTCATAAATATCTCTACGGGCAGAAATTCATCCTTCGCACCGACCATGCAGCGCTTAAATGGCTTCTGCAGTTTAAGAACCCTGAGGGACAAGTCGCGAGATGGATAGAGCGACTCCAGGCTTATGATCTTGAGATCCAACACCGAAGAGGTCGTATCCATGGAAATGCAGACGCCCTTTCACGACGTCCATGCAAACTTGAATGCAAACATTGCGCACGGGTGGAAGAAAAAGAAACAACAGCAACTATACAGTTGGTAACCGTGGAACCATCTACAGGTTGGGACAACGAGGACCTGAGAACAGCACAACGAGAAGATCCGGACATTTCACCTATTCTCGCTTGGAAAGAAGATATGGAAAGACCAGACTGGAAGGATATTTCGGAACGGAGTGAGAAGCTGAAAAGTTACTGGGCTCAATGGAACTCTCTTCATGTTGAATGTGGTATATTAAAACGCAAATGGGAAGCACCTAACGGCGAATATTTCCGAATGCAGATAGTCGTGCCAGAATCAAACGTCAAAGATGTTCTAGAAGAAATGCACGGTGGAACCTCTGGAGGACATTTGGGAGTGAACAAAACAATTTCCAAAATACGGGAAAGGTTTTATTGGCTACATATGCGAGAAGATGTGGAGGAGTGGTGCCGCAGATGCACTGTCTGCGCTGCTTGCAAAGGGCCGCAACACAGAAGCAGAGGTGAAATGCATAAGTATAATGTCGGAGCCCCCTTTGAAAGGATAGCTGTAGACATCGCTGGACCTTTTCCTGAAACGGATGGCGGTAACCGTTATATTTTAGTTGCCATTGACTATTTCAGTAAATGGCCTGAAGCTTATGCAATCCCTAATCAAGAGGCAACCACAGTTGCGGAACAAATAATAACGAATTGGGTCAGTAGGTTTGGAGTGCCTCACGAACTTCATTCGGACCAAGGACGGAACTTCGAATCGCGGACTTTCCAGGAGATGTGTAAAATGTTGGGAATAAGAAAAACTAGAACAACTCCTCTACATCCACAATCTGATGGCATGGTAGAGCGCTTCAACAGAACATTGATCGAGCATCTAAAGAAAGTAGTTGACTATCATCAACGCGATTGGGATCGACACATTCCTATATTCCTAATGGCTTATAGATCAGCCATTCATAGTACTACCGGACAAACCCCAGCTAAAGTCATATTCGGAAGAGAGATGCGTTTACCTAGCGACCTCAAATTCGGTACCCCCAGAGGTGAACAAAAGTTACCAGAAGACTACGTATCGGAGCTCAAACAACAATTAGCTGATGTGTACGAGGCTACGAGGACGAAATTAGAAACAAATACTGATCGGATGAAGACCCGCTATGACCTACGTGCTAATTCCGCAGGATTTAATGAAGGTGATCTTGTTTGGCTCTACAATCCGAGACGACGTAAGGGACGTTCTCCAAAATTGCAACAACACTGGGAAGGACCGTATTCAGTAGTAACTAGAATTAATGACGTGGTATACAGGATTCAATGTGGCACAAGAGGCAAGCATAAAATTGTTCATTTGGACCGCTTGTGTCAATACTACGAGCATCAAGACCGTGGACCACCTGTTGTTCGGGACGAACAAATTTAAGAAGGGGGCAGTGTTACGTGCAATAGAAAGAGACAACTACTGACATCTACTGGCAATGGAGAAGTAGAACTACTGACATCTACTGGCAATGGAGAAAAAGACTTTAGGTTCGGAGAATTGATTATGGTATCTACAGGAAGGTTCAGGAATAGAATGAATAGAACAGTCAAGAAGCTTCTGGAAAATAGAACACTCGAGAATAATCTGGAGAGTTTCTAGGGTATAAATATAACAGTTGTCATAGCCAGAATAAGAGTCTTGTCTTAGACGTTGCAGTGTTAACAAGTGAAAGTAATAAACGTGCGAAAGTGTTGTAATTAGATTGCGATAATTGAAAGTACAGTATTAGCGATAATTAGAGTTGAGTTGATTAATAGAAAGTTTATGAATTTTGTATGATTAGAGTGAAATAAAGAACTTGTATAATAAGTATTTAATATTGTGTTTTAAATAACGAACCGAAAAGCCACGCTCGCAACAATACTTATTATACAAGTTCTTTATTTCACTCTAATCATACAAAATTCATAAACTTTCTATTAATCAACTCAACTCTAATTATCGCTAATACTGTACTTTCAATTATCGCAATCTAATTACAACACTTTCGCACGTTTATTACTTTCACTTGTTAACACTGCAACGTCTAAGACAAGACTCTTTTCTGGCTATGACAACTGTTATATTTATACCCTAGAAACTCTCCAGATTATTCTCGAGTGTTCTATTTTCCAGAAGCTTCTTGACTGTTCTATTCATTCTATTCCTGAACCTTCCTGTAGATACCATAATCAATTCTCCGAACCTAAAGTCGTTTACTTCTTCATTGCCAGTAGATGTCACCAGTTGTCTCTTTCTATTGCACGTAACAGTATGTATGTTTCAAAACCTTTATTGAAGGTATTTTTTGTTTCGAAAATAATAATCTGTTTATTTTGACTTAGTAGGTACAATCTAACTTGTAAAGCATTCTACGTCTATATTTTGTTTTTTCTTTGAAATAAACTTATTTAAAGATTTTTGTTTTGTACACTCATTTTTTTCTTTCACCTATTCCCCAATAAAAAAGTGAGTTGTTTTAGAAAAACTTAATTTTAGGGAAAAGTACCTCCGATGGAGGTATTTGTGTCTATATTAAAAAAATATTTTTAGACACCAATTGTGCAAAATATTATTCATTATGTCTACAATTCACTATACCTACTTTACGTTTATTTCCATCTATAATAATGTATTATTTACATTTGTTTAATATTTCATCAAACATAGTAAATTGAATGTTCCCTTGCTCCTTTGGAAAGAATTCCTACATTCGGTAGAAAATTACTCAACACGTATCTACTTCTGCCCCTTTATCAAAGGTACTTTTTTATACCAACTATGTAGAAGTCTTCATTTTCAAGGTAAAAGTTTTGAACTTATTTATTCACTATTTCATAACAGCTTTTGGAAAATATGTAATTCAAACACTTGTTTACCCTTAATTTATTGAAAAATTTCTCTAAATTTTACGGTTATTTCCACAAAATTTGTATAAATATTTACATTAATTTAATGGTACATTTAGTTAATTTCTTGAATACGACCCAACTTATATGTAAACAATTCCCTTCTCCCAATAGAAAATTCATTAAAGCCAGTTGAATTCAAACTCCCTATATATAGGTGAACTTTACCTATCTTCAAACCCAAAGTGTACTTTTCCTCCAACTTAGCGAAATATGCCTAAACTTTGTGGCACAAATTGTTTCCATCGAATTTAGAGAAATATTTTTTATAGAGATATATCTCATCCGAAGAACGTAACGTAAAATCTTATTAAATATTAGACATTCCCAGCTTTACTACATTCTGTGTTTAGCCACTCCTCTACTCTCCGCAGTTAAAAACCTTTAAATTTTGAAAACTGATTGACAGTTTTTTTTTAGTTCTAAGATAGATGTCACTTTTGGAGCTATCATTTTTTCACATTTGACAAGTAGAAACTACGCCATTAATAAAAATGGAACGATACACGATTCAACAACGCATTGAAATTATTAAAATTCACTATAAAAATGGTGAAAATGTGGCAGAGACGGTTCGTAAAACTCGAACATTTTTGGGTCGTCGTGAAGCACCTTGTCGGACCGCAATACAGAAATTGGTAGAAAAATTCGAGCTGTCGGGACAAGTTAGTGATGTGAAGAATAAAACCCGTGCACGTCGCTCAAGAACAGCCGAGAATATTGCTGCTGTAGCCGAAAGTGTTGAAGAAAACCCAGGTTTGTCCATTCCTCGTCGTTCTTTGGAATTAGACATTCCACAAACGTCATTACACCGTATTTTGCATAAAGATTTGGGTCTTAAGGCTTATAAAGTTCAGTTAACACAAGAACTCAAGCCGGCCGATCATCAACAACGTCGAGTCTTTGCTGATTGGGTCCTTGAAATGCATGAAAATGATCTGGAATTCCATCGAAAACTCATCTTGAGTGATGAGGCCCATTTCCACCTCAATGGCTTCGTCAACAAGCAAAATTGTCTCATCTGGTGATCGGAAAACCCAAGAGTGATTGCTGAAAAGCCTCTCTATCCTCAACGTTTGACTGTTTGGTGCGGTTTATGGTCCCGCGGGGTTATTGGACCTTACTTTTTCGAAAATGAGGCTGGAGCAACAGTTACGGTGAATGGATTGCGCTATCGACAGATGATTAATGATTTTTTATGGCCGGAATTGGATGGTATTGATCTGGAAAACGTTTACTTTCAACAAAACGGCGCTACGTGCCATACAAGCAACGAAACCATTGATCTTTTACGGGAAAAGTTTCCGGACCGTGTTATCTCTCGAAGAGGTGATCACAATTGGCCACCGAGATCTTGTGACTTAACACCTTGCGACTTCTTCCTTTGGGGCCACGTGAAAGAGAAGGTCTACGCCAACAGCCCAGCGTCGATTCAAGACCTCAAGGATGGAATTCGTGAGGCTATATAGGACATAGGGCAGCCACTTTGCGATTTGGTTATGGAAAATTTCATGAAAAGGATATGGTCCTGTAGGCGTGGTCGTGGTGGTTATTTGGCTGATGTTATTTTCCATTATTAACGGCATACCTTCCTCTTTATAATGAAATAAAGATCCGATCATTTATCTCAAAAAATGGCATTTTTCTTTGAATATCAAAATAACACCTCTTATTGGAAAACCCTGTACTAGGGTGCTATCAGTCTAGAATAGCTTTCATGTAAGCCCTAATCTTTTACCATTTTCTAGATAATTAAAGGGGTAAGTCAAACTTAAGCTTAGTTATGCAACATTAGCATAAATTGCACTCACAAGTTGTAGTAGTCCTGTAGAAGATAAAATTTTTCACAGCCTGATACAATAATGTTTGGTGGAACTGGTAGTTTTTAAAAATGCCTTGCTAAGTCATCCTTCTTTATCGCGAACATTATATTTCCATTTTCACGGCGCCAAAAACATTATTATCAGGATGTTGACAATCAGAATATCCTCGAGCATATTTCTTAGCAGCTTCATAGCTGTAATTATCACTCCTTGAAAGAACAGAACCGTATTAAAATATTCTAATCGAACGTAAGACATGTTTTCCGAAAGCAAATAAATTTCTCGATTAACAAACTAACGAGACTCAGAACTTCAAACAGAAAGTTAATAATAATTTTAAAACCCAAAATGTGTGCTAATCTTGCAAACAAGCGCTAAAATTTTCCTAGAAATAATTATAGTCTACTCTCCAGATAATTTGACTTGTACGCTGTGCACTCTGAGTAGAATTTTCGACTTGATCATTTAATGGCGGCGGCGGAAAAAAAAAGACTGAAGCGCAGGGCTGCCAAGGTGAAAGGTATGAGAGAAAAGAATACATAGGTACTTAATGGAAGAAATTTGTTGATTCGGATTATTGGAGTTTTAGTTGTACTGATGATCGGCTTGGCATCTCCCACGAAGATACAGCAGTAAGGTAGTATGATTTAAGATTATATACGCGAATTGGTACCTCTCACGGCGAAATAACTATACCTAAGTGACATAAAAATTGAGATTTTTGACTCTGTGCGTACTGTACTAGGCTCATGATAGTCAGAAAAATAAAATCTCAGACATAGTCCCAATGGCACGTGGCGAAAAACGAAGAAACGAAGTTATAAAGGTTGACGAATATTGGAAATCGAGTATGTATGCTAGTAGCTCTTATATAGTTAATAATATGTATAGCATGCTATAAGATTACTAATGTTAATCTCTTAGCCTCTCCAGTCTTAAATACGGGCATATCTTAACCTTCGCGTGGTCCCCGCTGATAGCGCCTATTAAGGTTGTGTTTTGCCTGTATAGGATAGATGCAATCTTTTAGACGTTGCAAATGAGATCTTAGGCCCGAATGGAGTAACCAGTTCAATTACTACAAGGATATCTACATGCAAAGATACCACTGGACTACGCAACCATACCAATTGGGTAGCCGACATCGCTAAGTTGGTACCACGGGGTCGGACAGCCTCGGTTAGTGCTACTATAGTAGTGCTATTCTCCTCAACATAGAGAAGGCCCCTTAATGGAAACTTCGTGGTGGTTGTGATGGCCCATATACGGTCAGAGACATTGTCTGAGTTTACATGACTTAGGCGGACATTCTTCTTTAAACAGAAGAGTTATGTCCTACTGTATAATTGCATACTGCGTCCGAGGACCTGAAGGATGGTCGCTTATTAATGTATGCTTAGATAATTGGCTTTCGACGTGGAATTGCGCTAAATCAACCGAGTACCGTGAACCATAGATCGGCAGAGATTTTGATGTGTCCCACTTCCACCAATAAGTCCAATGACAAGCATGCACTGACATAAATTGGTACTCATCGAGACAGAATGTCACATGAGGCATGTTGCTTTTACACTAATCCGTGCATTAAAGCTGAGTTACAATGTAACGCTGTCGCGAGTCGCGGACGCTGTCGCTAAATCTATCAAAAGTTACAATGTATAAAAGTACTCAAGCGCAGTTACAGATACAGTGTGCCGCTAATGGTGTTGCTGACGCTGGACGCGTTGCTTAAAGTTGGAAATATTTCAACTTGAGACGCGCTGCACCTTGAGAGCTGCAGTTAAGGCAATTTATTTTTGCAGAACATTGAAATTGTGACTGAAAGTTGTAAGTTTTAAGTTATGCCATAATATCTAATAACTATGTTATTTATTTACGATTTAATAATGGAACGAAAATTCAACACATGTTAGAGCGTCATCATTGGAACAGCATAAGCAACACGCACTGCGTCCGCGTCAGCATCAGCAACATCATTCGCGATCGCTTCTCGCGACAGGGTCACATTGTAACTCAGGCTTTAAGACTGCCGTGAGTTCAAGATTAAATAGCTAGGTGCTCACGTAAAACCCCAAGGACTTTCTGATCAATTACTTTAACCTTTGACCACATTCAAAGGATGCATAATAAGCAACTATGCAGGCTATAGATGTATCAGGGTACGGATTTTTTCCGTTCACGAACGAAAAAAATTTAGCTTGCTCATATTTTTCAGTTCATTAGTGTTGCTTTCAGCTCGTGAGACAATGTTTCAGCTCTGCGTCTTAAAATGTATGATTCAGTTCCGAGCGAGAGCTAAATTCTCATTTTTTGTTTAAATCACTCGCGGCGAGCGGAATTATATAGCTCTCTGTATTTACGATTCGTGTAGTGAGTAAGTAAGAACCGAAGAGTCATTTTTGTTCTTTCATTTCGTACAGTAAAGATCTCGTCGTCAGTTTATGTTTTTTTGTGTGGTTGTATATTGGTTTGTGTGATTCTTGCTGACTTGGTTTGAATAAGTTTTCCCAAATTTTTAAAATGGGACGTCATAAGGACTTTAATTCTTCAAAGCATGTATTGTATAACCAGAAAAGTGATTCTTCTGTATGTTTAATTTGTGAAAAACAATTAAAAGGAATGAGGACTGCAAATATTAAAAAACATTACAAATTAGTTCATAAGAAAAAATTAGACGAAAGTGATAGTGAAGTAGAGTTGAATAGCTCCGAACCAAAAAGAAAGAAAAGTCAAATTTATTTAACAATGGACAAAACTAAATTCCTCAATTGCTGCATTGGATTAGTGACAGTAAAAAATATTCCATTCCGGATTTTCGATGACAATGAATATTTCAAACAATTAATAAACCCATCCGAAGAACAATTTGAAATCAATTTAAATTCAAAAAATATTGCCCAGACAGTAGTACAAGGTGCAAATAAAATTAAGCAAATCATTAAGAAAAATGTTGATAAAAGAATGATAAGCTTAAAAGTGGATATTGCAACACGTATGGAAAAGCATATTTTAGGAATAAATTTTCAACATGTTCAGACTAAAACATATGTATAAATACGTTGGGCATGATTTAAATAAAAAGAAGGCATACAGGCGATTTTTTGCACACCGATTGGGGATGATCTGAGTGTCCAAGAACCATCTAACTCCAATTTGGTTTCAAGCGGGCTATTTATAAAATTAGAAAATAGACTACATTCGTTAATGGAAGCTAGTACGAATACACCAAATATATCGACGGAAAGAAATTTGAACCAGAAACTAGAAAATTTGTCTTATAAAGAAAGGGTTTCTTTCGATACCAATATCTTAGAATATTGGAGAAATCTGTACCATCTACCCAAGAATCAGTTGAATGTGCTTTCAGTGCCTTATCGACGATCATAACAAAACAAAGAGCTAAGTTATCCAAAGACACTATTAATAATATTTTCTTATTTAAATTAAATTCTAATTTTTTGAACCAAATGTCTTTAGAGTAAGAAATATACATTATACTAAATAATAACGAATCGTATGTGTTTTATGTACAGTTCTTGGTGTAAAATTTCCTCAACATATGATCTTGTTTTATCTTTTCGACTCGACTTGTGAGCGAATTAAATTTTCGACTTTGAAACTTTTTAAATTACTGGTGAGTTAAAATTTATAAGTTCGCGAACTAAAACATTAATTTCATGAGTGATTGAAAAATTCAGTTCACACGAATTTGATTCGTTCGTGAGCGATGAAAAAATTTTCACTCTCCGTACTCTGAGATATATATATATAATGCATTTTTGCATTCCCTAATTATTTAT
This sequence comes from Dioctria rufipes, assembly GCA_963924295.1. Classification (NCBI taxonomy): domain Eukaryota; kingdom Metazoa; phylum Arthropoda; class Insecta; order Diptera; family Asilidae; genus Dioctria; species Dioctria rufipes. The sequence continues at coordinate 16,422,913 of OZ002745.1, forward strand.
CTCCATATTATCCTAGACTACATCGAAGATATAAAAATGAAGCAAAACAAACACATAATATGGTTTAGTATATCCTACCTCATTGAGAGGAAATATGGAGCCTATCCATAGCATGCAGTACCACAAGGATCTGTGTTGTGCGTGTTTTATTCTTTCTGTTATGCATAAATTATCAAATTACCACCGTTGACGAATGATGCTCTAAATTTATACATACGGAATGAATTTTTTTACAGTGCACTTAAAAAGATGTAAATATGTATGTATAACCTGAATTTTTAACTCTGCCAAAATGTAAATCCTACAAGGATAGAGTATTCTTTTCTTCTTGTAGTGGATAATTATTTATGTCGTTGAAAAATGAATCTTACAGGTCTCCGTTTTCGTATACAATGTCTGTTCTTAATATTAGTACTTTATGTAAGACATCTTATAGCAGTTTGTATTTAGTCATTTAAAAAACCGTTGTTTGCTGACTGGTGGAATAATTGTGGTACTTTCTACCGACAACATAAACAAGTTGATTTCATCAACTAAAGTAAGACTTTGACTTTGAAAACTAGTTACGCCTGTAAGTATTTTCACATTACATAAGACTTAATATTGAGACTGTATAAGAAATCTTTCGATTAAGCGAACAGGTAAGGTCCAGTCAATTTCACTTAAAGTTACTTCAAGTAAAAAATAAAACCAGACTGAGACAGACATGCATTTAATTACATCAGTCTTAAGTACCTTATAATAGACAAATAAATAAAGAAATGTTTGATGATGAGGATTACAATTCTTACATAGAATTTGCATTCAAAATAACTCGCTACAACAAATAAAACCCAAATCAAATTTCTTAACAACTAACATGCGATCACATCAGAAGCACACATGTTCATCGAACCAATAATAATTGATCAAGACATAAATCTGATCTTGAGTCCACTCCTAGAACCTGTTGTTCTGACGTATTTGAACACTTGACAGCGTATACGCAACATCTTAAAAATGGCTTAAAACTCTTCAAACTGGATAAGATAGTATCGGAACTGACCATCCATTACGGTCGGATCAGACATGCTGACATTAGAGAACAAGAAAAGAGCAAATATGTATACCTACCTACCCGAAAGTATCAGTTTCTTAGATCGTGGGAAAAGGCTTCTGCGATAAACGGAATAATATCAAAACCCTTAATCTGAAAGGGATGTTTACTTTCTCCATCCCAGTGTCTCATTAAGTGCCTAGTAGCTGCTCCTGTTCTATATCTATCTGATAAAGTGCCAGAGATTGCATTTAAAAGACTAAATTACCAGAACCCTCTCTCAGGTGGTTTATTTGTTTGATGTTTGCTGGATATTTTGACAAATTTCAGTGAAAAGATATTAGATTTCATGAAAGCTAAAGAAATTATTCAAAAGATTAGAATATCTCGCCTATAGGAGAGTTTTTTGTATTTTGTTTTTAAATGAATCTAATTAAATCCATCTACAAAATAATTATAAAGAAGACCGCCTTTCTTAATCTACTTAGAAAACAGGCTGGAAACTTACATAGGATACATGTGATAGAATCATGATTTTCATCAAGAATAAAGCGGATTTGTTTCGAGGAGGAGATCGGAAAGGCGATTAAAGTGACATGTTTCAGTACAATAAACAAATGAGCAACAAAATTAGCTTTTGAATTAAACAAGGTGCTTTTTTTATATATATATTAAAATTTGCTAAATCCAAGGGCGAATTAAAATGATATTTCTTGTAACTTTAAAATGATTTATAACAAAAAGATGAAGCGATATTAGATTTTATATGATATGCAACGCAAGTTATTTGAAGGGTCGTTACTTTTCCTATGAGATCATCAAGACAAAGTCGAGAGGGCTATAGCAGTCGGCTTAAGTCACAACATTCGAACATATCTTTCGTGCAATGATATCAGTAAACTTAATAATGGTGATAGCGCAGAGACCCATTATTTGATGAATCAGTCACCTTAGACATAAATACAAAATGACAAGAAATAGTATAATATCCAAAATTGATCTCTAGTCTGATTGAATCCATAACCGTTACTTTGCTTATTACTTACACTCATATCGACATTTACTATGAAAAGACAAAATCCAATCATCTTTCCCAACAAAAACAAGAAGCTGAGTAATTCTACTAAAAATCAAAACAAACATCCCCGAAACATTGTGGAATTAACCTCAGAGAGAAACCTTACCAAGAAGTCTCCGGCCAAAAATGATTGATGATCAACCCCGAGCCTATCTGTCAACAAACCTATTCAGCTGATGTCATTCGAAGTCAATCAAGCTGGAATCGTCGAAACCGACGTTATCTGCTGAGCATTTTACTGAAATCTTCTCCCAGAGTCCCAGCAGTGATGCATGTTTGTTTTCTTATAAAATTCAATTGTCATTCGACGGAGTCTCCTGAGACATCAAGTCTAAGCAAACGATTCCAGCAGGCACTATTGGTCAAGTCAATCAGGCTGTTGACTGGATATGGCTAGCAGAATTGTGAATTCGAATCGGGTGATACATCATCATCATCATCACAGGTCTCACGGTAGGTCACTTGTCATAACTGAAGATGAGCAACGAAAAGTCCCTCATTTTAGTTAACATTCTATATACCTATATAGAAAAATATATTCTCCCAGAGCCCAGCAGGATATGTTGGTTTTGATTGTACCTTTACCTTCTTCCTTAGATGCTTTAGACTTTGGATTTTTCGAAACTTGTTTAGTATTTCGCTTTTGTTTTGGGATCCAGGAATCTATCAGCGAACTACTTTCCATCTTTGTCAACATTCTTTCAACGAGAATTTTTATTTTTCGCTACCAGGAACTCTTTTTCATGAAATTAATGACTATAGATATGATTGAGGAGTACCTATACATACTTGGCTCTTTATGAATAGCATCAAATCGATCAATATTTGACATTTGTCAAGAGGTTTTTAGTGAATTTCAATTCAAACAAGAGGAATCACACCTTTGTCGAGCTACCATAGTTAATTTTAAATACCAGAGGGCCACCTATATTACCCAAGTTACTTTGAACTTTGCAATTTTTATAGTTTTTTTAAATTTGCGATTAATTTGAAAAAAAAAAAACTTTATACACTATTACATATAGCGCCAATATTTATATGAAAATGCAAATAGTCAAAATACGGCCATACAAATCTGTATGCAGATATTTTGAAATGCATATCATGGTTATTGAAACTGAGAGCGAATTTCTATGTGTACATAAGTCATTAAAACCACCTCGATATCGGAATCTGAATTATACGGAAACTGCGAAAGGTTATTTATTGATAATTTACTTTGGTGTTTAATACACAGCGACCTAATTGACATACCCCTATGGATATGCAACATATTGACTTTTTCCATAAAATGATTCACTCATCAGTTTTTAACTATAACATATTTTGAAAGATGTCATTCGTATTGCTTAATTACGTCTTAAGTAAACAATTGAGCAGTATTGTCGTGCGATATACTAGTGTTACAGTAAAAGTGTCCGTATTAACTTGGCATTTTAATTAGCACTCCTTATATTTAGGTTATTAATCTTCAAATTATCTTATTTCTTCATTGGCATTCAATTTTTTTTTGTAGCTACTTTACTTTTCGAATTTTCGAATTCAGAACAGTTATAGGAAAAAAAAATAATTCTACTAAGGAAGAAAGGAGGTTAATTTGGAATTTATTCCAAAAGAAACAAAACATCAGCAAAATCGCTAGGACCATGGGCTGTTCGAGGAAAAAAGTACAAAATGCTCTCAAACACTACCAAAATCATGGAACTTTTGAGAATCAGAGACGATCCGAGAAAAACTTCTAATCGAGAGGACAGTCTGTCACATTAGGCATGCTCTTAGAGAGCCTTTCGACACTTCAGTGGAAATAAGAGCCCGAATGGAGAAAAATTATGGCGTTAGCATCTCTGCCAGGACTGTCAGGCAGCGGTTACTCGAACAAAATCTCCGAGGATGTCAGAGTCGCAAGAAACCAAAGGTTAGACAATGTAATCGAAGAAAACGTACAGATTTCGCTAGAAGCCATCGGTACAAAAGTCAATCATTTTGGAATTCGGTCATCTGGATGTGATGAATGGAAATTTAATCTGAGTGGACCTGATGGACGAACTTACGTGCGACATCAACCAAACAAGGAACTATACCCTAAGTACACTAGGAAGACAGTTCAGTTTGGAGGGGGCAGCATTATGGTTTGAGGTTTAGCGCTCACTGTGTTGGACCAATTATTGAAATAACAGACAGAATGACCGTCCATTCTGTCCTTTATTTCAATAATTGCATAAAAAGCCAATCATCTAGAAGAATTCTCAGAGGATTTACCACTCTCAGCATACCGCCAATGGATGTTTCCGCAGAACAATTTCCACAATGGAGTGGCCCCCACAGAGCCCCGCTATAAACCCAAACGAAAATTTGTAGCCTATCATCAAAAAACGTGTTTCAAAAATAAAACCGAAGACAACAAGAGAATTATGGGACACCATTCGTCAAAAATGGTACAAAATTAGTTCTGAAATCTGTGCTGGCTTGGTATGCTGAAGGAGAGGAGATGCGCTCACATAATCACTCAGAAAGGGTACCCCAACAAAATATTAGGTAAGCTTCTATAATTTAAATTACGTATTATTTCCATTTTTTTTTTTTTTAATAAAATTATCATAAATATCTCTTTGGTACCAATTTTGCTCATATATGATTTGACTAATTTTAGGATTTGTGGTGTATTTTTTTTTTATGTATTTTTTTTTTATATATTTTTTTTTAATTTATATTTTGAGATATTTATGTGAAGTATATATTTATCGAAATAAATCAATTACTGAGTTAGAATTTCTGAAATTATGATGTTTCATTGCATTTTATCCTTATAAATAAATTATTTTGTTAGGTGTGCTAATTAGCTCTCCACCCTTGTAATTCGGTTGAAAAATCATTATTACTCTGTATATAGCTCTAACGGCTTCTGTAGAAGATGTAAAAAGAGAAAAATCAATGGATTCAGCAAACTCTTCTACGCTATCTGGATAAAGTTGCGAATATCGAGATTACAAGGTAATTTCAACCATGCTGACCACACGAATTTATCACCAAAATTGACCACTTCAAGGTCTATTTGAAGGTAACTAGACTTGAAACTATTACCCATCTCACTCGCAAAACAATCGTTGAATGGTTTTGAAAAAATTAAAACCAACCCAAAGAAAAAAAAATAGATTAAAACATAATTCAGAATAAACCAAGAGTTTGCCGAAACCGAATAACCTCCAAGATATCCATATCCTTTCTGCTCACTGAAATTCTATGTATCCCTTCTCATGTGCAGAATTAATTCAAATATTTACAAAATATTGACAAAAACAGGAAATTATTTCATAGCCGCGCTGTTCCTTTAGATCTAGTGCGCGCGACTGCTTATACTATACATAAAACAAAAAGACAATAGCATCAGCAGCAGGAAAGTGTCATATATACAAAAAGGATGCCGCCCTAACAATCTGATCTTTTTGATCTGTACAACCAGATCATGGATTTCAAAAAAGAAAACGATCGTCAAAATCCTTTCTTTACCGCGCTTTCGCGGGCAGGCAATAAAGGGCTACTGTACAAGGAGAAAAAAAAATAAAAGCGAGGTAATAATAGTGTAATCTCAGAGAAATAATAATTCCCGTAATAAGGCTCTGAAAAGTTGAAGCACAATAGGCCACATCCCCGGGTCCACCATTTTTGATGTCTAATTTAAAGCGGCGATCAACCCCTCTTACACCGCGTGTTCAGTGCTTTCTTACTTTTGCTCGATGCCGGCTAGCTGATTGAGATGTGACAGGATCATCGGGAGAAAGACACACGAGAACCGCCTTTTCTTCAGCACGACCTGTGACTAACAATAAGATAAAAGAGGTGCGCACTGCACATCAATCAGTGCGGCAGCGCATTCACCACTACCACCGGTCGCTTAGATCTCGCAGCAATTCGCGATATTCGATCGCCCACCTGAGCCACTGAGAGTGCAAAGCCGCGCGCTGGATCTGGATTATTTCATAAACCTTTTTCAGCTTTGATCTTCCCCTTGGATCTACAAATTATTCATGCCGGGGGCAAATATTGATTTTATGTTGAGAAGATCACTCAACAGGTGCTGGCTACTAATTTTGAGGTGAGAATTTTGTTAAGCTTGTGTATTTCTTATTTTTAGTCAAAGCTTTAGATGCTATCTTGAAAAATATATACCTTGCTTTTTCATATGCATATGTTTATGTGCATACAATGTTTTAACAACCAACATCACAAATTGATATTAAATTAAATAACCCAAGATATTTCCTTTCATTTATGAAGGATACGCATGTGACATTAGAGAAAATAAGAGTCTATTAATTCGAAAAGATGGGGTTTTCTGATAAACTGTATCGAGGTTGACTGTAAAATGAGCTTCACGTCACCGGATCATCCTCAAAATGGTCACAAGCTACGATCATGATATTGGCTAAGACCGCTATAGAAAATTTGGCAAAATTCATCTATACCGAGAAATTAAAGACCTGAAATATGGCTACTTCTTATGGGTCTCCAACGAAGGAAATTAAGGCATTATTTTTACTTACAATTAGTGAAGATTTCTACACTATGCTGGTTGGGTTGGGTTCGAAGACGGATATGATGATATGTAACTGCTAAGGGATTGAAATCACATGCAGCTCCGAAGATTGCTACTGAACAATTCAATTGAGTTGAATAAATGCAAAAAATTGTTAGGTATATCCTTTCACATCCTTGGTAAATGTTAAAAGTTAACAAATTCACAATAATCCTTAAAAATATTTCTCCAATCCTAAAGGTAAACAACACAATTTAAATGTCATCAGTTTTCAACAGATCGCAATACTAACTAACTTCCAGGAGATTTGAAATTTTAATCTTCGAAAAGATGACAAAGGTATCTCCTTTTCGTTTCGCAAACACCAGAACAATACTGTCCATATCTCAATAAGCCGACAAAATGTTTGCAGTAAAACATGCATGCGCACCGTGCAAATACACAACGAGGGGATCTATAAATGAAAATGAGAAGTGTATATACAATAATCCTCCACTAATAACAAGGATATCTCAACCCCTAAGAGAGCCAGACAAGGGAATAATTTTCTGTCGTCCTATTGCATGCAAGTCGGAAGGGATCGAAAGTGTTGGTTTAATTCATTGGCTTTGAATCGCCTCAATAATCTCGGCAAATTACAAAAGTCAACCGACCGTGTTCAACAACAGGACTTTAATATGAGCGCGCAGTTCTTGGTGGTTTTCTGCTTAGATTGTAAGTATATGTACCTTGTGATTCTGAGTTTATGAAACTCTCGAATTTTCCCTTCTCTTCTGATTCTGAGAAGAACTCAACCGTAATGTAATTTTATGTTTTTTAGGTTTTTCATATTTGGTTCCAATGCTTTTCAGGACTATAATTTGACATTCTATTACCGATATGATTATATGTAAATAATATCTCTTTACACTACGAGTAGAGCAAATATACCTATGTGTATATATTTTAGTTTATGGAAACACTTTTCTCGTCTGGGCTTCCATAAATCTATCAAAACGCAATGGTTGTTAAATCCTTTTGCAAAAGCTTTTTACTTTCTAGACTGGACTGCTATGTCAGGGAAAAGACAAAGTGATGCCGTTATGTGGACAATTACCTGCAGAGAGGTACAAATTAGATGGAAAAGTGCTGACATCGTTTTCAACCTTTCTCACACATTCAAGAAATCTGGCATATTTGCTGCAGTGCTATGGCTATGCCGCGCCGCCAAGCTGTAATGATTAGTGCTTTGCTGCGCCTCTGCAGATTATGGCTTTTGCCGCGGCAAGTGTTGATTAATGCTGATTTATGCGGACGAGTTTATTAACCATGTCACCATGGCGACTCGTATTTCTTATTGGTTGTTTCTATTTCTTTTTATTTTTTGTTTTCTTGGACGGCTGAGCAAGAGTTCAAGACTTGGAAGTTTTTTTTTTTTTTTTAATTACAAGTATTACAAGCACCGGAATTTCATAACGAATACATTCTTAAGAATTTTAAATTATTTGAGTATACGCGGATGGTTTCAATTTGGTTTTAGAATTATTTTTAATCTTTTCTGTGGGCTTGGTAATTATCTAACATTACGAGCGATAGATTTAACATTACGAGCGATAGATTAAGCCTCTCAACATTAGTAGGTACGGTGGAAATGCTATGGGATGGGATCATGAGAATTTCATGAAAAGTAAAAATCAAGCAAACCGATAAATAGGACTGCCTTAATTCTGTTGACGGAGACTGAGTAGAAAGCAGCACATTCAACATATAGAAATTTCTTAAAGTTCGTGTTAACTAAAACGGGTCATTTTTTTTCAGAAAGCCCAGAATAACATTAACTCTAAGTATACTTACGATGTAAATCAGTGACATTTTTGAGTCTAATTAATGAATTTCCGACTAATATGTAATCGGCAGCGCAATGGACACTTCTTTCTAGAATATATGGTTTATTTGATAAAAATGGATAAAAATTTAGAACGACAAAATCATTTTTATCCGAAATTATATGAAACAAATTTAAAGCCTTCATTGTAACAGATAATCTTAGAATATTACAGCTTCAGAGTGCAGGGCTTTAGGAATTTCCAAAGGTGCTCTTAATTACACAGAAAAATATTTTACGTGGATATACATACTTAGTTATAATATTGTATGTAAAATGCAATATCAATAATAAAATGACCACAGAAAAACAAATTCCTCGAATTCTTCTGAATTTACAAAATCTGTCAAAATAATAGCTATGTATGATGCGCAAAACTTACCAAAGAGAAATGCATATCCACAAACGAGGTAAGTGATATTATCAAAGATCGTCTGCAAAGAATTAGACAAGAAAATAAAATTTTTTTTAAAAAGATTCTCTTAGAGTACCTACTTACAAGCAAATAAATTCCAAAGACTGTAGAACACAAACGCCTCGAGCAGATCCAACTTTTTTTTCGGTAACTTTGAGGCAAATTCTGGACGGAAGACTATCATTCAAGAGGCACTCATCATCCACCAATAGCGGGAAGAAATTCAATACTACAAAGAAATAAAAAAAAATCTATTACTATACTGTCAAACAAAATTAGAGATTACTCTTTAAGATTTTTTACCGGGGCAAACTTTTATTTGTTCAAAAAGGCATTTTTTGGATTCTCCGGTACATAGCAAAAGCTAAAATTTTTTTATTTATTATTTCATCACACACCCATTTGATTTTGGGTGACAAATTTCAAGTCTTGGTTTTGAGTCATCAACAGGTCCCAAATACCGAAATTGAGTGACTTGAAAAAATAGAACAAAGAAAAGAAATGAAAAAATGAAAAAAACCAAAAAATTGAGAAAAATAGAAAAAAAAATTTATTAAATAAATTTAAAAACCAGATTCATTCGAACGAATCGAACCTGTGTACACCCGCAGTGGGCTGAAAAAAATAAAAAAGAAAATGGAAGAAGAAGAAGCGTTTCGTGTTAGCAGAAAATCATAGACTCATCGGTACGGCTTGGTTTCACGCCTGCCGTAGACGCTTTTCTAATTTGATTTGCAGTTATTCAATGTAGCCAAAATGCATCCTCAGAAAGGACGAAAAGGACTAAACCGAAGATATCCTTTATCGTGTGTTTTTTTTTTAAATGTTTACCATACCAAAATATAGCCCGGCTTATGATGTGTAACTTTGTTACTAGCACTTCGATGATATCTGTGTGCATTTTCGAGAAAAATAGCAAAGGAACACGGTGCATAGAGTACAATTTGAGGTCTTATATCTCAATAATAAAGGGTTAAACTGGTATTTTCAATACAACATTTTCATTTTAGTTTTATTTGCGGAATTCAAAAATGCAATCTAAATGTATCCTTAATAAGGACGAAAAGGACATTTTTTAAATATATCTTTTCCCAAGTCCCTTTTCAAGGACTTTGGCTATGCCAGAGGATACCTTGACTAACGATGCGTAACTTTTATTATTAGGACTTTTTCGATATCTCCGCACATTTTCGAGAAAAATGCCCAGGGAACCTGTATATATATGTATATATGTATATATGTATATATATGTATATATGTATATATATGTAAGATATAAGGATGGGTAGTTAGTATAACTTATTAAAGAATTAATACTCACGTTTCAAAGAGAAAAACATCGGATTTTTTAACGAAAAGGGGAAGTGTAGGCGTGTGCAATCTACTAAAAACTTTGTGTTCCACGGCCCAGTGTAAGTTTACAACAATTTGATAAGTTTTACTGGATGTTTTGCGTAATACATACATCTGAGAATATTCGATGGACTGCAATTGAAAATACTGTTTTATTTCTACAAGACAAGAACATCGAAACCGATCATAAAAAATTGATAGAATTTAAAAACTTTCAATCAAAATCTAAGCGACCAAGACAGACTTTAACGGCAAATCAACTTTGGTTTAATATTTTAAAAACATCGAATGATCATTTGTGCACCGGGTTATTCAAGATTACACAGTGTTTTTTAGCATAGTTCAAATGCCAACGTAGACAGAATGTTTTCACTAATTTCTCAACAAAGGACGAAAGAAAGAAACTCACTGAACTCACAAACGGTTTCGTCACTCTTCAATGCAAAATATAATTGCAAAGATTTTAATTGTGTTGATTTTTATTAATTCTTCCTTCTTAGAAACAGCTTCCTTGCTGTTTTGAGGGCTATATGGCAGACTAAATGGTATAAAATGTAATAAGTTGTTTTTAGTTCCTTCAGTTAATATTACATAATTTATGTTTTCTTTATACAGAAGTAAAATTGTACCTTTAACTTTAAGAAGATTTATTTTTGTTCCGAATTGGAAAAGTGATGTATTTTATTTCGTTGGCATCGTTTTGTTTTACTGTTTTTTGTAAACTGACTAACTTTATAGTAAATAAATAAAGACACGGTATAACAATTTGAACCCATTTCATTAGTAAGTAAAATAAGGAACATTTTTTGGAAAAATGTCCGGGATTTATGCTAGCAAATCCGGAGCTTTCGAGCTCGTTGTCCTAGTTTCATAATTTTAGAGATCGCAGCCCTATGTACGCACTTATAGTTTGGTGATTTGAATTTCACTTGAATATTAGTCAAGAAACAGATGAATGCTTTCATCTGATCCTGAGTCAGACGAAAAATTTAAGAAAGTTGTTGAAATTTAATACTGATAAAAGCAAAATTGCGCTCTCCATATATCCTTATAGCTACTTTTCTTCTCGAGGGTAATCTTTTAATATAATTTCAGAAATCAAATTTGCATAAAACTTACCGGCAAAAGAAATCATATAACCGTAGAGTCGAATAATATATAATTAAATTAAATTCAAAGCGTATAGGCATGTCAAATCTTCGCACACCTGATGCATTTAATGTGACAGAGAATAACAATAAACGTCGAGAGTAGAACTTTCAGGTGATCGTCTCTGCTCTTCATATGGAAGCTATCAAATGTTATTTTATGATCATCATAAAAGCGAACACTTCAAGGGACAGCAAATAAACGCTTTAAAGTCCACCGGAGGTTCAATCAATGCCGACAATCCGTAAATAGGTATCCCCCGAAGAAGTCATATTATGAAGATCGAGAAATATCAGAGATAACGATCTCGATAAAAAAAAAATTAAGGCCCTGATAGAAAACGAAACGATCGCCTAAGACAAATGGGAATCAACAACAAGAGCCGACAGCAACCAGCTATCAAAACACAAACAGATAAAATGCCCATAAAAATCTTAATAATATAATCAAATCGAATTTCAATAAAAGCTGATCATTTCAAATGACGATCGCGATGGAAGGGATCTATATATGGAGAAAGCAAAATCCCAATAGCGGCACTTTGTTACATATCCGGCTATAGAGCTTACATGTGTACATATGTAGGTGGTAGTATCATGACACTGGAACTTTGACTGTTAAACTACTGGACTGCTTTAGACATGCTGATGCATCAAATTATGCACTTGTTCGAAAAATAAGTCGAAGCAGACCCTTTTTCGGAGCCCGTTTCTGGTGCTCGGAGGTTTAGTTTAGTAGAATCACTACCACTATGGGTATGCATCAATTAAGAGTCCAAATATACAGAAAATATTTTATTGCACGGGAATTGATTCTGTTTATTCAGTACCCAGTTCGTCTACGAAATTCTAGAGAGAGAAACATGAAGAGAGGTGGTAATATCCAAGCAAATGATTACAACTTCCAGGTGGACATAATTTGTAATTATTTATGCAGATTAGCCATTATCGCTATACTTATGAGAGTTTTTTTCAGTATCTCGGATTATCGCGGTGTGATAGTCGCTTAATTTTTCGTGCCGATTGCGGTTATTTTTGTCTTTATATCTTCTTTTACTCTGTCCGGTTGCTGCGGATGACAGACCGCCTTCCGCGGGGTCGCTGTGGTGTAAACAGCGAGTTTATCACTAATGAAGTTGATATCGGATTAAGACATACCAACTGGCAACTGCAACGAAGGGCTAGACATGCGGAGTATTGAATTCTGGAAGCAGGTTGTATGTATGCATCAGACAATTTACGCTTATTATATCAAGATAAGAGAGACTGGTAGCCTTAAATATAATTTTGTTGAACCACATTGCCACCAAGAGATGCTATATCAGGGCTAATTATTTAATCAGTTGTACGAAGTAACCAATTAGAGACATTAATATTGGTTAGTTCCCCTCTCATGAAATCTTACCTGCCTCTAACTAGAACATTTCATACATAGTTCCTACTGAATTTGACACGACGTAGTGCTAAGTATAAACTTTGTGTTTCAAACGTAGATGATGACGAACGTTCAGATGAACAAGCCAACAATACTTCAAAATGTGAAAAAAATTCGCCAGGATTGCAATCAAATTGTTCATTATCAGCACATTTTTCTAGATGAACTGAACATAAGATGGATACCTGCTGTTTCGTATAGCATTTTTATTAGTTATGTAAATATTCATTTCAAAGTTACTTCTGGTAACGCCAACACATATAGCTTCTCTTATATGTACACAAACTTGAGTTTAGTTATATCTGACTTAACATTATGTACTTGCCATTCAATTAGGTTAGGACAGTAACTTCACTTATGCATCATCTGCCGCCCAGAACATGTTAATGCAATAAAGTATTACAATTCCTCAAAATTATAGTTAGTTCCTATTTATTACCAAGGAAATATTCACCAAAATCAACCGCTCATTTCATAGTCCTTCGAGTTATTAAAAAAACCAGTGAAGGAAAGGAGAAAATAAGAAAAGAATTGGAAAAATTCTACAAGTTGTGTGACCCTCATTAGTGTGCTCTCATTAATGCGTGATGACCTGGAAAAAGCATTGGCCAGTAGAGGTTTCGCATTACATAAATGGAAGAGTAACGCACATGAGTTTATGAACACCATACCTGCAAACACCGGATGAATAAAGTTCGACGAAAATTCAACGAAAATATTAGGACTCTGTTGGAACCCAGCGAGTGACTTCTTCCTGTTCAATACAGCACTGGATCTAGATAACCCAATCACCAAACGGACGATCTTGTCGCAGTCATCTTCAATCCATTAGGACTTTTAGCTCCAGACACTATTTTACTCAAAATCCTACAATGGCTACAAAAAATAGGTTGGGATGATCCAATTCCGGAGCAATTTGCACAACTTTTCAAAGAATTCCACCAGTTTGAAAGCATCAATGTGCCACGCTGGCTTTACTCAACAGATCTCAATACATGTATCACGGCTTCTCTGACGCAGCAGAATCTTCATATGCAGTTGTCATCTATTGCCGAGGCATTGAAAATTCAAAAATTACAAAAAACCAAAGCGGCACCAATCAATTCCGCGACTGGAAATATGTGGAGCGTTGGTACTAGCCAGATTATTTAACTCAGTAATCACCGCATTCCATTCACCAGCGACGAACTGTATCGCTTGGACTGATTTAAACATCGTGCTCAGCTGGCTAGCTTCAAATCCAAAGCGATAGAAGACCTTCATCGCATATCGCACATCGTAAATTCTCATTATCTCACCCAGAAATCACTGGAGACAATCCCACAGACACAGCGTCTTGAGGAGTTTCACCTTTAGTACTAAAAAACTCCTCGCTCTGGTGGACAGGACCGCAGTCGCTACAACAACCATATAACACATGGCCAACACAAATCTCACTAGAGCACAAGCACTTAGTAGACCTAGAAGAACGACCAGTCAAAAGTCACAATTTGCACACGGATGTCCCAAAATCAGCGTGAAACCACCTAATCGACAGTATTTCGTTCGTTTCGCAAAATTATACGATTTGTCGCAATCTGGAGACGTTACTTCTCTCAGCTCAAGCACAACGCTCACATACTTCAAGGTAAATTAGCCAACCAACCATCATATAACTGTTTTCTTTCCACAAAGGAATTATCAGACTTAACTATAACTTGCTTATTATGTCCAATCAAATATTTTCGCAAACGAAATCAACCGCCTAAAAGCGAGCAAAGAACTTCCCTCAAAGAGCAAAATCTTAGCTCTTCCTCCATTCTTGAATGCTGCCGGATTACTGCGCGTATGGGTTTCCGCATACAAGACTCGTTATGCAACTATAATTTAAAACATCACATAATTTTGCCGATGAACCACACAGTCACATCACTCATCATACAGGAATTTCATGTTCAATATCTGCAGCCGAGCCCAATGCCGTTACTTTCGATCAGCTGTCAAAAATATTGGATCATTGGGGGTCGCGTCACTAACCGTCAACATAGTCATAAATACACATCAACAATTCATGGGCAACTTACCAGAATTACGGGTTGAATCCAGCAAACCATTCTTACATTGTGATGTGGATTACGCAGGTCCAATCCGTCTACGCTTAAACAAAAGACGGGGTGGAAAATCGATAAGGGTACATTGTGTTTCGGCAAAAAGGCCGGCCATTTAGAGCTGGTTTCAGACCTGACAACCGACATGTTCATTGCAGCATTGAAACGCTTTACTGCCCGACGCGAAGCTCAAGCAATCATACACAGTGAGAACGTGACGAACTTCGTCGGAGCCTAACCAAAATTGTCCGAATTATACTATAAACTAGTTTTGTCAAAAAGCCACAACGACATCGCTGCATCGTTCCTCTCTCAGATGCAAACAAGTTGAAAGTTCATTCCACCTGTTTGAGAGTGTATTAAATTCACGACCCCTCACTGCAATTAGCGACTCAGACGTTGACAATATGGACATATTGACACGTGGACACTTCTTAATGGGAACAGAACTTACCTCATTTCCTGATGAAGTCTTCAACGACAAAAACCCTTCGTTTCTCAAACGCTGGCAACAAGTGCAAAGAATGACCCAGCTATTCTGGAAAGCTTGGTATAAGCAGTACTTGCACTCTCTTAATCATCGACTCAAATGGAGATACAAAACGACAAACATAGCTGTAAATGACATAATCTTGATTCATGATGATAACCTTCCTCCATCAGTTTTGATCCTTGGAAGAGTCACCGACACACAACCCTGACGAGACAGCTCAGTGCTCACTACCACGGTGAAGATGCACAGTCGGGCACTCATCTCGGGTGAAAACTTTTGTCGATTTCGATAGGACCATTTCAGTGTTGCACTTTTTCTGACAGCGGAGAACTAGGAGCACTGAAGTCCTTCGACCATATTTCTGTCATATTCCTTGTATTTGTGGGCACACGTATTATATACACGGAACTGTCAAACGTAATAAATGTTTTTATTGATATATAGAAATAAATTTCATCTTAAACTTTATGCAAATAATCCAAATAAAATCTTTTAATTCATGTAACTCAAAAATTTCACAAATAATCGCGACAGTACACTTTGACAGCGTAGATGACAATTCAACTTAAATATGTATTTGTAACACCGACAAAATATCCAGTGCAAAGTAGGGGAAGTGAGTGCAAACCTCGTGTTGCACTTCTGCAATAAAAATTGTCCCATCGAACATTTTCAGTGTTGCACTGCTGGAAAAAGTGCAATACTGGTGTTGCACTGAAGTCCCATCGAAATCGACATTAATTTTCATTTGTGTATTATTTATTTACAAAACTCTATTTTTTTCGTATAGAGATATAAATATAAGCCTATACACTTTCCATACTCTATAAAATTCGAGCCTAGAGTTATGGATGTGTCTTGCCAATCCAGGCTTCAAAACAAGAATACAATTCAGGCTTCAAAGCATGTAAAAAAAGAAAACATCTCACAACTTCCGAGTATAATTTTCAATCTACCCCTCTCACACAAATATAAAAAACGAAAAAAAAAGAGTCAATAATCTTTCCATTGTACGCTTAATGGAAACCAATTCAAATATTTTCAAAATTCTTCCACAAAGTGGACAGGTCAACAACACAAGCTGTATACGAATAGTCCCGGCCATTCCGGTTTACGAAAATCCAGACTAAGTAGCCCATGTACTTCATATAAGCCATTTAAATCTACACAGTATAGATTTAAATCCTTGAAGAGATCCTCTATGGATCAGCAGTATCAGTTTAAGAGGATCATATCAGGACTAATCGTCCGCCTAAACCAATAGCCAATTTCCAAAAAATCAACATCTTATAGGTGTGCTCTTTACGAGAATGCAACTCACCTCTGTTACCTGGGCTTTGCACATAATATGTTGTCCTCCATGTGGTACAATAGAAAATCACTTCCTAGGATTCATTGCTATGTATCATAAGCTGAATTCTAAAATTATCACAAAATGTCCTTAATAGGCGCGGTTGACTTCAAAAAGATGCAACAGAAGCAATTTTGGAACCTGTTTAAACACTCCTCGAAAGGATTATGTGTGTCCAGGATCAGACTGGAGCTCCTGCCGGAGTGAGGTATGTTGTATAAGAAACCAATTCGGTAGCAAAGAATTTAGTTTGTTTAAGATTTGAGTGATCATCATTGATAGTAAATACCTACTACTTTTTTATTATTATTATTTTTTCATTTTCTTTTTTAATCGCTTTGATCTTAACCGACATCGTTTTCGAAATCGAGTTTCTGTTGAGAGGTTTTTGGCATAACCAATGAATGGTAGTCAAGGATTAAAGTTTTATTCTGATATTAATTTTAATTATATTTCCTAATTTATTAAATTGTTAAATTTAATTTAATTATGCAGTATCATGTAGTATTCAGACGAAGATCACGTGATAATATGTCTTATCATCCTCCAGACACAGTCTCCAGGTAGGATTAGAGCCTACGCCAATAATGACAAGTTGCTTCTTTAGTTGACAGTGGCCGTTTGTGGCTTACACGCATTTATAACCTGTACTTACCGATATAGACAAAAACAATTACTTCTAATGAGTAACAGAAGCATTCATTTATTTCGACTATGCCTCTAGATGGCGCAAAGTTAGAAAAAGTTGTAGAATAGCATTTCATACTTCTATAAAATTAAATACAGGAAACAGCAATAGAAACAAAGAAACAAAATCTAATTTTCTTGCTTAGACCACACATTGAAAGCAGAAGCGAAAGTAGGGACTCGATTTATTATATCATGGCCTGTTTCTATGTTAATTATTGGACATGTTTCATGACTTCACACTATAAAAGCAGTACTAAGCAGGAGCGGCAATAAGCACTTTATTAAAAAATCAGGGAGGAACTCAGTACTCTTCCAGAAAAGTAATCATATTTCACTGGTAAAAGCAATAACAATATTTTAAAACAAATTATTAAAAAAGATACTTCAAAATCCGCACCAAAATATAGAAAATAATTCTTTCTTTCTACATTTCGGCTCCAAAAATAGAAAAATTTATTAATTAAAAAAATAAAAAAAGCTTTTTTCAGCCAAGGAAATGAAACATGAAACAAAGCTTTTTCCCCGGGCCGGTAGGTGTCATTGTTGACAACCAAAGACACAACCCGATTTTCCGAAAAAGTTTTTAGTTTCCACACTTACTTCTTTTCGTCCAAGATTTGAACTTGATGCAGTGGCGGAGTAATTCTGAAGCCAGGAGAGAGAGAATTTAATAATAATTTAATATGTAGTAATGTTCTTCGGGAGCAGGATAAGTTTAATAAACTTTAGATACTCATTATGTCTATTTAATATGATATAGGATAGCTGGCGGCCTCATTTCGCAGCAGTCAAAGCTCTCGGAAAATTTCTAAAGTCTTGGATCTTTCCTAGCAAACGATGCACGAATTGACAGAGGGGAGATTAATTTGTTGCCGTAATTATTTGGATCTGCACATTTAAGGCTTAAACACAATTGCGACGACAGAGCGATAGAACGACAGACGACAACGAAAAATTCGCTGCGAAACAGACAGTCGAAAAGTTTGGAACACAATTGCAACAACATGCGATGAGCGACGATTGTGAAAGAATATAAGTTATTGAAATTTCATTTGTTAAATGTTTCGAGCGTTTTAAAAGGAGATTTTTATCAAGAATATTTTATATTATATTGAAAGAAATGCAATGAACCAAAGAGTGGAAAAAAACTGAAAATGCGGAAATTAAGTAAATTAAACGCTTTAAAATATCCATCCAACCCACGTCTTTTTTGTCCGCTTGTCTTGCCTGTCTTGTAAACTATAAATTATTTTATAGATTTCGAATTTCCTCGATCAATTTTTCCTCAAAGCTCATTATTTTAAAATTACCGCGACGTGCTACC
This sequence comes from Dioctria rufipes, assembly GCA_963924295.1. Taxonomy (NCBI): domain Eukaryota; kingdom Metazoa; phylum Arthropoda; class Insecta; order Diptera; family Asilidae; genus Dioctria; species Dioctria rufipes. The sequence continues at coordinate 16,441,721 of OZ002745.1, forward strand.
ACCTAAAAAAGACAAAAGTGAATGCCACAACCATTTCATTCGATTAAATTTGTTGGTATGACTGCAGCGACGACGGCAAAATTAGAAACTGATCAATCCCGGCGAAAATGTCGTCGATCGCTCAACGTCGGTCGTCGCAATTTGGTGCATTCGCATAAGATGCTGTGTTTTTAGAAGTTTGACAGCGATATATCGTCGTCGTTTGTCGTCTGTCGTCGGAATTGTGTTTAAGCCTTTAATCGAATGAAATGGTTGTGGCATTCACTTTTGTCTTTTTTAGGTGGTAGCACACCGCGGTAATTTAAAATAATGAGCTTTGAGGAAAAATTAATCGAGGAAATGCGAAATCCATAAAATAATTTATAGTTTACAAGATAGGGAAGACAAGTGGACAAAAACGACGTGGGTTGGATGGATATTTCAAACCATTTAATTTAGTTAATATCTGCATTTTCAGTTTTTTTCCACACTTTGGTTCATTGCATTTCTTTCAATATAATATAAAATATTCTTGATAAAAATCTCCTTATAAAACGCTCAAAACATTTAACAAAAGAAATTTCAATATCTTCTTCTCTCACAATCGTCGCTCATCGCCTGTCGTTGCAATTGTGTTCCCAATTTTTCGAATACCTGTTTCGCAGCAAAATTTTCGCTGTCGTCTGTCGTTCTGTCGCTCTGTCGTCGGAATTGTGTTTAAGCCTTTAGAAACTGATCAATCCCGACGATAATATCGTCGATCGCTCATCGTCGCTCGTCGCAATTTGGTGCATTTGCATAAGATGCTGTGCTTTTAGAAGTTTGACAGCGATATATCGTCGACGTTTGTCGTCTGTCGTCGCAATTGTGTTTAAGCCTTTAGACGGTAGGTAAATGTGTCGCCAAAAAAATAGTCTGAATAGTATCAGTCAACGTGAGTTGATAACTCAGGTTATACAACTGACCAATCAATGTGTGTGTATACTAACCTAATGCCATTGAAAACCTAACGAAAATTTTGAATTTTTTAACGGACAGACAGTTAAGACAATGGAAACGATCTTAAGGCTGAACTACAATAGATGTATACGTATTACGTAACATGATACAAAGATAACAAGGTATGGCCGATTCGAGAGGGATTTTTTGTCTTGCTACGTCATGAGGTGACTAAAGTCAATTTCAGCGAATTTGTTTTGCGTTTTTCGTGTTGTATTGACTGAAATACGTTTTGAATATATTAAAATATTTCCCAAAACATTAGTTTCTTCTTTTAAATCACTTCGGGAAAACTAATTATGGGCTAGTGGGAAAGCAAAGAAATTTACAAATAGAAAATTTTTTCTCACTGTGATAAGGACGATTCAAATTGAGACGAACAAATTTCTGACAATTGTCGCCAAAGGATACAAGCAACCAATTGACATGTTTTCCGGCCATACCATGTTAAAGGCCTAACCACAATGTGCATATGCTAGCATATGCAAAGACACGAGCAATTGCTTTTTATAATGACAACCCACAATAGGAATAAGAAGCCGTTCGTCAAGTTTTAATTCCTTTCGTCAACTTCTGTCTGTACGCTCGTGATCGTACTTTGCATAAGCAAATTTGACAGTTTGTGTAAATACTATACAAATGTTAGTGATGCATAAGGAAACATTCGTGTATTTTGAAGCCTTGCATATGCAAGGTTATGCACATTGTGGTTAAGCCTTAATCTTTGTATCATTTATACGTAAAAACATTTACTTACGTAACGGACGAGCCCTTTAATTTAACAGGCGTACAAAAATTAACTTTAACTCGTGTGAGGGGAACTTTCGTTAAGCTCAGGCCTGAAACACAATTCGAGCTTTTCAGCCAGCTTTATGCCCAGCTTTCTGCTAAAGCTGACTGAAAAAGCCGAATTGAACACAACTGGCGTTTTTGACATTTGCAACTTTAACTTGTTTATGTTGAAAATATTTATTAAGGAACGACAGTTAATGCTTCCGATTATCCAAAATAACGATAAATAATTCTCATCATCATTGGGCTTGAAATTTGCAATTTGATCAAATCTCAAGCCAGCTTGAAGCTGGCAAAAAAGTTAAAGCTCCAATTGTGTTCTTCTACATTGATTTACATTGTCAGCAAATCTCAAGCTGGCGGAAAAGCTCCAATTGTGTTTCAGGCCTAAAATTGCAGTCAGTAAAGATGCGGTAAGAATCGCTCATTCCGTAAGAACGATATGAGCCAAACAATTAAATTATTACTAAATGATTAAAAGTGTAATGTAAAAATTAAAATGGAATAAAAATGGTACTGCGAATTAAAAGAAAGCACAAATCTTCAATTAAATCAACTTCCATTTATTAATTTTTTCACTTTTACCACTTTTTAAAATTTAACACATAAAATATCACCAGGACACTGCGAATTAATAGAAGGCACAAATCTTCAATTATTCTCACCGTTACCTTTCATTGACTATGTAGTAACAGATGTCATATCGACTCAATCGATCACGACCGCAATATTGGATGCCTTTCGTTCCTTTATCGCTACGTACATGGTTAATGTTCTGATGAAATATCTAATCTAATCCTTGTAGACTGTTTCCTGTAAGCAATACTCGCGCTGCACCCTTCAAACTACTTTCGTCGGCCTTATAGTAAAATTCCGTGATGCATTTTTATCCCGAACTGTGCGCATGTGGAACAGTCTACCATCTTCTGTCTTTTCTCCGGCATACAATCTGCTAAAGTTTAAGAGTGACCTACATCATCACCTCCGCCACTTTGCTCGTGTCCCCTAATCATTTTCCTATCCCATTCCTGCCATGCTGTGCTTTGCATCATAAGGTATCCTCTGAGCCTAATTTGATAATATTTTTAAAAAATTCGCCAAAACACTATTTTGTTCTTCAAATTGTTTTATAGGTGTTATAAGTATCTAAACAGTTTCAGTACAGTTTAACACTGAATAGCACTGAACCTAATAAAAAGTTAGGATTAGGATTGAAAATATACTTAGTCATATAATTTATGGCATTGTGTGGTACGACCGAAGCAACAAGTTAAAACATAAATTTGGAGAACATAGGATTATCCGAATAATAAAATTTTCTTGAGTATCTACCACTGACATATATTAAATGGACTGCTTGATCTCCTGTTTCATGTGGCACCAGTTTTGATTTCAGAAAGTATGCTCTCACTGTCAATGCTACCAACTGTCGTACCACAAAAGTATTTGGGACTATTTGTGTCGTTAAATTATAATTATTATGAGTCGAAGGAAGTGTTTTTTACAAGGATTTTTACAAGCAATTTCACGTTCCTAATCGTTACAGTTCAGTGGGAAAGTATGCTCTCACGGAAAGAGACAGGAATATGAAAGTGGTGCCATTTGCTTTCATGCATTTTTGGTTCAACAAGCAGTCCATTTATATATACATATGTCAGTGGTATCTACAAAAAAAATCCTTTCGAACTATTCATAATAATGAATTTTTCCCACATCGGGTCACACTACCACAATTTTTAAAGAAAAAGGTACATTTCGCTTTGGCTAGCTGAAAGGAGATGTAAAAACTCTGTAAAATAAAATCGTCATTTTTTCCAAAACCATCAGAGAATCAATCTTTAAGCAGGCCATACACGATCCGTTTTGCCGTGATTTTACAGTAAAACCACGGCAAAACGGAACGTGTGTGGCGAACACCACGTTTTGAGGTTCGGATGTCTACTAAAACCAGAATTCTGGTCATGCCAGAAATCTTTCTCAAAATGTGGGTAAAACGTGGGCAAAGCATTAAGCAGGCCAAACACAATCCGTTTTCCGTGGTTTTACTGTTTTGCTCATTCATAATCAAACTTAACTTAATAATAAGCTAAGAAGTAGGTGAGATTTCTGAGTGTTTTACATTTTTAAATGTACACGGCAAGAAAAGGAAGAAAGAAAGAAAAAAAAAAGAAAAAAAAAATAAATCAAACTCTCTTTTAAACTTTTATGAATAAAGATAAAAAATGTGAAAGCGCAAATTGCATGCAACGAAACAGTATGGAAAATATTTCGTTTTCGTAAATGAATGAGAAGTGGCGGAGTTTTCACGTTTTACTCTCATAAAATGTTCCCACGCTTCTGTGAAAACCAGTTTTTGCTGAAATATTGTAAGAATTATTATTATTATTGTCACTACAAGTTGTTACGTGTGTGGGGCTCTTGACCACGTTTTAGGTTCTTATCTCGACTAAAACGTGGTTTTTAAAACGATGGGAAAACGGTTCGTGTATGGCGCCCTTTAGAGCCGCGACGCTATTGAATATATTGTTACGTGCAATAGAAAGAGACAACTGGTGACATCTACTGACAATGGAGAGTAAACAACTTCAGGTTCGGAGAATCGATGATGGAATCTTCGGGAAGGTTCAGGAATAGAATGAATAGAAGAGTCAAGAAGATTCTGGAATAGAACACTCCAGAATAATCTGGAGAGTATCTAGGGTATAAATATAACAGATGTCACCACCAGAAGAGAGTCTTGTCTTAGACGTTGCAGTGTTAACAAGCGAAAGTAATAAAGAAGCGAAAGTGCTGTAATTGGATTACGATAATTGAAAGTACAGTATTAGCGATAATTAAAGTTGAGTTGATTAATTGAATGATTGAGAATTTTATATGATTAGAGTGAAATAAAGAACTTGTATATTAAATATTTAATATTGTGCTTTAAATAACGAACTAAAAGGCCGCGCTCGCAGCCTCTAAACAAAGCAGCTGAAATATCCGGCGCAGGTAGAATGAAACCCCCAATATTTGATGGACAAAATTTGTGGCATATCTTCAAGAGACAATTCGAGGTAAATGGGTGGAATGATGAAGACGAAGCTATAGCTCTGGTGTTAGCATTTCGAAGTCCTGCGTCAGAACTCTTACAAACTGTACCGATTGAAAAGCATCGTGATTACACTTCGTTAGTACAGGCGATAGAATAACGTTACGGAGGTGAACATATGCAGCAAGTATATCGCCTACAGTTGCGCAACAGGATTGAAAAGCATGGCGAATCACAACAACAATTGCAGACTGATGTGGAAAGATTAGCGCATCTTTCATACTCCAGCGTAAATGCGGATTTCCTTAATAAAGTGGTGACGGAGGCATTTGTGAACGCTATTGTAGATCAAAATTAAGCGTTAAGGCTAGCAGGAAAGAAATCAACAGCAGAAGCACTAGCCTATGCATTAGTGTATGAATCCGCCAGACATGCTTCACGTAGTGCAGTACGAATGAAATTTCGGTGGACGAATGTACTTGTAATAGAATTCAGCCCTCACAGAGCACTCCTTCACGTGGTATTCTGCAATGTTGGAATTGTAATAGACCGGGACACCTACAAAGAGACTGCAGAAAACGCAGACGAGTGGAATCTCTAGATGAAGAGAGGAGAGTGGAATTGCAAAGATATCGAGCTGGGCAGCAGACTTGCAATAGATTGCAGTTATCACTGAGCATCCCTTCACGTAGTGTTCTTCGATGCTGGGATTGTAATAAATTGGGACACCTTCAAAGCGACTGCAGGAAACGCCGTCGAAGGGAATCAACAGAAAAGAAAGGGAGAGAAGAATGTCCAAGTTGGCGAACTAGAGAACAATCTATTCTTAGAAACACTAGACTCCAACCTTATGGCTTTGAGATCCAACATAGGAAAGGACTTATCCATGGAAATGCAAAAGCCTTTGTGCAACGTCCATGCAAACTTGAATGCAAACATTGCGGCCGTATGGAAGAAAAAGAAACAACAGCAACTATACAATTGGTAACTGTGGAACCATCAACAGCTTGGGACATCGAGAACTTGAGAACAGCGCAACGAGAAGATCCAGAATGGAAGGATATTTCAGGGATGAGCGAAAATCTGAAAAGCTACTAGGCTCAATGGAATTCTCTTCATGTTGAATGCGGTATTTTAAAACGCAAGTTGGAGGCATCTAACGGTAAATCATTCCGAATGCAAATAGTCTTGCCGGCAAAGTCAACGATGTTGTAGGTAAAATGCATCGTGGAACATCTGGAGAACATTTAGGAGTGAATAAAACAATTTCTAAAATACGAGAAATATTTGATTGGCTACATATGCGGGAGGATGTGGAGAAGTGGTGTCGCAGATGCACTGTGTGTGCTTCTTACAAAGGGCCGCCACATAGCAGCAGAAAGAAAATGTGTAAGTGTAATGTCAGAGCCCCATTGCAAATGAGAGCTGATGATTCAGGTTCGGAGAATCGATGATGGAATCTTCGGGAAGGTTCAGGAATAGAATGAATAGAAGAGGCAAGAAGATTCTGGAATAGAACACTCCAGAATAATCTGGAGAGTTACAATTATTACAATTATTACAATTATTTATTTCAAAATCAGTACAATAAGACAAAAGTCTTTACTTAAGTACATTAAACAAGACAAGCTATAATTTTATAAATGGAGAGTTGGGCACTAGAGAGAACCAATATGAAAAACATAAAATTACTATAAAGAAGGAAAAATAAAAAAAAAAAAAAACAAATTTCAATGAAATAAGAAAAATAATAAGAAAAAAAAAGACAATCAGAGATTAATAAAAAGAAAGTTCAAATTTAATCTATTTAATCAAAAACTAAAGCTAAACAAAAGAAAAGAAAAATATCCCAAGTCCGTAAGTGTGCAGAATCATTAAGGTGGACGCAGAAAATCACTGATCAAACGCCTAAAAGATGCTACCGATCTTGTACGCTGAATCTCAGGTGGAAGTGTATTCCAAACGCGAGTTATGTGGACAAAGTAAGAACCATCAAGAACTAAGCGAGGTAAAACTAGATTTAAATGTCTTTCACTATGCATAAAATTAATAAAGCCGAACAGGTATGAAGGTACGCCACTGTACAGAATTTTATGGAGTGATAGTAATGCTTTACGCAGTAAGTAATTATCCAGAGAGCAATCAATGATTTTATTCCTAAATGGCGTAATGTGGTCAAATCGCCGCAAACCAAATGCAAATCTAGTGCAATCATTGAAAGCTACTTCCAGTTTCCGCTTGCAGGCAGCATCTAGTTTAGGGAATATCAAAGATCCAAAAGAAAAATGTGGTAATAACAAAGACTTCACCAGATTTATGCGTGTAGTAGTTGAGAGAATATTGGCGTACAACCACAGCCGTCTAAGGGCTCCGTACACTTTGCTAATTATGGCTTTTACATGGTCACAACAAGTCATTCTAGAATTTAAGAATAAGCCTAAATTTTTTGCCCGACAAACAAAGGAAATTTGAGAGTATCTAGGGTATAAATATAACAGATGTCACCACCAGAAGAGAGTCTTGTCTTAGACGTTGCAGTGTTGCGAAAGTAATAAAGAAGCGAAAGTGCTGTAATTGGATTGCGATAATTGAAAGTACAGTATTAGCGATAATTAAAGTTGAGTTGATTAATTGAATGATTGTGAATTTTATATGATTAGAGTGAAATAAAGAACTTGTATATTAAATATTTAATATTGTGCTTTAAATAACGAACTAAAAGGCCACTCTCGCAACAATATGAAGAATCACTAGTAACACAGACAAGATTCTAGAGATATCTAGGTAGGTGGGTAGGTAGGTAACTATATAAATATCAATAAATAAAAAGATGACGGACTTTTTGAACAAAAATAAATATCAATGTTTTGAAACATTCAGGGTTTGAAATGCTCGAGCTTTTTAATTGCTCTTGCTTTTGCTCTTACTTTGCTCTTAATTGAAACAAAGTAAAATTACTTTGCTTTGCTCCGCTTTGAAAAAATCCTTAAGCATTCTTCATTACTTTGCTTTGCTCTGAAGACAACTCTGCTCTAAATGATTTGCTTCAAAAAACTTTTTGCTCTGACAATTTTTGCTTTGCTTTGCTGTTAAATGCTTAAAATACTTTGCTCCGCTCTCATGTTTTTGCAAAGAATAGAGAATAGAGGTATAACTTGTCGTCACTTCAAACTCACTTTTCTAAATTGGAAAACGGAAATTCAAAAATTTGGTTTTTACACGCACGTAACTCGCTTGATAACTCAAGAAAGAATAATTGAGAACAAAACAGAGTGAAAGTTATCTTAATAATAAGTTAAGAAAGAAGCAGGCGATATTTCCAAGTGTTTTAGATTTAAAATGTACACGGCAAGAGATGGAAGAAATAAAAAAAAAATTTAAAAAAAATCAAACTCTCTTTAAAACTTTTATGAATAAAAGTAAAAAATGTGAAAGGGGAAATTGTTTTCACGTTTTACTCTCATAAAATGTTCCCGCGCTTTTGTGAAAACCGGTTTTCTGTGAAATCTTATGAGAAATATTCAATGTTTTTTATAGCATAACCAATGTTTGTTAGTGTAATTTCTATGCAATTTGAACAGCACGTGCTTCTGTTTACATTCATTTTGCTCTGAAGGGATTAAGTGGGAGAAATTCATGCTGGATTCTCTGATATTTTCTGGAAAAATGATAATTTCATTTGAGAGGAACTTTACATCACCTTTCAGCTATACCCATCAGAAATTCGAAATGTTTTATGAAAATCAGCGAAATTTATCTTTCTTTTAAAGATGGGAGGTAGTGTGACCTGATGTACATTATTGTGATTAGTTTGATAGGATTTTGAGAGATTCAATAAGATTTTGTCGTTTGGGTAATCCTACGTTCTCTTGATTTTTGTTTTGAACTCGTTGTCTCAATTGCACTTCCATAATGCATAGCCAAGTGCTTTTCCATTCATGCAAAAGACGAAAGTATATGAAATTACTTGTTTCATTCTAAAAAACACCAAAAATGTCCAATTTTGTATACTGCTTCCCATCTTCTTATTGGGTAATCTTTGACACAGTAATCAATCAAAGCAATTCACAATTACACAACATTTCCTTCTCTCTTTGCATACACTCTTCTTGAGACTTGAGAGCAAAGTAAGCAAAGTGAGCAAAATTGCTAGAGCAATTTTAAACTCTTTTCACATTAAAAGCAAAAAGAGCTAATCAAATTTTCATTAAATACTTTCGGAGCAAAGAGCAAAGCAATTGCCAAAGCTTGTTTTAATAACCAGAGCAAGAGCAAGTGGGAGCGATATGTATTGAAAGCTTTTTTGTGGACAGCAAAGCAAAGCACTGAGACGTATGCTTTGCTCCTGATTGCTCCTGCTTTCAAACCCTGGAAACATTAACCGAGATAAAGTATATTGTAAGAAAAATGTTTCGCGTTTTTTAGGCAAGCAAACGCGGTAGCGGTGACAAAAGCGGTGGCGGTGAGTTGCTGCATGTTGCATTCTCACTGCCACCGCGGTAACGAAATTCATTTCATCAGTTGAAACAGTACTGTCATCGCAATGAGTGAAGAACTGATTTCAGTGGTAACATTAAACAAAATTCTGTATGACCTATTCACATCCAGAATACCTTGATATTAGAAAAAAAAAATGTTTTGTAATGTTCTGTTAACCGCGCCACCACGTCGGTGTGTGCTTACATTCACCGCACCGCTATCATCACTGCCACCCCTACCGCTTCCGCCACCCCCGTCGCGTAGGTGTGTACTTGCCTTCTTTTGCTGGAAAGAGCAAAATGTTTTTTAAAAATTGACTGTGTTCAAATTAATTCTATGCACACACCCGCCACATTTTTCTAATTTGGAAATAAATCGAATTAATAAATAAAATTAAATTGGTTTGATGATAACCACAAGATAGCAAAATCTATTTCATCATAGATGGCGATTTCAAATGTTGTATTGTCTTGGATTTTTTTTTTTTTTTAATATTTTTACTTGTCCACCCCACGCTTAGTTTTTGCTCATTTTAAATTAAAATTTACACCACAATTAAAATTAAATACGGTGTTTGCCCCTTTTCCAGAAAGCCCGTCAGTTATTTTTGAAAATGATTGGACCCTTGGACTTATGAAACCTATCCGCAATCCCTTAAAGCACAAAAAACAAAACTAGATTTTTTTTTTAACCATAACTACGTACATGAAAAATGTTATTGAATTTTGCAACGGATTTTAACAGGACTGTGCTCGAACGAAGCGGGCGGGTTCAAAAATCACAATATATTAAATTAAATTCAAAACATTTTTCACGATTCCCAAGAAAAATAAAGAAAAAAATCCAGGGTGTTTTCCTCCAAATAAATGAAGGGAAACAAATTTCTCAGATATGCCCAATCCGAACGGTGTTACCTGTGGGGATAAATACCTCTCTATCAGGTTTAATTTAAATCTTTTTCGCATTTAAAAAGAAGCAAAGCAAACATGTTGTTTTTTGTCAACGTCGAAGAAAGCGTGCCAAACGGACATCATTTAAATTCTTTTGTAGTTTAGATTTTATTTTTTATCCAATTTTTTGGTCTTCATATAATTTATTAATAATTTTTTTTTAAAAAAAACTGTAAAATTCTAAATAAATGTTATTCGAGTACAATTTTAAAAAGATTTAATTATTAGAAAGTTAAAAAAAAAAACAAATTCAAATCACGTTTTCCGGTGAATATTTTTGATAGACTTTTTCGAGGTGAGTGGAGAAAAGCTTGATTTGTTTTCTGTGCGTGTAACTTTCGTTGCAAATTTTCAATGTTTCGATTCTATTCCTCAATAAATAAATTATAATTAATAGCATTTACGTAAAGTAATAAGCAAAATTATCGACATTTTTTTTTAATTAAATTTAAGTTCGAAATTTTTAACTAGTATAAAACTCTATATTGTTGCGAGTTTTTGTTCGGGTGGTGACAGGCAGTGCAAATGATTATAAGGTCAAAATTTAAGATTGGTAAAATACTTTTCCTTTATTTCTGATGCATTTTTATTAAATTTTTCATGAAGGAAAAAATAACTTTCGTTTTTCTATATTTTTAAAAAAAATTACAAAACCAAAATCTGGCGCTGGCCACGACTGGCCCGCTCTATTGTAATTATTGCTACTTTACTTTCGAAAGATATCTTAAGCTTGTTAATGTACTTCGTGGGTGAATAATTCGTTGTTGGATTTTCTTGAGTAAAAATGTTACATCAAAACAGTAGTAGTACATTGAAATTTTGATTATTTTTGGATAGAAAGCAAAAATGAAAAAGCTCAGAAATGCATATTTAAGATCAATTTGACATTTTTTACAGAATATACTAATTTTTATGAATAAGTTTTGACGAAGAATTCAAAAATTTTGAATTGTCCACTTTTTTTTTTTTGATTATGTGAACAGCTATTGCGTGCATTTTTGATAATACAAACCTCAAACATCTGTCATAATGTGAATAGTTAACGTATTGTTTTCAAAAATTAAAAATTTTATCTAAGATTTTGAATTATTTAAATACCAGGTATTGCAACGACATTTCCACCTTGAGTGTAATTTTGTAGTGGCATTTCATAAGCTCTAGACTAGCTGATATTAGGTCTGTTTAATGTTCAGAGCAGCTCAGAGTAGAAAAGAGAAGCTCCGTTTAGGTTAATTGTCATATTAAAAGTAGGAAAAATCATAAACACTTTTCTGAAATTTTTGAAAGATTAATATCAAAAAAGATCTTGCTCTAGGTCACTCCAGTCCACTTCAGAGCAGACTCATTATTAAACACAGTTCAGTTCATATTAAAGTAAATATACTTGAGCACTACTCTCAATTCATGAAACACTGATTTGCATTTTTTTCTGCCCTTTTTTGCTGTAGAGTAATTTAGAGCAGCTCATTAAACAAACCTATGTAATATTTTTCGTATTTATTTAAAGGCAAACATAACTTGCCACTTGTAGGTAAGAACCCGCCGTTGTGCCCTATGCCGAGATTTGCCCTGAAGCCTTGGGTCAGTCTATTATTTCAACACTTTCACTACTATTGATCACTCAGAGCACTATTCATTGCCAACTGCACTGTTCCTCAGATCAACTACTTCTCATGCTGACGCTTCAAAACACTCTCGGCCACAACGACGGGCTACCGCACCAACACGGTTGGCTGGCAGATTTATGTTAGTATGTCTGGGTCCATAGGGATTTTCAGGAACCCGTAAAACTAACGCTTACAGCTCGGCCATCCTGCATTGTCACTGTCCTCAGTGACTCGCCACAAGCAAACAAAACTTCACAATCACAAACTTCGCTTTCACCTATTCACTCAAGTGTTCTGCTTCATTGATATTCCTCTTTCTACATTCAATCAGGTCATTCTCCCCATTCACACTCATCATGCATCACAAACAACTATACGATACTGTAAGCAACGATGATCACTGCAGAGAATATAAATATACATCATTTTTAGCCCTCGGTCGCTCACAAATAACAGAGTATCTAATAGATTTCATCGCAATACCGAGCGGAACAAAGATCTAACAATCTAGCCCGTATTCGGAAAAACGCTACTCTCTGAGATCACCCGTTAATGTGACCTCTCCTCCTTATTTATACTAATCAATATCAATAGCCCAACAGTCTAATGTTTTCGACAATGTCACAGGAAGAGTCGTAGAATCGAAATCTAAGCTCGGAGAGCCTGAAGACACGTTACATTCAGCGACTGTTAGTTTCAATTCTACCATCAAGTGATATTTTGAAAATCAAATTCAAATAAAAATAACATCATTACCTTGAAATTCCCCTTATCTTTGTGGACCGGTTTCTCGTCTTCTTCATAGTTTCTTCGTACTATTAATTCGCGAATGTCGGATTACAAATGCGTGGACAAGTTTCTCAAGTGGCTATGTGGCAAGTATTCATATTTCATTCAAGTTTTTAAGTTCATATTTAATTTCATTTAAGTTTGTAAGTTCATATATACACAGATACTAACTATTTTTTTTTGTTTTTTTTTTTTTAATTCTGTTCGTCATTGTTCGCAATTTCTGGTTCTTCATCACTTCCGAACCTTTCTTCACATAGTGCTAGCTCTTGAAGATAGCACCATGGTTTCATACCATCAGCAGCATAAACTGAAGTAAATGGACGACTCTTGATCAGAATTCCTGGAGGATCTTTGAGCACGTATCTATCCTTCCCGATAACTCTTTCGATGACATATGGTCCTTTATATTTCGGCAGATGTGTCCTGGGCTGACCAGTCGCTACTTGTTCACTTTTTATTAACACTAGCTCTCCTTCCTTATATTCACGAGGCGGAAGTCGCTTAGAGTTAACTTCCTTAGCTTGCTTGAACCAATTCACTTCAATTTTATCGGCTGCCCGACGACGTAATTCTTCTACCGAAATATTTTCTTGGTCTTCTTCCAAATCAAAATGTAGCGCAGCAGTTAACTCATTGTGCAGAGTTCGTTTTGGTTCATAACCCAACAATAACTTTTGCGGACTTTGACATGTAACTCGATGAGGTAAACTGTTGAGACCCCACTGAATATCCTCTAACGAGGTATCCCAATCTCGACCATCATTCCTATTCGTAGTCGCGGCAATTGCTGCTGAAATTGTCCTAAAATAACGCTCGATTTGACCGTTTGCCCTTGGCGTTTGCACGGCTGTTTTGGAATGAACGATGTTATTTTGCTCACAATAGTGCCGGAATGCCTTGGAGGTAAACGCTATACCCCTATCCGTAACTATTCTTACGGGCGATCCAAAAAACTGTGATAATTCGTCCAATAATTTCACTACATAGTTTGTGGTATTACTTCTCAAGGGCCTTAGTATTATAAACTTAGTAAACGCATCGATAACACCTATCAAGTGAATATTTCCCTTGCTACTTTTGGGATATGGACCCAAGTGATCCATATGAATGGTGTGAAAAGGCATTGGTTCTGTTCTATATGCGTTGAGTTGTAAATAGTTCTCGTCCCTTCCTCTTTTATTGTATGCACACGAAAGACAGTTGTCGATGTATTTCTTTTCGAAAGTCTTCATTCTCAGGAACCAATGTTTTCTGGATGTGTTGTAATATACGGTCGAGACCTAAATGTCCTAATCCGTCGTGTGACGTCTTCACGATATACCATTTAATACACTTTGGTGTTACGAATCTCAATCCCTCTGTAGTTTTGTAAAATAACTTTTCATTTTTGAGCTCATAATTGATCGCCGTTTACTTATACTTCTTATGTCTTCTGTTTGATAAGATTTCGATGAACTCCTTGACTTCGGGATCTTGTCTTTGAAGCGTGACTACCCAATCTGTCTGTGCTAACGTAACTGCAATGACTTCTCCTTGATTTTTTTCTGGCTCGATCTGCTCTTCTGTTGCAACTCTACTTAAGGCGTCCACGTGCGCCATTCTATTGCCTACTCTATATTCCAGTTCAAAATCATATTCTTGTATTTTCAACCACCAACGTGCGACTCTGGGTATGATATTCTTCTTCGCCTGGGTAGCCTTTAAGGATGCGCAGTCTGTCATCACTTTGAAAAGTTTTCCTAATAGGTAATATTTATACCTTTCAAGGCTCTCGACCACAGCCAGAGCTTCCAGTTCGTAACTATGGTACTTCTGTTCCATGCTAGTTGTCGATCTACTAAAATATGATACCGGCCGCTTAATTCCGTCTATTGATGACTGAACTAAAATGCCCGCTAAACCTTTTGAACAAGCATCGGTGTGTACCTCATGATGAGCATTAGGTTCATATGCCGCTAACGTAGGTCTATTCGTAAGTTTTTCTTTCAGTGTTTCAAATGCTATCTGTTGCTCTTCCTTCCATGTGAAATCGACATCCTTCTTCAGCAATCCGTTTAATGGGCCTGCAATACAGGCATAGCTTTCGATAAACCGTCTAAAATACCCCGTCAAACCTAAGAATTGTCTCACTTCCCATATTGTTTTTGGAACAGGATAGTCGTGAATCGCTTGACACTTACCATTTCCTGGTCGAATTCCATTTGCTTCAATTTCGTGGCCCAAAAAAACTTACCTTGTCATAAAAAAACTTCCTCGTTTTCAAGGTTAAATTTGCCCCTTCGATTGCTACCAACACCTTCGATATTTTGAATACAATAGAGAAAGATTCTTATTTGAATAAAAAATAAAAATTAAAATAATTTAAAATATTTATTAAAATTTCAGGCTTTTATATGAAAAAAGCCTTTTGGGGGATACTATTTATAGTCTAAGAGCTAGCAACGTTTTCGAGAAATGACTTTAGTTCGCCTAGTTTTTTTAAATGCCTTTCCTTAAAACATATCAATACTCATGCGGTCCATCTGGCTGGTGAGACGCGTTGCGTTTACTTGTGCGCATTCCGTTTTACAGGTAAAAAAAGCAGTTTTCAAAATCATTTTAGTTCGATTTTTGTTTTCTTCATCTAGACCAAGAGCCCGCAGTAAATTTTTGGTGTGAAATATAACCAAAAAATTTATGCATACGTATTAAGTTATAGGAAAGGCAATATCAAAAACAATCGTCTGGCAGGAAATCTCCGCGGCCTAAGTGAGTAATAGTATGTTGAAAACACCCTTTTTTTCAAAATTGAAATACTTATTATAACCACTTAATGCACATCTTAAAAAACAGAGATATTTTCCTTGACCACAAATATGTAGGTCCAAGACGGTTTGCGCGCGGCTAACCCCTTGCCAGACGAAGTTAAAGTACTGAAAATTTCGGATTTTCCAATATTCTATATAACCACATGAAATTCGGCTCAGAAGCAGAGCTAATATCCCTGAGCACAAATATGCAGGTCCAAGACGGTTTGCGCACGGCTAACTCCTTGCCAGACGAAGTTAAAGTACTGAAAATTTCGGATTTTCCAATATTCTATATAACCACATGAAATTCGGCTCAGAAGCAGAGCTAATATCCCTGAGCACAAATATGCAGGTCCAAGACGGTTTGCGCGCGGCTAACCCCTTGCCAGACGAAATTAAAGTACTGAAAATTTCGGAAAGTACTGACAAATATCAAACAAATCTTACAATTTCCAGCATTTGTGTTTTACTTTTAGAAATCGTTTTTTTGTTTTTTTTTTTTAATTTATACTTTGAATTCAAGTATCACTTTCAGATTTACTGTCATCTGATGAATCACAAGTGAGCAGATCGTTTTCGTTTTCTTCAGTTACATCAACTTTAAGGATATCTTGCAGTCTTTCAGGTGTGGCATTTCCCTCGAAACAATTAATTTTCAACTTATTTTCTGCTAACACCCAACCACTTTCTGTTGGTGATAATTTAATTTCTTCATTTTTCACCGCATTCTTCCATATACAACATATATAATTGCTTCTGTATATTTGCTGCAACAGAACTGCTTTGTATGTGTATATTTGTGCTCAGGGATATTAGCTCTGCTTCTGAGTCGAATTTCATGTGGTTATATAGAATATTGGAAAATCCGAAATTTTCAGTACTTTAACTTCGTCTGGCAAGGGGTTAGCCGCGCGCAAACCGTCTTGGACCAACATATTTGTGGTCAAGGAAAACCTCTCTGTTTTTTAAGATGTGCATTAAGTGGTTATAATAAGTATTTCAATTTTGAAAAAAAGGGTGTTTTCAACATACTATTACTCACTTAGGCCGCGGAGATTTCCTGCCAGACGATTGTTTTTGACATTGCCTTTCCTATAACTTAATACGTATGCATAAATTTTTTGGTTATATTTCACACCAAAAATTTACTGCGGGCTCTTAGACTAATCTGTTTTCGTAAGCATCGGACAATATAAATTCACTATTCCCAGACAATTACCTCGTTGCTAGCACCGTGCCAAAAAAAAATATTTTATTACGGCTGTAATTTTTATACGAGTTAATTATCGAACCAGATGAAATTAATTTGCCAGGCGATAACTCGGTTGCTCATTAGGTACCGGACCAATTTGAGCACGGTAAAGTGGTTTTTTTTCTCACGATGATGTTTTGAGAATATTTGATGAACCCAGCGAAATAGCACAATTTTGTCCTATTCTTTTTTTGTAGAGAATTTCAGGAGCTACAGAAAAGCTTCTGGGCAAAATTGAGATATCTGGCTCAGATTTGAGGATATTCTTGATAAAATACTGGAAGAAAAGATCCTCTATTATACACATCCGCTATTGAATTAGAACTTGGATAGATTTCCATGGAAAAAAACCAATTATTTGGAATATAAAAAATGACAAGTTTTACTTTGAATAGATTGAATACATTACATCTAGTAAGAGATTTAGAGTGAGCATTTATCCAAAATGTTGTCAGGTATTGGACTCTCAATAAATGCTGCCGTAATTCAGCTCTGCACGGTGGTAAGCTTGATGGATTGAAATTTCTGCATATTTAACTTTCTTCTGCATTTAACTTTCACTGAATTTTTTGACCGATACGTATTAGAAAATAAATGAAATCTGACATCGTTGACGTTGTTAATCTGCCGAACTGCCGAAACAAATCTTTCCAAGGTAACAAATGCACTCTTCAGTAATTTTTCATCATCGGTGGCAATATTTTGAAATGAAAGCTGATAATCTTCCGCGTCTTCCAGTAATTTGAAAAAAGGTTGAGTGTAATAAAAACATGTTATGGCCTAGAATCCTCTAGATATAGATGGAAGAACCCAGTGTTTTGTACAATTCATTGACGTTGTTGCAGCACAATGCAACACATACATACCTTTTACAATAAAAACAACAACAAACACTGGTTAATTTTAATCTATGTATTTATTCACACTTGTTTCTTATTTCACTTACGTAGCTCAGCCATGGAGTTAAGTGCTGAAAGAAAAACAAATAAAATTACAAAGAAAAAATTCTTATTATTAACACAAAAATTTATTTATGAAATAAATATTAATAGAAATACTTATCTGACAGATCTGGACATCTACTCTGTTAAATAATATTAACCGGCCTGCAGTCAGACATTCAGGTTTCAATTTCACAATTTGTAAGCCGCTGTAACCAAATGGACTCTTGCTTTAACTTCTGAAGGTTGGACACACTGATAAAGCAAATAACTTGGGAAATTTACCAGTGACGTCGGCCATATTCTAGAGGGGATGACTCACTCTTGTTACGGAGCTCCAGAGTATATAAGGCAGAAAGCAGCACAGTAAAATTCATTATTCCTCAGACGACCATCTAGGAAAGACCCTCATTATTTCACTAATAAATATTAAATATTTATTATATTCTACCTTGTGTTGAGAGGTAGTCTTGGCGTGGCTTTGGACCGTCAAGTATTTTCATATATATTCTACCTTGTGTTGAAAGGTAGTCTTGGCGTGGCTTTGGACCGTCAAGTATTTTCATATATATTCTACCTTGTGTTGAAAGGTAGTCTTGGCGTGGCTTTGGACCGTCAAGTATTTTCATATATATTCTACCTTGTGTTGAAAGGTAGTCTTGGCGTGGCTTTGGACCGTCAAGTATTTTCATATATATTCTACCTTGTGTTGAAAGGTAGTCTTGGCGTGGCTTTGGACCGTCAAGTATTTTCATATATATTCTACCTTGTGTTGAAAGGTAGTCTTGGCGTGGCTTTGGACCGTCAAGTATTTTCATATATATTCTACCTTGTGTTGAAAGGTAGTCTTGGCGTGGCTTTGGACCGTCAAGTATTTTCATATATATTCTACCTTGTGTTGAAAGGTAGTCTTGGCGTGGCTTTGGACCGTCAAGTATTTTCATATATATTCTACCTTGTGTTGAAAGGTAAGCTTGGCGTGGCTTAGGACCGTCAAGTAAATCTTTTTAAATATATCTGCTCTCCAGAGATTAGTGAATTGGCCAAAATATTATTTATATCATTTTTTATAGTAACTTGTTATAGAATTGTGTTTAGAGTTAAGTATTGAAGTTGTGAGTTGTTGAATAAACTTTTGGTGAAATTAAATCGTGGGTTCTTATTTGTAAACCTGCTCCTATTTGATTTACAGGTTTTAGCATAAACTTGCATATTATTCATTGGTCCTTCGAGCCGGATCCCGATATTTTCACCAGTGGTTGTTTGGAAATTCACAGTTTCAATATTTAAGGCCTGTTGTCACAATTTCATTTTTTTTTTTTACTTTCTCTATTATTGAATTAACTTATATAACCTCATCTAATGATGGATGTAAAATTAAAGAGACTTATTGCTAAACAAAAGGCTTGTGTAAGTGAAGTCCAACAAGCTAAGGCTAATTTCAAAAAATTATGGGAGAAATCAGAGCAAAAGGTATTGACCGAGGGTTATATATTAGAACGACTAGAAACTATAAGACCAGTTAGGGAAAAACACAGTGAGAACTATAGCGAAATAATACAAATGGTTAATGAGCTAAATGATGAGGATCTTGAGGAAATAGATTATTTCAAGGAAAACGCATATTCTGTGTTCGAAGAACTTTACTCAACTTATACTGGGGATTTACGGGAATTACTCCTCAGGATTAAAGGAAATAAAGCGTCGTCAATTGAGAGTGATCAAAAACAAGATCACGGGGAAAAAGTTTTTCCGAATATCAATCTACCAAAAATTCAATTACCCAAGTTTTCGGGTGCTTATGATACATGGAGGTCATTTCATGACATTTTCGTAACGCTTATACACGACAATACAGAGCTTCCTGCAGTACAAAAACTGCATTACCTAAAGTCTTCCCTTACAGGCGAAGCTGAGAAACTTCTCAAGCATATACAAATCACTACTGTGAACTATAAAATTGCTTGGGATACGCTCGTTGATCGTTATAGCAATAAAAGGGTTCTTGTTAACACGCAACTAAAGCTGCTTTTTAATTTGCAAGTCGTACAATACGAATCTGCATCTGGTGTAAAAGGCTTATTAGACAAACTTTCAGAATGTTTGCACGAAATCGAAGCATTAGAGGTACTTATAGTTGGATGGGATCCTATTCTAATCCATTTATTTGTACAGAAGTTGCCTTCGGAAACTCACCGTTTATGGGAACAGTCCCTTTCAGGCTCTAAGGAGTTACCTACACTCAAGACCTTCATTGACTTCCTCACAAAGCGTTTTCGTACGTTGGAAGCAATTGCTGAGTCTAACCCTAATAAAATCATACCAGGTTCCTCAGCAAAGCCAAGAACATTTCATACAAGCAGCAAATACGCCTGCCCAATGTGCAAAGGCAGTCACTACTTGCAACACTGCAATAAATTTAAAAATTTAGATCCCAAGTTTCGAAAAACCGATATCTTAAAATGGCGTTTATGTCTAAACTGCTTTTCTCCCAAACACAATGTAAATGAGTGTACAAGTAAATTTAAATGTCAAAAATGCAATGGATTGCATCATACATTATTACACGTAAATAAGACAGAATCGCCTAAAGCTCAGCCTTGCAATTCGGTTTCTTCGGAAGAAAGAAATATTAAGCAGATCGGTTCTTTCTCACAACAAGTCACCACTTCGACATGTAAGGTTCCGTCCGCCATGACAAAATCAGCATTACTTGCAACCGCTTTAGTACGTGTAAGAGCTAAATCAGGTTTAGAGATGACCATGAGAGCTCTCATTGATCCAGGATCGCAAGTATCCATCATGACAGAAAAATCTGTCAAACTACTACAGCTTCGCTGCCAGCGAACATCAGTTAGAATTTCAGGTGTAGGGGAATCAAACCACACATCTACTCAAAGTGAAGTTAACTTTTTAATGAGCTCATGTGTCCGACAGAATTTCTCAATTTCCGTAAATGCCTTAGTACTCAAAAGGCTTACAGATTTTCTGCCTCCATCTCGTGTGCTCAAAAGTTGGGAGCATATATCAAATTTAGATCTTGCCGACTCAAAGTATTTCTTACCTGGAAAAATTGACATACTTCTAGGAGCAGAAGTATATGCGGCAATTATTCTTGAGGGAATGAGAAAGGGACCAAAGGGTTGCCCCACGGCCCAAAATACAGAGTTAGGATGGATACTTTTCGGACCAACTGATTGTAACATAGAGGACAACTCAGTACACACACATCGAATATCTATTGAATGCGATGATAATGCAAATCTGGACAAGGATCTAAAAAGGTTTTGGGAAATTGAAGAAGTGTCAATGACTAGAACATTAGACCCAGAACACGTTCAATGTGAAAACTTCTACAAGAAAACAGTTAAGAGAGATGATTCAGGACGTTATCAAGTTAGATTGCCTTTCAAAAATCAGCTACCACCTGTTTTAGGACACTCAAGACCTGTGGCAATTCGCCGACTTTACCAAATGGAACAGAGATTAAAGCGAGACGAATACATTCATAAACTTTATACTGATTGTTTAAGTGAATACATCACTTTGAACCATATGACTCCTTTAAACAGGAGTATACGAACTACAGAACCAATCAACGATTATTATATACCACATCATGCCGTTCTAAAGGACAGCACTACCACTAAACTACGAGTGGTGTTCGATGCTTCTTGTAAGTCGTCGAATGGAAGCTCGCTAAATCAATTTTTAATACCAGGGCCTGTCCTTCAGCAGGACTTATTTTCAATAGTAATGAGATTTCGGAAACACCAGTTTGCTATGTCTGCCGATATTGAAAAAATGTATAGGCAGATTAACATACATCCACAAGATCAACACTTTCAAAAAATTGTTTGGAGACAAGGACAGGATGAAAATGTAACTGACTATGTTCTTACTACGGTAACATTTGGCACAACATCAGCGCCATATTTAGCTGTGAGAACACTCTTACAGCTAGCCAGTGATGAAAACGAAAAGTTTCCAACAGCTGCAGCAATAGTTAAAGAAGATTTTTATATGGATGACTGTTTAACAGGTGCAAATACTCTTCAAGAAGCTACGATATTGCAAAAGGAACTAAACCAGTTATTGGCTGCCGGAAAATTTGTCTTGAGAAAATGGACTAGTAATCATCCCGAAATTCTAGAAGGAGTCCCACCAGAACATAGAGAGCTTCAAACTACGCGTTCCTTGTCTGAAAATGAATCAATAAAGGCTTTAGGCATATACTGGAATCCCACTACGGACTATTTTACGTTTAAATTAAATTTCGGTCCTCCCCCAGAAACGTGGACAAAAAGAACAATACTATCACACATATCTAAACTTTTTGACCCTTTAGGATGGCTTGCGCCATCTATTATAATAGGTAAAATCATGATTCAGAGCCTATGGATTTCTGGTTGTTCATGGGACGAGCCCTGTCCCAGAAAACTAGCTCAAGAATGGATTATGTTGCGGGAAGAATTCTCAGCACTCATCGATTTGAAAATTCCTCGCTGGTTACGAACCTCGAAAAATACATCAGTGCAAATTCATGGTTTCTGTGACGCCTCTACAAAAGCCTATGCTGCATGCGTATATATTCGTATTCTTGATAGAAACTCCAATGCACAAGTCAACTTAGTCATGTCCAAAACACGAGTAGCTCCTATTAAGCCAACTACATTGCCTCGACTAGAGTTATGTGGTGCTACTCTACTAGCAAGACTAATCACACGTGTGAAAAAGGACATGGGTTTTGAGAATATTCCAACATTCACTTGGTGTGATTCAAAAATTGTGCTGGCTTGGATTCACAACCACCCAAAAAAATGGAAGTCATTTGTATGCAATCGCGTTGCAGATATCCAAGAACAATTACCAACATCAGTTTGGCGATATGTGCCATCAAAGGAAAATCCGGCGGATGGCGCTACAAGGGGAATATATCCATCAAATCTAATCAACAATAAACTATGGTGGAATGGGCCTAGTTGGCTCCAGTTAACTGAAGATCATTGGCCAACAACCAAGGTAGATAGCCAGGTTAAAGAAGAAATAGAATCAGTTAAAGTATTCACAGTAGAGAAAAATGATATTGAAGTAAACATTATCAAAAACTTTTCGTCATTTACAAAATTAATTCATGTGATTGCTCTATGTCTTCGTTTCTGTAATAATGCCGACAACAATACACAAAACAACGACGGCAGTGTCGAGAGCAATATCATCCGAAGCCGACCTCGTCAACCTCGTATTAGACGACGTAAATGGCCAAAACCGTCACTCGAAGGCATCATACCTACTCCGTATGAAGAGCTGCGTAAATCAAAGAAGGGGCGCTTCCGATATAGGACGGAGAGTGGAATGGTTGTGAAATTTCGTATGTATAAAGACGGTCGAGTAACATGGAAATAAATATATAATTATTCTAACATAAGTGTTCTTAATTTCCCCTCGTTCACTTTTCTCTTTCTTGGGGACACTCTCGTTTCTTTGCTGGGCCGGAGAATGTTGCAGCACAATGCAACACATACATACCTTTTACAATAAAAACAACAACAAACACTGGTTAATTTTAATCTATGTATTTATTCACACTTGTTTCTTATTTCACTTACGTAGCTCAGCCATGGAGTTAAGTGCTGAAAGAAAAACAAATAAAATTACAAAGAAAAAATTCTTATTATTAACACAAAAATTTATTTATGAAATAAATATTAATAGAAATACTTATCTGACAGATCTGGACATCTACTCTGTTAAATAATATTAACCGGCCTGCAGTCAGACATTCAGGTTTCAATTTCACAATTTGTAAGCCGCTGTAACCAAATGGACTCTTGCTTTAACTTCTGAAGGTTGGACACACTGATAAAGCAAATAACTTGGGAAATTTACCAGTGACGTCGGCCATATTCTAGAGGGGATGACTCACTCTTGTTACGGAGCTCCAGAGTATATAAGGCAGAAAGCAGCACAGTAAAATTCATTATTCCTCAGACGACCATCTAGGAAAGACCCTCATTATTTCACTAATAAATATTAAATATTTATTATATTCTACCTTGTGTTGAGAGGTAGTCTTGGCGTGGCTTTGGACCGTCAAGTATTTTCATATATATTCTACCTTGTGTTGAAAGGTAGTCTTGGCGTGGCTTTGGACCGTCAAGTATTTTCATATATATTCTACCTTGTGTTGAAAGGTAGTCTTGGCGTGGCTTTGGACCGTCAAGTATTTTCATATATATTCTACCTTGTGTTGAAAGGTAGTCTTGGCGTGGCTTTGGACCGTCAAGTATTTTCATATATATTCTACCTTGTGTTGAAAGGTAGTCTTGGCGTGGCTTTGGACCGTCAAGTATTTTCATATATATTCTACCTTGTGTTGAAAGGTAGTCTTGGCGTGGCTTTGGACCGTCAAGTATTTTCATATATATTCTACCTTGTGTTGAAAGGTAGTCTTGGCGTGGCTTTGGACCGTCAAGTATTTTCATATATATTCTACCTTGTGTTGAAAGGTAGTCTTGGCGTGGCTTTGGACCGTCAAGTATTTTCATATATATTCTACCTTGTGTTGAAAGGTAAGCTTGGCGTGGCTTAGGACCGTCAAGTAAATCTTTTTAAATATATCTGCTCTCCAGAGATTAGTGAATTGGCCAAAATATTATTTATATCATTTTTTATAGTAACTTGTTATAGAATTGTGTTTAGAGTTAAGTATTGAAGTTGTGAGTTGTTGAATAAACTTTTGGTGAAATTAAATCGTGGGTTCTTATTTGTAAACCTGCTCCTATTTGATTTACAGGTTTTAGCATAAACTTGCATATTATTCAGACGTTGATGCAGCATTCATGATTATCCACACCCATGTTGATCCAAAATTTTAAGAAAGCGTCGATATCAATTTGGCAAATATGGTAGATAATCCTCGAATCTGCTTCTTCATGTTCTTCACATGATAATGACTATTCCGTCGCTTTAATGACTCTATTATTTTCAACCCGATAAAAGAAGCATTTGTTGAATTTTAAGTGAATTATTTTATCACCAATAAAAGACTTCATATCATCAGTCCAGTGGTTGATAAAAAATATAACTAATGCTTCTTTGTATTGAACATTTTTCAGTTGAGTAGTAAAATTATGAGGACGAATTTGATTTAGTCATATTGAAACCTCGCTAGCCGATTCATCTCGACGTTTGAGTTTACTATCTTTGATTGATGGTGTAAAACATCAAGGCCAGTTTCTTTCAGTTGAGATACAATTTACTTTTAAAGCTTTTCCAAATTTTCCGTTTAAAATTTCATTGCATAATTATGTATAGCCGCTACATTTACTCCCATGCAAGCAAGGTTTGCTCGGGAGAGATATTTCTTTGCTTCTTATACCTCTTCCCTAGATAACCGGCTTGCATACTCTATCAAGAGTACTAGTGTGGGATGGCACACTCGAATCGATCTGGCTATTGATAATCAACCGAATTATCGTCTGGAAAATTAATTTCATTTGGTTCGATAATTAAACTACAATTACAGCCGTAATAAAAAATTTTTTTGTTTTAATGAAAAAAAAAAACGTGTGGCACGGTGTTAGCAACGAGGTAATTGTCTGGGAATAGTGAATTTATATTGTCCGATGCTTACGAAAACAGATGAAAAAAACAAAAATCGAACTAAAATGATTTTGAAAACTGCTTTTTTTACCTGTAAAACGGAATGCGCACAAGTAAACGCAACGCGTCTCACCAGCCAGATGGACCGCATGCCTATTGAGATAGTGAAAGAAGGGTGATAGCAAAGTATCAGCCGAACTAAAGTTCTTTTTTTCGTGACGTTGCTAGCTCTCGGACTATTAGTTAAACACACAATTTACCTCATTTTATGGAATATGTAAAAAAACTCATGGCTTAATTTGCCTAGATTGAATTGCCTGTTATTAAAATTTTCCATTCAAGAATTTTTCATATCCAAATATAGATCCATTAGTGTTCCGCGTTCAAATTATCTTCGTTTATGCAATTCATAGCATTTCTAAAACTTGATGCTTCATTATCGATTCCCCTTATAGTATATATATATTGTTTATTATTATTATTTTTATACTAATCGTCCGTCTCCATTTATTGTTGAATTTTTTAAACAGAATTATTTCCCAAAAAATTGCAATAAAAACGCAGTTGCTGCTGAACCATACCGGACTGTGATTCTCAAACACGAACGAAATAATCAAGTGAAAATGAAATGAAAATTAAGAAATTCCTGAATTCCTTACGCAAGGAGATACGGTATATTAATATTTATGCAAGTTCTTCGTGCCAAAATTTGTGGACAACGTATCGTCGTGATTCAATTGAATTCTATTTTTAGATACCATGATAAATGAGATTTTAATTTTCGTAAACGTGTATCTTACGTCCACTTTTCATGTAGAAGGAAGCACATGTAGGGGACTTCGAAATTAGTCATATTGAAAAACTTTGATTAGGCGGGAAAACATTTCCCGCCGCCTCATGATCATTTTCCGGTTAACTGAAAAAAAAAATGACAGCAACAGCAGTGCCAAGGTAACCTACTGACACTGTGGAGAGAAAATGTAAAATTCGTCAACGGATCTAAATTTATAAATTTTGCAGCATGGGAAATTCTCTAGTAATATTTACCAATACAAAAAAACTTTAGTTCTCTTATTCACTGTGAAGAAACATCTTTATTATATACCTACATGTTTCGGCTGACCTTATAGCTTATAACTATGGATAACGCCAACAATATAAGTCATAATAAACCAAAAAGAAAAAAAATTGGCACGAGATCTTAAATCATAAAATCTCTTTCATTCATTCACCCCCTTAGAATTAGTTGATTCAAAAAATGTATTTGTCTTAATTATAGAAATATTTTTTTTTCTTTTCTTTTTACCTCATGGCCGAAATTTCTTTTAACGAGACGCTTTCCTTTCGAAGTTGTATTCAAATTTTAATGCGACAATGTGTTTTTTGCAGAAATATATACTGAAAGTGCTTCACTTTCACTACCTGAATTCTTTACGAGCTTGATGAGAGGGTAATAAGTTCCACTAGCAAATTACTATTTTTAATTTTGTCTTTTTTTATTTTATTTTTATACTTTAATAACTTGGACGAGTGGGGCACTGACTTAGTTAAAAAAAAAAGGCTACATACGCCATGGGTGATATCAAAATAATAAAAAGTGTGAGGAAGAATTAATGGTTTGGACTTGTACCGCGCACGTTTAAGGACAATCAGAAATGTTGGTTGATAAGACCAAACATAGATTTTACTAAGAGTATAGGTATGTATGTGCATAGATGGCACAAGAACTAAATGTCGCATGCTATACGAGAACAGAGTATACAGAGTGTGAAATTGGTAGTGCATTCTGGAATGGACCATAACATGTTTTAGAGCGTGCCGAAAGCAAATGTTTTAATAATAGCAGTTTTGAACACATTTAATCGACTTCCTTCAAACTTCAGATACGAAAAAATATTAATCACTCGACGTATACATCACTTCAAATGTAGTGGTCCATTCCGGAATGGACCACCCAGCCATATAAAATTTATATACTTTTTTGGTACTGCATGCGACATCCATTTCTTGTGCCATCTATGGTATGTGTTAAGAAAAATGTTAAACCAATAAGGAAATTTGTGAAAAAATCAAACTAACAGTTATTATTCTTATCGAATTTGAGAAACTCATCACGTGCTTCAGTATTTCAATTTAAATCTAAAACGCCCTATATCTGTAAATTAAGGTCTAAGTAAAATATCAAGGTTACTTACGATGTCTAGGGCAGCAAAAGTTGTGGAACTGCTGGCGTTGTAAGCAGTTGAAAATTTTATGGTAAGTACCTCACAGTAAAATTTCGATCTGAAAATTAGAACACAATAGATAAAGCCCAATTAATTATAACTGGAAAATTTGGTGTTGTTAAAATTATGCAATCAAATGAACTAACAAAATAACTTGTACGATAATTGCTACGATAATTTCTTCTGTTTGTTTTACAGATTTCATATTAAGTAGGACACTATGTATGTCTCCATTAGACAATCTTATAAAGATACCAATGCAGACTCTAAAAACATATTCTACGACGGTCTGGATTTGATTCGGAAATTTGATAGAATAATAATTTAAATAAAAATACACAAATAACTTAGGAATTTTTGTTCATAATATTTTTCGCTAAAAGGAAAACTGATTCCGAGGAAAATCACATCTATAATCAAGAAAACCTTCCTGGGCTCTATCCAAATCTCTCGGTAGGTACATAAACCTAAAGATGAAGCTACACGGCGAGAGACATTGGCCTGTGAAGCTACACGGCGAAGGACTTTGGCCTCCAGAGACCAATTTTTTGTTCTCTGGAGACCCGTGTATACACTTTGGAGGCGCAAAAAATCTTTAAATAGACCTAGTCTCTAGAGACTTTTTTAACTCTAGTCTTCCATCGTGCATTTTAAATCAAACATGTCTCATGGTTCTCTCTCCGGTCTCTAAGTAAAAAATTCTGACAGTTCTTACGCTTTTAGACATGAACGACCAGCTCCCAGTAAATACTATAGTTCGATTTTCTGCACTTATCGGAATTGAAGAAAATACTTTCGCTTTTCATTGTTCCAGTATTAATCACTATTGTTTGACAAAATTATGGTTTTCAGCTTGGCACGTATTTCCTACCTATATACCTTTACTCAGGTGTAATACATACATACGTTACTTAAAAAAATTCTGAAAATATTCAATTTTATATACGTATTAGGTAGGTACATATATTTCCCAATACCTCGATCAAGAATTTTTTGAATAAATACAAAAATATGGCACGTAGAAATTTATGTTAATATTTTTCGAATCATCATCTATTACGAAATGTTTTCTTATACCTATTAAATTCAAAATAGGATACCTACCTTGCGAAAACAAAACCAAGCTCCATCAAATCATGTCCCCTTTTATCCTGCCTGCTACTAATATTCTTTATCTTCTTTATCTTTTTTCCATAAAACTTCTAAATCTAAATGTATGATTAGTTAAAGTAATTACTAATAGAAATTTAAAGTAGGACTAGGACCTCTAACTTGTTACAATCCATTTTCTACTGCGACATCACAAAATGGAAATGCATACACAAAACGTACGTACAAGGTTCCGCACGCACAGTTTACTTTCGTTAAGTTATTACCGTTACAGCTTACTCTTTTCTTTGTACCCAACACCATCTTCGCTGCTGTGTAATAAATGCTTGCAACACCATCGATTCTATCGAAACACTACATGTTTACTTCATTATCCACATACACACCCGAGCGAACTGCATATACAACTAAAATTAAAGTACAAACCTGCTGCTGCGGCTCATTCGGCCAGCCATCATGTCTCATTCACGATTCTTCTTCAGAAATCAAAAGCAAAGCAGCAACGCAACGCAGGCCACGAGAGCAGTGGTTGATTTTGGTTTGCTGGATATGTTGAAACAGAATAGAAAACTGTTTCACAGTAACAAAACAGTTTTATCCAAAAAGCGTTGATAGCACTAGACAATTAGACAAGCAAGAAGCGAGCACTATAATGCTAAACCGCTCCGGTTCCGTCATTCGATTATACTTCCATCTGTGCAAATAAAAAAGTTTTCCTCTTCGTCAATTAATAAAAATTAAATTTTACAGTTTCGATTTTTATACACAGTACTTTTCATTTCACTTATAGAATTTTTTAGAGAAAAAAAATTAAAATTATGATAAGAGCGTGCTGCATTGAAAGTTCTTTGTCAACTCTCGGTTTTTATTGATTGTAGAGTATTGGATGAAATGGAAGTGTTTATGCATCATTCGAGTTTTTTCATGATATTATCCGATTAAAAAGTGATTTTCAAATATAAATTCTGTGGAGATTATTCAAGTGATTGTTTTAAAAACAGTTTAATTCATAAATTTAATTATATTGTGCCATAAAAGTATAATTTTTGATAAAACAATTACCATTATTTTGTATGGACAACAACACAGTCATGGAAGTGAGGTTAGGTTCGTATCGAACTATGTATATGTATACAAAAAAAAATCATCTTGCTACTGTCACCTACTATCTGCTTGGATTGGAGGAATGTATAGAATAAAAATTGCTTAACTTTTAAGAATTTTTATCGTTTCATCATTACAACAAGACAAAAAATGTTATCTAATTATAGAAAATTTGCCCTATTTCAGCTGAATTAAGGCATTTTATCTTGCCACGGGTTGATTGAACGGCTTAGGTCAAATGAATTTTTCTGTGAAATAGCAAAGAGGAGTATTTCCATTCCCATACCCATTCCCATTGTGCTGATTGCACTGTTGTGTACGGTGTGTGGTGTCTTGCCGTAGTATAATATTCCCAGATTCTTGCTGACTTGTCCACTCACCCGTCGTGCATGCAACCTATACCTATGTCATGTGTGGTGTTCTTGAAATATATTTTCCTCCGATTAGCATGATTTGCAATCGATAAAAATATTTGTTCGCCTGATCTACCCACTCTGGGGCTACTATAGCAAGCAAAAGTTAGCTAGAAGCAAGCTTGCTAGCTAGCAGATGGTATCCAGGCCGTACTCTCTGCACAGCAGAAAGATTAATTGAAATCATTTGCATGCTTCACTTTCAATTAGTTATCTCGCACCTCTTCTTTTACGTTTTTTTTTTGTATTTAAATTTACAGTTTCGAATTTATTTTTTAAGAGGGGGAAAAAGAAAAAAAAAAGATCAATCATCGAAGACATCTTCCTGTCCTTGAGGTTTTTTTCGTCTTTCTTCTTGTCTTAAAGAAAATTAGCTCATCCACGGCCTGTGAGAAAATTATGTAATATAATTTTTTATTCTGAGTCTGAAGGACATTTAAAATTCACAAGTAATTCTAATTAGCTGTTCCAGTTGATTTTTTTTTTTTTTTGTAAACAGTTCTTCCTCGATCGGAGAGATAATAAAATTCCAGTCTATAGCCGATTTCCGAAGCTAATTCTATTTATTTTTCTATTCAGAATCGACGAATTTAACAGTTTCCAAATTTCTTCATTTAAGTGTCTGGTTACTCTATAGAATTTTAAGGATTTTGCGTAAAGATCACCGCATCTTATAACCAATTAATTCTATTTCAATACAGGGACGGTCCACAGTAGCTTTTGATCTGATCCAATGATCTCCCAGCTGATTACGGACTGACCTCTGTCAAAATCCTTCCCATTCCAAGCTCTGATTACATAGTACTCTTAAATTCTTCTTACACCAGAGTTTTGGGCTATATGTAGTATGTATAAACTAGGGAGGTAGGTATCTATGTAACTTCAGGCTCGCCAGATTATTAAAAACATCTCTAAAATTTGCCTTTCATAATAGTGTTACCGATTATATCATATATATCATCAAATCTATTATGCACTCCACAAACAAAAACAGCTTAAAATAACTAAAACTTTTCATACAAATTTGTATTGTTCTCTTAGTACAAAAAAAACATCTGTATCCAATCGAACATATCTGCATTCTTAATTTCTTTTGAAGATAATGTCCTTGTCTTAGGATTACATCATAAAACCTTGAATGCCACATTTTAAGCATTTTTATGATACTACATATGTACACATACATTCGGTATTTTATATCATTGTTTACCTGCAAGTCAGCCTCTATGCGAACTATAAACAAATGCTGAATTATATACCTAGATAAAAGAAAACTTTTCTACAGAGACCAGAGGACGCAAAATGAAAATATAAAAGCAAAACAGTTTTGAACTGAACCTACATTATGTGAGTTTAACAACTACTGAATGCTTTTGAACATATCAAAACATAACAAATTTTATTTGTATTTTCCATTTAAAAATTATTCAGCTAAATACCATTTTGCTGCATGGCAACAACACTAATCTACAAGAAGAACACACACCTTGGTGTCTCCAAATTTATCGGCTGTGTTACATTTTTTAAACACCACACCTCCGTCCGACACAGATTTTTATTTAATTCCTACCAGTCTATAATAATCTCTCAGGTTACAAATCATAGTATTGGCAGTCAAAAATATATTGACTCTTGAACTTGCAAGTCTAAAAGTAACTCATCATCAATACAACCCGTGCCGAATGAGCATAATTATAAATAAATCATTTGTCTGCCTAGCTGTGCTCTGAGCTATTTGATTTAGTATAGACTAAAAAACTAAATCGAAATAATTTTCTATGTTCATGTTTTCCCTGACATTACTGCGTGACCCGAACTCTGTTTGTTGCATTGCCAAAAAAAAAATTTTTTTTTTCAATATTAACACATGATTTAGTGGTGAACTGAATCATTATCATATGTTTCATTACCTAATGTGTGGGTACTTGGGTAGCATAAGAAGAAAAACTCATTAGGAATCGTAGAAATTGATAGCTAAAGGCCAGTTTGCAAAGGGTTGCAATATATCGTCTTCTAAGGATAAATAAAAGTTGACCTGAATGAATAAATTACAAAATTTAATAAAGAAGACTCCTCTAGCAGACTACAGACTACGATCCTGCCCTGTTAAATTTTGTATTATCGGCTCTTGGTTGTTGATTTTTTTTATATTCGAGAGAGAACATTGGAAAATTGTATGTTGCTGTTGCAGCTGTAAATAACTCTGGGAAGGAGACAACATATTCAGAGAACTTTATTAAAATGTATGAAATATTTTTTATTGATAAAAATTCGTGACCTTGCCCTTTTTGCTGAATTCCCCATCAATATTGGGCAAAAAAGTTCTTGTTGATAGGCTTTAAGTTATACTCCACATCGATAAGAAAGTGGCACTTTATATCAACGTCTCAAAGGAAATGTCTGAAGTAGCCTTACTAGTAGCCTTGTTTATAGAACTATTACAGTGATTGGGAAAATGCTTCCTTGTAATAATGTCAGATGGCTCCACTTGTACCATTTTGAACAATTTTGCTCACACTCAGGTGATTAAAAGTTCTGCACAAGGAGTTCAAGGAGTCGTAAGAGCATAGTCCATCTAATAAAACATACAAAGGGAAGTAGAATAACGAGTATCGAACGCCCCGCTAGAATATAAAATCACCGATGCCCCAATTTGATGCCTAACAATACCAGCAGTTCTTCGCTCCAATATTAAATCAACAATGGCTCGACCTCATGTAGGGAAGGCAGCAATTTTTTCTTTAAAATTTACTGGAATTTTTTTCCTTAGAATTGTAATTCATTATTGGTGACCGACAACCGATGCTTGACCTTTTAACAATTTTTATAAGCATAGACGCGTAGATGAGCAATACAATAAGCATTCAATTCTTCTTAAGTTGGATTCCCACCGGCGCGTGGTTTTACGATCCGCGCCATTTCGAGTCGGTAACTTGAAAGACGCGAGGTGGCTCGAACCCGTTCGCACTAAGTGGCTTGGCTCGTGAAACCAAGCTTTAGAAATTTACAGAAAATTTTTCGGCAGAGTTTTTATTTATTCTGGTCTGGTGGCCAACTAGAGTTATTTTCAGAAGTGTGCCGTTGCGGCCTCCAAAAATGCATATAAATTCTAAAGAAGAAATTTCCAGTAAATTTCTAGGAAAAAGGTGAGGCCTCCCTACATGAGGTCGACGAAACATTGTTGATTTTATATTGGAGCGAGTCATTGCTGGCTTAGGGCATGGCCACAACAGCACACCGCACGAAGCCCGCACATCGCATCGCCCTGAGCTTAGTGTGCGATGATAAAATTTATCCCTTATCTCAAATGGAAATGGCCACAGTGGCGCACCGCACCTTGCATCGCCCCCCGCACCAACCATTGCACTGAGCCTAGCACTGCATACAGGAAATGAGTTATTTCTTTTGTGCGGTGCGTTGGTAAATTTATCCCGACTGGACTGAATTTAATAGATTTAACGATATTTTAGTAAATTTTCTTCTGTGTACCTTGGTAACATTTATATCGAGTAAATTCAGTAGATTTATATATGACAGTAAAATATGAATCCTCATTGTCCTGCTTTCTTGGATGAGGAAAGAGAAAAACTGCAACACCTTACGTGAAAGGAAAATACTCTCCAGATGCGGATGGAGAAAGATATAGACAACATCACATTTTTTAATAGTCTGCTAACATGTTAGATCATCAGCTCCTTGGCAAAAGATAAGACTTCGAAATAAGGTTATGCAATTTCTCGTGGAAGAGTTTCATGATCACGATATGGAGCCTAGTAATTGTATCCAGCCCTGCATCTTGTCTTTCAGCCAAATGCCAAAAGGGCCGTGTGCAGATTGCGCTCATGGGGATGATGGGAGGACTGCTGGACTGGCTCTTCTCATTACACTCTGACGTATTGGCTAGACTTGGAAAACCCTCTGGCTGTGTGCCACTTGATGCGATGGTACCTGTAAGGGAATCGTGGACTGAGGGAAGTGCCTTATCGAGCCTTCCCAGATCCGCCCTAAACATTTTCACCAACGACTCTCTTACTAATGAGGGAGCTGGGGCAGGTGTCTACTTTCCTGAACCTGACATTGGAATGGAGTATTCACTTGGTAAACACACCACTGCCTTCCAGGCTTACTTCTCTTACAGTTAATTTAAAGAATTCCACTTACTAGCTTCACACAAAATGTCGTCCTCTTTAGAGGAACTGCAACTAGAGTATTGAATTCTGTCTATACTCGTTAACAAAAGCTGGACTGCGCTCTCGCAATATCTTACTTACTTCAGAACTCAAATATTCGAGGTTGCTTTAGGCAATGTGCAGTGCTTCACTGTGGCCATTAATTCCGCGATGTGCTAGGGAATGATTGATCTTGTGCTGTGCCAGCCACGCGGTGTTAGGTGCGGTGCGGCATTGTGGCCATACACTTACCCTTTGGTTACGTCTGCAGGATAAGCGCCTCTATAATACGACAAAACATATCGAATGTCCTAGGTCAACATAAAGAGGACCTTTTTGCAAAAATAATAGAGGTTAAATTAAAAAAAAAAGGGGTAAGAAAATCCGCCTTTCAATTTTTGGTTCGTCTAGGTGAGTACTATCATCTCCAACTCTGCTCTATTGACCACCTAGTGGGAAACACCTTGTAGATTTGTGGAAGTTATCAACCTTGTATCACATTAAAAAAATAAATAAATAGTTAGAATTTATATTCCTCCAAAAAAGTATTATTGAAATATTTGAAGTGATGAAAGACAAAATTGCGGACACATCAAACGAAAGAGAAAATAAACTTGTTAGGATACGAAAAAGATTAAACCGAAGATATGAATTAGATGCTTTTAGTACTCTTCTCAAAGAACTAATTCTTGAAGGTAGGCAATCGTATCGGAATCATTTACATGAACGTGAACTTGCTCCTATGTAGCAATCTAATTGTGCAAGTAACTTGCAGAGTCTGAATGGGCCTTAAGTGATGATGTGATTGCAAGTTCAGATCATTGAAAGGAAAATAATGATCGTTTAGACAGCGAACACTATGTAACTAGCATAGGAAATTGTATGTTGGGATGGCAAGTGCCCTTGGTCTTAAAATTTTGTTAACTTTGTTAAAGGAAAGCAAGAAGTCTGATTGAATGGAATTCCTGAATATTGTTATTTTTAGCCAAATTCTTTCAGTTTTGTCTACTAATGTATTGAAAGCCTAATAAACATTTTTTTCCAATACAATATTTGTTTGAAATAATTCAAATAAAAAAAAAACTCAATTTTCTTTTTATTCTAGTTAAATTCCTTAATAATTTCCATATCACATGGACACCCACCCATTGGATATAAACTACTTGCATAGGTGGTTAGATAGCTCACCAGGTGCTAAGTTACGCGTTTGCTCTACATGTCAAATATCTCACGACTCCTCAGACTTTGGACCAACAAAAAAGAAGTTTACAAGCAGTAATCGTAGGCATAAATCTAGCAAAAAACAAAAACAAAATACACAGTTTGTATTGAAACCGACGAAACAAAAAAAGATGGCACCAATTAGCGAAAAACGTTCACCACCACTAATAAATGATAGTGCAAAAGAGAATATTTCTGGTACCAAGAATCTATATGAAAAATTGAATAGTAAAGGTCCCGAGATTCTTGACTTTAGAGAATCATGGTTGCAAGAAATTGAAATGTATAAAGATCATGGTAAAAGTCAACTATTAACGCAACACAATCATTTACATACACCGGATGGATGCTTTCGTGATATGACAACCAAGGAGGGTATTAAATTGACGGAACCAGTAAAAAGAAGGATTCGAGCTAGAAGTGATTCGGATTCACACGATCAAAATAGAAGTCAAACACAAAAGGAATGCGATGAAGAAGTGAGTAATTTTTCTGATATAAATGTTTTTGAGCGATTTTATATGTGTTACTAAAACATTTTCTGTGTTTCTCGTTGTTTTTTCTGTTTTTTTTCTTTTTTTTTTCCATTCCTCATACATTGTTTTGTTGCTACATTTTTTGACTCGCAATCAACCAACCAACCAATCAAACTAATAACTGCCATCCATCAAAAACATTGCTTTTCTTGGCTGTATTATTTATTTAAGTTGGTTTTAAAGCGTGCCAGGGAGGAACATTATACGTCATCAAATAGCAATAACAGTCATCATATCAATCACAATACTCTACGTCCTATATTAAAAAGGAAAAGTCCTTCACCGCAGCCAACACCGAAAATAATCGTCAATCCCTATCATGCTAGCTTGCTAAGTGCAACAACACCGCAATTGATGGATAAACAAAAACTAATTTCTACAGTTAATGCTGTTAATAATGTCCAGTCTAGTGGTCCAGTTTGTTTGAATGGTATTAGTAAGAAACACAAACAGAGATCGAAATCACCTTTAAAATGTAAAGATAGTGGTAAAGATACTATTTTGCCAGTTACTGCTACATCTATTCATTTGACATCGCAATCAGCTCCGGCGGCGACAGCAATTTTAAATACAACAACGACACCAACTACAATTAATACCGATGATCCGGTTAATAAGATTGCTCAATATAATCATGATAAATCTAATGCTCGTCTTGATGATAATAAATCCGATGATGGTAGTAAATGTGATGACGATGAAGATGATTTTGGTGGTAAGAGTGATATAAATAAATTTATGACTGCTTTTTGATTACATTAATTTTATCTTCCTAATAAAATTTTATAGATATTGATGGTGATGATGTGTATGAATCGTCTTCTGATTCAGAAGATGAGTATAGAGGATACGCATATATGTTTGATTCAGATGAAGAGAATGAAGAACCTCTGGAAACAGATGTAACATCGTTGACTTCAAGTGGTACAACTACAACTCAGTATATAACACCAAAATCGCCCTTTACTCCGAGCCTATTCCGTTTTGTACCACCATACATAACTTTCTCTTCACATGTAGAAAAAGGGCCTCCGATACCATTAGATCTGCACAAAGTCCTTAAATGGAAGCATAGTAATGTTATGCCAAGGATTGTTAGGAGAGTTGTTTTGAATTCTGGATTTCGTTTAATAAAAAGTAAGTGGGAAGGAGAAAATTACACATTGATATAAAAAAAAACCCCCCATATATTATGTTCTTTTCGAATAGAAACAAACGATTGGATGGCAACTTGGGAAAAGCATATGAAAAGTCCTTGTTTTAAATCGATAAGATCACATCAAAAGTATAATCATCTTCCCGGCACATTCAAAATTGGTCGGAAAGATAGTGCATGGAGAAATCTAAGACAATATATGTCGAAACATGGGAAACAGGAATTTGGTTTTATGCAAAAGTATGCCTTTTTTTTTTTCATTGTACATAGATTGTGATAAAATATTTTTTTTTTCTTAGGACATATGTACTACCACAGGATTTAGAAGTTTTAAAAAGAGCATGGCCGCGATATGCGAAGAAATGTACAAAATGGATTATAAAGCCACCAGCAAGTGCTCGCGGCTCTGGTATTAAAGTAGTTAGTAGATGGTCAGAAATTCCTAAGCAAAGGCCGTTAATCGTTCAAAGGTATACATGTACATTTGCTAAAATTTAAAAATCTTTTCACTTTTCAATGTTTTTTTGCAGATATATAGAAAGGCCTCTTCTAATCAATGGTAACAAGTTTGATCTAAGATTATATGTTGTAGTTACATCTATAAATCCTCTAAGAATATTTTTACATACCGATGGTTTAGCTAGATTTGCTTCAGGTACACATAAATTACAAATTGTGTAATTCTTAAAATAAATCCAATGATATTAATAATTTTTCTTTTTTACAGTTCAATACAGTGATAAAATAGATACTCTCAGTGATCGTTGTATGCATCTTACAAATTACAGCATTAATAAATTATCAGCAAATTATGCTAGAAATGAAGATTTTAATGCTTGTCAAGGGCATAAGTGGACTCTTAAATCTCTTTGGTCATATTTCCGACAGAAAGGAATTAATACAAAACGCCTTTGGGGTACACTTCGTAATTTGGTGATAAGAACAGTGCTCTCTGGTGAGAGTTGCCTTAATCGAATGTTTAAAATGAACGTAAATAGCAGATATTGTTGCTATGAATTATTTGGTTTTGATGTCTTATTGGATGAGAATTTAATTCCTTGGTTACTGGAAGTTAATATATCACCATCATTGCATTCAGATCTTCCTCTTGACTTGCATGTGAAAGGACCTCTAATCCAGGCTGTGTTGAATACTGTCATGTATCAGGTAAGTGTTTTTTGCAAAATAATAATATTATTATTTTTTCACTCCCCTTGTCTTGTGTACTCAATTACTTCTTTCAATCGGAAACATATATTTTAAATTCGTAATAGTTCTATACATTTTTAACATGAAATTGCCCTTTTCTTCATTCGATGTAATTACGTAGATATTACCCGTCTCCGCCTTCATAGGACGTATGCCCTTATTTATATTCTTCCAACGAGAAATACGTTTGTAATAATGACAGAAAGCTTCTCAAGTTCCGAAAAGGCCAGGAGGGAGTAGATGAAAGGACAGAAACCAATGACGGGGCACATCTTTTCACAAATGAGATTGGATTGTTCTGCTCCAAGACCGAAATGAAAAGAAGAATTCAACATTTCAGAAATATTTTCATTTGCAGGTCAGCTGATATTTTTCTTAACGATAAGATTACTCAGGCGAAAATGTTGCAGTCGATCACGAAATTGATAAATAAGTCTTGAGATTGCTTGAAAAGAAGAATTCAACATTTCAGAAATATTTTCATTTGCAGGTCAGCTGATATTTTTCTTAACGATAAGATTACTCAGGCGAAAATGTTGCAGTCGATCACGAAATTGATAAATAAGTCTTGTTTATGGATGACTAGAACGAGGCTGATTGTGGGTATATCTATGCCTTGGATGCTTTTAAGATTATAACTGTCACCAGTATATTTACATTACAGCAAAAATTTAAGCATGCTGTTGTTATCATAGACTTATTATAGAACTTTGTAGTTGATCTAGTCTCAGGTCATTGCTGTAAATATTCCTCGGACCCCTACACATGTCTCTATCCATTCTATTATACTTATACTCTGAAACTACTAACTTTGTACCTAATTCTTCTTAAATTTCATTTTGCAAATTATTTTAAAATAAATATCTTCAAAAATTTGTAGGTTCCTCCAAAATTAACCGATGAACAGGAGGTGATGATATTAAAAGAATTTGGACTTAGAGGTCCACTTTGCTATGATCGACGGCTGTACACAATGTGTCTTTCATCTGAAGAAACTAAAAAGCATAATCAATTCACAAACAAAACTATTGAGTCTAGAAATGATGTAAGTTTTCTAATTTATTATTTAAAGCTCTGTTTAGTTCTAATATTAATATTTTTGTAACTGAATAGTATCTGGATGCAATCCTTGAAGATTTAACACCAGACGACTTGCGGTGCCTTATAATAGCCGAAGACGAATTAGCTCGAAGTGCACCAATGGAAAGAATATTTCCCGGTCCAGAATCACATTTATTTTTGAAATTTATTGAAGGCCCCAGATATTATAATCGACTTTTGGATGCTTGGGAGACGAAGTATGGTAAAAATAAGCAAGACGGAATTAAGCTGCTCCAAAAACACTGTGACAATGGACGACATCTACAAGTTCCTGCAGCTGCTTTAAAAAGAGTATTATTATTTTTTTTTTAATTAACTACAGTTACTAGCAACAACATTTCTATATTATTTCTTCCTAGGAATCGGTAGAAAAAGATGTAGGAGGTAATACACAGGATCAAAGTTGTGGTGCTGATCAAAATAAACAAGTGCCGTCATCAAATTCTTCTGATTCGAACAAACTAAATACAGATTCAAATGATTCAACGCTCAAACCAAACTCTTGTTCTAAGCAACTAACTTTTCCACATAAGCAATTAAATGGAGATGTGTGTCGTGGCCATCGTGCCATAGCTGTAGAAATTAAGGTAAACAAATTTTTTGATTTCCCATCTCCCCAGTAAGTAATTGAATTTATTTCTAACCTTGCTTCTTCTCATTTTAGTAACAATGGGCTGTTAAGACTGATTTGTTGTATCTTTACTTCATACTCGTGGGATTTTGTGAAAAATCTAGATAGTATTGAGCTAGATGATATTCACATGTTTTTATGAAGAATTTGAATTTCTTAATATGTTTATATTTTGGAAAGAGTAGTGTGTACAGTAAATAAAAATGCCCAAATTAGTTTTCGTTGAATATTTTGCTATTTTAATATAAGCTTGTGTGTGCAATTTAATGAAGGAACTGTGCATAAAAAGTGTGGATTTTGGCTGAGGGACCGTTGTAGAATATACACATTTCACATAACAATTTGGAGAAGTTCTAAAATCACCAAGAACAGAGATTGGCTGCTACATAAGCAGGGTTGTTGTGATTCAGAGCTTTGTATAAACGAACATCCATAGCAGACGTGTGTGGGAGTGAAAACTACTACAAATAATTGTGCCTTCATAGACATAAAAAATGGTGAGATGAGATACATTCACAGCAAAGAAATTTGGTTTAACAATTTTAAGGATCGGTAAATCCTGGTAAAATTCTTAAACTATCTTGCCTTCAGTTATAAATTTTCTTCGGAATACAAAAACAATTTTCTAAACTGCAACAAGCAGACTTGCAAGTTTCAAAAGGTGAAACTAGGACAGAGAAGAACATGTTAAATTTAGGAAGACCCTTCAATATTAAAATATTTGAATTTTCTTGATAATCCGTCGTTATAAAACTCTCATTAAATGTTCAGAAATTTGTGACAATTTAAACAGACTGATGGTAATTAAAAATAGCTTACCTAAATGCACTAAATTAACATTTTTTTTCACTAAAATTATAGTATATTTTAAAATTTAAACAAATTTTCTTCAAACGAGGTTACTTTTGGTGTTCACCTTCTTTGTTCGTAAACGTCACGAAAAGTAACGGATTTAACGAGTTTCGTTTAGCAGTATTACCAACAAAATTACAATTGAGAAAAACTTAACGATAAAGTATTTTTGAACTTTTTAAGATGGTTAAAACAGACCTGTAAAAACTAAAGCCGAAAAAATTGCAGTTAATAAAAATGTAAATCCCCAGATTTTCAGATGCTAAATTTGTCAAAATATACAATAATACAATACAAAAATATTTTATTGAAAGAACAATAAAAGTGAAAATTTTCATTATAGATTTTAACGCATATAAAATCTTCATACAAATATGGCTTTGCTAATTCAGAAGATTAGTGCGGAAATAAAAACAATTGCTAATGCCTATAGTTACTTAACGATGTAAGTTCCTTGCACGTTTCTTCCATGCAAATCAACTTTAACTGTCTTCAAACTCTGAGCTATAGAAATTGCAATATCTTTCGCATATAATTCTCGAGATTGTAAATTAGTGGAATTATAGTAGGTATGTAGTTTATAGAATAAAAAAAAACTAGATTCTACAATATGTATGTAATCTATTTCGATTAACTTCTGAGTGTAATAGTTAAGAGCTGACAATATTTCAATCGAATATAGCCTATATTTTAATCACTTCTAGTCAATATTAGATGAATCTGTCTTAAGCTAAGATAAATGAGGATGATTGAGAGAAAAAAAAATAAAATACTGTAAACAGTGATTAGTATGACTTTATTTAAAGTGGACAAAAATCATTTAATTCTATAATAACAAGCGCTATCTCAGGTTACGTTTAGTTGCAGCCTGGAAAAGGTTCAACTCGATTTTTTCTCAATATAAACTGAATTTTCCTATCCATATCTTCATTATATATGGCTTTACATTTTTCAAAATTCACTCGTCTACGAACCTTAAAAAATAAAAACAAAAAAGGAATTCCGATAAATTTGTAAAAAGAAGTAAAAAAGCACAGGAAAAGTACCTGAAAAGGCTTTTCATAATACCGTGTCCTTCGAAACTGATCAAAAATTTCCTCTTTTCCCAAAATTCTATTTAAAAGGCGACAGGCTTCCTCAACATTATTATTATTCACAAAAACTGTGCGAGCTATAAATTTAGCATGCCTCATTTTATTAAATAACTTTCTTGCGCTTTTAGTTATTTTCTTAACTGTCACAATTTTATAACCACAATCTTTTCTTCTTCTTCCACAAAAATAGGACTACCACGAATCGAGCTAAACTGTTGTAAAAAAAACTCGAAATTAAAAAATCGAATTAATTTTGATAAGAATGAGACTGAATGAAATACGGCAGATTTTTATTAATCATTATATGCTATTAGCAGATTTACTTTTATTGAAATTGTAAACAATTTTAAATATTACCTTTTCAATGTAAATGTAGATTTGTGGATTTGGAAGTTTTCATAGGGTTGGGATTTTTAGAGAGCGCAGCTGCAGCCAGTCGGTAGTGAGAGCTGTCAAACGTGAACGTCAGTTAACATTTTTGTTTTGATATTTTTCTTCCAATTAAATAATGTTTCATGTAAATCAGTTTCCGAATGATCTTATACAACAATATTTACAAGCTTGCAATAAGCTGAAAAAATTCAAGAGAGTTGTTTTTAAGTAAGTTCCATTTCGGATTACTTCGTGATATGAAACTCCCTCTCATATTTTGCATTATTTCAGACGACTTGTGCATAACGTAGCAGACGTCTCTAATGATTTCCATAGGTTGGCAATTAAATTCGAAGATGCCTTCATTTTTCAGTATGCGGCAATGTGTTACTTAGGTGCATCCAAGTGTGAAAAATCACTAGGTTTGTTCAGTATGCCTGTGTATTTTAGTAGCTAGTACATAATGATAGGGTATTGCTAGTTCCCTTTATCTTCTCCAACAATCTATGTGGGTATCCACTCGGTGTAATGAAATAACTTAATAAAACAGTTCTCTAGCACCCTTTTACAATAAGAGCATAAGATCGCTTAAGAGCCCTTCCGAATCATACAAATTGTTTGTTTTAATAGAATAGAATAGAAAAGTCCCCAGCCGCTCGGCCACGTCCTCAGACGTTGGGCATTACGATGTTACAAAGATTTACATTTAACGAGTCTTAATTAGAATGAATACAAAATAAATGTTAAGATTAAACGATAGCATATAGACAAAGAAATTAGTTGTATTAGAAGATACAATAAATATA
Organism: Dioctria rufipes; assembly: GCA_963924295.1. NCBI lineage: Eukaryota > Metazoa > Arthropoda > Insecta > Diptera > Asilidae > Dioctria > Dioctria rufipes. Next base: position 16,484,936 of record OZ002745.1, read on the forward strand.
GATACTGCCGAACTAGGCTAAAATAATTATGTTGAATAAAATATAAGAGATACATGTAAAATAACAAGGTTCCCTAAACAATTATAACGCGAAGATGCCCTGATACATTGAGCGTAATTAATCCAAAAACATATGCAAAAGTGAATATCAGGTATGTTATACCAGCAATAACTAATGAACAAGCGCGCTACAACAAAAGATAACTGGATGACTTGCAACTGGAGAAAAGAACAACCCAACGGCAAACATGTAGAGCAAAGACCTTAACTTAGCTTAACGTGTCTGTTAAAATAAAACAAAAATAAAAAGTAATGGAAAGTAATGGAAGGCAAATTGGGCGGGTTGAATGGCTCGGATGGACTCCAAAATTCCGAGATGTGCAACCCAACATCACAGAAGCCAGTATCACAGTCATTTATAAAAATATACATTTATAATTTGCATTTTTTTTTCCCCTTAATTAGTAATATGTTGCATTGCTGGCTCTTTGAAATTCTCAATTGAGCCAGCCGATCTGACTTGTCTAGGCAGGGAATTCCAGAGGCTCGCTCCAACTTGGTAGATATGTTTAGCTCCAAAGTGTGTCCTGAACCTGGGCAGGACCAGCCTGAAATTGTCATGATTACTCCAGGTCATTTTTTCTTGAATATAATTCGGTAATGAGCCGTTCCTGCTCCTGAATATAAATGTCATAGCATTGAGCTCGTACACCTTGTCCATTGGTCCCGGCAGTAATAAATTAGTGAGTGCTGCTACATGAGATTGGCGCCCTAGTCTGAAAGCATAGCGCAGACAGGCCTTGAACGCACGCTCTACTTTTGCTAAGGCTGTACAGTTCAGTGGATACATTGCCACATCCGCATAAAAGAACAATGGTAGGACCCGCGGAAGCAAGTGGTGTGATACTGCGTATAAGGAGCGTAGCCCAAAATAGACCCTTGAGCATAACAGATTGACATGTGCTTGCCAGCTAAGGCATGTGTCCATGAGTAGACCCAAGTTTTTGATGTAGGATGAATCTAGTGAGATGATGTGATCCTGGAGGCGGACCGGGGGAAGTGTGTCTAGTGCGACTCGGCTACTGCCATTGGAGCAGTATATAATTGCCTGAGTTTTTGTAGGGTGTTTTTTCATGAGCCGTACTTGGTTAAGAATTTCAGAGTGATGGCTTCTAGTTTAAAATTTGTTGTCCCAAAATTTTGTAAGACCTAGGCGTCTTCATATTTTATCAACTAATGAGGATCCAATTCAATACGTTATTGAGTTAGTGTTAAGCAAAGAATAACTTTTTCATGAAAATAAAAAAATTATAAAATTAAAATTCAATAGTAAATCGATTTTTGACTTATCATTGAATTTTAATTCTAATTTTTAAAAATGTGCTGTCAATTACATATAAAAATTTACAGGACTTTCGTTTTAATCAACAAAACCTTGGGTAACTGGATTTTTGAAAAAAATCAATTACGAATGAATGATCATTGATTTTGTCCGTCTGCCTAGGGTATTAGGCAGCTCTAGTTAATCACGTTTGTGATTAAATGTTTAAAACGTTTGCCTAAATAACGATTTAATTGATTTCTTTACAGGAAATTTAGTAGGAGAAATAGATTTCTTACTCAAATCAGCCAAAGCCTTTGTTAAAGCAAATGAAGAAATTGAAAAGTTACTGTTAGGAAGCAATAATCGAGAATACATCGAAGTAAGTATTATAAAACTAAGCCCCCTCCATTCATAAAACATATATTCTCTCATTTTAGGGTGCTTTAAAATCATACAGTCAAGTATTGTCACGATTAGAAGATGACTCAGTTATGAAAGCAGCTGTTATACGAGAGATAAAAAAATTAAATCAAACATTTGAAGGAACTAGTAGTTTTTCATCACCATGTCATCGAATCTACGATCTAGAAATTTCAGCAGCCGAAAGTGTTTCAAACAAAGATTATGTTTCTGCATTAGAAAAACTGACAGATATATTTGATAATATTACAGAACGAAAAAAGGAATCCTTATACATAGATCTAATGAGTGAGATACAAATTACACGTTTATTGTTACTATTAATCTTAGATTTGCCCCCGTCGCGACAATCACCATCTCACATTAAGCTTTTGGAAAGTTACTCAAATATAGAAAATAATGTTTGCGAAGTAGATGGTAACACAAATATTCCATTTTGTATTCAACTCTCCTTAAAGGATCTTGTATTGTCATGGAAAGAAAAGGATAAATTGAGTTTATCCGATTCTATACAGGAGCTATTGAGATATAAGTCCCTCACGAAAGAGCATGGTGAACTGCTAGAAATATTGTTAGCTGCATGTTGGAAGGCTGACTTTTAGCTTAGTATATAATTATATTTCTATGAAGTATGCATAGTAATTCTTTTTCTAAAGTTTAATTATTTTGTTCTCTTTGATTATTGAATGATATATTTATGTTAAATATAAAATTTAATTGATTTTTATGACTTTCTCTTAATCTGTTAATCTGAACATAGTTGGTCGATCGTAGGATACGAGACCTCATTTACGTTTTTTGTAAAGTAGAAAAAACGTGAATGTGTATATTAGTTGTGATCGAATTAGGTTATCGACATTTTTTTTCTCTATAAATTAACAATATTATTAATCACTTACCTTTTGCTCTTCTTTATGTCTACTTCTAAAGTTCTTTTCTCTCTTGACTTGAATTTCTAAGTTGTTGTTGGATTTCTAATCACGATGTCAACATAATGTAAATCATTAGGAAACCAAATTATATGCTTAAATTTTGATGTCGTCCGTGATTATGATATATATTAAGAGATCAATTGAAAAATTTTAGAACTCCGTCGACTGAAATTATAAGGAAATGAAGGAAATTTTATAAAAAAAAAAAAAAAAACTAAATCAAAAATATAGTTTATGATAAAATCGATAAGATATCTTTAGCTTCATTTTGAAATGTTTTTCAATGATATAATGAGTTTTATCGAACTTAAGAGCTCGTACTAGTTCGTTTCATTTAACCAAAAGAATTAAAATAACATTCGCAATACTGGTGATGAACGGCGGGCAATGTCATTGCATTGCACGCTTACTGCCCACGGCGATCTCCGGTAAACTCCAGATAGAGTCATTACTACATTGTGTTTGAGCTTGTTACAGCCGAAACACCAATGTGGTGCAATGGCCTGCCCTGGAGTTGAGCCAGCCAATTTGAAGGACGTCTCGTTTCTACGAGATACGGCAGTTTGTACAAAACTGGTACCTGTGTGTAGACGTCGACGGCTGAAAACAATTGTTGCACAGCTTCATTGTCCTGAACTCATCTACTTCGAGGACAGAGCAATGCGATTGAAGCGGTCGCAACAAGATCAAGTAGGAGTCTGATAAGAAATCAAAATCACGCTAATTTAACAGACAAACTTTTTGCTGACGCTTCAGTCGCATTGCTCTGTCCTCGAAGTGGATGAATTCAGGACAACAAAGCTGTGCAGGAATTGTTTTGAGCCGGTTACGACGTCTCGGTCTCCCCAGTTTTGTACAAACTGCCGTATCACGTGGAACAGAGACGGCAAAAACATTACAAATTGGCCTGGTACAACTCTAGGCCAGGCATCTGCATCAAAACTTTTGGTGGAGTACTCGCCTTTCCTAACAGGGATAGCTCCATTGACGTTTCGGCTTTTGCCCAAACGTATAATGCAGCCATGACTCCCATGTTGAGTTTAACGGAGCGCAGTGGCGTGTAGCTACTATTTATATATCATGTATATATAAATATTTATTTGCACGCCAGACATTCCCCACTGGTTATCTCCGTTAACCGGCGTAATATAATGAGCCTACATGCCAACGAAGCAATATACTTGCATCTAATTGACAATCTCAGCTCATACTGTACTCATAGTGAAACAAAAAGGGAAACACAACAAATTCCCAATTAATTAAAAATTTTATTTTTCTTAATAATGAATTATATAACAAAGAACGCTTTCTTAAAAACGAAATGAGATTGCCAATAACGTTAACACTTAATTAAGAAAATACTAAGGCAAGTGTTCAAAAAAATAAAAGTTCTTCTTTACTTAAAACTTAGCCGCAATAAACAGTTTAAAAAACTATAATTAAAATTAATATTTACATCTTCTCAGGAAACGACATACGAAACATAATAAAGCTGCAGATTTATACACTTACATAAAAACATTTATACGGCCAGGCAGACAGAGAGGAGAAGGAGAAAGAAAGAGTAAACATTAACATCAATCAAACAACATCCAATTTTGAGGTGTAACATCAGAAAAGGTCAGATTTTTTTTTTTTTAAATACATTCACCACTCTCATCTAGGATATCTTCAATTATATCCATCAGTTCTCCGAAATTTGGTCTACTTTTTGGATTTTCATCCCAACATGGAAGCATTAGCCTTTCGTAAACATTATCAGGGCACATGTTTGGCTTTTCTAGTCTAAAATTTAGAAAGAAAAATTATTTTTAGGAAGGCGGTAAACAATTGTTTTTTTTGTTATTATTATCAACTTACCTTTCACCTCTTTCTAATCTATCCAAAAGTTCACTTTGAGACAGTTCATTATCAGGATCTAAATTTGGTTTTTCTCCACGTGAAAACATTTCAAACAGTGTAACACCGTATGACCAAACATCAGATTGGAATGAGAATTTATTTGTTTTTATTGTTTCTGGGGCATACCTGTAAAGAAATTCGATAGATTTTTTATTTTTTGTAAATAATAGTTTCTGTAAAAACAATAAATCCTCATACCATTTTATAGGAATTTCTCTGTCACTTTTAACAAAATAGTATCCATCTGAATCAGCGAATTGTGCGAGACCGAAATCAGAGATTTTAACGCATTCACTATCTACTAAAATATTTCTAGCAGCCAAGTCACGATGTATCACATTTTTGCTACGCAAATAGTCCATGCCCTGTAGGATTAATTAAGAAAAAAATGTAAAATAATAATATTAATAAGAAGCAAAGGAATACAAACATTAGCGATATCCAGCGCAAATTTTAACAACTTATCATCAGTTAAATTAGGCTTCTTGGACGATAGGTAAACTATAAAAGATCCGCACTCAACATATTCCATAATAATAGACACTTGAGGTTTATCTATCCACGTAAGAATCTTAACAATATTTCGATGATTTAAATTCTGTATATAAAGAAAAAATGCGTTAGTATTATGGGTTACACAAAAAACTAACAAAGATGCACCTACCTTCATAATTTGAATTTCTCTCATGAAATCTTGATTTAATGATCGTCGATCAAGGTAGCTCTTCAAAGTCTTAATTGCTACCTGTTTTGGTTCTGTATTATTATAATAATGAAACTCTCCACGATGTACAGTTCCGTAGTGACCCTCGCCAATTTTTTCTTTGTAAATAACTTTACCATCGGCAAGTGGAACTACAGATGGAGTTTCATCGAAGTAACTTTGTGGATACATTGGATGGCTATGCCCATTTTGATGGCGTAAGAGTGGTGCTTTATCATAACTCGCTGAATATTCCCAATATGAATTCAGGCTGGGCTCACTTCCACTACTGCCATTCACCATTGTTTCACCTTTTAATGTTTTTTGTATAAATACGAGATCATCGACGTTTTTATATAAATATGTACATAAAATATGAAAAAAAAAACTACTTCTTGCTTACCTGTATACGTTGACATATTACTATTCTTTGAACGCATTGATGATGTATCCAATGAAGTTGTTGTTGTTATCTGATCAACAGTCGAATAATTTGAAGATTTCGATTCTTTAATTGATGCCAGCCTAGAAAATATTAATTGTTGATTGAAACGTTTATCCGGATCACAACTCCAGCCATCCATCATTGTTGAAAACATATCCTCAGGGCAATCTTTCGCTGGCATAGGTAATATTCCACCAAATCTACTATAATTTTCCCGTAATTTTTCAGCATTAATTTTCTCGAGAGATTTACCACGAGCAAATATTTCCCAAACAGTTGTAGCAAATGCCCATAATTCTGCATTTGGATCAGTTCTTGTTTGTTCAAGATTTCGATGATATTCAAATGGTATCCAAGCAATGCTATTTGTATAAATTATATAATATCAGAATTCAAATTGACACAACCACTTTATACTTACTCTTCTTGCTTGTAGCTTTTCGGAAATCCAGGATCAGCTAATTTGGCAACAAGAGTATTCGTTTTAGGATCATATTTGACTACATGTAATGTCGAGCATCGTATGTATCCGTGAGTAATACAATTCTCTTGCTAAAAAAAAAAAAAAAAAACAATAATTACAGTCTTCTAATATTATTTTTGTATGCTTACTAAATAAACGACAGCTCTGACTAATCCATGGACTGCTTCTAGCAGACATAGAAGTGACACAGTATCTTTACTTCGTCGTAAAAAATCATTTAAAGATCCAAAACGTGAATATTCCATGACCATTGTATGCGGCGTTGATAGCGTCAAACCGTATAATTTAAGAAATTCTGGACTATACATTTTACTCCAGCAATCGGCTAATTTCATAAATTCCTATAAAAATAATATCTATTAATTTCATTCACTTTTGAAATATTTAATTTAAAGGTTTAGTTACGTACAGTAAAATGTTTTTCAGACTTTAATATTTTAAGTGTAACCTTAAGATGCATATCACCAGGCAATATCCAGTCAGCACGCATTTGTGTCATCTTCCCACTTTCGCAGTCTTTTTGAGAATCTATTTTAAATATAAATATATTCGAAATAAAATTAGAAAACAGGAAAAAAACACCATAAATAAAAATTCAAACTTACTTTTGTACCATTGTAAATCGATCTTAGGATCAAAGATTTGAACACGTTTTCGTTGCAATTCAGCCTCACTTATTTCACTAACAGTCTTTTTAATAGTTAATTGATTCCTTGGCAAACAGATCAGCAGAAGTGGTGGTTTATCTGTACATAGGCAAATTATATTATTTACTATTAAAATTAATTTTTAAATGACATTTTTAATTATTTACCATATTCAGAAGGTGGTATTCGGAATTTTTGTTCGGAAGAAGTTTCAACACTTAAAGCTAAATCCACTAATTTATCAAAAGGTCTTATGCATTCCTGCATATGAAGATGCCATTGATTACATTCTCGGGAAATTTTAAAAGTTTCAGTTTGTATTCTAGAAAATGTACAATGATGGATGGTGAGAGGAAAGAGATCAAATTAATTACAATTAAAAAGACATTAGGATTACTTACCCTTTTGTGTTTATATCAATATAGTAAGTGTCATATTCCTTTTCACATTGGCGGATTATGTAGCTTCCAGCTTTATTATTTTTTTCTCGAATTTTTGCATAAGAAAATTCACCGCTGTAATTAAGAATTTTTGTGGTGATAGGCGGTTTTTTTAATTACTACATATACGTGTATATGAAGTTTTCTACTTAAGTTTTGCCGTTAAATTAATAGCGGTTATTTTTCTAATATATTCTAATAATATTTAGTGAGGTTTTGGGCTAAAATCTCTTACACACTTAGTATGGTTGTCACCTCATTTCAAGTGTAACGACTGCGTAAAAATCATAGGAACACCTAACAAACGAAATAAAAATCGACAATCGTAGCAGCAAACAGAGAGAGAAATGTGCGGTGAGCTCTCGACTTTTGTGTTCTTGCATTTTCCTGTCGACAATTCTCCTTATTTTCTTCAGGTAAAATCTGTCTCTTCTTCTTTGTTTCTTTTCGTTCCTATGACAACCACAATAAGGCTGTTAATATTAAACGATTTGAACTTGGATAATTTTCTACAAGGCCTCAGTAATCAGAGGTATTCAGTGTACAAACAAAAAATAATAATAATAAAAATAAAAGCGTAATGCTGACAATATTGTCTCATTGGGAGCGCCATTATCATGAAATAGGTGGTTGATTTATTTATTAAACAATATACGATAAAAAATTAAAGAAGCGTAGGAATGGTGCGGATTTTTTTTTTAAGTGTTATTAATCTCAATGTTTAATTCTTCCATTGTTGTCAAGGTTGTCAAATTTTGGTAAAACAATCATTAGCCCATGGAAATGAACCCAATTTTTTGATTTAGCTTGCGAATACCACAATAGGTTTTTTCACCGAATTCAACAGCTTCGGGCGACTTTTATGATATTATTGGCTTGACCTTGCCCTGATTCATAAAACACCAGTTGTATGTTGGAGAGTGGGAAAAATAAATCAATCTTCGAAAATTCGAAATTCCTCGAACCACAGAAAGCAAGTTTAATGCGTGACAATTGAATAACATAAAAAAATTATAATTTAGCCTCATTATGATTAAATAGAAAAAATGATTTTGATAAATCCCGTTGAGCTTGAAATATTAAAACAAAAAAATAAAAATAAATGATATTATAAATATAATATTTTGAACCATTCAAAATATTATATTTATAAAACATAAAGGAATTAAAAATAAAATTAGAATAATAAATTTTAACATTATAAAATATTATAAGTCTAGAATACATGGAAGGAGTATATTAAGGCCAGAAATATGTATATATAAAACAAAAATAATAATAATAAATTAGCAAAAGCAATTAGGTAGATAGAGCGCATGACCAGAAGTCGATGTTGTAATTAATAAAATCACTCGTACTTAAACAAGAACGGGGGAAGTAAAAACTGAGGTTGAGTTTATAAATGGGACGAAGAAAAATAATAGCTAATAAATTCAATGATTATTTTGTAAACAGTCTCCATGATATTGTGAATTTCATACCATTTGAGCCATACGTTGACAATATCATCCCAACTGAAACTGCATGTATTTTCAAGCAAGTCAATCTTGCCGACATTATTGGCGTATTTAATTCTTTAAAAAGTACAAACGTCACAATTTAGTAGGTATTTCACCTCTCAGTGTTGAGAAAATAATAATGGATCTTTTTGAGCATGGTACGTTCCCAGAGGAATGAAAAGAATTTGTTATAGTTCCAATTAGAAAAGTAAATAGAAAAAGTTGCAATTGGAGGGGTACATGGAGAAAAATAACCCACTTGTAGAACAGCAATCAGAGTCTCGTAAGGCCTATTCTTGTGAGACAGCTTTGGCCAAGTTAACCTAATGACAAGTTAGGAAGCTTGCGAGAGTTCCGAGTGTTTTACATTTAAAATGCACACGGCAAGAAAAGGAAGAAAGAAAGAAAAAAAAATCAAAAAAAAAAATCAAACTCTCTTTACAACTTTTAAGAATAAAGATAAAAAATGTGAAAACGCAAGTTGCATGCAACGAAACAGAATGGCAAATGTTTCATTTCGGGAAATAAATGAGAAGGGGCGGAGTTTTCACGTTTTACTCTCATAAAATGCTCCCGCGCTTTTGTGAAAACATGTTTTTGCTGAAAAATGGAGAGAATCGGCCAATGTTTTTTATAGCATGGCCAATGTTTGTTAGTGTAATTTCTATGCTAATTGAGCAGCACGGGCTTCTGTTTACATTCGTTTTGCTGAGAAGAGACTAAGTGGGAGAAATTCTTGCTGGATTCTCTGATATTTTCGGGAAAAATGAGAATTTCGTTCTAGAGGAATTTTACATCTCCTTTCAGCATCTGGGCCAAAGCGAAATTTATCTTTTTCTTAAAAATGGGAGGTAGTGTGGCCCGAAGTACATTATTATGAATAGGTTGGAAGGATTTTGAGGGATTTAATAAGATTTTGTCGTTCGGGTAATCCTACGTTCTCTCGATTTTTGTTTTTAACTCGTTGTCTCAGTTGCACTGCAGTAGTGCATAGACAAGTTCTTTTCCCCCATTCATGCAAAAGACGAAAGTATATGAAATTACTTGTTTCATTCTAAAAAACACCAGAAATTTGCCCATTTTGCTCTACAGCTTCTTAACTTATCATTAGGTTAACTTTGGCTTTGGCATGGATAACATTAGAATGGAAACAATGCATGCATGAGGTTACACTAGCTGTGTTCTTAGAACTAATTCATGTATTCGAGACAGTTGATAGAGTAATACTTGTTAGAAAATTGGTTAAGTACGGGATCAAAAGCAAGGAGTTAATTCTTGAAAGGGAGAAAACAGCATACGAAGACGGGTGAAATAAAATGCGCTTTCGGCAAGCACATTCTCAGTGAGACAAGTGAGATATTCTCAGTTGGCTCACTGAGACTGCACTTTCGGTGAACTGACTCAGTTCCATATTGAGCTACAAAAATCGAACGCAGCCACTGAGCAACTGGGACAAGTGAAACTGAATTTTCTTGTCTCAGTTGACTCAGTTTCTTTATTTTGTTATTTCAATTCAAAGTTTATTTATTTCAAAGCCGCATAAGCACCACATAAATAAACGTTGGGTACATTTGACCAGATAGGATTAACAGCCGTTGATAAGACAAGTAAATAAACATTGACTAATTCTGATAATTTCTGATTTACCACATTCTGTCTTCATTGCCGAATAATGATGCAATTTGTTCTGATGGTATGATTTCAGCCATTTTTATGCAATAATAGAATCTATTTGGAGTATTAGTGCAGTGAAGAGGCTTCTGTTCTATTACACGCAATTTAAAGAAGATTTCAATAATGCCCGTAAACGGAAACATGTTTGGAATGTGATTTGAGCTTTACTTCAAGGAGAGGGTATTAAGGTAAAAAAGTAAAATGTATTTTAAATAGCAATCAATACGCAATATTTAATATATTTTAGAAAAGTCCTGACCAATGCCGGAAAAAATGGTATAACTTATTGCAGACGTATAAGCGCATAAAGGATAATAATTCAAAAACCGGGAGAGGACGAATTAAATTTCCTCTTTACGAAGACATCGATGAAATTGTGGGATGTCGAGCAAGCAATAGCTGCGTTGGAGTTTCAGTGGGAATTTCCACAATTGGAGAGGAAGAACTCGATCCGCGCGAAGAAGTTGAGAATATTCCCCCCCGACACATTTGGTATACATATGTACATATATGAAAATACAACACATATACACGAATATCACAAAGTGATTCTTTCACTTAACACACTTACCAAAGAAAAAAAATTCAGTCACTTTTTTATGTCAGAATTTTCACTTACTGTTGCAGGTTTCGAAGAATTGCAAGAAATTCCCCTTTAAAATCCGTCCAAAAGAAGGAGGACCTCAAAGGAGCGATATTAAAAAGAAAAGCTCGCCATTTTGAAAGCAAGGGAGGAAAATAAAAAGAAATTCGAAGATAACATTTTAAAAATAGAGGAGGAAAAGCTCAGAATGCTTCGTGAGCTGATGAACTCATAAGTTCGTTTTAGTTTTATTTATTTTTTATTTTTATAGGTAAGCTGCACATATTCAGAAGGAAATAATTTAATTTTCATACACTTTATTCCAAGAAATATACATATATTGGTGAATATTAAGAGCGTCTGTCTTGTATGTAATTATTAAATACAATTTGTTGCATGTTTCCAGCATCGCTTGCATTATTCTCTTCTGCCTCAAAATCAATAAATGCTTCGAACTCTTCTTGCGAAACAGTGCTTTCAATTGCGTCTCCATTGGTTACACACATATTGTGTAAAGCAACAGCTGAGATAACAGCTTTTATAATAATTTCCCTTTGCAGGTTTTCGAAATTAAAACCTGTTTTTAAGGAGACCAAATGAGTTTTCTATTATAACCCTTAATGACGAATGGGCAGCATTAAAGCTTCTCTGGTCCTCATTTAGAGCCCCATTGTCTTTGAAGGGTGGTACCAACCAATCTTTCACCATATACGCTGAGTCACCCAATAAAAATTTTCTGTAAGGAAGTCGAGGATTCTCTTCTAGAATTCTAAATATAGAAGATTTTCTAAGCACACGACTATCATTAACACTGCCTGGCTCCCCGCAATGAATATCAGTAAATTTTCCAGTGTCATCTACTACACCTTGTAAGATAATACTACTGTACCCGTCAATTGCTCCAATAACATTTTTAATTGGTTTCTTTGCATAAAATCGATCTGATATCAGTTGGGCCTCTTTCTCGGTTGGCCATTTAATAAATTGAGAAGACATTCTGACAATAACATTTATTGTTTCAATTATAACAGAATGAGCTGTACTAATCGAAACATTAAATAATATTGACACCTGCCGGAAGCAGTCGCTGTTCGCCATATACCACAGAGTCATTAATAACTTATTTTCCTGGGAACGCTTCAATTCCTGATTTACATCAACGAAATTGGATGTATCTTGGAACATGCTAAACTAGTGCTTTTCGTGGATGGTATGTATGTTGCAGCAGAGAATATTAGGTTTTGTGAAGTGAAATTGCAATCTGATATAGATCGTTGCTGGTTGAGTGTAGAGCAAAGGCTGATATCGAATGTGTTAGTAGTTATATTTAAAATAAGGTGTAATTTATTACCGAAGTACTTATCTATAAATCTTAGGTATATAGGTATTAAACAAGGATATATGCATATTTAGAAATAATGAAAATTTTCAACTACCTAAATTTAGGAATACCAAACCACAGAATATAGTAATGTATAATGGTCTAAAAGTTTTTATACCAAGTAGCATCAAGAATAATGGAAATTTAAGAGGTTATAAGGAAAGGGAAAAAGGAAAATTTTCCGTATGTGTTAACAGTTTTTATAAGAAAGTTATGAAAAACTAATAAACTACTACCACTACCCCTCTACTACTACTACAGCTTCGCTTCATTTTATCATTATTTTTAACTTGAACCCCACTTAAGGTACGAAAGTATAATTCCGCAATTTGAGAAGTAATATTACAATAAATAATAGATTAAAAAATAAATCTCAATTAAGAAACATCATCTCTTACCCAATCGGTCCATGATATTTGAACTCTTTAAGTTCTTGTAATGAAGGAGTGGGATATTGAACACATAAATCTAACATCCATTTAACAGATAATCTAAAAATTGAGAAAACAAAAACAAATCAATGCTAAAAAGATTCATAAAAACTAATAAAAAATTATCAATTTTACCTGTAATAACCAGCAACATAAGTAATGAAAGATTTTAATTCAGAGGCTTTAAAAAATTCCAGTCTATAACCATTTGGCCGTTCACTCACTTCCATTTTGATAACATATTTCCCTTCTCGATACATTGCGTATATATTCTCCACACGAACTATATGTTTCCACTAAAAAAAAAAAAAAAATTCTTTTTAGCATTGTCGAATTCACACAAAACAAAACCACTAACCTCATTTTTATATTTATAAAACACTCGAAGTCCCGGCTGTGCTTCATGAAATGGATTAAATTGTACAGTGACTGGACAAGTTCCATCTGTTAAATCATCTTCAGGAAGGTAATCAGCACATGCTCGAAACTCTTCAATTAGATAATTTGGTGCCATACTTCGTATTGATTCCAAATATGTTCCTTTCACATAGAATAAATCATGATCTTTCTTTTTAATATCGCGTAGACCTTTTCGAATTTTTCTTTTTGCAAAATATTGATGATTTTTAATTAATTCCTTTGGAATATATTTTTTGTAATTCTTCTCAAGATCCTCTATGGAATAGTTTTTCTCTATCATATCTATATACATATCAACTACACCTAGCCCAAGAACATTATCCTTAAAGGCAGGATATTTGATTTCATCGATTTTCCCCTGAACTAGATCATAACGAACTTGATGATAGAAATAATCGTAAGCATTTTCGTCTAATTTCTTAAACGTTGTCAATTGCGGCACCTTAAAACGTACTCGAAATTCATATTTTAAGAATGGTTTTAATGGTCGACACGGTGTCAACCAGTTTTGTGTATCTGAAACTCTCAGACCAAAAAGTAGCCGAGTATTAGGTAAGATTCCAAGTTGCTTACTTAAGTATATACAGATCTCTTCACATGTTGCTTCCTTAGAATGTGCAACATCTTCAAATTCCTTTCGTTTATAATTGAAGATCTTATTAGACTGCGTTGGCATTTTGATCACAAATAATTTCGTTTTAAATGATTTCAATAATTGAAAAATTTTTATATTGCACTTTTAAGGATTTTGTAAGTAGATATTCATTTCAGTTTATCAAAAACGTGACATATAAAAAGGCCTATGAACGGCAGGATGTATGATTGAATCCAGGCCTCTGTAGACGCTGGTGAAATTGTGTTGACCCCATTTTTTTGTTTTTATTAATTCTGAAAAATACAAAATTGTTTTAATGCAAAAATTTAATAAAATAATTTGCTAAAATCTAATTAACAAAATTTATTCAATATCCTGGACATAGGGACATAATTGAGATTTCAGTATAATTATTGCAATAGGGTCGCGCAAAACGAAAGCTGTGCATATAATTTTATTAGTGCGAACATTTAAGTTGGGTTCTTTAATAAATTCTACTTAGGTTGGGGCAGCTTTATTACAACCTCTGATAATAACTGCAATGCTAAATTTTTAATATTAAGAAGTTTACAGTCACAGAGATTTTTCCTATTAAATCACAAATAATTGGAGGCATCATATTGAGGCTGTTTTTCTTCCCCAAAAGCCAATCTCATTTTATAGTATAGTCTCTTTAACTGTTGTAAAACTCAATATGATTGATTTTACTTTGTTAACGAAGTCCGACTGTAGGTAGGAGTAATTTTTGGATAAAGATATCCACCATACAGTTTTTGTGTTTTTTTTATATTTTACAAAGCAAGCAAATCATCGGAAAACAGAAGGCTTTCTACTTGTCTGCTGAGCTCTATTTAACCTTACATTGGCTTGCTGAACCCTTTACATTTTTACAACAGGAGCTTTTATATAAAATCCGACGCCTCTAACTATATATTACAACTATTACATGACAGATAAATGCCACAAGAAAACTAATTTGTTATTAATAGCGCAAAGTATAAAAGAAACCATAGTCAGTAGTAGAATAATAGAAATATTACAAACAAGAAAAACGGAACCACTTAAGTAAACAAAGTACCTACATGGGGAGGGTGGGACTTGTCTGCATCATAAACTCTTATTTTTTAATTACGTTTGATATATACGAAATCTCACGGTCAAATAAATTACAATTAATTTGCAAAAGAAGTTTCGACGGTGACAAATTTTCTATTGCCTTTAAGCCCTTAAGGGCACCAAAGGTTGAATATCGCGAGACGGTGCTTTTATCACGGTAATAAATACCCAACATAAAAGTAAATCTTTAAACTAGTCGAGACGGTAATAAATCCCTGGCGGCATCTGGTATTATGGTTTTTCCTGAACTATTGACGCCAGCCGTTTGGAAAATTATGAATCCTATTCAGATGTTGGTTTTGTTTTATTTTTCCCACACGCTAGGGTTGAAGAAAAACTTATAAAATCACTAATTACATAAATATTTCTTTATTATTTCTAAAGCGATATAGCAGTATATGTAGGTACTGTAACTATATGATTACAGGACATGGAACATGCTGACTCTTTTGCTCAAGTTTCAAATGATGAAAAGACATCGGTGACGATTAGTCCAAGATATCATAAACAGGAATATAAAAAGATCACAAATTACGAACAATAAAATGTATGCCTTATATTGTATCGATCAGGATAGCCAAGCTCGATGAGCCTTAGCTACAAAAATCGAGTTCAGGTCAAACAATGGTGATAGGTTCGGTTCGTATTCGATTTTTAGCTAACATAGCCCATCGATACCGTAAAAAAGAGTTAAATTAAGATGCACAAAATAGAAATAAATAAGTAGACATAACATGGTTAATTCCTCGCACCTTACATTCTTCTTCTCGACTGAGACAAGTTATACATACGTGATGTTTGGAAAGTAAGTAGAATGGCGTATGCCAATCATTTCTCTTGCCCTGACATCCGCCTCCCTCTTTCCGATCCATCATAATTTATGAATTTTTCAATAACTACAGATCGGTACTATATGCTGAAGATTTAATCGTTGGAGCTTTCCAATGTTCCATATCTTTTTCTCTTCCTATCTTTTGAAATTTCAATTAATTGTTATTTCTTCATTTAATAGTTATTTTTTTAAAACACATCAACATCAGCTATCCAAATTGGATTTAAAAAGTCAAAAGAAAACGCTTTTTAAATGACCAACTATGCTGCCGTGGGCCAACCAATTTTATTGTATCAGGCTTTAGAAGGTTTACATTTTTTGCACTGTAAACATTGAGCAAGAGGAGATTGCGAACCGCCTTGCAAAGGAGCCAGATCCCGTTTATTAGTCCTGAGCCTGTTTTTGGACACTCAAAAAGCCATATCTCAGCACAGATCAAGCTTTGGGAGGACAATTTTAAAATGAAGTTCGTACAGTATTCGCAACTGAAGACAAAAGCTATCCTCACGCTCAGCAGTAAGGAATTATAGGTCATATCGGTCGTATTTACTGGGCATTGTCCACTTAGATGATATCATCTTAAAAATATGGGAAGGTCGATGGTTGAAACCGGTTGCTTCTGTGTGGAAGACTACCGCTGAGCACGTCCAGTGTGTATGTGAAGATCTGTGACGCATAAGGTTTAATCTAGAAAAGGCATTCCCACTACCTAAAAATTTTGCAAAGATGGCCCCCAAGAACGTCATAGGCTTTGTAAAAGACCTTAAGTACGAATGCGGGCTTTGGGGCACTTCGAGTAATGTCACAAAAGATCTTATAGGTCGCGATGACTAGGGATGTTTTTGTTTTTGCTTCGGTGTTAACTCTCAAGTCCATTTTGTGTTGGATTTGTCAGAGTAATGGCACTCGTGACCTACCGAAGCTGTCAATTTTTGTTTGGTACTTGGGTTAACCCTAGCTGCTCCTGCTCTTGACTAGGAGTACCGCAGCTCTTGTTTTGAAATGTCAAAGAAAGAAGAAGAGGTTAGGAAAAAAGTTTGTGATTGGTAATTTAGACGTTTGCTGCTTGCTTAGCGCAAGAACACGAACCTGGCACTTCTTCGACACGCGAGCTGGAGCTCCTTCACAATGGCTTGACCCTATGGGGTATATCGCCAGAAACATGTGCCGTGACCGGCTAGTAGCTGATTGTCATGTCCGGCTTGGTTGGTTACTATCAATTTTTGCTGATTTTGTTCTTACTGCTATTTGATGTTCTCAGTAGTTTAAGAGCGTGTTGGTTAATGTTCAAGCAGGGATGGAGAAAACACAAAAAATATCTACAAAGAACATATAACATTCAGATTCAGGGATGTACTGCACAGCACGAGGGGTTGGGGGGGGGGGGTAAGTCTATTAGCAGTTTGCTATTTGAAGGAAACAGTGAATTTTTGAGTGAACTAGCTTAGCTTGAATTATTACCTGAGTTGAATGAAAGCTCATTCACACCTGCAGCAGTCCTGCAACTGAAACAAAGCGCGTTATTTCCTTGAGCAACCTGGCACTTCGGAGTTAACAGCTTTTTGAAATGTCCCCGGATATCCCAGGTGCCACGTTCCGGCAGCAAAAACAAAAACCCTCTAGATGAGAAACGAGAGTTCTGTCTGAAACTTCCCAGCAGATAATAATAATAATCGTTCAGTAGTTACAATATCCTATAACGCTGACTACGATAACTTATAAAGTTATTAATAAAATATGAAGGAAAATCTTCAATCCATTCTCCCATCAACCAAACTATCCATTTCACTGGGAGCAGGATGTCAAAATAAATGTTGATCATCCGGACAACCGAATTAGATTAGAATTAAAATAATCGCACCTACTTACACTACCCTTCCCTTCAAGTTATTTATGTTATTTCCGTTCAGCTTTAATTTGCCAAATGCGGGGCATTTTTAATAGATACCGTAAAAGTCGTAATGTACTGTACCCACCTATCTCTTATCACTAGAGCAGAGCAGACTGGGAGATAAGTTGGATGGGTATTTGACCGATAGATAGCGCCCGTTTTTACTATTCGCCAGTTCCAATGATTTTAATAGTAAAATAAAGTTTTCATGTTCAGATATTTTAGAATGTAGTTTCATAAAGGAAACCGAATTTCTACCAAAATCAAATTAATTTAAATTAAATTTGTTTATTTATTCTATTTGCAGCATCCATTACAGAGAACGTAATACGTTAGCTCTGATTATATTTGACAGAGTAGGTGAGATAATATATTCTGAGTTGCGCGGAATCAGCATATAAATGTTAATTTGCAACAAAAAAAAAAGTTTATTTTCTTATTTAGTGTCCAAAAACTTGGTAAAATAAACAATCTTTTGACGATATGTAACAAAGTCACAAGAAACAATGCCAATTAACAAAGTACGTACATACATATGTATACTCTTGAAACAACTCTGATTATTTATCATAAAACAGACTTTTTACCTGATAAAACTGAAGTATGATAGCCGAGTTAGGAGGGAGGATATTATCAGCACAACAGACTGTAATAAAACCAAAGCGGTCGGGTTTATATTATTTTTAATTCAATTATTATCATCATCAGCACACCACCACAGAAAACCGAATAAAAGTCAGAACGAGATAGTCGAAAATGTAACAGAGCTTAATGTTTTACGTCATATTTAATGTAAATATTTTGATTTGGATTATCTTATAAACATATCGAAGGTAACTCTTATTTCATTCGCGCTCTTCATGACTGATAAAAAACATCAATGTATGCGTGTAAACACAAGTTAAAAAAAAAAAAGATCTCACCTCGATTGCGTGCACGTACATCTTATAGGCTATACATGAATAGATGATATTTATAATATTGAATGCAACTTAATCATTTGTGTATGTTCAATTTTTTTTTGTTACTCGCGTATTGACTAAAAAAATTGTCAACACACGGGAAATATGTTAATTTTTATCCACTTTAGGTCTTTTATTTGTTTATTCCGTTGGGAATTATTTAGCTTTGAACTTTAATTTATTCACTTCATGTGTAGATTTTTACTACTCATATCTATTAAAATATCACACTTATAAAAACATTGGACATTGAATTGCACAGAATTCCTCAATAGAAAATTGAACACTTCACTTGTGAAGTTAAACTTCTTTTAAACAACAAATAAAGGAAACTAATTCTTCATTAATCCTTGCAGTAACGCTCTTAAGAAAAAAATTGATGCGAGAACAGACGACTTTGCGGCGACATCTTCAATCTTCTTCGCTACTAAACCAAGAGTAACACATATCACAATCACAAACACAACGAACTCAAATCTCAAGTGATTGAAATTGAAAATGGTTGAATGGGATTGGGATATGTTGTGCTTGCAGAACAAACAGTGAAACGAGGTTGTGAAAATCTCGAAAAATAATCGATTTTTCAAAGAGAATTAAAATCTAATTACTTAAAATGAACGTTTTTTGGCGGAAATTTAAAATTATGTCTTTCTGAAAGAATTTAGAGCAAAATAGCAAATATTCCTTGTCCTAAATGCACTTTAAACTAACTTTCGAAAAGTTTCCCAAAACTTGTGCTTCAAGAATATTCCGTTAACATTCCTTATAATCCAAAAACTTTATACGTATATTATGGAGGAACAACAAAAACTAGAGAACAAAAAATTCTTAACGTACGTAGCTCGAGACGTTAAAAACTTTATAACAGCTAATATGAAACTTAAGACAAAAATACCATGGCTCTCAAGAAATCGCGCATTATGTGGATAACTCTCCTCACCTGCTTACAGATCAGTAAATCTAGTATCAGCTTCGCCGATTCTATGGGCCTTACCTATATATTTTCTGCTAAGCATATATTCATAGTTGAACTCGTATCTGGACAGACCATCAGCTGTTTCATTTCCAGAAAACCCGACGGAGAATGAATGACTCTCAAGTTTCCAGAATTATATTAAACAAATTACTTGAAAAATCTTTCTTATATATTTTTGTTTTCGTTGGACACGACTCTGGCTTTTAATCTGCAGTCGTCACATCAGTAAAATTATAACAGTATGTTCGTTCAGAAGAAAACAACTTGAGCGGCGTTATAAAAGAGATTTTACTAGATGTAAACATTTCTGTTGAAATTTCAGTGGGAATTTTTAAAGGAAGAAATTTGTCTCTCTTCTTTGAATGGTGAATCATATTATGCAAAACTGTTGTGAAAAGTTACATAAAATTTCATTTGATGTTATCAGCAATCAGGTCTATGATACAGGCACCAGTTTCATCTCTTGATTTAGTTATGAACTGAACGAACTTGAAAAATTTGCGTTATGCACATAAACACACAATATATACGTCATTGCCTGCAGCAAGCCACAGCGCTTTTTATGGTAAAATTAGTTACAGTCCGTACACTCTACAAGTAAAAATACAACTCGGTTTAGAAATTCAAACTCTGCCTGTTAAACTAATTTGAGATAAAGCAAACTCAGCAAACAACAAAATTTGTTGTTCACAATTATAATTCT
This sequence comes from Dioctria rufipes, assembly GCA_963924295.1. Classification (NCBI taxonomy): domain Eukaryota; kingdom Metazoa; phylum Arthropoda; class Insecta; order Diptera; family Asilidae; genus Dioctria; species Dioctria rufipes. The sequence goes on from OZ002745.1 coordinate 16,505,295, forward strand.
TACTCATTTATCATCTAAAATGTCTACCCAAGCTGCTATCTATCTTTTTTTAAGTTAATCTAATTGATCGTGGTGAGGTGAATTTCTTGTGGCACACAATCTCTTAATATCTAATATGGATCTGAGTATTGGGGATCCAGTCAACAAACCAATTAGGTGTCGGTTTTGGGAATACTATAGACTAGACGGCAAGGCTAGTTATCCAACACTCAGGTACGTATTGCCAGCAAAAGAATGGATTACTTCTTTGAGAATTACACAGAAGAATACGTTTAAAGACTTTAACGTGTACGTCTTCAAATTTTTGAAAGCATCCTGTCTATCTGTATTGCTACAATTGCATAGTATTAGATTATCAGAAAGGATTTAAGTTAAAACCCAAATACCGAAATTATGTGATGTGTTAAAAAAATGTTTGAACTAAATTTTACCGAGCTGTAGCTCCATAAGTTGAATTAGTTGAATAGTGTATGGATGGAGGGTGATCTGGGTAGACGCTGAGACAACTTACGTCTAGATGTGCAAAACATGGAGTTTTTTACATCTAGTTGTAAGTTGTCTCAGGTAGAAGACAGCTTATTTTCGAGCTTTTTCGAGCTTCCCTACATAATTAACCTTCTTTCAAAGGGTATACTAAGAGTGATTTCTTTGACCTTATCTTTGATTAAATATTTAGCCTTCAGGTACATTCAACAATGCACAAAAAAAAAAAACTTTATTAAAAGACCTTGGGCAAGACTGCCTGCATCAAGGTTTTAGTGGTTTAAGTTCTCAAAATTAAACTCTGTGCCGCCCGTATACATTTATTGCGAATTACACTTTTTTTTTCATTTCATTGTAGCGTTGGAGATGTCAAAGAATGAAACTATAGTCCCAGGATTGCACAAACCAGATTCTAAGTTACCAGTAGAAGTGGTAAATCATATAAATGCAACATTTTATAATACTTATGCAGATAAAATATGGAGTATATGAAAAGTTAAAAATAAACTCTTTCAAAGGGGTCAGTGGAATTTGAATGCAATCGGAAGGAATTTCAGCAGTGTGACGTATCCGATGAGCCAACTATGAGAAAATCCACATCCAAAAAGAAATATTATATATTTTTTTTGTGACCATTTACAGTCATTTAAATAGATCTACTTACCTTAAATGCCCTGTGTTTGATGAATATAGAAAAATGGTGAAGTTGTTAAAACCGGATTTGATGAAGTTTTCACAAAACAATCTAATCAAAAAAGTCGATATGGCAACTTAAATAACACGTCAAATGTTCTGCTGGTTTTGCAATCACTGCTATTTTATTGTTATCCATAGAAACTTGTTATAATTAAATTGTATCACTTTTAAAACTAAAATTAGAATTAAAAAAACTCCGTTTTCTTAATTAGCGAAATAAACAATAGTAGCCTTTTGCGTTCGACCATTTTTTCTACTTTGCTTCTTTGACATAAGAATCTTGCAATGATAGCAAGCTGCGTTCGTTCTGAATGTATATTGTTCAATTGGCAACTTTTTTATTATTTTTTTATTTTGACATGAAAGGCATAAAATTTATTAAATAATTTAAATTAATTTTAAATTAAGTTAGGTACTTGGGGCTGGGGGCTCAGGGCGACTAATTAAACGTTGAGCAAGATCTTAGTTGCCTGATGCTTAAATTTATAATTAATTGTTATTATGTAAATAAGGTCTGTTGCTCGGTTCCATTCGTAATTTTTCTGGTTTAAAGTACATCATCATTTCACTTTTCTTATTTATTGTAAACTGTGGTCAACCCTAGCTTAGCTGGACAACTGCTTGTTTGTCCTGCCCTGACTGGCTGTCACTGCCATGCTAGACGACAGCAGCCACTACACTTGCTGCAAAAACCGTCAGATTCAAGGGGTCGTGTTTAGATTTTAACATCGTCGTTTCGGCGTCGATTTTTTAAGTAAAATAAGTTTAAATGAATAGTTTTTACTGTAAGCCACTCATACAAGCCATGAAATTTACTAACTTAACAGAAATTCGACGGCCATTTCGGACGAATTAGGATAACTCCACGGTTCTTCATCAACATTCAACACAGCCTTTTTATAATAAGATTTTTTCACATTTGTTTTGTTTTGCAATCGCCGACACGACATCAGCAAATATCAACCTAAATAAAAATATCTAGTAACAGACAAATGCTTTTCTATTTTATTCATTCCAAAATAATATATTATTCTATCAATTGATTGAATTGAAACTATTAGTTCGGTAAAATCAATTTGCATTGCTATCAGCAATATTGACCATTCATTTCGACAAGGATTATATAATATTTGCTTTGCAACGTTAGTCAAACTTTGATCAGCTTTTTGGCCTGTTCGATCTACATAATTAATACGAAAAAATATCCTTTGAGGGAAAAGAACGTAAAAGACGAAACAAGGTCAATTATAATATTTTTTCAATTTTGTTACTAAAGCTAAGAAAAAAAAATATAATCTCTATAGACAAGATGCAGCAACAGACAAAGCCAACACCACGCTCGGAAATGCGTCCCGTAAAATATGATTACGCGGATTCGTTTTGGTGCACTTACATAATATCTGTTGTATCAGCAAATATAGCCGAATTAGGTATTTATTTTTGCATTATGAAAGAAGAATTTCAACAACAATTTAATTTAATTCATTGACTACATAGCAACTTATCCACTGGATTTGACTAAAACGCGCCTTCAAATCCAAGGAGAATCAGCATCCAAAGTGCAAGTTCAGGTAATGGGATGAGATTATATTAATATTTTTATGTATTCACAAATGTCGATGGACAGTATATAATCAAATTTCAATTTTTCTTTATTATCATTTTACTCATTTTTATCACTGTATAGTACAACGCCTGCATTTGGTCTTAGCCACCGCCAGCGTTGTTTATCTTGAGCACATCTCAATCAAAAAACGCAGCATTTCAAAGATATGCTTTCACGGCCTAGAAGATTTTATAATTACTTGGTAAATTATCTCATTTGACCTTAGCAAAAGCAGAACACGTTCTTAAAATGGTCTTCACTAAATCAAGAGCTTTGTTTGTTATCTTGTATGGGATGGGATCATAGTTAGTTTGAAAAGAGGTTGAGACCCCAAGGGGTCCCCCGAACGCAGGCCAAAACAAGGCCCATTGTTCAACATGGTATGGGACCATACATCAAACCTTTGTGAAGTTAGATATTTCAAGGAGTCTACGCAATTAAAAATTCAATCACTTATTTATGATACTTGCTTGTCTAGATAGACTTTCATTTGTTATAATTAGGAAATGTAGAGTAGGTAATGTAATGGTCGAGCAGTTGGACCATGATTCTGTAGTGGATCCCCTTCGGCGCTTATCTTTGGTCGAGATATTCTTCAGTAATGTGCGAGTCATATATCACTCAAGAAACTAAATGCCTTTAGTTTAGTGGTAACGGAGATGACCAGTGGGGAATGTGTGGCGTGCAAACAAGTATATATATATATAGTAGCTGCACGCCACCTCCCACGGCGCTCTCCGCTAAACTCCACATGGGAGCCATGGCTACATTATGCATTTGGGCAAATGCCGAAAAGCCAATGAACTATATCTGTTAGGGGAGGCTGGCATTTCGGCAGAAGTTTCCGTGCAATGGCCTGCCCTGGAGTTGGGCCAGGCCAATTCGCAGGATGTTTTTGTCGACGTTGATGTCCCGGTTCCACGTGATACGGCAGTTTGTACAGAACTGATACCTATGCTGAGACCGAGACGGCTTCGCCGGCTCAAAACAACTGCTGCACAGCTTTGTTGTTCTGAATTCATCCACTTCGAGAACAGAGCAATGTGTTTTAAATGCTCGCAACAATTTCGTGTGTAGCGTCCGCACGTAGCCACGTATTGGCGAATTTGCGTCGAACCAATGCACACTAGAGTTTCACGAGTATTGTTCGTGATTTCTTTCGCCAAGCTATGCACTGCACGTTCTGCAAATATATTCATTGATGCGCAAACACGCAACTTTGCGCTGCACATACACCTCTTGACGTTTGGAAAACTATTGCAGGCGTTTTTTGGTGTACACCACATAATCTAGTTGCATTGGGGATTGTGTGCTCGTTACTGCACTTTTTGGAAGCGATTTCGCGTACTTTGCCAGTAAAACTTTGCGTGCATACATAGATGTGTTGTAGTGGAATGTCGAACTCTTTATTTTTATTAGAGTAAAAGGCTCGTTTCCATTCGGTATTCGTACACCGCCAGCGATTAGCCGAAAACCCGGATCTAATCCAACAAATGATTTGAAATAGCCAGAACGAAATTTTTTCGGGATATCACACATCTCCTTGTCATCCTCCTTGCCTTACATATACTTGTTTTTTTTTTTGCGTTTTAGCGATGGTTGCGACGGTGCTATTGGCAGTTCCTTCTTCATAGAAAAGGTAAGCGCTACGCCATCCGTGCAAATAGACCAATCGAATTTTTTTCGCCCTACCGCTGTCGGTAGTTTAAAGTATTTCAGCCATTCTTCTTGACGAACAAAGTTTTCCCGGGGACCATTAAACAAAATTAGTCCGCGTAGACGTTGCCAGAGCGCTTGTGTATTGTAGCGCACATGGTACAGCCCATGCTTGCAGCAATGTTTCATAAATTTCTCGCTTATCGTTTGAGAAATTTCTTAGTCTCGTGTACGCGCATGCATCCAAATGTTATTATTGAAGATCGTCTCGTATTGTATGGCAGCAAACACAATAAGATTCGATCTATGAGACTTATCGCCCAAAATTATCACTGATACTTAATGTCTAAACTAACAGTTAGGTGATAGGTCCTAGAAATCCGTTCCCGACAATTACATGCACATATAACCAGTTTTTACAAATGGAAAAAGGATTTAAGTAGGTCATTTATTAAACATCTCCTTTTTTTATAAGCACAGCAGAATTAGAACAGCTTTGCCCTATTCATATGTAATTTTAACTAGAAGTCTCTCCATATCTGACGGGATTTCAATTGACCCCCCCCCCCCTTCAAGATTGTAGAGTAATGTAAATAGCAGAAAAGTAAATATTTTACTCCGATCAGCCCCTATTCTCTAAAAAAAAATAATAATAATTCCACTACCTAAATACCTAAACTCCCTTTAATACTTCCCGTCTCATCAAATTTATTTATCTGTTTAATTTCCAACAGTTTTCTAATGATATAACCTCTAGATGCAATACCGAGGAATGATGGCCACTGCACTTGGAATTGCTCGTGAAGAGGGTTTATTCAAGCTGTGGCAGGGAGTAACACCTGCACTGTATAGGCATGTGGTTTACAGGTGAGTGTTTCAAAATATGTTGTGTACACACAAAAAAGAAAACCAAAACCAATATTGTATACATAAATATAAAATTTCAACAGTGGTATACGGATTGTGACCTATGATAGTTTGCGTAAAAAAATGGGCGCAACAGTTACAACAAGCTTACCAATTTGGCAATCAGCTATATGTGGAGTAACAGCTGGCGCTCTTGCCCAATGGATGGCATCTCCAGCAGATTTGGTAAAAGTTCAATGTCAAATGGAAGGTAAAAGGAGGCTTATGGGTTTAAAACCCCGAGTTCATGGTGCAGGTCATGCTTTCAAGGAAATCGTAGGTCGTGGAGGTATTAGAAGCCTTTGGAAGGGTAGCGTACCTAATGTTCAGAGAGCTGCACTAGTTAACTTAGGTAACAAACTTAAAAGAAATAATAAAAAAGATAAATTATATAATCAATTTTTAGGAGATTTAACCACATACGATACAGTTAAACGCTTCGTTATGCGTAAGACAAGCCTACCTGATTGTCATTTAGTTCATATTATTTCTTCAATATGTGCTGGACTAGTTGCAGCTACCATGGGTACACCAGCTGATGTCGTGAAGACGAGAATTATGAATCAACCTACTGATAAGGATGGAAGGTTCGTCCATTTTTTAATAATGTCTCCCAAACAATTTTTCACATATTTTAAAATCGAATATTTTGCAGAGGTATTTTGTATAAGGGTTCGTTCGATTGCCTTAGTCAAACAGTTCGGAAAGAAGGATTCTTTGCTCTTTACAAGGGTTTTTTACCCGTCTGGATACGAATGGCACCATGGTCATTGACTTTTTGGTTGTCGTTTGAACAAATTCGATCGATGATTGGTGCATCTGGTTATTAATATTAATAATCATCCTTCAAAATAGTGATAAAATTTAAATGAAACAGTTTGAGTTTTCATACTAGAATCTAAGCAATCATCATTATCCCTATCAAAATTATATTGAAATACTCGTCTCCTCCATGTTCGTGGTCCTGCAGCATACTCTATCAGAAATCTATTACTAAATTTTATGATCTCGTTATTAAGGTGAAACATGTATTTTTTATTGCTTGTATAAATTTAATTTGAGAAAAGTGCAACATAGAATGGCATTGTTATTGTTGTTTTAGAAGAAATTTTTTGTGCAGTTCGTTTTTCTCCCCAAAATTAATTCCACTGCAGGACCACAAAGCTGTGCAGCATTTGTTTTGAGCCGGTGACGACGTCGAGGTCTCCATATAGATACCAGTTTTGTATAAACTGTCGTGTCACGTGGAACCGAGTAGTCAACGCCGGCAGAAACATTTTGCAAATTGGTTTTGCTCACCTGCAGGACAGACCACTCAAACTTCAGCCGCCTTCCCTGACCAAAAAATGACTGTATTGAGGTTTCGGTTGTAGCAAGCCGAAATTATAATGCAGCCATGGCTCCCCCTGCGTAGTTTAACGGGAGCACCGTTGGAAGTGGCGTGCCATGCTATGCATATATAATATATATATATGTATATATATATACTTATTTGTATGGTAGACATTTCCCGCAGCGAATTTCCGTTAGAGACCCAAGTGTGTTAAAGAATGAAATTTTTGGAAAATGAAAAGACAATTTAATCTACAAAACAAAAAATGAGAACATTTCAATTTGAGTTGAAATGTATGTGACGACCAATTTAAAATCAATCAATAATCCTGTTTCATCGATAAATATCTATCTAGAATCTAGAATATAATAATGTGTAACTTGGAAATGAGACTTTCTTTACCAATGTGTTCAATTTACTCAGATTTTTTTTAACACCGAAACTCTATAACCCAGCAGAGAATAAGATGAATTTGTATGTATGTATGCATGTAATGTACCGAATTATATGTAATTACCACGATATAACATAGTAGGTTATATATATGTAATGAGTGCAATTGTGTCAAACACAAAAAGAGTGTTGAAAATTATAAGCATATACTATATAATAGTGATGATGTAGATTTTAGAAAAGACTTACTTAGAAGTAAGCTATTATTGTTTTATTTAGTATTAAAATAATAATCATTTTTTTACAACATATTTGACTTGAAGTTGATTTGTTTTATTTAAATGTACCAATATTTATCTAAAACCCACTCATAGCATTTTTCCCGAAAGAAGGTTTTTCTAAGCAGAAACTGGAGCTGTATATATGCAATATGTAGATGACACTATCGCGTAGAAGTATGGACGAGGAAGAAGTAAATGCTCTAACCTTGCTAAGAAGCATCGTAGGATGAATTGAGACAATTATCAGACAAAAAGATGTTGGGCAACCTGGTAAGGTTCATTAACTCTTGTGGCTAGTTTCAGGCGCACCTCCTAAGTCTGAGCAATCTTGTCCAGGTAGGGTCCCAATAAGGTGACCACAATTGATTATAGATGGTCTAATTCTGACTGATCGTATATGCTTCAAAGATGGCCGACACTCTTAACTTAACCTAACCTAGCTATCCGTGGAACATACAAATATAATATATATTTGACTAATTGTATAGACTTAAGAGTCCAGTTTTTAATCTTATATTTTGATAAATATCTTAGAGGACAACGAATACTACAGTAACAGCTGCTTTTCAATGAATTTAACTTCTAAGTCTATTTAGCCAATTTTTTTCTCCTGTCTTTTATATTCTGTTATCAGTCTTGCTAGCTGACAGAAAAAAATGTATTTTTTGATTGCCATAATTCTTGAAGCCTTAAGCGAAAAATATAACGTATATATAATTATTTAGTCTTTAATGTTTCAATAGGGCAATAGTGAAACTTGATTTATATAGGAATAGCGACCATATTCTTGGACTTAAAAAGAGCGTTTGAAACGGTGGACAGAAACATTTTGTTATAAAAATTGTGGAAGTATGGAATAAGATGGGAGGAGTGGAAATGGTTCGAAAGTTATCTGCAGTATAGAACACAAAGAACGAAGGTGAATGGGATTTACTCGCAGACGATAGAGACGAAACTGGGTGTTCCCCAAGGATCCGTACTGGGCACGCTGCTGTTTATTATATACGTGAATGATTTAAAGTTGAGTTTAGTGCACTCGAAGGTAAATTTATATGCGGGCGATGCTTTAATATATTGCTCCGGGGACAGTGCTATAGAGATTAAATCAAAACTCGAATTTGATCTAGACAATTTGCATAACTGGTTAAATAGAAACAAATTGATTATTAACATTATGAAAACGAATGGTATGTGGTTAAACAAAAATGATAATCTACCTATAGAAATAGGAAATGAAAATATTGAGCTGCTACATGAAGTAAAGTACTTAGGAGTAATATTGGATTGCAAATTAAATTTTAAAAGTCACATAGACTATGTATGTAAGAAGTTAGGGAAGAAAATTGGGTATTTTAAATGAATGAGAAAATCACTTTCATTATTTTGTGCAATAAGGATATACAATGTGATAATAAAACCGCATCTTGAATACTGCTCCACAATATTGTTTCTGTGCATAAAAGAGGGAATTGAGTCCTCCAGAAAATGCAGAATAAAGCGATGCGAAGTATACTGTTGTGTAGTAGATATTCGCCTGTTAAGTGCATGTTCGATACACTTAAGTGGATGAAGGTACAACAACGAATTGAATTAAATGTACTGTTATTCATTTTTAAAATAAAGAGTGTGATATTACCAAACTATCTTAAAGAAAAGATGACTCGTGGCGGATGTTCAACCCTACAATTTGAGGAATATGGATTTCAATGTGAGATTGGAGTCTTACAACAAAGCGAGAACGCAGAATTCGTTAATATACAAGGGCTTCCAGTTGTACAACAAGTTACCTGAAGACATAAAAAGAGAGACGTCTGTTAATTGTTTTAAAAAGAAATGCATAGAATTTATAAAATGTTACCGTTGTTGAAAGTATATTCTAAATACTAATAATGATTATTCTATTCTATTCTTTTAAAACCAAAATACTGATATATTCTAGGTTTGAAAAATGCTTATCATTACCTTTGGACTGGTGTCGTTTTGTCTTTGGTGAAATATACTGCTAACCCAAACATAGCTTCCAATGAGCCTATTCTATGATATCATCAGTTATTCAATATGATACAATATGAATTGACATCATTCGAGAATCAAATTCACACTGGACGACTGCTTTAAATAATATTCTATATTACGCCATTTATTTCAGCTAGAATTTTTTCAGTTACGCATCGAAATATTTTGTAATTTTTTTTTTTGCAGATATGCCAGTTGAAAGAAAACAGCAATTTTCGATATATTTTTAGAGTAATGCCTTATTCATTTGACCTAATGTGCATTTATAGGAGTCTGTTTATGACAAGATGAACCCATAGAACCATGAATTCAAAACTACGCATAATCAAATAGCATTCTTCCAAATAGTGATCAAATTTCAATATAACTAAAACCTAAGCAATCTTCATTATCCTATCAAAATTATATTGAAATACTCTTCACGTCCATGTTCGTGCTCCTGTAGCTTCTATTAGAAATCTATTATTAGATTCCTTTCTGATTTGCAAAAAAAAAAAAAAAATTGAAAATTCATTAGAAACTATACAAAGTTCAATAAGAAGAGTGTAAACGCAAGCAATTGATGCGACTCAATTAAATGCGTTCTTTCAGTTATTGAGGTTAATTTAGCCATCGCGCGTCTTGTAAAGAAGTAAGCTTTTTCAAATTGGTTGGTTTAATACCTACTCAATCAGTGCTCAAAGAACACTCAAAAATTTTATATAAACTTAAAATAGACTAAGTGCAAAAGTAGTTAAGAGTATATATTTTTTTTTATTAAATGCGTATATAGAGTAAAGAATATTTCTGCGCTTGTGTCCAGTTACGCAACTTGCGTGAAATTTATTTTTCGTTTAGTAAGGTAGAGGTATATAAAAAAAATTTTGGTCAGTCTTGGGGCGACTTGGAACTCGCTGAAATATTGTGCGCTTTACTGTTCTCGTGCTAATTATACATATATAGTTGTAGTTTCAGCTGCTAGCACAGCAATAGCAAATGAGCAAACGACGTATTCACAGTGAAAAAGTAGTTTTGAATAGTGAGTAGTTCTCTTTTTTTTTGTGCATGTTAAAATATTTATGAAATTTTTTTTACTCCAAAGCTATGTAAATATGACATGAAGTGGTTTTAAAGATTGCAATGAAAAAAAATAGTTATAGATGACCTCCCCCACCCACTATCTCGCTTTGTTGAGTGTTTTGTTTTTGTTTGTATTACTGTTATCAAAAATAATCTATGTAAATAAATAGAAGTATGTAGTAGTAGGTAAGGTACATGTACCTCTATAATTTAGCTCCTTAGTGCGTATAATAAAATTACGTGGACGTGAGAGTTGATTGATTCATTCATTTTCTTAATTGAAAATATATATATACATATTGCTAGCTAGAGAGAGAGGGTTTTTGCACGGAATATTTACATAATTTATGATTCATCATTATTAATAATGCGAGGAAAGAGGATGTGGGCAAGGGTAGTTCCACCACTCTGCAGAAAGTATATATGTATCTAGACTTTTGTCTGTCTTCATTATGATTTTTATCATTTCTTTTAATCTCTACTAGGCCATAGAAATGGTGGTGTAGCTTTCCGTTAAACTTTGTTTTGCACGGCGGCAAGCCTTAGGCCAGACCGAGATTGGGACCCGTATTTTAGTTTGTAAATAGACGCCTTTGTACCGCGTAGAAATATTGATAGTAGTATAAAAAAAAAACAAAAACTGTATTATATAGGTCTACACACATGGAATCATGTAACAATATTTTGATTTGTGCATGTCTGTCCGTCTATTCATTCGCACGATTACTTGAGAGTGCGTTGACCTAACTAAGTGAGTTTAAATTTTGTACACAATAACAATATGGGCGAAATCGGGCAACTCTTTCTTTTATATTTGGAAACTACATGAAAAGTTGTTGAGCTAGAGACCTGAAATCGTATATAGGTACATGGAGTTCTCCTATAGACCTAAGTTCAAAAATGGATGAAATAGTGGAATTTCTTCATAACGGGTGGGGCAATACAATAATCTCATTTTTTGCTTTAGATTTATTTATTAAGCCAAGCTTAGGGGATACCATATGATGCAAAGTACAGCATGGCAGCAAGGAAAAAAGAAAGGCATCACTCTTACGCTTTTGCAGATTGTATGCCGGAGGTGAGACAGAAGATGGTAGACTGTTCCAAATTCGCACAGTTCGGGATAAAAAAGCATCACGGAATTTTACTGTACGGCCGAAAGTAGTTTGAAGGGTAAAAGGATGTGCGTGGTTTGCAGCGCGAGTATTGCGTGCAGGAATCAGACTAGATATTTCATAAGAACATTGACCATGCATGTAGCGATAAAGGATCGAAAGACATCCAACATTACGGCGGTACTCGAGTGAGTCAATATGACAAATTATTGTTACATCGCCAATCAATGACCTTGAAGGCCGTCTTTTGGACAATATCCAATGAAGCTAAGGCTGTGCGACCAGCCCCGACCCAGATATGGGAATTGTATTCCATTCTAGGTCTGATGTAGATCTTGTAGAAGAGCGCTAGATTCGATGGGCTGAAATATTTATTGTACACCTTTTCAGAAATCCAAGACATTTCGATGCTTTTTGGCAACAGAGAAGATGTGATACATATGAGATACAATAATAAAGATAAGACACTACGCATTATGTGTTTAGGACGCAATTGCTTCCGCCATAAGAGTATAGGTCGAAGAATTGAACCTTGTATTATGTACTCCTGTTTCTATCAGCATCCATTTGTTATTAATATACCCTAATTACTATAAATTTCTTTAATCCGATTCCTATATCGATAACACAAACAGTGCTTCTTTAAAACCTGATATTTAATTTTGTATTAGCTTTCAGAAAATTATATTTAACACTATAGTCTTGGTATATATGTCAATTTATGATTTAGTAAACAATTAAAAAAATCAATTTACTTATAGTTTTAATTTTGTTGGTGTATTTTTTTTTATAGTGGGTCTAAATTAACATGGAAAATTAGCGTATAATCCTTAGAAAATGTGAAATCAACATCAATGGGTAATGCAAGCGACGAAAATAATAAAGATGGTATGTACAAATTGGTTTACTTAGTTATATTGCTAACAATATTATTAAATGTAAGATAAAATATATTTGTTTTCCATTTTTGATAGAACCATCATCACCAAAATGGCCTAAATTCATAGCATCGCAGTCTGAAAAGCATTTTACAGAATCTCTTTTAGCAACTTTTATCATATCGGGTATAGCGGCATGTAATACAGAAATATGTATGTATATAAATAGAAGTAGAGAAGATAACAATTTTATAAAAATAAAACCTTCTTTCAGACACATACCCTCTAGATTTGTATAAAACTCGACTTCAATTGCAAGGTGAATTGGGAGCAGATAAGGTAACACAATGAATGTTAATAGTATAAAATCTCTCTTGAGACATTGTTGACCTTGACAACACTTTTTAAATGATTGGAATTTGATAGAATTTTCATTGTGTTTCAAAATACATAGTCAAATATTATTCGTTCAAGATCTGTAAATTTTTTTTGGAAACTCGATATGAAATGTGATAGTAAAAGTACAGAGAAAGTCGTTGACTATTTTATGGATTTTTACTGTACAGTTTTTTATCTTGACACAAAAGTTTACAGATTGGAGATGAACGGCGGGTAATGTCGGGCACTGCACGCCCATTGCCCACGGCGCTCTCCGTTAAACTTCGCAGGGAAGTCACGGCAGCATTGTGTGTTTGAGCTTGTGCTACAGCCGAAACACCAATGGGCTATACCTGTCAAGGGAGGCTGGTACTTCTACTAAAATGTTGGTGCAATGGCCTACCCTGGAGTTGGGCCAGGCCAATTTGCAGGATATCACTTATTTTTAAAATCTTGTATACGACACGTTATTTGCTTATTTTTTAGATACTAATTACCAGGTAATAAGACTAGACTTGACTTCCTTGATGAGTAATATGTATACTCATCCCCAGCTAAGCGACGAGCGGTAATACGCCATATGATTTCGCTGAGTTTCATAACTGCGTTATTTTGTGTTGTTGATTCATCTCTTTAAGGGCTTAGATTCAAAGGTCAGTTAGAGAGTAGAAGTCTAAAGCTCTATTTTCCGAAAATCAAGGATCAGTTATCGTTAACGTCTGTCCAATTTCGAAGCCCTATGCTTTATGGCTGGTGGGGATGAAAGCTGGCGTGTAAAACAGTATATGGAACTTGAAACTCCTACACCAATAAGAATGACTATCCCGTGGAAAAACATGTAACAAACTATGTAGAAAAAAAGTATCAAAACAGAGACATCTTTGTTCTGAGTGAAGAACGTTGGATATCCTGCATCAAAAAAGCAAAATAATTTTAGCTCTAGAAAAGGGCGGAATCATAGATATGATGCTGAAAACTGCTATTCAGGAGGACACTCTAGTGTCGATTTGGTCACTTTTAGAGAACCCTGGGTACATTGGAAGGTATAGACCTGTGGTTCTAAAGACCCAGGAGGGTAATCACGCCTATCTCTAGCCATCACCATATCACTGAGAACGAAAGGTTATGAGGAAGATCGAAAAGAATAGTCAGTGTGGACGACATAGCTCAAACGAATTCCAAGCGTCATTGATTCACAGTCTTCACATGTTATTTGCAAACACCACAATTTGTGGAATCATTAACTTTAATAAGATACAACAATAGAATAATATTTATCAAACACAGTCTCTCAACTTTTATTAATTCACTTCTTGAAATTCGTGTTTAACTAAACACCGTAGATATTTCCAGTGATAGAAAAATTGCTGATGAACTCTGTGGCTGGAGAGAAACGTTCATTAAAGCCTGTAGCTGCCTCCACGGCAAGCCTAATTTTAAGTACTCAACTCATCGCTTAACACGTTAAACAAATCTAATGCGCGTGACGTAATCTTAGTTAACAACTCCAACTTCGGATCACTTCAATCAGAAATGACTCCATCAATATAAATCTATGATAGAAGAACAGAATTATAGTGCAAAGAGTAGAGTTACTCTTATGGAATGACCATGATTCTTTCTACTCCAACCCATAACTTGCGAAATCCTTAGTACCAACCTGTTTTACTTCGTGACTAAACTAAACGCGATGGCGGGTATTAGTGCACCATCTGTATCGCACATCGCTTCGTTGTTATGTTTTTGAAAACATAGTGACTTCATATCCTGCACCCAAAAAGCAAGAACTATTCCTTGAGACAGAAAACCTTTAACGATGCTATAAAATAGTAATCATGACGGGCGTGTGGAGATAGACGACGAGTTTATTTTTTTGCGAGCCACGTGTGACGTCATTAGCTGGTATAACAAAACAAAGATGACTATACTTAATTTATAAAATAGAAAAAGAAGTTTTTTTTAACAAATTCTTATTCAATAATAATATTTTCAGACAAAATATAGAGGATTAGTAGCAACAGCGGTTGGTATTATTCGGGAAGAAGGATTTTTTAGCCAATGGAGGGGTATAACACCAGCTTTATATAGACATATTACATACAGGTAAAATCTGCATGTAAATATGTATGTACAAATCAATCAATAATTAACATAAGAACAGTGGTTCCCGGTTATTGTTTTATGAGAAATTTCGTCAACAATTTGGTGAAGACAGAAAACTGAAAGTATGGCAAGCAGCTTTATTTGGAGCTACAGCTGGTGGTCTTGCGCAATGGATAGCAAATCCAACTGACTTAGTAAAAGTTCAAGCTCAAATGGATGGTAAACGAATTAAAATGGGGCTTGAACCCAGATTTAAGTCGTTTTGGCAATCTTTTAAGCATATATATAAACGGGGAGGAATTAAAGGATTATATAGCGGTAGTGCTCCGAGTGTAATTAGAGCTGCATTTGTTAATATAGGTAAGTCATAGGTTTTTTTTTTTTTTATGTAAGTACATATGTAAACCCAAAATGAAATGATTTTTTTATAATTTTTCTTTAAAGGTGATTTAAGTACTTATGACTTGGCGAAAAATTTTATTAAAGATAAAACAAAGCTTCCCGAAGGTGTTTTCGTTCATTTTCAAGCTTCAATATGTGCTGGATTTGTTGCAACTGTCATGGGAAGTCCAGCTGATGTTATTAAATCTAGAATAATGAATCAACCCATTGATGAGCATGGAAGGTTAGTTTCATATTGTAGAAATGACATCATATTATAAAAAATCTTTCCAGAGGTCTTTTATATAAAGGACCCATAGACTGCTTTAAAAAAACAATACATAGCGAAGGATTATTTGCACTTTACAAAGGTTTTATACCATTATGGTTTCGATTGGGACCGTGGGCGCTTCTATTTTGGGTGTCATTTGAACAAATTCGAAAACAGCTTGGTGGTCCTGGCTATTAAAATTTAATACTGGTATTATAATATATTTAATACTTTGTATACATACTGGTATTATATAGGCATATACATATATATGTAATAAAAAGTTTAATCGAATGCTTTGAATGAAATGTGATATTTTATGTTCAAGTTAAATTTTATCTGGAATAAAAATTATAAAAAAATGATGTAAATGTGAATGTCTAGCGGAATTTTTAAGAATACAAAAATTTTTATTCGTAAGTTAATCAAAGTAAACGGAAATTTCTTTTTTGTGGAGAAATACTCATCGGATAAAAAAAATCAAAATGAAAAATATAGAAAAAAATAACAAGACTAAAATAAATGCGGCTGGCATTAATATTAAAAAGCCGTATAGTAGGACAATTTCAAACATATAAAAATTTAATTTATTTTGAGTACAAATTTATGCAATTTAAGTTTAAAGAAATGTAGAACTAAAATGTTATTAAGGTCTAGTAATTTTCATCAAGTGACATACATATCTATATATTAACCGTATTTTTGTAAAGAAAAATAGGGCGGATAATAAAGATTTTTTTAATTCAAAATTTAGATAGATGGATGGATTGAAAAGAGGTTGCGACCCCAAGGAACCCCAGACCCTGGAACGTAGGCCACAACGAGACCCATGGTTCACTCTCTAGACTTATGAGTAATTGCTCATAGGTCCCAACCAGCCGCTCTTGTAAAGCTCAGTAATTGCCCCCAACCCTCCTTACCGGCTTCATGCAGTTCGTTCAGGAGTCTGAGCCAAGCAACGCTTTCATGAAAGAGCTGGAAAGTGACAAAAAAAATGGGTCACCATAACCTCTGCATATAGGATCATCAACAAGTCTTATCCTGTAAATATTAGAGGCAAGGTGTTTTGATGCAATCTCGATTATGGAAGAAGATTCCTCTGAGGTTGTACCAAGATGAACAGCATCGTCCGCCTGGAAAACCGATACATTGCTTTCAAGGTGGCAATTTCAATGTGAGGCTCCTCGCAGAAAACGCCTGCTCCGGTGTTGTCTTTGGATTTGGAGCCATTTGTATACATAACAGGATTTGTCAATGATTGAAATACATGATGTGATTCCCATTCTGCCTTGGATGGAATTCTAGATATAAAGTTGCTTTTCAGCATATTCTGGAGGAAAGGGCATATAGGAAAGGGCATATAGGAACACTGCCCTACCTTAAAATAAATTTGCCAACTTATTCCGTATTCTGCAGCGACGTCACATCATAAAAGCCATCTGGCAAGTGTGTATGATCGATAGCACTGACCAGTCAACCGCTCCGCTATTACTCGGCCAGGTTTGCATTGCACACCACCCACCTCTTACTGCCTTGTATGAATCTAAGGTGATTGCTCGATTATTTGAAAAGCGTTGGTCATAATAATTTGCTGTTACAAGAGTCGTAAGTATATGACAATTATTTTCTGATTTTAAGGACTATAGATAAAAAAAAATTGAAAATTCGATGGTGATGATATTGCAAAAAAGTATTGGCATTAAAGGCGTTATGTTAAGTATGGAAATTCGACTGGCAATGGTAGTAGAAAAAAAAAATATTATATGTTCTGCAACCGGTCGAATCACGGGATTAAAGGATGCCATATCAATAATAAAATGCGTTCGGAAAGAAATTCTTAACCGGAGGTCAGAAAAGATGTATGAGACAATTTTGGAAGAATCTGAGAATATTGTAGAAAAAGAATCTGAAAATATTTCCCAGAAAAGGACAAGTAAGGGCAAAACATCTGGAGGATTAAGTGTTGCATGGTCTATCACCTTCTCGTCCGCCATTTAAAGCAGAATATTATGAAACTGTAGACATCATTACAGCTGAGATGAAAAAAAGATTTGCAGAAGATTTATTAGATTAAATTATGTATCTTGATGAGTTGGACAAATTTTAGGTCTGTTCAATATTTAAATAGATAATTATTGTGAAGAAATTAATGAGACAAAAACAAATCCGTAATTGCAATTATTTTTCCGGTATTAAAATTCCTTCCAAAGAACTGAATGAGTTGAATTTTCGAGGATATCAGAGCAAAAAATGTTAGAAGTATTATAACCGACGAAGTCGCAACATTCGCATATAGTACTGCTTCGTGGGAATCTACCTTTTGAGTTATCATATACAAGAATAAAAAAAAAAAAAGTAAACTACTTTACATACATCATATTACTAATCTCGATTATTTCTTGTTTTCATCTAAAAGCTAAAATTAGCTACTGTGACTCTTTTGATCTTTCAGGGGCAAATGACTAACTATCTAGATTTCACCATTTCATTTCAACCCTCGAACGACGGAGCAAAGAACTGAGATAATGACGCAATTAAGCTATGATGACACTATGGTGAAGGTGAATGATGATGAATGACCCCACAAATCCGGAGGATGACATAATATGCTGAATCAAACAACACGTCAGATAATACACAGATAATGCTATATAGCTGTGTGTAAAGCTTTCACCCAAAATTCTAGTCATGCAGCAGGAGCACATGTGTACTTACAGAACTAGCGTAAAAGAGCAAAGTTTTCAAGAGTTTATTTATTCGTGGAATCGTGGTATGGTTTAACTCTCGCAAAAGCTCTAACTACATATACAAGAAAATTTTCTGTTTTGTTTGCTAGAGCCCGCTGCATGCATGCAATCGCAATACAATGCAAGTGAAACCCTGAAAACGTTTGCTTCGTGCAGAGCGACATGCTCTGGTCCTGGGCCATGGGGGGCCTGCTTTGCAAGCAACTGTAGTTCCACATGGACATGAAATAAATGAGTTACTACTGACTGAACTGAATGCCCCATCCTACTACTACTAATCCCCAAAGCGGCTCTCTTTTTATTTGTATATATAGAAAATTTAGATGTGTATTCAACTCTAATGGTGTTAAAAAAAAAAACACGAAGAGTTTGGATGGTGAGGTAAGAGAGATCGTATGATATAATACCGCCGTAGAACAACATAGCCAACTTGCAAGCTTTAGAAAGTTTTTATAAACGACCGGCTCCAGAGCTTCATCAGTCGTGTTTGAAAGCGGTATAAGTGTGGTTCAATATAAAGAAACGTTTATTTGGTTAATAATTTTTGTGAAGTGGATTAAGAACGACAACTAGTCAACATGCCTATTGGTAAGTGGAAATATAGATGTACATAGTGAATTCATTTAATCTAAGTTTTATATTTTATCTGTCCTTCTCTGAAGATGAACTAATCTCCTCTAGCTCTGCTGTTTAACCTTGATTGTCTTCCGCTTGCTCTATCATACCAACCAAGCAAACCAACGTTTGGTTATGTTATGTTGGCAACCATAAATATATTTTCCTCTATACCTCTAAGGTGTCTATAAATAAATCACTTTTTCTTTGATAATAAATGAAATTTTCTATCTGTGATTTTTGGACAAATTCCAAAAGAATCCAATTCCTCCAATTTGTGTTGTAGAAGAAGAATGTAATATTAGGCGTGGCATATTTTGTTCAAGGTGTGGTAGTATTTTAAAATCTATAGCATTGCATTGCGTGGCAAAAAAAAACAAAAATGTTTGTGCTTTTTTTTTCTTCATCATTTTCAAGTTTTCTTCCTCATTTCCATAACACTTAATATTATATTGCCACAAAATAAGCAAAAAAAATGAAAGACCTTGAGCTCAGGTTTTCGTTGTCGTATGCATGGTATGCAGTATATATACGATGATGACGACGGTCATTACAAATTTAGCCTAGATTCTAGAACCCCACTTTTGAGTTCTAATAAATGATGAGAACAGGGGAGACGACAGATAATTTTATTATTCAGAAATCCGTCTAACAGCCAGAAGGAGATAGCTAACAAGTTTTTTATCCTATCCTATTTCCTATAGCTAATAGCTATGTAAGTATTTTCGGTCTGTTGACTCTTTATCAATACGCGAGAACTTCAGTAGGAAATTTTTACACGTTGTACAACAAAAATAAAAGGGGAGGAGGGGGTACTAGTAGCACCACGTAATGAGAAAACAATTTTTGCTTACGATTCTGTTTTTACAACTGGATTCTCTACTGTTATTGCCTGATAAACTTGTTAATTTAGCTCATTTAAATTTCCATACATATAGATAAAATGGATGGGTCGCTAAAATGGAAAAATATTGGAAATTATTCACTTTTGTTGTTGTTGATAACTTTCATATGACTCTTCTGAGATTATCAAATTCTATTTTTCATTTAACTCGTAAACCATTTGAGTTTACTTCATTTAATTATCTCAAAATACTTAGCTCCGAAACAAACATCCCATCATTTCAAGATAGATATTGTTTCCGTTATATATAGGTATTTATATATTTTTTTTTAACATGGGAGCGTGGGAATCATCAAACTCAAACTCAAAGCACTTAGCCAAGCCACATCTCTTCAATTCTAGTTTTGATTGAAAACTTACATGCCTTTTCGTTCGTCATCAAAAATGACAATGACACCGGTGTATCCCTTTCCGGGTTTCAGTAATTTTTCCGCTCCCGTATTTATTGCAACTTTACTTACAGCAGCTTTGTAGTTTTGTCTTTAACTTTAATCGTAACTTACTCTGTAGCTATTCATTTTAAAAATTTAATTAGAACATGATTTTATTCAATGAGCCATCCACAGCTCACCGCAAGCACAAGGCGATCATTTTATGTTCGAAGAATGTAAAGGATATTTAGGGAATTTCTCTCAAAGTTTTGCACTCAAGCACCATTAGATTTAGATCCCGCCTAATGCAACGATGTCGTTGTGAGCTCGGGAAACTGGGTGCTAACTAACAGGAGTTATCGCCCCCACTCTAACCTAACTTAACATAGGGAATTACATACTTGCATACAAAAGTACTTTGCATTTTCTAGAGCAGTCATGCAAGACGCCCACAATAAGTAGTATTCGATGAGCTCGGCAAATCTCGACTTACGACGGGGTTCGGTTCCGCAACTTCGGACATAAATCGAAATGGTTGTAAGCAGAATTTCATACAAAAATAAACAATATCAAGTATATCAAAATTAATAGTTTTTTTTTCTGATTTTTTGTTGTTTAATACATCAATCGCCAGAAGCGTGCAAGATATATATGTACATATACATTGGCGAAAACTATAGAAGATTGATACATTTTTTGTAATTTTTTTATGATTTTTTTTTCGTCGTAAGTGCGAATAGTCGTAATTGGAGAACAAAATATTATCATCCAACCAATTTCCAAATATTTCCGTTCTTTATCTACTGACCTGAACTAGATAGAGAGTTCTAGTAATACACAAAACATCACCAACAACAACACGTGCGCAGCTGTAGATTACTTAGCTCTTTTGATGGCTTAAAGACAATCGAACTTTAATTTCGTGTCTTGTATAGATGTCACTTTTCATATATGTACATATGTTTGAATTTTTTTCATTTCATAGAAAAATGAAATTTTTTTTAAGTTATGAAGGTGGGGATGAGGAATTCAATTGATAAAAACCCAGCTACAGATATTTCTACCATTATTACGCACCAGGGGCAAGATTCTGCAACTCGGAGAGTTTGGGAGATGAGAATTTCGTTTTCCCCGATTAAAACTCCCTAACTCTACATTCGCGATTCTCTAACATACTTGAGGAGTTAATGAAAACGCGAGAAGTGTCGCAATATTGAAGGACGGTTAACTCTGTGTGGGAGGGTCGTAGAGCATTGGGGTTTTTTCCTTCGGATTTAGGGTGCAAAGTACAAAAATATAGATGAAAAATTTGGCGGGGGGGGGCTTCCAAAATATGTTATTATCAAATTAAAGAGGGAGAAGAGGGGATAATCGAGTGGCGTATATTTTTTTTGATCATTTTAACTGACTTTTTACCGGCGAAAAACCAATTTTTTTCACTTCGGTCATATACACCCCAGTTCCTATATTTTGCATATATTCCTTCCGTTATTTGTTTCACATCCATTAGTACTCTGTTGTGAACATTTTTCTCATGGAAAGTGAGTTTCCACGACTTACCAGTTCTTCAAAATGATGAGTTAAAAATGTGTCCATTTTTGTACCAAAAAAGATCATTTTTTCATGTTAAGAAGGACAGATTCACTTCTTTTACATTTATCTCCAAAAACATTTATCGGACTCAAAAACTAATTACATATCTAATTA
Source organism: Dioctria rufipes (assembly GCA_963924295.1). Lineage (NCBI taxonomy): Eukaryota > Metazoa > Arthropoda > Insecta > Diptera > Asilidae > Dioctria > Dioctria rufipes. The sequence goes on from OZ002745.1 coordinate 16,527,194, forward strand.
GGGGACAAAATCTAGATGCGTTTTAATCCTACATACAAGCTTTAACGTGCATATTTAAAATTTTTATAGCATCTCTTTTGTACTGGAAGACGACCAAATTGACCCTTTTCGCGTAATTTAAAATTTTTAGCGGGTACCTTGAGACACGAAAATTCATATTTCTTTGTAAGTATTGCAAGGATTTCCATAATTTGTTTTTGTACCTAAACATATCCAGGATATGTGGTGAGTCGATAATTTAATTTGAAAATCCTAGGTACCTTCACAAACCACAACAAAAGCAGACATTACTGTCAGTTAAGAGTTCTCTTTACTTCTCCACAAATTCTCCGAGTTACAGAATTCCGAGTGGAGAGTTAAGTGTCAAAACTCAAAAGAGCTCTCATCTCCACAACTCTCCGTGTTAGTGAATCCAGCCCCAGATGAGACTCAATTAGCAATAAATTGGTCTAAAACCATCATATGATAAAAAAATATTAATAATAATAGATTTTTTTTTTTTCACAAATACTATCTGTAAAGATGATGGATCTTGCATCCTCTTGGACAGGACATCTAACCACTTCTATCTGCCAGGCTTTGTTAGGGAATGTTTACCTTAGGAGCATTAGTGCACATGACCTTATTACTGCTTTTGCTACTACCAAATATCTATTATCTTTATCATTCATTTATCTGTTCAAAATTTGTTTCGTTTGTAAGTATATGGGTAAGTGAAGCTCTATGCCATGGGCGGATTTAAACAATGAAGATCTTACGGAAGGCGGGAATGACTATATATATGATCTAGAACGATATTGGCAAATAGAGTATTAAAATAGAAGATACCTATTCACACAAAAAAGATTAGACGCTAGCAAGGAGGTAGAGAATTTAGTCTTGACGTATAGTCTGAGGACTCCGAATTCATGGATAATTGTGGACCCCAAGTTCAACATACATAAGGCTTAGTAGAATATACGAATTACACTTTTTTAACTAGAAATATATTCTCAATTTGCAATTTTAGCTGTTCGTAATTCTTATGCATCAAACAAATTAAAAGTAGTTATAACAAACATAGGCATGCGGAAATCTAGTTAATTTTTAAATAAAAATGTTGATTTCCTATACTATGACACAATTTTTAATTAATCGCGTACAGTTTTCTTTCGTTATTTTTCTATTACCGAGTAAATTTTCACAAGGCTACAATAAATTTTCAGTACAAAAATAAACCAAGTCACTGTGATTCTACAATTCTATATAGTAACGAAATACCGCAGATGAGAGCCTTTTAATTGGTGACTTTAATTAATGTGCTAATTCATAAAAGCGATAAGATTTAAAGTTGTGGAAACTGAAACTTAAATAAATGGTCAGTGCTAATGTGTTTCATATATGTATATACAAATACATACATATGTATGTAGATTGAACTGATTTATATGCTTTAAGAAAAATCAGTACACGATTTATGACCTTCATTTATATATATATATATATATATATATATATATATATTTACTATTTAGTAAATATTTTTGTGTAAAATTTACATACATCAATGATCGATGGACTCGAGAAGAAAGACTTAAAAATACTTCCCCAAATTTCGATTACGACAAAATATCGCTATCGAAACAAGATATCAGATAACAGCACATGTATTGTAATTTTACATTTTCAAATATGTATAACACTAAAATTTTACTATACTGGGGCCATAATTCAGAACTCGATCGAGTGCATAAAAGTGTTACATATTCAAGTTAAGGAAAACTAAATTTCGGACTCAAGCTGCCTGGGTGATTCTGAATGTAAACTGGCAACAGCACTATAGAAAAATCATTGTCTATATGACATTAAATGTGGTAGAGGATTAATGGATGGATCAGTTACGTTCCTTTCATTGATGAAGCATAAAAAAATTGAACGTTATTTATGCTTTCCTCTGCAGAATAGAGGATTAATTACATTCTCCTCCAAAGGCGAAAATGACTGCTTATTTGGATCGCTACTTGTTCCAAAGCGTTCTTTTTTCCTAAAAGAAATTTTCGTTTATTTTAGCATTGGCTCTATTGAGGTACCCTTATCGGTCGTAATTTTGGGACAAAATTGATAATTGGTAAGAGTTTATGAAAATTTCTAGATATTTTTTGTTTAACAATAATAAGAATAAAAGTCATCTCACTTACATTCATTCGTCTTTCAAGAAAGGCATTTTAAGAGAACCGTTTTTATTAGACAGTCGATCGAACATATTGTCATCGAGTGAATTTCCGATTCGATATCGAGTTGTGTTGTAATCTCAAATTGTGAATATCGACAAGCTTCTTCATATGTACTACCGAGATTCACCTAATTTGTGTGTTTCACTTCATTCAATTCTGAAAATAAAATGTTTCCTTTTAAAAAGTAAGTTGCAGTTGAAGTTGAGGTCCTTGTGCATTACAATTCAATACAATATAATACAAAAATGTGTTTCTTGAAAGACCCTGGTCAAAGCCACGTCCTTAAACGGTGGGTACATAGATCGACAGTGGTTACTTAATTATTAGCATGATGAATATTAGCAAACAATAAACAGAGCTGTAAATTAAATAGTATAACACTTAAAGTGTTAAGCAGGAACTTAAGTAGGTAGGAACAACACATCTGAAAGTCAGACTTGGCAAGTCCGAAAACATTAACAAGTTTTCCTTTTCTCTAATACATCATAATTTTGTTTTAGTCCATCAATTAGAACTTTCTAGTCTGTAAATATCGAGCTACAATTTATTAGTGATAATTATATATGCTTACTATTTCTAAAATAAAATCGCTGCTCGATGTTTTCATTTCAATTCACCACAAAATCGTGAATAGGTGAGTTAAGTGAGTGAATAACTTTATTAGCAGAATCAAATTTCTAGAAAAGTGACTCACTACATTCATTTTTTCTTAATTTCGACTTAACAGAATTTCGGTACTGGAAGAAGATCCCTTGAATTCAAATTTCATGAAGAAGGGATAGTTCAGAATTTATTACACCTAACATGTGGAAATATATTAATTAGCCTTATTTAGAATAAATACAATATCTCTGTATCAAATAGTGGAAGATCACTAATTATTCGTATTGTGCAATCTTCTCATACATATGTATGTATGAATAGCAAAACTCATACTATTTAAATAGTAGTACATACTAAATCTCATTTGAAATTTCGTTAAGAAATAAATATAGAGTGAATATTTTTGGCAGTTATAAATTTTGAAATTAATGACCGGGCGTTATCACACCAAGCCATTGGTAATTTGTGTTTATCATAAAAGCAGTCAAATTCAACTCTTAAATAAATAATTTAAATGATGAATGCCATGCATAGAATAGCCTTATTAATAATATTAAATATATAAAATTTATCTTTTATTCATTATATAAATAAAATGTTAGTAAACTGCTTCATGATACATTTATAAGTCCTATGATAATAGAATTCTTGTATAGAGTAAAAGATTTTAACATGATTTCCATCTCATACGGAGAGAAATCCGAAATGGTGACTAATTTTCTTTGTCACTGTCTGGCTCTCTCAGGAAAGCGTTACAGATTCCTTGGCTCACACCTCCTAGAAGAACTGCATGAAGCCAGAAAAAAGAGTGGGTTGGAGGTCAATTCTGAATTTTGTTAGAGCGTCCGGTTGAGACTTATTATGAGCAATTACTCATAATAAGTCTGTAGGGTGAACAATAGGCCTGGCTGAATCCTACTTTCCAGGGACCCATTTCGGATCTCAACCTCGTTTCAATTCAATTCCAATCCAATCTCATGCTTAACACAGTATACAATTCTGAAGTGCTGTAATAACAATAAATTAAAAACACCTAAACTATCACGTGAGTGAAAAACATTTTTCAGTATAATAGGAGGTATATAACGTGAAACTAATGATTCTAAAGATACGATAAGTAAATAACAAGCCTTGTAATTGAAAGAAAAAAAAAAGCTTTCAAGTAGATACACAAGAATGAATCACCAGCAATTGGTGTATACTTTACATAGCACATACATATTGCAAATTATAAAAACAAAGTGTTAACTATAATTACTAAAATTATACGATTCTAATCGTATAAACTTGTAATTAACAGAAAATAAGAATGACGTGACAATATCGTCTTTTCATTTAAACACCTACTATACTACATATACTATCTAAAGAAATGACTGCCTTTTGACCTATTCAAAGTTGATAAAAGCACACCCGAAAATCAACATTTACATAATTTCACCTAAAATTCGTTCAATAACAATAAAATTGTGGACCCCTGATAAAATACAAACAAAACTAATCGAGTCCAGTGCTTGTTGTTGTTTGCTATTATTATCTAATATTATACTTGAATTGTACAGTCGTATGTATAGTCATTATCATTCTATTGATTTTAGACTTTCAGTAGTAGTAGGTATATATATACATATATCTCCATAGATTCGGGGACAAGCAGCAGCACAGGCCCGTACGTCTCGTTTGTCTAGAACTATAAAGGCTAACAAAACAGCTTCCAATTCTAATGATGATGTCACCCTGTATTTATGTATGTAGGTATATTTGTTGGCTGATTTAATCATGGTTTTGTGTGTGTTACGTAGATTTTCCGCGATTTTTGATTTTGCAGAGCTTTTTCGATATTTTATATAAGGAAATATGAGTATACACTACAAAAGAGACTAGCGGGGTGCTCATCATTAAATTAAAACCACCAGAATCATATAGAATTACAGTGATTAGGTGCATATCTACGTTCTAGCTTTATGATGATTCTAGAATCTCCGTAGATGCGAGAAAGATATACCTATACCTAATAAAAAATGTAAATACGTGTGTAATCTCTATATTCTCATTAAAGGTATAAGGTACAGAGCCACCAGAGAACGTTTCTTCTTCTTCGATAATAATTGCAAAAAAAAAAAGACTGCTGCGTTACTAAATAAATATTTTTCTTGTTATTGATCGCAAAAAATTTTTTGGTGCTAGCTATCTAGATTTTACTCTCGAATCCATGATGAAAATATGGAAGTGAATAATATACATTATTCATTATTGATTATTCCATTAAAGCCTTGATTTGGTATTTTTGTAAATCAAATGAATGTCTAAATTAGAATGTAATGAGTATTGCTGCAGAGGGAATAAGTAGGATATAAAAGCTCGCACCACCCAATTTTATGTAGACGTATTTCATATTCCTGCCATCGTGACGTCGACGACAAGTTAGACAAAGGATAGAGAACACAATTTGGGTCAAATAAAAATCAATATTTTACCGTGTTTTGGATAGGTAGGAATTTAGTATTGTCGGGTTTTCTTTTTCTTGTGCTATTATCATAGATAAAACCGAGAAAAAAGTCCTTGAGCATGAGCTTGACCATGTATTTTATTTTTATTTTCAATTGAATGGAAAAATTTCGTAATTCATCCATTACAAATTGTAATAGATAAAGTGTTATAAAAATATTTCGCACTCTTTTGAATCTGAATCATTTCATTAGCATCAATCTATTTTTATACATTGACTCATCCAATTAATTTATTGTTAGCAGACTTGATATATGTATGTACCTAGTTTTGTAGAAATAATTTTAAATGATTAGATAGGTTAGGACCTTGGTATTATTTCATATTTCGTATGTATAAGTTCACTGGAAATTTTCCAGTTTAATACATACAAAGCATAGGTGTTAGGGGGCAGGAACGCCGGTGATAAAGAATGGTTTGGTTGAAAAAGTTTCGATATGAAAGTAAGCTTCGTAACTACCAAGTATTCGACACAAGTTCAGGTGGTAGATAACCCCTATATGATGATGTTCTCTCGGGCTAGTTACCACAAAGGTTAGAGACTTTCCATAGGAAAAGGATTAATTTATTGTATGAACCATTAACATGATGCCTCCTAGTTCATCATGACGATTCTACCTTTTCGTACGGCTCTTAAAGCACATTGTTCGAAGTGGATGAGTTTCGCACAACGAAACTGTGCTGCATTTGCTTTGAGCCGGCGAAGCCGTCTCGGTCTTTGCACAGGTACCAGTTCTGTAAAAACTGCCATATCAAGTGGAACCGGGACGTCAACGCCGGCAAAAATATTTTGCAAATTGGCCTAGCTCAATTGCAGGGCAGGCCATTGCACAGAAACTTTTCCCGAAGTACACCCCTTCCCTGTAACAAGACGAAGCTTATTACGTAGCCATGACCCCCTTGCGGGGTTTAATTTTTGGGTAGCCCAACTCAATAACACAGAGATGTTGAATTGGAAATATTATACAACTCATTTCGACCATGTTCAAATCAAGCATTTAGAAAAATATACGAAATATGTCAATATATGAAACAAAAATTAACAGATTCTGACAAATGGATTAACATGGATTGAATCTGAGATATAATTTCAACATTTTGGGATATAAAACCAATATTAATGAAAGTTAAATTTTCTGTGGCTCTTAAGCTATAAATTATATATCCCTGAACATCTTACACATTGAAATAAGATTGTTGGATCTTAGTTGGTCTGGCTTGCCGGATGAAATTCCTGATTTTCTTCCAAAGATGCAAGAATGTCGATCAGACTTGGCGCAGATCTATTAGTTTCATATCAGACCTGTAGATTAGAATATAATTCCCTTAATTGAGCAAGTGGCTAGCTGCATTGCATTGCTCGCATTAGTTAAAGTCCAAAAGAACGTTTTTCTTCTTTTAAGCACCGGGGTAAAAAGTCGGATGTCTTTTATCTCTACTTGTATGGATATTGGTATGACAAAATCTCTAGTCTGATTCCTTGTAGAATTATTCCTATGCATAGCATACGAGCTGTAACCCAAGCTCACCTCCACATACCCCTTAAGTCAAAATCGGCCGCACTATTTGGAACGCTAATGTATTGTTGCTAGATCTTGATTTTAGAAGAAAAGTGTTCGTTTCAATAAATCAATCTATAAAACCTTCTAAGTCGTCTATAACCTGAACCCAGAATAAACGATTAGTCAGGCAACCAACCAACGCAATTAGTTAAAAAAAAAAAAATTAATAATTCAATCTTTTGCTCGTAAACGTGAAGGCCATTCCGTTTGTATATTTCCACCTAATAAAAGAAAGGTCAGAAATAATTAAAATCGCTGTTATGTAATCAAAAGGAAATGACGGCGTACTACACATTAACTTCCAAATAAAGATTGTTGAACCCAACCAATTACCTAAGAGAAGTAGAGGAAATCCGATATTCCACAACCTGATGCAACCCAATGAATCACTTACAGGCTGTATATGGGTGAAGTCCATTCCGGGATAACATACATTCTTATTACGATTCCTATAACGTGCAGAGCAAAGACACAATGTATGTATGTACGTATATTTTGTGCAAACAGAAGTTATCAAAAGATATGTAAATTTTTGCCATGTATGAGATCTACATAAATTCTTTTGTTTTTTTTGTTTTTATAATACTAACGGCTAGAGATTACATCACGCTTCGATACTATCAAAAATTTCAAATAGTTTTGATAAAATATAGGGAGAGATTGAGTGAGTGAAAAAATCAAGGTGAATCAAGGTTAAAACGCTATTTGTTTTTTCTACTATCAATAAACGCGTTTTCTAATGCGTCTTTTTTTTTTAATTTTACAGAAATCCAAACACCAGACAACCTCCAATATCAATTTTATCCAGCTGCTGGAGGATGTTTCAGTTTCAAAGTTCGAACATCTAATGATGCTCATTTGGCTCTCACATCTGGACCAGCAGAATCTGATCCCATGACAGAAATTTTTATTGGTGGATGGAACAATAATAAATCTGTTATCCGTAAAAATCGAACGAAACCAGAAGCTGTCGAAGTTGAGACTCCACAAATATTAAATCCTGGAGAATATCGTGGATTTTGGATTAGGTGGTATCAAGGAGTGAGTATAGATAGATAAATAAAAAAAAAATTGATTAAACTGTTGAAAAGTGCTATGATTTAATTCCTTATTATTAATCCTCCTTAGGTGATTACAGTTGGACGTGAAGGAGAAGCTGCAGCATTTATGTCCCATGAGGATCCCTATTTGCATCCTATCAATTACGTTGGCGTTTGCACCGGTTGGGGTGCTACAGGATCATGGATAATTGAAGGTAAATTATTATTATGATTAGTAGCGTTGATTTTATTTACAGAGAAGACAAGCGTAATTGTATTTTCGTTGTTTAAGTTCAGTCCAAGCTTTACTTTACTTTACATTCCTTATGCAGCTATTTCTCAGCTCGTTTGATGACAATAATTGCGATTGCTTACAGCTGACTATTTTTATAAATATTTACTGTAGCGCCGATTGATTTTTAGAACATTTTCTGTCAAATTTCGTCAGTTGTTCCCACTGCAATCACGATTAAGCCTAATTATTCTTGTGATTGCCTAGTATGTTGTTAAATGTTTCAACATTCCGTTACATAGTGGGACTTGTTGTTAGACCGACTTATCTATGGGGTGATAATAAAATCCCTATGATATTTCAAATACCAGTAAAAACGTGATACCGTTTGTTATCACAAGATCATCATCAATTGAGGAACACTTTGTAGCAATAGTTTCAACTTTGTTAAGCTTAATTTCTCCAACTAGATTATGGAGACAAGCTTAGGATACCTTAAAACCTATGGTTTTAACTTTGTTAAAAATAAAACTTATCACTACCATCATCCACTGGAGAAGATTGTAAATTAGAAGTAATAGCAATCCTCCCGGATGGATTTGGATGTTTCACAGACGAATCTAAGAAGAAAATAAGAAGTCACTACCGAAATATAGATTTTTAGACCGAACTACATTAAAAGAATACAAAAAACAAAATGATCTGAATGCAAAGACAAAAAATCGAAGGGAATGAAAGATAAGAAACAGTTGTCCACTAGACAAGGTGCAGAGCAGAAACACTCTTTATTTGCTAAAGAACTTCTTAACGGATATTGGCTCACAAGGAGAATACTCAACATGAAAAAGTAATGAGTGAAACTTAAAAGGACAAAAGACGCTTACATACTTGGATGGATGGATTGAAAAGAGGTTGGGGATCGAGAAGTCCCAGGAATGTAGGCCAGAACAAGGCCCATTGCTCACCTTACAGACTTATGAGCAATTGTTCATAGAACCCAACCCGAGGCACTTACAAAGCTTGACTCCCAGCCCTCTTTGCCGGCTTCATGCAGCTCGTCCAAGAGGTGTGAGCCAAGGAATCTGTAACGCTTTCCTGGGAGAGCCGGACAGTGATAAAGAAAGTGAGCCACCGTTTCGGATTCTTCTCTGCAACCCCTACATATAGGATCATCAACAAGTCCACTTACATATTTACAAGTACGTTTAGATGCTAAAACTTAAAATCATTGGAATGTAGTTTTCCTGAAGATTGAAGTAAATGTTTACCACATAATATATAATATTAACTATCCTGAAATTGTTTGGTACAGAATGAAGAGTCTTACAGAGACTTACAATAGAAGCGACCTACAAAACAACTAATGATAAATTCAGTCATCTATTGGATCACTTCGGAGGGGCTGAATTGCTATTGTGTAATGAATCTATGTTTCACGCAGAATTTAAAGGACGCGCAATGATAGAAGAAGATAATAAAGCAAACAAGAATATGAACAAGATTGGAAGGGACAAAAATTTAGCATCTTGAAAAAAAGATCTGGAAAATCCTGCCTAACAACTTCAATACACCACAGAATAATGAAATCTTTACGCTCTAATGGAGTAGAATGGATAATCCACGATACCCATTCTTTACCTTGTAAGCAGGTATCCCAAAATAAGTGAACCTTTGTCTATCCCGAGTCTTATATAAATTTAATATGATAGAAAAAATTGTGCTTTTGCTTTTAATACCAACAATACTAGCATAGTAGTTCTTTTTTTGTTTGAAAGAGCTCAAACTAGGAGCCTCAGATGATGCAGGAATTTGGCATCTAGCGAGGGTGTAATAACAATAGCAAACAAGCAAATAAAAAAGGTTGAAAATTTATTATTCTTATTTCGATCGAGGCCAGTAAAACACAGCACTTTTTACTAAAACAAAGCCAAAATACCTTAAAAAAGGAAAGTTTGATTTTATAATCAAAAATTGCCTTGTAATTGCATGATACTGGAGAAAAATTCAAACAAACACAAAATTTCTAGTAGTTATCTGTGTATATATGTATGTATTCATTTTCTTAGATCCACAATGCCCAGCCCCTGGATTTGCATCAGCACCACCTGGAGGAAATCCACCAGCATGGAATAATCCACCATGTGGTGGCCGACAAGGATGTTGGGTACCAGTATCTGGAGGTGGTATACCACCAGAAGCTGTAGAAGGTGGATTCGATGGTGAACCAACTTTCATTGCTCGCTCTCAACATGAAGGAGCATTAATTCCAGGAAAGGTAATTTCTAATATACATAATATCTGTTACCTTGAAATAATATTACAAAAATATATATATATATATATATATAGCTGGTTCCATCACACAACATTTGTTATGTTCCATGGGGAAGCGCTGAACACGCCCATAATACATATGAAGTTTTATGCGCTGCATCTGGAACTTGGATTCCTGTAACTGGTGGCAATATTCCACCAAATGCTTTACCAGGCGGCCAAACTGAAACTGGTGAAACACTTTTTATTGGACGTGCCCATCATAATGGCACCATTACTCCTGGAAAAGTTCAGCCGTCACATGCCTGCTGCTACATTCCTTATGGTGGACAAGAGCTAGCATACTCTGATTATGAAATCTTTGTCACCAATTAAGATGATTCTGTGTTTACTGTTCGACTGATATATAGATATTTGGCAGCGGCTTTATATAAGAATCTCATAATTTACATTTGCGTACACTTTAATGAATGAATAATCTAAAAAAAAAAAACAAAAACAAAAAATAAAATATGCAAAAAAAAGCAAAACAAATATAATTCTAGTGCCTTTTGCTGGTTCCAACAAATGCCTTTATAAATCTCAAATACAACAAAGCCGTATATAAGTATACATAATATATTTATTGTCTTTTTTTTAATCATTTATTTGCATGTTGTTTAATAAACTGTTTTAAGAAATCTCACGCCCATGATGTTTTATTTTTCTTCTTTGCCCTTGTAAAGTTACACAGTTGATAAATCATAAAAAGCCAGTCAGTATCTTGAAATTTCAAGCAATCAGCATCTTCATGGAATATTCCAGTATAAGGAATGCCTAATTGAAATTCAAATCCAGTGATTTATTATTTAACAAAATGAAAACACATCATAGTGGTAATGATATTTTCTGTACAAAAATAATAGGCTGTTGGCATTAGCACTATTATTAATACTGAATACTGAGAGTAGGCAACAAGCAACAGAGCTGAGGCTAAGGAATGGCCTCCTCTTTAGATTCTGCCCCATAAAGTATCACATTATTTAAGATGATAGATGATAGAGCACTTGCCTACCGAATGATGGATAAAATGAAATCATTTGTCGCATAAACAGATTATTTACCTGCACTGTTGATTAATCAATTTAAGCTTTGTAAATCTCATTGTATCACTTGAACCATGGTCGTCAGTATTCTAAGGAAATAGCATGGATGGATGAAGAAAAGAACACTTATCTTCTTAATCTATTCTAAATAAATCTTCCTGTACAAGCAAAATGACGGGCAGAAATTGAAACGTGATATAAAATCGCGTTGAATGTAGTCTTTAAAACTGAGCAAAGCAGTCTATTCCATTCATCAAGCAATACTGCGTGCTAGAGGTGAAGTTGAATTCCTTTTTTTTTCAGATTCACTTTGTAATTTAATACACCGAGATTTCCTTTAATAAACTTTGCACAATCTATATTGCCGAAACAATGCATTACTAACAACGTGGCTTAGTAGGCTAGTAATAAATGCAAGAGGGAAAATCATCTGTCTCGTTAGGTCAGTGGTAAGAGCAGTCGCCCGGCAAGCGGAAGGTCCCGGTTTCAAACCCCGGACGAGGCGGGTTGTTTTTTCTTCTTGTATTTATGAATTTGATTTAGAATGGATAAAAATAAAAGTTCTTAAAATTCTTCTTTATCCATCATTGACTGATTCTAACAAGTGTAGGTTCGATTCCCGTCCGGGAAAAAATAAATTACTAAGAAATTAACATTTTATAGTTAATATTATTAACTTAAGTTTATTGGTTGACTAAAAAATATTTTATTTTTATATTCACAAGGTTTGATAACAAATTTTTCACCCAAAACAAATGCATTCGGCTGGATATCTCAGACTGGTGATGACAGAAAAGGACGATGGGTACCAGCAAGAGGTGGACAAATACCACCAGAAGCTGTAGAAGGAGGATATGATGGTGAAACGCTTTATATTGCTCGTGCTTCTTATGAAAAAGGCATAATTCCAGGAAAGGTATTACACATGCACAATATTATAATACCTTTAAGAGACTTCCTTACTTTCAAGTCAAAATAACCAGTATAAATTTATCCTCCATAATAGTTACATCCTTCCCATAAAGTCTGTTATATTCCATGGGGAGGCTCTGAACATGCACGTGAGGAATATGAAATTTTATGCTCTACATCTGGGACATGGATATCAACAACTGGCAATAACATTCCAACAAATGCTTTAGAAGGCGGACAAACTGCATCTGGTGAAATTCTTTATATTGGACGTGCTAGACACAATGGTACTATTACACCAGGAAGGGTTCAAGCATCACATGGACATGCCTTTATTTCTTACGGTGGTCAAGAAATTCCGTTTGTTGATTACGAAATTCTTATTATCACATAAGATCTCTGTGTATTAAAAAATGATTTGCTTTCGATTTTTTAGTATATACGATTTTTAGAAAACGTATTTATCCTTCAAGATGCCAAAGAAAAAGTCGTGTTTTTATCGTTATTAATTTTTTCAATTCAATTCAAAAATTCACAATTAACCTATACTTATCAAACACTACGCAGTCTCTTTGTCATCCTGGCTTATACCGGACGGATTGGGGCTCCCAAAAATATATATATTCACCAACGATAACATCATTCACACTATGCATCAGGCTTCCGACAGTCAACCGTTCATCAAAATATTCTGCAATGCACTTGAATCAAACCATTCGCACTATCTGTCACCGACACATCACATCACGACCGTCAGCACTATCAGGAAAACTTTCGGAAAATATTTTGATGCCGTTAAATTACAAATATTGCTCTGAATTTTTTATGCGATGGCGGAAAAATGATGCGACAGGTGACGGTCTAATGCAATGGTAATTGACAGATAGCTGATGGACGGTTGACTGTCGGAAGCTTGAAGGATAGTAGGAATAGGCCTTAAGTAACCAGTTATAATAGAAATTTCCAGAATATAATATAGAGAATACTGTAAGTTCGAACACTGTAACAGTATTGAAGTACAAGCAGTATATTAAAAAATATGTAAAAAAAAGTTAAATTTAATTTTTTTATGATATCTTGGTAGAACTGCAGAATTTGATTGTATAAATAGCAATAAGAAATATAAAAAAAAAAAAAAACAGCAAACCTTTAGTAGCAGAAAATGAAATTGATTATAAATAAATGGTCCTTCTTCGAAGATAACACCGTTCCTTTAGTACTGTATTCTAAGACTGCCTAGATACCTAGTTAAGAAAATTATTATCGAGTTAGAATTAAAAAAAAAAAAAAAATCCAGTTCCTATGGATATGTTTTATTTAACGTACCTAACACGTTCCAATATGATCCTGTAGGAACGTTGAACACAAAACACAACATTTTTCTTCCTTTGTCCTCTCTAAAGGCTTTCTTCTATATTTTCTGTTATTTTTCTTTATGTAACTGCATCAATATATAAAAAAAAGATAATACCATTTCGTTCTTGTAAAATTATTTTTCTTGTTTTGGAACAGATCGTAACCTACCGTCTTGCCAATGAAGCCCAGCATAAACATTTCAAATCATTAAGATGCGTAAATTTTAAATATTCTCAGCATATTTTTATGGTAGAAGTGTTAAGAGAGGGAAGGATCTACCCATCTGCGAACTCAACCTCCAGCTGCTCAAACTCTTTCAATTGTTGGTAACACAATATTGACAGACTCTGTCCGAGTTCTAAATATGTACTTGCCTAACATTACACATATGATTCATCATGTGGGCGGCCTTTCTGACAGGCAGTTTTGTGGCCAATCAATCATTAAGAAAAGTTTGGATAAGATTTATTATGTTCAAAATGCGTAAAATAACAACTATACATTGAATCATCAGAGCACGATGGCTAAATTAAATTCTGTCACAATCAGAAAAGGAAAGTTTAATTTTGAGGAACCATCCAAAGAGATTAAACTTAAGGGAATTATCCTACAGCAAAAACTCACTTGAGTACAGTACATATTAAATCCTCAAATATGAAACTCTTGCGTTATTATTCTTGAGCAACACTCGTAAGATGCATTCTAGCTTTGAGAAAAACAGGAAAGCCGGTAAGTATGGTCTGAGAGATATAAGAAGAAAAATAGGAGTCTTTAAAAAGGAAAGGAAAAAAGTGGAATTTTAAATGAAATGGATTAGACAATGACTTAAATTTGGACTTATTCTTGAATTTTTAACAATTTTTACAAATTTATTGTTTTCCAATAATATTCTAAGTAATAAAAGAAGAAGAAAAAAAACTCCTTAATATAAAATAAGTGTCTTCGTTACATAATTATGTATATATGTATGTATGTATATAAAACAACCTCTCAATATTGAAGGAGCAATTTAACTAGCATTTATGCATCTACATAAAAAAAATTTTCAACGCGTTTTTACAAATTGTTACTATACATCACAAAATTTTAAAATTATCTTTGACGCAGGACAATGCATACGCACACACACAAGCACACATACGTTGAGTGAGATATAGACGAACATCTACCTAAGAACACAGCAGTGGGTCAGTCTTTGAAGAAGTCATCATCACTGCAATATTAATCAACCAATATTTAATTTGAATTAAAATAATACATATGTGCACAGGAAATTTACCTCTATTTTTTAATTGCTACATAGCCCTTGTCGAATTTTTAGTTAAATTACCAATTCGTGAAGAATTTTCAATAATTACGGTTGAAGTAATGTTGAAGCAGCTATTCTCTGCTGCAGGGCTTCGGCATTTGATTTCATCATCCGTTGCATTGAAATTCTCCGATTCTTCCGTTTTATCGATTTTATAGTTGTTTTTAAAGCCCATCCAATTTTCGTCGTAGTTGGTGCTACAGTCGCCCTTACCGTTCGAGTCCTAATTTTTAGTGTCTAGATTAGTTAAGAGTGCAAAAAATTTGATTTCTGTTTAGAAGCGATAAAACATTTTAATAGCACATAACGAAAACTAAATCTAATTTTTTTTTATTTAACATTTAAAAATTTGCTAAAAAACAAATTAACACAAAATTGTAAAAACAACTAAATAGATATAATAACGAGAAAATTGTTTAAAAGATGGAGGGGGGGGGGGGGGGGATTTTATATTAAAACATTGAACATTAAAGCTACTAGAGCTAAGAAAGTTAAGTTTTTGAAGAAGTTCTATGTAAGTTTCAACTATAATTGTATGTAAATTATAATAATTAGATAAGGGTAAAAAAAAAGATATTAGAATTTATTTAGAAATGAAAAATTTAAAGAAATATTAAAAACTTATGCTGTAGACACGCTTCATAAGTGAAGGGTGTCGCATTAATGGCTTAGGCGAATTTTATATCTAGTAAACAAAAACTAAAAACTAACGAAATTCGAGTGACTGCTCCAAATTAATATGAATTAACATAAAGTTTTGTGCTTTATTTTATCTATTTTCTTAGGGCTTATATTAAATACTTTGAATAAAACAAAAATCGCTTCATTATTGAAATAAATATTGAAAATTGTTAATGGATTTAAGTAAAACATTCCTAAGGTAAAAAAAAAAACATATTACTAATTACAATACCCGGCCTAGATGAAATGAACGGTAAGAGCGGTGAATAGACACACGTGTTGGCTTTGAAAATTTGCACGAAAGTTTGGTTTACTATCCTTTTCTCATGCGCCAAACCGAGAGAGTGCTTCAGTATTCTTTTCCTATTTTTGAAATTGTTCAATATACATACATATATTCAAAAAGCTAAAATTAAAGTCTTAAGCTCTCTACTAGAGATGTGTCGGTCCGGAACGAACGGATCCATACAAGGAATGAACAGAACGAGTCCATATTTAGTGGAACTATCGTTCACTCGTTCCTATGTTTAAACCAATTTATACAATTTGTTTTACTGATATGAGCCCATTATACTTCGCCTTTTCTGATTGCATATTTTAATATTTTTTAGGAACTTGTTTAATTTTATTCGTACACCCTTTAGAATATATAAGAAGCATATGAATACGGGTATCATATAAAATTTGTGTAGGTATATGCGTGAAACCAAAATTACCTCTCTTGGCTCAAAACGTAGTAATGAAGGGCGCAAATGCAGAGAAGAACGAGAAGAATAAAAAAAAAGTAGCTAGTGGGAGCTTAAGTCATGAATTCTGCTAGCTGTTTATATCTGCAGGCAGAAATGTGCTTTTACACTAGCAAATTTAAGTCCAACACAAGTCCGGTCTTACTTAATTTAGCTCAAAGTCAAAGTGTATTTATTTCTGAACCCCTGCTTAATGGAACGTAAAGGTGTGCATCGCCTCTACCATCCGCTTTATCAATTGTGCAAAACGAAATCTGAAAATCCAGCAAACTGACTTTCTTTTTTTTTTGTAAAATTGAGGCATGTTGTTTTCCCGTTTGATTTGTTACATTTGGTAAAAATGAGGCTTTGTAGAGTCTGAACCACAATGGACGTAAAGAACATTAAGAATATGAAAGATACTGAGGTTTACTTACGGATGATTGGCATTTTTTCCCTAAATAAACATCACATTTCGTAAGAGTTATTATCATGAAATTTAATGTTTTCAATTTTAAAAAGTGGTAAAAACAAAAAAATAGAAGTTGATTTAATTGAAGACTTGTGCCTTTTATGGACATATATATAAGACATAAATATAAGAATAATCTGAAGAAAAACCGGCAGCTCTTCCAGAAGCAATATCTCGTTTTCTTAGCTTCTTCAAAAACTTTTTTCTTAGAAGGAATAAGCTCTTTTTACATTATTCTTCTATAATAAAATAGAATAATTAAACAGACGCGCCCGAACATAACCTGCGACCCTAGCCGCACTTTACTTACCGCAATTTGACGTTTAAACTAACAGAAGCATCTTTATCGAGACTTAAGATTATTTTAGGTATGTTTGTTTAATTTAAAGGGTGGGTTCGTCTTACGTAAGTTACTTTACTTAAGTATACGTCTATTGTGGTTTAGTCTTATACCAGCAACTGTATTCCCACGTGAAAGGTTTTGTCCATAACTTGTCCAAGTACTTACTGATAGAATCGACAATTTTATATATGGTTATATTTTTAATTTGAAGCTATATTCTTAATTCTACTCGTATAATAAAAAAATCAGCAGAATTGAATTACGAAAGGAACGTTGGAACGTGTCCGCGGAATCCGGTCCAATTTAGATGATACGGATCCGGTTCCAGGATTAATCATGGTGTTATCACATTTCCAACTGAGTTTTTAGAGATTTCCAAATGTGGATTGAAAATAGTGAGTGGTTCACAAACTTGTGCTGTCTTAAGCTCATTCAATTCATATTTGGCATAATCTAGTACAGATGATATACGAATCGATTCGCTTAATTTTAAAGATCGAATTACGTTAAACCGACTTGAAGTCGATCGGAGAATAGATAATATTCAAATCTATTTGAAATCGGCTACAAATCTTACATATGGGATCGGTATAGTTGTCCCGGTTAAGAAGATACGCCTACACCTGTATTTACGCAAACACAGTATTTTTTTTTTCAAAAAAGACTGGTTTTGTTTTTGTAAAATTGGAAATGCCCTACGTCACACAATTTCATGCTGCTTTAAATTAGCCATTTAGCCATTATATATATATGTTGTGTGTGTGTGTTATAATTTCTACAAAAAATGACATATAATTTTAATGCAGTGGAGCGGAGTAGGCTGTAACATCTTATACATACATACATTTTTATTATTATCTTTAAACATAGTAGCGATACAGAAAACTAACATTTAACCATTTATGTAAGGTAAGGAATAAGTAAGAACAACACGAGACATCCTTTGATAATATACCTAAAATCTTCATTTCATTTTACAGACAATAATTACGAGCTTTAAACAGAAACATAACTCATCTGTTATTTCCGGCCTTCACTAAGTTATGGCCTAAAGTTTTAAGATTAATAGCAGATTTTGGAAAAATCAAAAATAGGTAAGAACTTCCGGCGTTCACGTCTCGGTTCCACGTGGTACCACAGTTTTTACAAAACTGGAACCGATGTGGAGACCGAGACGGCCTCGCCGGCTCAAAACATATGCTGCACAGCTACAATATTTCATCTAGGATATAAAAAAATATATATAAATGAACAGTCGCTCGAATAACAACTTTACTAAATAACAAAAATTGTGGGTTCAGGGAAGTATATGGTTCCATAAAAAATTAGGATTTTAAAACAATTAATATAATTTGCATGCTTAAAGTGTAAAGTTTTTCTATGTGTTAGCTGCTGAGGTCGATTTCCGTTAATAAACTGTTAAAACGAAAGACTGATCCTGAATACACTACTCACAAAAACAACATGAACTGGTCCCCGCTTATGTCCAGTTAAGTAAAACAAATTGCTTACCAGTTCCTCTTTCTCATATAAGCACTTTTCCCTCAGATTTCTAATGCAAGAAAAAGATTCAACAAAGCAGCTACAGGTACTAATGTGAAGAGTACGATCTTTTTGAATACGAAACATAACCATTTGATAATGTTACTATAACTTCCGATAAGAAGTAATACAAAATGTACAACAGATTAAAGTAAGAATGCGAAATCGGCGACAAAATCAGTTACATCCAAAAAAGATTTTTCTCAGTGTTTGATGGCATAACCGTCGAATAGCTTACTTTAAACTACTGTGGAATCTCAAGCTATAGGATAAAATATCTATTCTATCATGACAGCTTTATATCTCATATGATACGCACGTAAAAATTTAAAAAAATAGGTGATCCGCAACATATATATATATATATATATATATGTATATATATTGGACTTATGTTTATGCTCAGATGTCAGAGATTCCAAGCTATTTATACAAATCATTTTCATTATCGTGAAGATAACATTTTTTGGTGTGTTAAGTTTCATAAGTGGAAGTATCAATGAAAAGGCAAAAAATCAAGCCACAACAGTATATTTTGCAGTCTGAAATTTTTGGGATTTGACATGAACATTTTTTCGTTAGACGCCCAATACAATATCGAAGTAGAAACCAAAAGTAGGAAATTGAATAAATTTAATTGCTAACATCGGACAGACATTAAAGCTACAACACCAAAATGTAAGCCTTAGACTGAAATATGGGGATACATAACCCTTTGGAGGAGAACCCGAGCTATTGCTTTCGCCTTATGTCTTTTGAGGTATAATCGAGCAGTAAAGTAACAAGTCTTCTTAGTGTGCTATTAAAGAATTATTGCAATTTTTTTTTAATTTTGGAAGAAACTGTTAAACTGGACAACAGAAATTAAATAACTGAGCTCATTCACGAAATTAGAAATTATTTCCAATATCGAGCGAACTGTAAAATTAAATAACAATTTAAAAAGCGACTAATATTCGGGGGTAAGATTAAATAGAGTTCCTTTACGAAATAAGTAATTTTCTTAAAAATGTATCTTAGCAAATTTTTCGAAAAGACGTAACCGAATAGATTTATAGTATAATTAAATATCCTTTTTTTTTTCTTATCAAAAATCAAGCAATTTAACGTACAGAACCTGGGAAAATATTTTTTAAAAAAAAAGTGACAATAGCCGTTCATTTTTAAAATGTTAAAAAAGTGCAACAATTAATAATAAATATTATAGGAATATACGAAAAAAAAAACAAAATTTCGTATTTGCATGTTAATTAATGGGAATTGAATATGAATGAATGTAAATTAATATGCAAGAAAATAGGGGAAAAATATGCTCATGCGAACAATCAAAAACAGCAAAATACTTAATGGTAGTAAAATGCACTTACGATCTTCTTTACATTAGTAAGAAAATACGAGGTAGTTAGGCGCAGATACTGCATGAATCAATCAATATATAGAATTTTTACGGAGTCTTAACCGAATGAAATTCAATAGGGGGAATAAATTTTGCTAAAAATTGTTTTTTACAAGGAAAGAGAGACACAAAATTCATTTTTATGCGGCTATAATTTAGAATCAACACTTACATTCCCATTAACATTATACTTTGGAATATGTATTTTATTTATTTTTATATTTGTATATACATATATGTATGTATATATTACTTTAAGTCTTTAATTAAAAAAATATAGATCAAACTAGATTTGCTAAGATAGAAAGAACTGTAAAAAACTAATTATAATACGGCAGCAATTACGATTTTAAAATCCACCTCAGCAATTTGATGAAGTAATCCTGAAAAAATGTCATAATACTTGAAACTACCTTCAAGCTGCTAACTGTAAATTGTTTTATAAAGAAAAATAAAACATAATAATAATAAGAATAAAAGTCGATGTGATTTTAGATGTATGAGAGAGATTGATTGTTGTAAAAGTTGCTGATGCAATATGATTTCATAAAAAAAATATCATTAATATGAAGGGCGTATTTAGGCCCATGTATTCGCCTTCGTATTGTTATAACATTAATGCTGATTGACGATGACCGTAAGAAGATTTTGAAGAGGAATCATATTTAAGAATTATTCTTGAATTTTTCTGCTAGGAAACAATCCACTAACAAACAACGAAGTCTTAAATGTTCCTAAATAGTAATGCTAGTTAGATTGTTTGTAATAAAAAAAAAATATATTTTTTTTTTCGGTTAACGGTTGGAATTTCAGGACTACCGATCTCGACCACTATCAAGATTTGTTGTAATAATCGATTTGATGGAGCGATTAGCTCTTTTTGTATGAGAATCTATTATAATAAACTGACAATTAAAAAAGATGCATTGACCACCTTCAGTGATTTCATTAAACGTAAAATGTTAGATTTGTTAAATTCATACAATGCAAATCACGGGACTTTTTCTTTTTTCTTTTGCAATGCACTGTAAAACTACAAGTTCAAGTTAAATAAACATTTTAACAACAATAGTAATAGCAAAAGCTGCTAACTATCTTAAGTACGGTTAGAAAATATTAAAATGCATGTGAAGGTCTTATTTTTACTTCAAATTGCGAGCTTTCTAAGCTGACATTTTTGCTCTGAGGGGAAAAGTTTCAACATTCTATCCATTGTTGAATTTAATTCCCCTGAACAATGCTTATCGGGAAATATGTATAACAAAAAATATACTCTACTACAGAACTTTATGTTTATACATATATACATATTATAAATTCACAATAAATAAACAATTCTTTGTTCATTTTTGTTTCTGTTAAAAGCTCTTTCGAATCATTTTGATTATCTTGGAAAAGAATTTTAATGTGATCCCATTAAAACTGAGAATTTATATAATATAGAATGGAGCAAAAATTACCAAAATAATCTGATAAATAGATTAATTGGAGGCCTTTAAGAGAGCTATAAAGTTCCATTTGCTTGGTTTTACACTTGCTCTCTTTTTCGCTTCAACAATTACACAATTCTGATTTCGCCACCAATAAAACAATATCAATGCGCAATTGAACAAATGGAGTTCTTGTAAATTCTTACATAAATGTAAAAACTACGAACTACGAACTTTCTTTGTTGTTGCCTTCTAACAACCTCATTGTATAAATACAATTTAGACAAAATTAGAAGAAAAAAAGTTAATTATTTTGGCTCTCTTACTGACTGAAACATATACAGAATCTAGACAAATTATATTTTGCTGATTAATAAATAAAAAATTGATAAAAATAAATCAATAAAACTACAAAATTTTCTACGCGCCCACAAAATTATTGTAGATTTATTAAAATTTGTGGTTAACCAACAAGGAAAAATAAAACTAAAATTAAATAACCGTAGAATTTAATATTAAACAAAAAAAAACATAAACTAAAACAAATCCACAATTTTATAAATACAGAAACATCTTAAATAATAATAATGATTAATTCAGCACGTATTAGTAAAAAAAAAAAAGAATAAATAAAATAAAAATTTCAATTAGAAAAAAATTGAAAAAATATTAAAATATAAAATAGTGACAAGGCCAAGAGTAATCCAGTTTTGCTTTTATGGGTTAATTTTACCCCATTTTTGGTATGAATGCATCCTTGAATGGTCTTTTTTCCACTATCATTGTCATTGGATATATCCCAAACCTAAAAGTTATTTGAAATTTAAAAATTCTTTGTAATTTTAAGTTTTTAAATGATTCATTTTTATCATTTTATCGTAAGCGATAAGGAATGAACACAAATAGGATGTAGAGGATATGTGGAAAAATTTAATACGATAAATGCAATTTTTAGAAGTGATTGAAATTGATAAATAAGAAATGTTACGATTTTTTTTCTTCTAATACTGAAAGAAAAGCAACGGGAATATATATTTTGATGTAATGCACAGATTTGGCAAGAAAGAAATAGGATGAGGATATTATGAAAAAAAAAAAAACTATTTAGGACCCACGATTAAATTGATTTTTTTTAAATATTAATAGCGAAACGAAATAATATCAGTTATCGCTTATTATGTTAATTGTGCTGTCAACGATGGTTGTGATTTGTTGAGCTGAATTTTAATTAACTTAAATATTTTAAATTATGATTTTGTGGAGTAAATATATTTATGTTTATTGAAAAATATTGATACACTCTAAACAAATGCCACAATCTTTCATCTTTTAGCTTTATAATTGTGAAGGAATTTTTACATATGAATATGTAAAAAATAAATATGTACGCATTTATGGATTTTTGAAATAAAGGATCTGTAGATAGATAATAGTTCTATTAATTAGTATTATCGAATTGGTGACAATTTGTGTGTTATCCTAAAATCAAATAAAAAAACGGACTATATTTACCCTGTTCAGCCAGGTCAATTTTCACTAGATATAAGTTCTGTTTGATGAAAACCCCGGGTAAACTAGGGCTACACCGGGCTATACTATCTTGTTTTTTGAAAAACCTGGGCTGCCCCGAGCTTACACTAAAATTTTCTTGGGATAATGGTTTGACATTTGTCACTTGAGAACTGTTACACAGTAGGTCTGTCTGTTTACTTTTGAGTAAAAATCTTTGCGTAAAAATCAAGTAAAAACTTTTATGCGGTAGAGGGGATAAATCAAGAAAAGTTACCAGACACTTTTCGAGTAAATTTTGTTTAGCTTGTCATGTGTCAAAAATTTGGCTGCTACCTTTCCGTCTGAAACAGAAAACAATTAATTAATTTGAAATACGGTTTAAAAAACCCACCCTCTTTAATATATTTTTTTAATTTCGACTCTTTAGATTATCATTTTACATTCTTTCAATAATCCAACAAACGGCTTAACCTCAAATTTAATACTTTTGACAGTCAGCTGATTGCATATCGAAGTTACACATCTTCTTAATAATGAGTAAAAATGTGCAACTTTGTGCAAGAGGGGAAACGTATAAATTTACTCGATTTTTACTAGTTAAATGTAAAAATGCGTAAAAGTTTTTACACCGAGTAAAAACTTTCGAGTAAACAGACAGACCTAGTATATATCATACAGTAGCCCAGCTCTGTCAAAACTGTCAAGCAAGTAGGATGCTTCTATAAAGAGATTATACTTTCTCTTTCAACAGTTTTAACTAACACAATAGTAAATTTCTAATGCAAAGGTTCCTATGTAAATCTAAAGTGGAAGAAACAGAACTTACAGCATGCACAAACTTGTACTAGAGGAAGAGGGACAAAATGACAATTAAAACTATTTCTGCAAGAAAAAAAAAGCTAAAAGCAATTTGTTCCACTTCCCATGCCATTCGGCTTGGTAGAAACATCAAATTATTACCTTAGAATATGTAGCAAATAGGAATGGTTGAATCGTGTATAATTCGTATACATGAGCGTAATTTGTCAAAGCTGCGTGCATGATTGTCAAATGTGCTTTAGTTTTGTGAGCAGATTTAGTCAATTTGAAATTATTTTGTGAAATTTAACAAAAGTACGTAACAAATTCTTGTTAAAACCATTTATCTTTAAAGTTTATTTAGTGCAAAGTTTTCTAGTACCACTAGTGCCTATTAATTTCTTCATATCAATTAGAAAAACATAAATGAAGTGCTCGGTCAGTGCTTGAAAATATAAATTGGATTATAAACTAGGGAATCCTGTTTGAGGCAACTGCACTATCTAAATTATCTTTTTTGTTAATAGAAGCAAAGATTTATATTAAATATGTGAACATTTTTTACCACAGATGCTCCACTCAAAACCTTTGTTTACTTTTTGCAAATTGACAAGTTACTTAGAATAGGAATGGCGTGTAAATATATGTAAAAATGGACTATTAACACAACCAGAAATTCATTACGCAAAATTTGGCTTATCCCATTCCTGTTTGCTATATATTCTAAGTTATTGCAGCCATTTTGCCTGGTACACTGTCCATGGAACGAATACCACTTTGCAATCAAACAGATGTTTGGTAATGGAACAATACATTTGCAGGCTGGTGCTGAGATGTGTACTTACATAAAACTAATCCTTCTCCCAAGCATTGTGCAACTAGGTACTGTTTGTTCATTTACATCCGTATAATAATAGTTCCCTCTTATGGGAGAAATTTTGAAGTTTTTTTTTTGTAATTAAAATTCTAAAATTCACTTTTCAGTAGTTTGTTCTAAGCTGGGCTACTGTATAAATATACTGTGACTGTTACTTGCAATTTGTTGCTGATTGGGGAATATAAATTACTTCTTGAGCAAAAATAAGGAAAAATTAGAAGAAAAGAAATAAATAAATAGCTAGAGCACATTTTATTTGTCTTCACCCACTTTATAAATACCTTTTTACAATTAATTATACTCGGGAGAACTGTCAGAGAAATTTCATTACACTAGATTTACCCGGTGTTTTAAAAACTTGTTCGATGAGTGCACAAAACCCCGGGTAAATGTGGGGAAAATTACACGGTGTTTTCATCGAACAAACCTATAGTAATAAGACCCACACCTGCATTAATAAAAGCTAGTAAAATTTCCCTGAGCACGCAAATTTGTAATATATATGCTATGCTAAACTTTAAATCAGGTAATATGCTTATGTTGTCAATAGCATTTTGAAAACAATACAGTTCAGTTAGTATAAGTCTAAAACAAGTACTGGCAATCTCAAACATAATAAAGCTTAGGAGATATGTACAAAATAAATGTACAAACAGCATCTGTACCGAGAAAATCCGATGACAGCTGAAACTTTTGCACAGCAGGGAAGAATATAAGTGAGATAGATAGTCAAATTTAATTTGATATTAACTAACATGCAATTTCTTGATTAGTATATAACAGATAATCAAGTTTATAATAATTTATAACCTAACAAAGATATTTCATCAATACAACTGCAGAAATTAACAATTCAGTATTAAACTGATCTATGTCCCAAACATAGTACAATCAATGTGTATAGTATATTATTTTTTCAATTGCATGAAATTATGATTTACTCGTATGATACTGTTCCCCTATTTTGCAAGCTTATACACAAGAAATGGTGTCATCATCTACACTTAAACGCATCCATAGCTTTCTTTCCGGGTGGACAAAAAATTACCAGCAAACTATAAACGCCATATTTTTATATATGGAGTGCCTCAGGTTTTCATTTTGTAACCACTACTATTTTTATACCCTAGATAAAATTTATAGGGTACCTATACTAAATTTGTGATTCTGTTTGTAACGCACTGGATTGGACACCTACGCATAGGTAATATTAAAAGTTAATTTGATTTTTGCATGTCCGTCAGTCAGTCCGTCGATTTGTCCTCACGATAACTTGAGAGCGTCTTCACTCAGAGAGCTTACATTTCGCGTGTGGGCTTTAAAAATAGTAAATCTAAGTTCGATAATGGGACAAATCGGGTAACTCGTAGTGGGGTTGCCATACAGAAATTTCATTTTTCATTATATATTTGAACACTGCCTGAGAACGTTTCAATGTAGACAGCTGAAATTTGATACATTGTGTTTTCTAGGGCTACCCTGAACTTACACTTAATATTTCCTCGGGTAATGGTTTTACATTTGTCACTTGAGAATGTTAATTGCAATTTGTTGTTGATTGGGGCATATAAATTATTTCTTGAGCAAAAATAAGCAAAACTTAAAAGAAAAGAAATAGAAAAATAGCCACTGTACATTCATGTCTTCACCAATTTTATAAATAACTTTTTACAATTAATTATACTCAGGAGAATTGTTAGAGAAATGTCATTACACTTTGTTCGATGAACGCACAAACCCTGGGTAAATATTGGAGGAGAAAATTTACACGGTGTTTTCATCGAACAAACATACTAGCTGCACAGTGTACATGATGGGAGAGCATATACATATATCTAGGATATACTATAGCTCAGGTACTGTATCTTTATACCTTAAGTATAGAAACGCTTTGAATATTCTCTTAGTATCCACAAAGCAATTTGAAAACTAATTTTATTCTCGTTCCTAACCAGTGGTTAGTAAAACCCGTGTTGTGCAGCTTTAACAAAAGAAAAAAACTATGCATCATTTTATTCCAAATAACAGAAAGCTAGTAGAAGAGTTGTTATTAAACCGAAGATACAAATGATGACTAACAGCAAAATGATTGTAAGTAAATCTTGATTCCTTTGAAAATCAACATTACACAAAAACTTAAAAAACTTCAATATTCAACTGGTGTGTGTTTGTGTTTTTTATTATATTTTCTAGAGTACCTACCTACAATAATTATTTAATTTTCGTAATAAAACTAAGATAAACTTTTCTGTAAAACATTTTTACATATTTTGTAAAGTCACTAAATACTCGTTATCGTATTACCTACTGTTTTGAAAAAACTCAGCTATAAATTCAAGATAATATAGTAGAGACATCACTAAATTACTAATTCAATTTAATGTAAAAAGTTTAATAACAAGAACACAGTATTCAACTTGACTAGTAAGCGCTTATGTAAACGAATTAATTATTACCTTCGAAAAACTATAGAAAATTTTTTTTTTATTTTAAGCTACATAATTAGGCTATTGTTCGAAAAAGTCATATGATCGGTCACACTATAAAATTAACATGTGCAGTTAACATAATTTATTACATAATTTTAGAAAATCTACTCACAACCTATATGTGTAGACTATTTTATTTATCTTTCGATATACTTTACTAGAAATATATAACTGCATTTTTTACACCATAACGATCAATTGATTTTACCCGAACTTGCCCTAGTAAGTAGTTAACCTTTGTAATGAGTACACACACTTATATAGTGAGATAATAAAAATAAAGTTAAATTCTAAACTCTGTTACACTGTCACTAAAACTCTGAATATTAATCACTCAATTAACAATTTTTCTTTTGCAAATTACTGACTTAAATGTGTTCTTTTATTAGAACTGACTTGACTTACGACAGTGTATAGCACGACATCGCCAGTAAAGAGAACGTATAGCTCGCCAAAAACCCTCAAGAATTTACAAATTTTTATAAATTCATATAAATTTTCGTCAAATATTTGGTATTATGGTAAATAATAATAATAATAATACGAAAAATTAAAAAAAAAAGAAGGTAAAAATAAAATAAACTATAAAGTCAAATATATGAATATAGGTATGTATATATATATATATATATAACTCAAAATTCAAACAAAAGCTAGAGAGATAATTTTATAATAAATAATTTGATTACTTACTCTTTTTGCAGGAGATGGTGGAACCTCTAGATGATACTTCTGTTCGCAGTATTCACGTAGCAATTGAATACCATCAGCCCGATTTTTACCATACCGATATTCCCAAGCATCTAATAGCCGATTATAATATCGTGGGCATTCTGTGTATTTCAAATATTTGTAGGTACTTTGTGTGGGAAAAATACGCTCTAATGGATTACATCGTGCGAGCTCATCTTCAGTTGTTACCAGACATCTTACATCATCAGGTGTAAGGTTTTGAAGAATAGTGCTGAGATACTAAAATATAAAGTAATAATAATTTATTTGTTTTTTTTTTATAATTTTTTTCTACTACTACTAATCCGCAAAAAAAGAACCAACTTAAAAATTAAAAAACAAAAATCTTTTTCTTTACTCTTTGCTGAAGAGAGGAAGGAGAAAAAATTAAAAGGTGGTCTGCATCTGATCAGAATTTTTTACTTTTTGGTGAAGAGAAGGAAGAAATTATTAAAAGGTAGTCGCCTTATCCTTCAATAAATTCTGTGGCTTTATAAATTGTATTGCTCATTTTTACACTCCTGATTTTGTTCACTTCCTTTTTAGTTATATCCTCTAAGGTTTAAGCAAAACTATTTATGGATGTTCAAAACGTAAACAGAATCTTAGATTTAACACTTTTTTTTCTAAACACCAATCTCATGAATGCATAACATTCCTTTTTTTCTAGACCGCTAGAATGATTGACTTGGTGATCTGAGAGTTTATTGTTGGTGAAAAAGTTACACTTAAGAGGAGTCAGTACTCATCAAAAGTTTCAATTTAGATAGCAGCGAACCTGTAGGCAATCAAATTTACTTTACGTAGGCCTGTGTCCTGAAAGTGAGAAAATTCATATAAAATTAGCTAAGACCTAAATCAAAGACCACGTTAGAGACATCTAGCGTAAAATACAGAAACCCAACATACGACAATTTAAGATGAAAAATGAATATGTATTTGCAGTTCAAATAAATTGAAAATTTTTAACAAGAATTAACTCTCCTAAATTTTTTTCCACTTAATTGTTAAATATGCTATTTTGCTTTGTACTTAAACAACTCTCCACGGAATATTGCAATTTCTTGTCGGTGAAATATCGAGAGAGAAAACAAGTTCTATTAGAGTAATATAATTAAAAACAACTCAACTAAACATAAAAAAAAATCGACGCTATTTGCTAGAACTAGGCTTTATCTTTCTAAAATAGTCACAATCTGAAGAAATGAGAATACCTACTCAGAGGAATTTGATTTAAAAGACTTCAATTTTTACCATTTTTTACAAGTTTCTGAGCTAATATCTCCATTCCAATATATCTTTTTTTAATTTTTGCCGACATTATTTACTAGATTTCTTCGTTACCTTAAATTTAAGATATAAATCATTATTCTGCTACAAATAGTTCGCCAGAAATTCGCATTGAAAAATGTATGAAACTTGCAAATCTTGGTACTGACTCCTCTTAATATAATAGCGAAAAAACTTTACTACTGAATTTAAGTTCTCACTCATTCTAATTACTATAAACAGATTACGTTTAGACTTTTACCGGGTTTTACCGGTTTGTTTTTGAAATCACACAATTTCGCTATTTGTGACCTGTTGATGGGTCAAACCAAGACTTGAAACTTGTCACCAAAAATTAATGGGTTGTGTGATGAAATAACAAATTAAAACATTTTTTAGCTTTTGCTATATACCGGAGAATCCCAAAAAATTCTTTCTTGAACAAAATCTAATTACTATAGAAACTGTGTATGTTTAAACATAATTATTAATATTATGTTTTACTTTTAAAATTAATTAAGTATACTTAAGTGCATAATAAACACTTACATCATCCCGATCTTCAAGATCTTTCCTTGTGAATTGATTATGTTTAAATTTCTCTGCCCGAGACAAATACGACACATAAAGTCTTTTATCATAACAAAGTGGACCCTTCAAACCATGCTTGGTAAGAATTTCCTTTTGATGCTCTTGCGTCAATTTTGGAGGGACCTAACATGAAAAGAGTTATATATTTATTGATTTCATCACAAGAGAGAAAAAAGAATGCCTTACATGATATAGAGCAGTATTTAGTACTGCTTGAACTAAAGGAGCTTTAACATGTATATCTAATGGCAATTCTGAATGTAACGATGGTGAAATATTCACTTCCAATAGCCAGGGTACAAGTTCAGAATCCAAAAGAACATCGAAACCAAATAGTTCAAAGCAACTATATTTACTTTCTACATTCACTTTAATCATACTGTGAATAGCGTTCTCTCCGGCTAAAATCGTTCTTAAAACTAAATTGCGAAGTGCAGCCCAAAGACGTGTTGTGTTCACTCCACGGGTTGATAGATATGACCACAAAGATTTTAAAGTCCATTTATGTCCGTTGCAAGCATTAACATCTTCATTTTTATGATAATTTGAGGAAAATTTGTTAATACTATAATTTGTTAGATGCATACAACGATCACTCAGGGTATCCGCTTTATCACTGTATTTTACTGTAAGAAAATCCATTTTTATTAAAAAAAATTGACAAGAATATTTTTAATAAGTAATTTTACCAGATGCGAATCTTGCTAAACCATCGTGATACATATAAACTCTTAAAGGATTTATTGAAGTAACTAAAACGTATAGTCTAAGATCAAATTTGCTTCCGTTTATAAGTAATGGCCTCTCTATATATCTAGAAAACAAAATAAATAATAATTTCATTAGTTGGGAGTAAATTTAGAGATTCTAATAAAATAAATGGAAAAGAATATTAATAGGAGCATAGTCAACCTTACTTACTACTTATAAAGTGTTATCACCACAGAGCTGCCCTAAATAACTGAGAGAATAACTGAAAATCCCTGTATTGGGAAATGCTACAAGGACTTTGTCAGGCAAAAAAGGTTATCGATATCTCTGGCGAAAAAAGAAAACAACTCCTACTCCTTAGAAGAACAGAGCCTTTCTCAGGGCATTGCCCCTTGAGGTATCACCTAAACAAGATGGGCTTGGCTGAGACTTCATCCCGCCGGTTCTGTTAGGATGTTGATGAAACCTCGGAACACTTGCTCTGGACCTAACTCCACCTCGAATATACTTTTCCTCCACCAAACTACGTATGGAACCTAAATCTCAGAATGATTCTAGACTTTAATAACAGTATGAACCTAGAAAAGGAGTAAATTTAACGGAGACTTACAATAGATCTTTCAGGTCGCAGTGAATGCGCGGCTAACGCCTGCACACCCCTTCACAAATCTAATCTAATCTACTTACTAATTAATAAACTACTAAATAAAATCTTGAAGTAATTAACAGTCATAGCTAATATAGCTTAACACTAAGCTTTAAATTCCGACACCACGAAAGTGGAAGTCACATTACCCTGGTCTGCCCAGACTGCGGACTGACCAAAGCTAGTGGCGATACTACTCACGTTTGTGAGAAAGTGTATTGTATTAGCTGCGATGTGTCCGGAGACCACACCACTCTAGACCCAAGATGTCCTGCCTACGCAAGAGAGAAAGCCATAGTAAAATTACAGGTGGACAATCACCTCACTCGCTACGAAGCGAGAAGGCAGTGGTACGATACCTATGGCAACCAAGCGGAAGCTCCAAAAATGACAACCCGCAGATACGATCCACAGCCAAATCTCAACCACAGACAACTCGAAACAGTCTACCTCCCTCAATTCTTCTCAGCCTGCAAAAACGGTCTCACAGCCATTGACTATCCCCAACAATTCACAGACAGATGTTCCAGAAATCACCAAACCACATCCAAACAGCAACGCTACATTCTCCACTACAGCACAGATCCACAACAAACCCTCCCCTAGCAAGACTCCAACTACACAACAAAACAAATCAGGTCTAGACACCAACACACCCCTCCACAATATACAGCATTTCAGCTTCAACACTTACATCCCTACTTCCTTCATCCAAAATCCATCATCCTTATCGCAACTAAACCAAGACGCTATCTCCAGCTCACCTAATTTTAAAAGCTCACCCCCTCCACCCCCAAACTAACATTACATTCTCCCCAATACCATCCCCAGCCACTAGATTTGACTCAGACTTAGACTCACCTAACGTCTCCACCATCTTATGTGGTACGGACGACGAGAACATGGTGATTATTTTAGACTAGACGACATATGACCCCCTTGTCTTGATCCGCATTCTCTCCTCTTACACACTCCCATGTCCAACTCCCAAGTGGTTCCGCGGAAACACCATGCAGACCTCACTGTCCTCCAATGGGACGTCTGCGGCTACTACAATAACCTAGGCAGCCTTCAGCTCCTAGTTGATCATTTTGCTCCCGGCATCCTGGCTATCCAGGAAACGCATCTCCAAAACGGAGCCCGTCCCCCACGCCTTTCCAACTTTCACGCCGTTCCTGACAAACCACCGCACCTCCCGAAGTGGCGGAGCTGGGGTGTTTGTCAGAAGCGACATCCCGGCGTCCGAAATCCCTCTAACCTCGTCCCTAACAGCCGTAGCTGTCAAAATCTCCCTCCAGCCCATTTTCCACATCATTTCGGTGTATATCACTGCCGAGGACGCTGTCACGGTAAGCGCCCTGCAATCTCTGGTGGATCAAGTCCCGTTCCCGGTGCTCCTTCTGGGTCACTTCAACGCGCATCATCCGCTGTGGGGTTCTCCCAGGGGCGACGCTAGAGGCAGGACCATAGCGGAGTCGCTAAATGACGGCGGACTCGTCATCCTGAATGACGGTAGCCCTACAATCCTTAACATCAGAAACACCCTCACACACATTGACTTTTCCCTGGTCTCCCCATCTCTGGCCCCAGCTATCAATTAAAGTACAGTGAAGAACCCCGGAGGTAGTGATCATTCTTTTAACCATGGAGAGAACTCTCCCGACTGTCCGGCACATTCCGCGATACGTGGAGCCAAAGGCGGACTGGAACAACTTTGCTGAAATAATCAAAAACTACCTCTAAGAACGCCCCCCCCCCCCGAGTCTGGACCCAGACAGGGAAGCAGCGGTTCTTGCCAGAGCAATTCCACAAGCAGCCAATAACTCCATCCCATTGTCACGACTGAAAGTGAAAGTCCAGCCACCTTGGTTCAACCCCAAGGTCAAGCAGCTCGTAGTATGCAAGGACAGAGCATGGAGATTCTTCAAGAAATATCCTACCACTGAGAACGATGTCCACAATCGAAAAGCAAATGCCCTCATGAGCAGGGAAATCAAGACCGCAAAAAAACAAGCCTGGCACAGTTTCGCTTCCAGCATTGACTCCTCTACCCCCATGAAAGAGAACTGGCGCAGGGTCAGAGCAATTTGTGGTCACCCCGCTAAGGCAGGCATCATAGGCCTTTGCGTGGACAGCACGATTGTTACTGATCCAGTGCAAATGGCAGAACATCTTGCTAAGCATTGCACCAGTTACTGAACAGACGCAGATCGCCCTGCACTTTATTGCTCCACGAAAGCTCAATTGAAGAGGTGCATACTCCAGGAAATTGAAAACATTCCCCCATCCCAACTTGAAATCACCTTTTCACTCCTGGAACTTAAGCGTACGCTTAACTCCTTTCAAGGCTCCACTCCAGGTCTGAATAATATCTCCTTCGGAATGATCAAGCAGGCTCCGGAAATCTGGCATCACAGATTGACGGGACTATGTAATCGATCTCTAGCTCTCAGTTTTCCAACTGAGTGGAAACTAGCAGAGATCCGTACCATCCCCAAGGGGAACTTCTGCTGTTCATCCCCCTCCGAAACCAGACCGATCACCCTCCTCAAGACCTCCTCCAAAATCCTTGAGAAGCTGATAGCAAACAGGTTAAGTTGGCTCCTAGAACAGAAGCTGCTTCCGACGGTTTGGAGCTCCAGATCAGGCAGAGGGACTCAAAACCTGCTGCAGGAACTTGAGCACAACCTGAAATTCGCCTTACCTAGAGGCCAACACACTGTTTTGCTGTCATAGATCTAGAAAAAGCTTTTGACAGAACTCCCAAGCACTCCGTCATCAAGCATGGAAGGCCGGCGCGTACTTCACCAAGCTGGTCGAATCTTTTCTGAAAGACAGAAGAATAAAGGTCAGGGTTGGAGGGCACTTCTCCCCTATCTACTCACTCGAAAACGGCTTGCCGCAAGGCTCCCCGCTTTCGGTGCATTTGTTCAAGACTTTCATGCACTCCCTGTCATCCCTGCTCAGCGCGGTGCCTGACCTCCTTTATCACATCTACGCAGATAACATCGTCTGCTATGCATCCGGCAACCCACCATTCGTGAATTCAATCCTCACTCAGACCCTGAACAAAATCTCAGTCTGGTTTAAACTAAATGGTGCTAAGGTAGCCCTACATAAGCTGGAGGCGCTGCACGTCTGCAGAAGACGGAGATGCCACGAAACTCAAATCCACTATGACATTGCTTCAATCCTACTACAAAATGAGCTCAAGATCCTGGGTCTGCACATCTCCAAGACTCTGGACTGGAGCAAACATACCAACTCGATCGTAGAGGACGTCAACAGAAGGAGCAACCTTTCTCAGAGTCATTTGCAGGAGAAATTTGGGCCGCCCACTTCCAACCGCCTCCTTGATAGTAAGACAGCTTATCATGGGTAGGATAGAGTATGCGATCGCAATCTACGGGTTCTCCACAAAACCAAATGCATGTAAAGTGCAGAAGGCAATAAACGTCTCCGCTAGAACGGCTATTAGTGCTCTACGCACAAAACCAATCAACAACCTTCTTATAGAGGCGGGCCTCCCTATCTTTTCGACAAGAGACCACCTTGAAACAAGCCTCCTCTTCAAAAACCTCCACAATCCTCAAGCTCCTCTACATGATCTGATTGTGGATATCATGTCCACCCACCGACACCGTGCTGCACGCACAAGGTCGGGCCTATACCCATCGGTAGAAGATGCCCCCTCATCCCTGAAAACAATTCCACTCAACCCTAACTCGTCAAACCCCAGTCCGCTTCTCCCTCCCTGGAGGATCAAGACAAAAAAAATCATTACGAACGAACAACAGTACCATGACCTTGACAATCACTGCAAAACTAGACTACATAAAGAACTCTGTGATGGCATGAACGCAGACACGGTGATCTACACAGACGCCTCCAAATCCGAGAACGCTGTAGCCATGGCAGTTATTGCCGAGAGCGCTAATGGTCAGACGCAGATCTGTCACAAACTCCCTGAATGGTGCAATGTCTACACGGCCGAACTTAAGGCCATCTGGGAATTAGCCAAGTGGGCAGCCACCCTAAAGGGCACCACAGCAATCTTCTCTGATAGCCTGTTAGCTATCAAAGCGATCCAGAATCTATCTAACAAGAACGCACTAGCCCACAACATCAGAAATTCCATCCAAAACGATATGATCTGGATCGCGTGGTGTCTGGGACATGTAAGCATTCCCGGCAACGAAAGTGCGGACTGCCTGGCTAAAAGCACAGCCGCAAGCGAACAACCTACCATCTATCCGCCGGCATACAAAGTGGCAGTAATACACTGCAAACACCTACGAGAAGCCTGCGGGTAACTCTCCTGGAATGGCTCCCACGACTTCCTGGCGAGCTACCACAAAACGATCCATCAACCTGAAATGAACGAATTCCCCAGACGCTTGATGATAGAAATGGCCAGTCAGGTTGGGACATTTCCTAGCCATCAAAGATCATGTTTTTAAAAGGCAGCCGCGCCCAACCTGCAACCACTGCGACGGAGTACTACCATTCACAGCATATCACATCTTCTTCGAGTGCGGGGAGCTAACGAGACTACTTAACGAACGAGGAATCACGACAAGACCAACGGACCTCCTGAAATACACCAGAGAGGATACGAACGCACCAATCCCCGCACTCAAGCAACTACTAGACTATAACGCACCGAACGTACCCAGACGTACCCGATTTCTCCCAAAGTTGTTAACAGTGGCGTGGACCTATTTGATGGCAATGATTTTGGTACAGGCGGATGGGTAATCCATCAAAGGGTTGACGATGGGTCATGGTGTTGCGGGGATTATTATTGTTTGGGGGGTAGAGGGGAAAAACTGTTTTTCACCAAATTCAGTGTGGACATACGCAATGGTGTTCCCCGTCGTTTGGTCATGTCCAAATTTTTCGGATGAGCTCGCATTGGGAGGGGTAAGGGGGTGAAATTTTTTTTTAAAAGTGCTATAACTTTTTTTTTGAACAGGAATATTCTGCTTTTTAATAGCCTATAACAAGGTCCACACAGCCTGCTAACTTTTGTATAAAATACACATTTCGGAATGCCATACAACTGCAGTTAGTTCATACCACAAAGTACCAAATTTCCGTTCATACAAATGTAAAAGTTTGTCGTCCCTCTACCTCCTACAATTGATGTCCGATCAAAAAACGGACAGATACGGGTCGACTTATTTTTTTATGTGGGTGTAATAGGGTACTACGTTTTTTCAATTTTTCCAAGGGGGGGCAGATATACCAGCTTTTTTTCTTTATTGAATATCTCTGGTATTTCAAATCGTAGGATAGTGATGTGGGTATTTAAAATTTATAAAAAAAAAAGTATATTCTAAACTATATTTCGTTTTTCAAATTGTACTAGATCGACTTTGGAAATTCAGTAAAATTACCAACTTTAAGGGGAGCTAGGAAAATTCTGATCGGTCAAAATTAGTTTTTTTTTATTTGCCAACTTTTGTTATAATCATTTTTCTTCTACTACTTCATTTACACTTTTCAGTATTGTAGTACTAGATTTAATTTTCACATCAACATAACTTTGCCATGTTAAATCCAATAAAAAAACTAAGTATGCCATTCTCTTCATATAAATGGGGGCTTCAATTTATGGAAGAACTTTTTTCCATTGGCGTTCAATTAGGGGGGGTTTAAAAAAAAATTTACAGTTTTAGGTGTATTTTCCGCAGATCTCAACCGATTTCAATTATTCACAGGTTAAGTAGAGGTAGCCAATGATGACCGATTTTTGGCATTTACAGATTTTCGA
Source organism: Dioctria rufipes (assembly GCA_963924295.1). Lineage (NCBI taxonomy): Eukaryota > Metazoa > Arthropoda > Insecta > Diptera > Asilidae > Dioctria > Dioctria rufipes. The sequence continues at coordinate 16,564,278 of OZ002745.1, forward strand.
TGGAGTCCCCTTAAGCGATGGGGGAGGGGAAATTAGAGTTTTTTGCGTAAAATTCTGGAGTGGGGGGATTAAATCGCAAAACTGAGTATGCAGTTTTATTTGCCTACTTTGTGGCAAAAAATTATGGACGAAAATTTTTTTTCCAGAGGTTGCCACAGGTGGGGGGTAAGTATCGATTGTGGGGGGGAGGTCAATACTGGCATGTCGCGTTTAGTAGTGCTGTCTCACAACTATGCTTTGGCCGAAACCCTGATTGCCATGGCGATAACATGTTGTTAGCCTCAATATGACCCATATCTTGCCTATACATAATTTTCTCTAATACCTTAGCAAGGAAATTCAGCAAGCTAATAGGTCGAAAATCATTTAATTGTGAGGAAGAGGTCTTTTTAGGAATTGGAACAATCTAACAAAACATTATAAAAATGTACTGTAACTGCATCTACATTATAATTGTTTAAGAGAAAGGACCAGTTAATGGAAGATAAATTAGAATTAAGTAGGTTAAAATCAGCTTTCTTAAAGTTAAAGGTCGGCAAGTTTTCAATCGAGGACATATCAATACTCTGGCAATCAATGCCCACTATCACGTCCAAAGTTGGATGGTATGTATCAATAGGAACCAATGATGTATCACACGGACGAACCACACATTCCGAAGCATCCGAGGTAAAGACCAAGTCCAAGCTCTTATTACGATTATTTTTAACGTCATTTACCTGAGAAAGACCAAGTGCGGCAATAGCATCCAGAAAGATATGCGCATTCCCAGAAGATGTACTGGGGACCATGGAGACATCATCATCAGAAACCTGCCATTGAACAGCAGGAAGATTAAAATCACCAAGCAATACAATCTTATCCAAGTCCCGCACCGATCGAATACATATTCCACAGCAGCAGCAACAGCACCATATGAATCAGAAGGGCTACCAGGAGGAATGTAAACTACTAGAATGTACAGTATTATAGCCCCAACTGTTAAACTGATGCACAGGAATTCAGACAGGGATGGATTGGGAATATCGATCCGGGAACAATTGTATGAAATCCTTACCGCGATCAGAATATCTCCTCCGAGCACAGAACCATCATCAGGATTACGATCTCGTCGAAAAACTTGAGTCATTGTCCAATAATTCAGCATCCGAAAAGGAATTGTTAAGCCATGTCTCCGTTAAAATAATAATATCATGAGGTATATTAAAAGAGTTTAAATAGAGCCGACGTGTTTTAGAACGTACACCACGAACATTCTGGTAATAAACTACCAAGTCTTTAATCTGCGAAAGTTTCATCGGCCCGTCAAATCCATTAGTTTTTTTTTATGCATTCCGAATCAGACGAGGTACGAAACGTTTTACCAGTAAGCCATCAGGCCAGAATTTAGAATCTAGCAGCGACATCTCGAGGTCATCGCGAACTAGCAACTTGAAAGACGACACTGTACGATTTGAAAGGCTCTCTGGGGTCAAACTGAAGCATCTAATGCGTGAATCCGTGACACTCATTTTTGAATTCACATAGTTGATGACAGATTGAGAAGAGGTCCCATATTTCAGACGAGATAGAAAAACAGCCTTTGGGGAAGCAACAGCCTCAAGGACAACATCTGAGGTATCAGACTGCTCTGAATTGTGTTGTTGTTGGGGTCGTCGCTCATTCCGCTCCTCAAGCAACTGCTGTACCTGCAGTTGGTTTTGTTGCATCTGCTGTTGTGAATGCTGTCGATAATGATTTAGATGTCGCTGTTCCCGCCGATGCTCCCGCTGATATTGCCGCTGTTGACGTCACTGTTGCTGTTGTTGTGGTTGTTGCTGCTGCGGTTGTTGTTGTTGTTCTTGTTGATGTTGTTGTTTGGTGCTGCAGTTGTTGTTGTTTTTGATATTCTTGTTGTTGTTGATGTTGTTGTCTTTGGTGCTGAAGTTGTTGTTGCTGGTGCTGCAACTGCTGTTGTGGTAGTTGTGGTTGTTGATTATCCTGTTGTACTTTTTGCTGTTGCTGTTGCTGAGATTTTTGGTGTTGCTCCCGTAATTGTTTATCCTTCACCTGAGAGCCGGTCAATTCATCTGATAGAGGTAAGCTTCTTACGTCTACTGCTATGGAGTTAATAAGCCCAGAATTCTTAGTGATAGCTGACGACCAAGATCCAATATCGTTTTCCACCCGCTTTATGCTGCGTCGAACTTCATCGAAGACTGACATGAGTGAGGTGAGGCGTTATTAGCATTTAATGCAATGGGTGAGCCATCGAACACAAAGAGTGACTGAAGATCCTCCATAGAGTTGGACAAACTCAACACTTTTGATGTAAGCATATGATATTTGTCAAGCAAGGTAGACGAATTCTGGCTCAGCGTATCCATAATGTCTATAATTCGGTCCGACTTACTATTCAGAGAGCCCAGTTCACCAGAAAAGAGTTCAAGCCCCGACCATTTAGTGCAAGGAAATTAAGTGTATTTTATATGAAATTTCAATTCACCTCACAGATTTTCGCACATAGCTTCAGTCTAAAGTTAGGGATTTAAGCTATAGATAACTTTCGTTACATGTCCTGAGTACCCTTTTAAAACGTATATGTATGAACTTTTTGCTTATAACTTAATTACTATTTTGAAAACTTATATATCGGTGATTCTTATATTCTACACTATACGTGAGTTTTTCGATATGATTTAAGCATAATTTTGGGAATTTAACATATGGATGAGTTTTTCCGATGCGCTCATAAGGTGATAATTTAACGTTTTAGTGAGACTCTTTTCACCTCGTATACCCAGATTTAAAAGAGGTAGCTTCCGAACCATATGGTATAAGTGCTATATAAGCGTCGTGTCTTAGATGACGTATATATATACAGAAGGATGTTTAATATCTACCTGAAGGTCAGATAGTATAATGTGCGTACATGTATAGTTGATGAATTACCTCTTGCAAAAACCTTTCCGGATGAGGTACATAAATAGAGCTCTAAAATAAGTTATCTGTGGCTATACGCGATCCGGATGATCCTTATAGACCTGTAAACTTAGTCCGAGAAGAGTTGACATTGTATTATTGTAAGGAAAATCTCTGACGTAAATTTTTTTCTTTGGGCCATCTTGTTCCTTTTTTTGTTTTTTTCTTTTCAGTTTTAGAACCGAAGTATTCTCCAGGAGGCCTTCATTGAGGAACGTGCTTCACCAGAGTAAAGTGAAGGTAATTTAAAAGAAAGAAAAAGAGAAAATCTGTCTGGGATTTGCTCATGAACTCTACTCCGTATAATTTTTTTGTTATTAGCAGATAGAATGAGATATAGGATTTTATTTTGAATTGTATCCTAAAACGGTCTAGCCTATGACGATATTACGCTGCGGGGGTGAAATTAAGTATCAACTAAATTCTCGTTAGGAAGTACATATTTACCAATAGCAGTCAGTGAATTGAATAGAAATGGTCAAATAAAGTAAGGTTTCAATTATAACGTAATGAGGCGATAATCTTTTCATTTCCCCTCACTCTCCCGGAGCCCTGTCGATGTGAAGGTCGCTTAGGTCCGCTACTCTCTCTCTTTACAGATCTAATAGGGACACTGAAAACAATTTTCCCTCAGTGTCGTTGGGAGGATGGGGCAAGCAGTAGAAGGCAGTCCATCTGTGCCTTCACGCAGGTAAGGGTAAGTGTGGTGTAAAGGCCCCTTCAGGGCTAGAGTGTGTGCTACGGCTATTTTATTTGTAAGCACGAAAATTTTTGATTATGGCAGGTGGCAGCGGCAGGTTTTTGGTTAACCCCCCCTATAACTCACCCGCAATGGCCGAGGTGCTAGCGTGCCGCCCTGCAGTCAACGCTGTCCACCGAGTGGTCTGTCAGCTCATGCTGACAGCTGGGACTTCACGTCCAAAATAAATCACTCAACATATGTATGTTCCATAACAAATACAACCACCGCGGTAAAAAAAAAACCATGAACGGAAAAAAGAGGGGAAGAGAGTGGAATACTACACAAAAAGGAAAAGATATATATAAGACAACCCCTAGGTAAGGGAGAAGAAAAGATGAGGTATAAAAAAAAAGCAAAAAACAAAAACTGTACAAAGTACTTATCATAGGAAGCTAGTTAAAATAAGTATAGACATACATAAACATCTTGTAATTAATAATAGGTAAAATTTAGTAATTAATTAAAAAAAAACAAAACTTCTCTAGTTGTTTAATAATAGGTAAAATTTTGTAAAGAAATGAGTTCTCTAATCTTTAAGAAAAAAAAAACAATAAAATAGAATGATTGCTACATTAGAAATAATAGAAAAAAAATCAATATTAAGAAATAATTGAAGAATAGGAACCACCAGACCATAGGACTGACAAAGCCCAGATGGCCTAGTAACCGTGGGCCTAACAACCTTTATTGTATTAGGCTTATTTTAAGGCTATACAATAAAGAGAATATTTTTTTTTTATTTATTTATATAGGCTCTTTATTTGGTGGCTCTTTGGCTCTTTTCAAAGGCCTTAAAACTAAGTGGCAAAAAGGCTCTACAATGTGTATAATGAAAAGACGCTAACTAATCTAAAACAAATACAAACATAACAGAGTCAATAGGGACAATAAAAACAAACTAGACACTAACAGTTAAAATAACAAAATGGAGTAACATTAAATGCTCAATAGAGAATGTGTATAACGCACACTAAAAACTTTGAAAAGCTCCTAAAAGGTGAAACAAAAAAGAAAAATTTTTAACTTGTCCCAATTTTGACAATTAAGTAAGTCGCAGTTCCAAGAAGTTCCAAATTTTTAAATTAATCTAATAAAAATGTAATTCTCTAAACGTGCGAATTTTCAACAAAAAATTTTGTAATTTAGAAACGAGACCGAAACCGAATTAGAAATAAGAGAAATCGAACGAACGAGAAATTTACGAAATACCGTTATAGAGTCCAGCGAGGGCAGCCTGTAGTATCATAGACTTCTACAAACTGCCCTCATCATCCCTCCAGCTTATCATCTCTAACAGAGTGCTTATCCTTCCCACAGCACTTGCAACGATTCTTAAGCGGGGAGAGGCCCTGTGGACTAGTGTTACAAATGCTGTGGCCTGCTATCACCAGCGAAAGACAAGAGCTCCGTCCTGCACCGACGATAGTGGTTGCCATGTGCGGTTGATGTGTCTGCGTTCGTTGCCAGATATTCAAGACGTAAACGTCTCTTTAATCTATCAACGTAGTAGCGCTTAAAGTGCTTGTGCGTGGTGTTGTGGGTCATTCTGATTCCCATCTTCGACTCTCATGTAGTACAAGTGAATTGTAGATTTGGCCAGTGTCAACACAAAGCTAATCAAACAGTTCACCCGACTACAAACCTTTGGTCCCCATAGAAACGATGTCCTAGCAATGCCGAAATTCAGGTGGATCAACTAGCACATACCGCGCACGATTTCCATAAGATTTTGCAAAGCTGGGCAAGTGATGAACCTGTGAAACAGGGTGCCTTCACCAGCACAAACTGTGCAAATCCTCTGAACTCGCCGGTCAATATGTCACAACTGATTAGGATGCATAAGACTGTAATGCAGCAATTTCCATGCTAATTCAGCATCTTTGTAACTAGAAGGATAACTGTAGCCTACCCTGCAAGTTATCCCTTCCATCACGCCCATATACACCTCGAGGTGTGTTCGCCATCTGTTGTATCCTGTATACTCCGGAGGTCTTATTGACATAAGTACTTCACGGAGCACACGTGTTGTAAATGTGCTGAAAGGTGTGTGAGTTGGCGAAATCTCTCCCGAGCAGAAGAAGCCAGGTCGTGTAGTTGTGGAGTGTTAGTGTTTATTCAAAAGTTTCGAGAGATATCAATAATATCTCCGAGAACTGTCAGTGTATGCGTGTCAGCTTCAAAATCTCGAGCATTACTGTACACTGAGTCTATTAATTCAGGATTAAACCTGATTGGAATCGACGCGAATAGCGTGTACCGTAGAGCATTTCACTTAAGGTGAAATACTGGCCTGATTCTGCCCAAGGTCTGAATCGTTGAGATTATATCCTGTGGTCAGTCACGAGGATAGGGTGGTCGAACAGAGAGCAGGTAGTAATACTCCCCTGTGCCGATCCCTCCCAGTACATTCACCCACAGCTGAGAAATCAAGGTGTCTCTCTGGCAAAACACTCGTTGGAATACACGCACTTGGAGACACCTTGATTTCACAACCAAGTTAGTGAGACTTAATCCACCTATCCTGACTGGCAGACAGAGCGTGCTTTCAGCAGCCCATCGTCTTCCGCACCAAAAGACGTCTATCGTTTTTGCTTGAAGAATACCTACAAAGCCTTCATCAAACGTCTCAGACTTTAGCAGATGAACGATGGACGAGGTAATCAAATAATTTATCACGACTGACCTACCCATTAAGGATAATGGAAATAGTCGACTACGACATGAGTTAACAGCCCTAGAGAGTTTCTTCAGAGCGATGCGGCTATTATTTGATTTAATCTCGCGTCCGATATACACGTATCTGTACGATCTCTCCACCTTCCACACCACAAGCCTTGACTCTTACAAAGGTTGATTTTAGCGCCCGCTATACGCTCGTACTGTTCGAAAACTGTCTGTCAGCTCTCAAAGCCACAGCCAACAAAATGCAAACCCACTGGCAATGAACCTAAGGAACATCCTGGCCACATGCAGAATCACGCTTGCCTGGTGCCCTGCACACGTTGGAATACAGGGTAATGAAAAAGCCAACCACCTGGCTAAGGTAATTCTAGCGAAGAGTGGAGAGGTGATCATAGCGCCATCTTACAAGACAATTATAAACAGAAGTAAGAAAAATATAGAGACAATGAAATCAGACACATTCTTGGCCAGTCACCACAAGGAGGTGATCAAGGCAGACATGCGGAGACAAAAAATGATTGGAATAGCAAGACTCCGGCTGGGACACTTCCTAGCAGAAAAAAAACATCTCTTTCTAAGACAGCCGGCCCAAAGGTCCAATTTACAGCAAAACATAACCAGTACGACAAGCTACAGTGACTACTACACGAACAAGGCGTACGTAAAACTTCGACTGAACTCCTTATGTACAGGAAGAACGATGCGGACGTGCTACTCTTTGCACTGAGAACTTACTTAATAAACAGTAACAGAGACAAGACTTTAAGGAAAAACGCTAGGAGGAATAAAAACATAATCACAGGAGTAGCTTAAATTAAAATTAAGAATTAATTTAGCTGCTAACGTACTAAAAACCTTAGCTTATCATAGGTGGCAGAGCACGAGGTCATTTCTCCTCTACCTACGTTTTAGAAAACGGCCTGCCGCAAGGCTCTCCGCTCTCTGTGCACCTTTTTTCAACTTACACTCACTCCCTATCGACTCAACTCCACGCAGTACCTGACCTTTCCTACCAAATCTATGCAAACAACATAATATGCTACGCATCTGGCAACCCACCATACGTGAATTCAATTCTCACTCGGACACTGAGGAAAATATCAGCCTGGTCCGAAATTGATGGTGCCAAGGTTGCCATAAGCAAACTAGAAGCGCTGCACGTCTGCAGAAGACGGAAATGCCGAGAAATCGAATTGCCCTACGACACAGTTTTAATCCCATTACAGAACGAAATCAGAATTTTGGGTCTGCGCATCTCCAAAACGCTAGATTGGAGTAAACACACCAACATGGTGGTTGAAGACATCAACCGACGCAACAACCTTCTCAGGGTCATGTGCAGAAAGAACGCGGGACCCCCGCTTTAAACCGCCATCCAAATTGTCAGACAGCTGATCATGGGTAGGATTGACTACGTGATCACTATCTACGGATTCTCCACCAAGCTAAACCTAAACAAAATACAGAAGACCATCAATGTTTCAGCCAGAACGGCCATTGGTGCGTTACATACAACCCCTATTGAAAGCCTCCTTACTGAAGCTGGCTTTCCCACCTTCTCAGCTAGAAGAGACCAGCTTACTGCTAGTCTCTTTCTCAACGATTTCCAAAAACCCCAGGTTCCCTTCACAACCTGATTGTGGACATCCTGTCCACCAACCGTCAACGTACCACACGCACAAAATCAGGCCTTCATAGGTCTGTGGAAGACGTTCCCACACCCCTCAAATCCCCTCCCTTTGTCCCTAACACTCTCAACCCAGTCCCCCTACTACCCCCCTGGAGGATCAAGACCAACAGGATCATTACTAACGAACTACAATATAAAGACGTAAACAACAACAGCAAAGGACGACTACACGACGAGACCATAAACAGACTGCAAGCGGACAGAATAATCTATACAGACGCCTCCAAGGCAGACTCCGCTGTAACAATGGCAATCTGTCACAAGCTACTTGACTGGTGCAACGTCTACACGGCCGAGCTCACAATCTCGGAGGCAGCCAACCAAGAGGGCACCACGGCGATCATTTCCGATAGCCTGGCGGCAATCAAGGCCATTCAAAACCACAAAAACCCCCTGGCGGTAAACGTCAGAGCCACGTTACAAAATGGCAGAAACTGGATCGCCTGGTGTCCTGGCCATGTAGGCATATCAGGAAACGAAAAAGCGGACTGCCTGGCTAAATGCACAGCTACGAGCGAGAGTCCCCCATCTCTCCTCCAGCCTTTAGAGCCGCGATCTCACACTACAAACACCTCTTCCGAAAGCAATCGTGTCCCACTTGCAATTTCTGCGCAAACTCACCACCTATTACAGCGCACCACATTTTTCACGAGTGCGGGGAACTACCTAGACTACTAGAGGAAAGAGGCACTACGACAAGTCCAACAGAACTCCTCAAATACACTAGAGAGGAAACGAACGCACTACTCCCTGCACTCAAACACTATCTGACAACAAATGGGTTAACTACTAGACTTTAACGGACAAACCAACATTAGAGTTAGATTTAGAATTAGATCTAAATTCAGATCTCATTTAATAAAACTAAAGTTACACTTATGTATACACTAGGTTCTTACTTGAAGTACGCTAGCCTTAGTATTATAAATTGTACAATTGAATTTATTTACCTTTAGATTTACAAAAAAAAAAAAAAAAAAAAAAAAACACGAACCACTAAAGCTAAAAATTTTTTTTTTATATCAATAGTGATTCTACATACCTTTGAACAATAACAGGCTTTCTCTTTGGGATTTGTGCCCAACGGTTAATGACTTTTATACCTGCACCTCGAGCACTAGCGGGCGGTTTAATTATCCACTTAAAGTTACGTTGCGAGTATTTAGGCCAGGTTTTTCTAAGAGCTTTTAAATCCTGTGGAATTATATACGTCCTATATAATAAAATTACATAATTTAGATGATATAAAAACCAGTTGCGTATAAATTACTTTGGCATAAAACCGAATTCTTTTTTCCCATATTTTGTCATTTGCTTGTGTAAATTCTTCCAGCAAGAATCTTTTCTTCCAATTTTAAATGATCCCGGTAGGTGATTGATTTTTTGATAAGATCTAATAGCTCTAAAGCATGGACTTTTCATATGTTTACCCCATGTTCCCATCCAATCGTTTGTTTCTAAAAATAAAGAAAAGAAAGACAGATAACAACAAAATTTATGAAAATAACTAATAAAAAAATTCTGCTTACTTTTTAACAAACGGAAACCAGAATTAAGAACAATGTGTCGAACAACCTTTGGCATAACTGACGTTAACTTCCACTTGAGAATTTTATGTAACTCTGACGGCATTGGAGGACCTTTTTCAGTGTGAGTTGAAAACGCTAAATACAAGGGAACATGAGGAAATAAACTAGGTACGAACGGAGATAGTAGCTTAGAAGGGAAAGGTGTTTTATTGTGTTCTAATAAAAAGTTCGTTGGTGATAGTAATTTTTCAGAAGGACTTAAATAAGCATGAACACAATAACCATCTTCTGAATCGGAGGATGAATTTACAGTTCCATCATCAGGTTCTGTAACTAAAGAAATATATTTTAAACATTTTTGAAATTATTGTAAATGTTGCGACTTGTTTTATTACCATCCTCAAAATCATCATCATCTTCTAAGCTGCCATCATCACTTTCTTCTGGTTTAGCAACAGAAGAAATAGGAGAACTTTTTATAGAAATTGACTTCTTATCTAGAACTGGTTTTGCAGTTATAATTGGCTTAGGCGACGGAGGTGTGGCTGATCTTGCTTTTCGAAATGATGAATCAATTGTTTTTCGTCTTGGTAATGGAGACTTAGTTTTACACCTCCGAATGTTATTAATTCTAGGAGAGCTAAGAAGAGATGGTGTTTTTAGACCACTCCCTTTTCTTAAACATCCAACAGGATTTGCTGTTTGATTGTACATTACAATTTTTGCAGGAGAATTTTTACGTATACCTGTTGGAGGTGTTGCTAGTAGTAGTTTATTTTTTTTACATGCGGAAGTGCTAGCTTGGCTAGGCTAATAAGAAAAATTAGTGAGGAAAAAATAAAAAAACATAGAATGGAACTTACATCTTCTCTATCAATGTCCACTTCACTGGAAGGCGCCCAATACTGCATACTACGAATATCGTTCGGTTCAGATTCACTTCTGACTCGTATTCGACGCTTAAGGGAATCATCAATAGAAACTTTACGATCTTTTTCACTTTCTGAAAAACGATATTTTGTGGAATACTGTCGCTGGCTTGAACTTAAAATGCGTTGAGCTTTTAATTTTTCACGATAAATATCTACATCACATAGCCATGATTCGTTGTTATAGTTGCATAATCTATTTCTAGGCATTTTTTCACGTAGAACGCCAGAGAAGTGTTCCCGGACACTGTTCTTATCTTCAGGTGATGAACGCTTTTCAATTAGTGATGTCATCTTTGTGGACAGTTTGTTGCCGTATCGCTGCCTTTCGCTAACATAAACAAATAATAAAAAATTCCGTAAATCTCAGAAAGTAATCAATTTTAAAGTGTTTTACTATGCACTGTCACCATAAGAGCTGATGCTTTTGTTAAAACGATAGCTTTCGCGGTCATCGTCAAAGCGGGATATGCCAAAAATTGATGTGGATCGAGGAGTTAAATATTGCATCCGGGGATATATTGAAGGATTGTGAACATAACTAACCCCGTTTAGTTTCTGCTCCTTTGAATTCATTTAATTTAGGCTTGTAAAAGAAGAAAAATTGCTTTTCGGAAAATTCTCAATTATATTTATGTGTCTACAGTAATAACATGCCAACAATAATAAGAAACACAAAAAGAAATAAAACATAAAAAATGTTGAAGAGGAATCAAACGATAACATATCCTAATAAATAATATTTTTACATAAAATTTACTTGCTACAAGTTGCGATGCAACAGAACACAATGGATATATGGAGTCGTGTGCATGATAAGTATCAATAAGGAAGAAAGTTTGTTATTGTCTTCAAACTATGTCGTGTGTGGGATGTACCTACGAATAGTATGTAGGCATATAATTTATAGGTCGATAAAATGAGTCCTATACAAAAAAATAAAATTTCTGTTATCGTAGCTGGCAACTTATGGAATAGTTATGCAAGGTTATTACAGCAAAATGGGACAAGCATTTTTAATCAGAAAATACAAATAGCTTCTTCAAAAGGTATTACATCTAACTCCGACAAGTTTACTCAGAAAAACAAAGCAAATGAATATGTAATTGGCACGTAAAAAGCGAAATCTCAATGTCATAAAACATACATAAGTAATTCACTTGGGATCTTTAAAAAGTAAAATTAAATGGAATATATATAAAGGCGCTAGTGAACCTGGTTGCAAAGGTACAGAAACAAAAGTAGTATTGATAAGGTAAGGTATTGTGAGAAAGTTAAACAGAGTCTCTAATGTTATAGTCTGGATAATTTATCAAGATTAATCAGGTCGAATATATAGGGTGAATGAAAAATTTGGCTCTATCTGGGTATGGAAACTGTATAAAGGATCAATATCAATTCATAAATGTATTATCAACAATATTGATACACAGAATGTAGCACGATGCTGTACAATAATAAAAACTACCAGAGCTCAGAGCACACACTTTAGATTGATTCGTCAGGAAACTTTATTGACCTCAATTCCATGGATATTTGAAGGCTCGGGAAGAGTTAGATGAGCCAAGAACTAAAAATATGGAAACCTAATCAACAGTGCGAAGCAAAGAGTGTGCTGTATTTATTAAAATTGTTTAATGAAGAAAATTGAATGATACTGCACTTTTCTTCTAATCTTATGTACATGGTTCCTCCCAAAAGGCAATAGGTAGAATTGTAAATAAAATATATAGGTAAAGAATCATTTAGCAAAAAATAGATTACAGACTCTGCCAGCACGTTTTACTTTGCTGTGAAAGTATATTTGTCGGCTGACAAAATTGGGGGTGGAATTTTTTTGTGATGCAATCGATCGAAGTATTATCGATTTTAAATTCCTTAAAATAAGACTGTTTTTGGTGATGGTACATTGTGGTGTGTAGCTTCCTATTACAAAATGCTTACCTAAAAAAACATCAGGCAAGCAATGACAAGGTACCCAAAGTATTTTGGAAAACCTTGCGGCTTTACAATTATTTAAAATTAACCTTTTATGGAAAAATATGTCTTATAAACCTTATAAATATTTATGTATCCTATAAAACTTTATAGGTAGGTAAAAAAAAAACTAGCACATGTTCAATGCACGAATCCTTTTTTTATATATATATATATATATTTTATACTGCAATGCGTGCATCGCGCAGATTTTATAAATTGCATTTTGCCACAGATCTTTATGTAATGTAAGTAAAAAAAAAAGTGTTGAGCAGGTAAAGATATACATAAATGTTTTAAATCGTAAATAATTGAAAAAAAATGCATGTGCAGAGAATAAAATTTCCTACATAACCTGAATCAAAGGAAAAATAAAATTTAAACGAAAATACCACTCACCTTTAACACCACAAAGAAATTATAGATTTCTAAAAATTTGAGATTGATAAACAAAAATCAAATCTACCATTATCCTAGTAAAAGGAAATGTTGCAATGCGCTGTGTGATTGATTTGCCTGATCGACAACCGTTCTTTTGACGAAAGCAAGAAGAAAAAATTATTCTATTGTCGTAGTCGGGGAAAAATAACAAAAAAGTCACACCGAATTTTCTTTTAACTCTCTATTTTTATTAAAATCATTTTTATTCCAATGAATTTATTTATAATTAAAAATAAATATCTCTCACAAGTCAACAGTCGAATTTTTGCTGCTGTCTATTAACTACACTCGCCAACAAATTGTAAATAACCACGCTCGTTCCGTTAGTTCAACTGTTCCGCTTTTTTTAATTTTCCAATTTATCCGACTGTCAAATTCCGTTGAAGATGATTAGAAATTGACAACAGTACTAAATGCTAGTAGAATCAGGAATATTTCATTATGGCGGTTTTTTCAGGCCTTTTGAATTTTATTATGTAGTAGAATAGTCTATGCGTTCCAATCCCTTTTTTTCGTTTTCGTGTTGGTTTTCCACAAAAATTTTAGGAAGGATCGGGGCTCCTGAAACTCGTCCGCATCAAAACCCTATAAATACCAATATGACCAAATTCCCTGGACCCATGCTTAGAAATTTCACGAAAGTGGTAAATTGTTTGCAAGATATTTTGATAGGGCTAGTCTCAAACGACGCAGGCGGGTTTTAAAGATCACGCATATTATTTAAATCAAAACATTTTTTACGGTTGCCGAGAATGAAAAGCAAAAAAGGCAGTTTTCCAGGATTTCCCCCTCCCGGAATGAATGAATGAAAGCAGCAAATTTCCCTAATTGTGCAATTTAGAAAGGTTTTTGACAAATCTCGCATCTGTAGGAATGTGTAAAATCCGGCAGTAGACAAGTGTTATGTGAAATAATAAAAAATATACTGGACATCCCCCCCCCCCCACCACCGCACACATAAAACAAAACAAAAAACTCAAAATAAAAATGTATTTAATTGTAAGAAATGCCCACCAAATGACGAGCTGAACAAAGAAAGGCGCTGATATTTTCGAGATGGCCATACATTATTAATCTTAAAATAAATAATTTTGAACTAAATGTAGATAAAGACTTTTCACAGGAAGCAGAAGAACAATCACTTGCTTGCAAATAAAAAAATATATCGTAATTCATATAAAATCTTCGTGGAAATAGCACTCTACGTTGAAAACGGTATAATATCAATACGCAAGTATCTCTATTATAGAAATCTGAGATCATCAGGAGCGCCTATCAAAAGGCAAGCCTCTGGCGGTTCAGCAGGGAGCCATATGACAAGTAGACGACAAGAGAACTCCTTAATGGCAGTAGAATAAGTACCAGGAATCTAGTAGGGTCATTAGGGGTCAGAGGACCATGCTAATCGAATCAGTCCAATATGTACTTTGCGAGTGCTCCGCTCTGATGAATAAAAGAGGTAGGCTATATGGTAGCTACAGGATGGATCTAGGGCGGTTTTAAATGTTATCCTATGAGATGAAGGTGCACAATGAACCCACTGGAGGTCTAAATGTGCATAGGCTAGTCTTCTTCTAGTGGTACCTTTCTTACCTTACCTAACCAAAATCGAAGAGAACTGTTAGATTTTAGCTTACCTACCTTGAAGATTACGCAAACCACGTCTGGAAATGACTTAAGAATGAATAACTGAAATAGATATTCTACTTAAATTTAATAAATAAATAAAGAACTTCATAAAACAGCTTTAACTTAATGTCGTTATTTCAAGATTCTAACAAAAATTAGTTCTGTACATAATTATTCCCGATAAAATTAACAACAAAAAAACAGAATAATTAATCAACCTTTAACGTATGATAACGGATGTGACCAGTGGGGAATGACTGGCGTGAAAATAAGTATACAGGTACCAATATTTCTCAAAACTCGAAAAATATACACAGATCATCACTGGAACGTAAGTACACCTTCGAAAGTCTATCTTCCATACAGATAAAGTCCAATCCCGGGTACTTTTCTTGTTTACTCTATCGTGAAACAATATTTCGTAGCAAAGTACAAGTTTTAGGTTTATATGAAATCAACGAAAACTTCAGTCCATATATTATTTCCATCACTTCTGAACTCATTCTGTGAGAGATCCTCATGATTCTTAAGTGGATCCGCCATGATATGAAGTAATTTGATGGAATTTAGAGCGTGTACTAAAAAATAATAAGAAAATGAAATGCTCAGAATTTTGTTTTTCTTGCGTAAAAAATAAGAACTTACAATGAGGAGCCTTAAATCGAAACAATCTATTATTTTCATTCAGCCAATCATAGATTATATGCAGTCGATGTTTGATAGCACTTCCTCCATTCTGTAGTACTTCTCGTCTATAGTTTGTGTGAAATATATCACAAAATACAAGTGATCCTCCTCTAGATATTTTTGATATTTTTTTTAGATCTAAAATTAAAGAAATTAGCATTGTTGGCATAGATTAAATATGATGTATACCAGATTCTTACCAATGCTTTTAGGATTACAAATCCATTGGTTAAGAGCGAGATGAAATAGAGCCACAAAACTAGTAGCAATTTTGGCATAGCAATCGCATGATGTTTGTGATGGTGATGTGAGAACCCAATTGGCCATTTTTTCAAAAGCATTCCTTAGAAATTTGATGTGATTGTAACAGATTTCAGTTAAAGCATCAGCTTGATTCTGAGAGAGAGTTTTGTTTTGTGGTAAAGCCACTTCCAAGAGAGCACCGTAAACTTGTAGAGGACAAGAATCCGGAGAGTATAGAAATATTTTATAATATTCATTGATAAAAAAGCATCCTTCATTGCTCTTGTTGCATAGCGAGTTTAGCAGGAATGTATTAGACCACTGTGATGAAATGTTAGACAAGAAGCGTGAGATTTCAACAAGTCCTCTTGTTTCTGGCCGACAAAATATTAAACTTCTCAAATACTGACTAAAAATCAATTTGTCCTCTGCACAATTGTAAACTGAGCTATTCAATAATCTCCCAAAAGATTCAATTAACCCTGTGTGACTGAATATTTCTTTCTAGAAAGTTATGTTTGTTAGATTAGCAAAAACAATCTATACTTAAAGGAAATCACTTACAGAGTATCCAATTGAATTAATTGCCTCCACTATAATTTGAATTAGTGTATTTTCTCCTATTTGCTCAACAAAAAGGCCATTCCAAACGGGCTTTAAAAATTTACAAATTAACGCTAACGCCGCAATTGCTCTACGCACAATGACAGCCTTTTCACTTGGATATAATGGATCTGCCTGAAAAATGCTTCTTATGTGTTGTCTATGAAAAACACAGGCTACAGATTCTTGGCGATCTTGGCACAAAAATTTATATTCTACATTTGCGTTTGTGTCTCGAAATTTAGGATATTCCAAGGCTTGGATATAGCGATTTAGTTCACTTATGGTCGCTTTACAAGTGGTCAGAACCTGAAATAGACATGAAATATGAGGGTCAACTTACAATCAGAAAAAAACTGGTAATACCTTTTCAGATAGATCTTTTACGAAATCTTGATCGAACGTTTCGTGGTGTATTTGTGCTAATACAGATTGCATCAATTCTAAATGCTGTCGAAAAACACTTTCTGCAATAAAATTATAAATTCGTTAAATTAAGCCTAATTTTCATGATGTCATAACGATAAAGAAATTTCCGTTACCTCTGAAGCTAAAATTCAGTTCAGGAGGTTTTGTAAATATTTCATCGGGAATGTCGTAGCAGAGCTTTAAATTTTGATGAAATTCTAGCGACAAATGCAGGTGGTAAAGAGCAGAAAGGTTTTTATAGCCTTTCTTTTCTTCTAATGCATTACTGGTGGTGTCCATAATTCGCTGTGTTTCATTTAGTTTTTTAGTTTTAAGATTCGAAATTTCGATATTTTTAAATTCCACTTCGGATTGCTGGGCTTTTAACAGTTTTTCTAACTCTTCAATCTTCTCCTGCCATTCTTTTTTAACAGCTTCATTCTGATGAATTTTTTCTAGTCTTAAGGTGTCGTTGAGTTGTTTAATGTGAACGATTTCATGTCTCAACATTGATACCTGAAATTCATTTAATGTTAATTAGTGTTGTCAGAGAAGTGAAAGTGATAAGAATAATTCCAAGGAAAAATATTACCTCTCCTTCCTTTGTTTGTATTTTATCCGTGAAATCTGTGACGTCCTTTGTAAGCTGTTCGTTTTCTTTTTGTAACGACTCCACTCTAGTTATTAAGTAATTTACCTATATTTTAAAATTAGATCAACAATACTTCGATAAAAATATATATATATATAATATACTTGTATCTCCTTGGGATCATTTCTAATGGTAGCATTCGCATCAGACCTTTTAATAGAATTTGTTTGGGGAACTCTAAATAACCCACTAGAGGTTCCATTTTGGTTCGTTTCTCGTTTTTTAGTAATTTCGTCGTCCGGAATCACTTCCACAATGTTATTGAAATCGTCGTTATCTTCATCAAGAAATTCCTTGAAAATACTTTCACTGGATCCGACAATTTGGGTGCTTGTTTTTAAGTCTCGATTGAAATTACTAAAGGTTATTTCACCAAAATGTTGGTTTGCTATAATATCCTGGGGATTCTGGACAATCTCCTCGGCAATTTGAGTAGCTAAGAAAATAGCTTCTTCGTCATCGTCGTTCCAAAGATCTTCGACATAATTCTGGGCGGGCTCTACAGTATTACCTACATAAATTTCAATGTATATTTATGGATTTTTCACAATTTACCTGCTACTGTCTTTGAAGAGGTAAAATGATTCCTGTTTGTGTAGCATATCTCCAATTTGGGTTTTTTGTGAGTTTGTGCACGGGGTTGATAATTATTGTATCGCTTAGACATGATTATAAATAAGCAAATAACATATATGTATAGTTTAAACAATCTTATGAAGAAAAATCTGACATATTTAAGTCTTAAGTTAATGAAATTTAATTTTTTTTCACAATATTTACATTCCGCTTTCTGACATTGTTTGATCCGTCCCGTTTTTTTTAATTATCAAATTTCTTCGACTGGAAATTGAATACAGCGTAAATTTTATATCGAACACGTCTCTTAGGTTTTTAATCATTGAATAAGTAACTAATGTTTCAATTGTTTTTAATTAATAAACCATTACAGTCCATTGAAAAAGTAATAAATAGTCGCGGCACAGTATATTCTACAGTAGAACAGCTCTGTCAAAATGTCAAAACGGCTTGATCCACCGGCAGGAGACATACCATTGAAGAAAAAGTCCTCAACTAACACAAAGATGTGTATTTAAATAATAAGTGGGAAAAAGAGATTTTCAATATGCAAAATCTCTTGTGAACAAGAAAGAGAGAACTGGATGAGTGATCAACGTCAATATGACAATTCGAAACGTCATCTTTTACCCACTAGAAGTGTTGTGTGTTGTGTTTAAGTTAATCAATTAATATTATAATTTATAGTTAGCGTGGCTTAAATATTTCAAGAAATAATTTTTGTAAAAAGTTGAAATGTGATCGTCAATGATTAACGTAAATTCATTGAGAAAATGCGTGAGTTAAACTATTTTAAGAAGCTGCCTGGTTGGAACTCTCAGTTGATATTGACATTTGCATAATTTTAATTATTGTTTAAAATTTACATAACATAATAATATTCGAAATTTTTCAGAATTCTTGATTGTTGATTAGGAGAAATTCTATTGGCGGCTTGTATTATAATCTACAAAGTCACCTTAGGTTTTTTTCTACTTTTCAATCAATATCATCTTATTTCACTTACATATATGATTTATTGAAAGTTTTGATCATCCTTCAATATGTATAAAATTTTAAAATAGACGTATGCAGTGTCATAGTGTGGTCATAGTTACCACAAGTGGGGAATAATTTTGGCGCCCTTAAAAATTTTGGGCGCAATAACAGTCACTTCTTTGAAGACCGTGAATGGCAGTGTATAACCAAAAACAATAACGAGTAAGTAATTCAACGTTTATTGCTTTTTTATGCACAATATTTTCATTTTCAGTGTACCAAGGCAGACACAGGAAATGCATTAAAGGATGCGATGTGGGATCCTATTCGAGGGTATATCCCTTGCCGAAGAACGAAGAAAGGTAAGTAATTTATTTTTATTAAACTGAAAATATAATCAAATCAGACCAAAAGCATGTTTTGATATGTCCCAGCTTAAGCTACGTAATATAATACAACGTTAGACAACTCGTTAACTCAAGTAGAATTAGTATAATAGGAATACATTGTAGCAAAGAAATAGAATAGAATAGAAAAATCATTTATTAAAGAACCTCAGCTAGCTAATAGCTAGTTGGTATAATCGATAAAATACAAAGTTGTTTAGCAAACCAAAAAAGGAGCAATGAACAGACTCATTGCGGCAGAAAGCAATTACAGTAATATAGTCAAATAATGAAGTCAAACAATAGAGAGCCTAAAGCACTTAAAGTAGAATGGCAAACACCAATTAACAAATGAAAAAGTAAAAAAGTAAAGGTAAAGTAGAAGCTGACAGTAGATAACAAGATTTCAAACTTAAAAGAACAAATAAAAATACAACTCATCAACTGATAATCCATTTTTTTTTATAATAAAGTTACATAAAACCAGTCTCTAATACTAGTCTAAGTATAAGTCAAAGTCAATGCATTTATTTCTGAGTCCCCTGCTTAAAGCAACGTAGAACGTTGGGCTCTACGACAATCAACAGTTTGGTTCTTAGATTAGTTATTACACAGCAAAATAAACAAAAATCAAATTAAATCTAGTAAACAGATTTTATAACATTATAGATTTGGATACAGCATTGTAAAGATATAAAAATAAAAATAGTTAGGTTTACGTAGACAGTTGAATATATCGAGTATACAGATTAACTAACGGATACGTCGAATATATAGATTATACGGGCTAACATAATTAGAAGCATTATTTGTCCTGGATATATACCCTTGTTGTTTTATGGGATGTGGCAATGTATCCGCTGAATTGTACAGCCTTAGTAAAGCTAGAACGTGCGTTCAAGGCCTGCCTGCGCTATGCTTTTAGACTAAGACGCCAGTCTCACATATCTTCACCCACTAATTTGTTACTGCCGGGACCAATGGACCAGGTATATGAGATATCAATACAATACAATCAATACACTTTGATTTGATTTGATTTGATTTGATATCAGATTATACAGATTAATCAGATGAAACAGATCCGACCTATTATATAGCTTATAGGGTCATCTTGAATTATTACCAGCGTTAAAATTGGATTAGATTTCACGGGAATAATATACATCTGTTACACAGTCCGTGTACAGTATTAAGGCCAGATAGTAGATGTCGAAGCAGACCCACTGACTTATAACAATGGACTGAGCGTATTGTCATTTTCCTATAGGAAAGTGTGGCAGAATCAAGGCTGTAAACAACCTCCTTCTAGTGGTTTCGTCAAAATGCGGCGAAGCAGCGTAGAGAGATCGTAGCCCATGATACACTCACGAACACATCAGGTTTATATGTGCCTTCCATGTGAGGTTAGGATCCATGTTGAGATCCAGATTTTTGACTGCTTTTGTTGTGATGGGGATATTATGACCCATACTGCTTATTGTAGTTATCTGTGATGACAGAAGAGAGCTTCTGTCTGGTCTTATGGCATAACCAATCGCTTGAGTTTTAGATGAATTCAACACCAGCTCGTTCCAGGTGGCCCATCTTACAACTCCGTTAAGGACCCCATTGATGGTTGACACTAATTCTTACAATCCTTCTGCCGACCCACCTGCATAGATCTGGATGTCATCGGCATATATATGAAAACCTACGCCGTTCAAGGAATCGTTGACGTCCTTAATGTGCAATGAGAATAGTAGGGGAGTCAGAAGAGCACCCTGGGGTACTGCCGCTCTCAGTGATCTAAACGATGATTGATTCCCACCAGACCTGAGCATAAACAGTCTTTCAGACAAGTAGCTGCCAATAATCCTGCAAGCAGTTTGGGAGAAGCCAAAATGAGATCTCGGCTTGGATATTAAATGAGGTAAAAATGACAATGACCAATTGTAACTTGTTTAAATACATAATTTAAAATAGTTCCTTTGGTGAAGAATATAGCTTTTAGGATTTAATTTTGTTTTAGCCTGTGTGTATCGGCTAATTTTATTTATTGATTTATTTATTTATACATTCAACCTTTAACAATATGTCATTTTAAACTGGAAAGGCTCTGTTTACTACATATAAAACTCCAGCTTAAGTGCTATGTTACAAACGTTAAATGCAGCGAGTTATTGTATTAAGTAACTTACTTGATTAAGTTATCAAATCGAATAAAGCTTACGATTCGACATTACACAACAATAAGATTACATCCCAAGAATAGTATATTTACATTAGTGCATAAATTCAAAGAAAAGAAATATCAAAATAAAAGCTAAAAACTTGGACTAAAGACATAAAATAGTTAAACATGTCGCAGCTTCTAGTTGGTTCCTGTAGACTGCATAGACAGCATACCTCTTTTAAATTGAAAACAATATTGTCTTCAAAGAAGTTTTATTTTGCTTTTTAGTGCTTTCTTATGGCTTGAAAGGTCCGGTAGAGCCGACTTAAAGAAGATTTGGAGCCACTTAGGTACCGTCGTCCTTTGCGAGAAGCATTTCTCAAAAGATATGCTTACCAGGACTGGTATGTTAAAAAAACATGCCGTGCCAAAATTGGAAGAGGTATTTTTTTACCTACCTAAAATTGTTTTGAGATTTAAATATTATTATTATTATTATATTTTAAATTATCATACCCTAGATGAAATTATGTCCGTCCGTATGTTTATCCGTCCCTCTGTCTATCTGCTTGTCCTCTCGATAACTCGAGAACGCGTTCACTTAGAGAGCTGAAGTTTTGTACACGGGATTTTGGTCGCCGTGGATATAAGTCCTTTTCTGATTCTGTTTATTTTAGGTTGCGGTACTCTTAGTTTTTTACTATTCCTGGTCCGATGGTTATGTATATGTGCGTGTCTATTCGTATATTTGTTTTGATGAGTCCACGTGCAACATAAGCTATGTTCTTTTGTGTACCTTGTTTTAGTTCTAAAGGGTTTTCCAATAAGAGGTGTTTTTTTAATTTGCCCGCTATTTCGGTAGATGTCACTTTTGGAGCGATACACGATTCAACAACGCATTGAAATTATTAAAATTCACTATATTCCTATATTCACTATTCCATCGAAAGCTCATCTTGAGTGATGAGGCCCATTTCCACCTCGATGGCTTCGTCAACAAGCAAAATTGTCGCATCTGGGGCTCGGAAAACCCAAGAGTTATTGTTGAAAAGCCTCTCTATCCTCAACGTGTGACTGTTTGGTGCGGTTTATGGTCCCGAGGGGTCATTGGACCTTACTTTTTCGAAAATGAGGTTGGAGCAACAGTTACGGTGAATGGATTGCGCTATCGACAGATGATTAATGATTTTTTATGGCCGGAATTGGATGGTATTGATCTGGACAACGTTTACTTTCAACAAGACGGCGCTATGTGCCATACAAGCAACGAAACCATTAATCTTTTACAGGAAAAGTTTCCGGACCGTGTTATCTCTCGAAGAGGTGATCACAATTGGCCACCGAGATCTTGTGACTTAACACCTTGCGACTTCTTCCTTTGGGGCCACGTGAAAGAGAAGGTCTACGCCAACAGCCCAGCGTCGATTCAAGACCTCAAAGATGGAATTCGTGGGGCTATCGAGGACATAGGGCAGCCACTTTGCGATTTGGTTATGGAAAATTTCATGAAAAGGATATGGTCCTGTAGGCGTGGTCGTGGTGGTCATTTGGCTGATGTTATTTTCCATTATTAACGGCATACCTTCCTCTTTATAATGAAATAAAGATCCGATCATTTATCTCAAAAAATGGCATTTTTCTTTGAATATCAAAATAACACCTCTTATTGGAAAACCCTGTATTTGTAGTTTGTTTTCCAACTCAGATCAGTCCGAGACATTTTTATTGTACTGAAAAATTCTTCAGATTATGAAATCCTATGAAATTGCCTGTAATCATTTTTAATCATGACGAACCATACGAAATTATGTACGGGCATTCATCTAGGGTATCATAAGATTTGGTCTTAGACAAATTCTAGCTTTTTACTTGTTCTTTCTATTTTTCTTTTATTCTCTTCATTTCTAATTCCTAATTTATTATTTTCTTTTCTTCTTTTCTTCTTTTCTTTCCTTTTCATTTATTTTTTTATTTTATCCGCAACCTTTTCCTTATTTTTGTTGCCCCTTTTATATCATAATGTAGGACTTTGAATGGACTCAAGTGGGGAAAGTTGTTGAGCCATCATTATCTTGCGAAGAAATAGGAGGTATTGAGGGTCTAGAATCATCTCCTGAAGCGCCATCGCAAGATGCTGTCGATGTAGATCTTGCCGGCACTCAGGCTCATGATCATACTTGCTTCATCGGTTCGGCGATTTCACTTGCATACAGTGCAAAGAAATCCCAAGAATATAACGGATGCCTTGAGGGTTTAGAATCATCCCGTGAAGCACCCGCGCACAATGCTGTCGATTCAGATGTTGCTGGTATTCACGGTCATGATCATACATACTGTTTCACCGATCCCGGAATTTCGCTTGCGCGCCATGCAGAGAAATCCCGGGAAGACAGAGGATGCTTTGAGGGTCTAGAATCATCTCCTGAAGCGCCCTCGCAAGATGCTGTCGGCTCAGATCTTGCAGGTATTCAGGCTCATGATCATACGTATTGCTTCATCGATTCAGGAATTTCATTTGATTGTAGTGCAGAGAAATCCCAGGAAGAAGCTACTGTTTCGCCAGTGCAGACATATAGTCGTCATTTGAATCAGTACATATCTCCAGATTATATGCTTCAAGATGGTATTGATAAAGTGACTGAAGTTGATCGCACTAAGGAAGGGTCATCTTCGGCAGGACAGCGAAAATTCATATGTCCCCAAAGCACGCCAAAAAGAAGGCCTCGTAAACTATTATTCGCTTATGCGAATTCTACTTTTGGTTGTGAAGCCTCTGTTCAAACGAACAAAACCCTTTCTCTTAATACACCAAGAAAAAGAAAAGTTCATGAACAAATGTCAGTACTGCGCGAAGAGAATAAAAAACTTAAAAAGGAAAATAAAAAATTGAGGGTTCGACAGTACCCTAAAAAAATTCTAAATGCCGTTACACAACAGTTACCAAAAGACCTTGCAGTTTTAGTAAGAAATTACTTGAAAAACAAAAACAGAAAGTCACAAGGAAGAAGATATCCAAAAGAAATAAAATTGTTCGCCCTTGAAATATTCTGCCGTGCTCCGAAGATATATAAACGCTTGTCAAAGACTATGAATTTGCCCAGCAAAACTTCTCTGAGGAAATATATGGAAACGTGGCCTGATAAGCCAGGCCTTAGCGACAAGAATTTATTATCACTTAAATTAAAGGCACAAAACGCTTCGCACATTTCAAAATATTGCACAATAACTTTTGATGAAATGTCTCTGAAATGTAACCTATTTTATGACTCCAAAAATAGTGTTATCATAGGGTTAGAGGATGACGGCACCGAGAGAAGAAACCGTATTGCCAAGAACGTTTTGGTTTTAATGGCCCACGGAATAACAGAAAATTGGAAGCATCCGTTGGGCTATTCATTTGTGCAATCTACTAGTTCTGCTCTTGACGTGAAGCGTTTAATATTTGATGCCGTGATTCGCCTTCGTGAAATGGGGTTCCAGCCGATTGCTGTTATTTGTGACCAAGGGTCCAATTTCCAAGCTTTGGCAAGTCTGTTGGGGATAACGCAAGTTAATACAGCTTTTTTAGTAGACTGTAAGCCGGTCTTCTTCATGTTTGACCCTTGCCACCTCATAAAAAGCTTGCGAAATAATTTCATAAAATATGATATTATTTATGAACACAAGACAGCAAGCTGGAGGGATGTGAAAATGTTTTATGAACGAGATAAAGAGAGACATTTCCGTAAAGCTCCAAAGTTGACTGACGCGCACGTGTATCCAAACAACTTCCAGAAAATGAAAGTTAAGTTTACTACACAGACTTTCAGTCACACTGTTTCCACAGGTATTCTCTCCGAAACGAAAGAAAGTGCATGGAGCACAACGGCTGTGAATACCGCAGAATTAGTTGGTATTTTCGACAAGCTGTTTGATATCTTCAATTCATCTTCTGCCTCTGAGCTAAACGATTCAAAGAGGCCTTTTGTAGGCGATGAGAGACAGTTGCTCTTTTTAGATGATATATATAGAATATTAAGTAATCTAAAATATATTACTAAAGACGGAAAAGATGTAACTGGTGGAATAAAATGCCTCAACGGCTGGTTGATTACCATACAAAGCTTAAAAGAGATATGGTCTACCATTAAAGTTCAGGGAAATATCAAATATTTGTTAACCAGACGGTTAAATCAAGACTGCTTAGAGAATTTCTTTGGATGGATACGCCAGCAATTTGGGAATTGTGTACGTCCTACTCCCAACCAATTTATAATGGGCTATAAAAAATTATTTGGGATCCAATTTATGGAACTTCTACAAACTGGTAACTGTGAACAAGAGGAAGAGTTTCATTTCCCTGTCATGAGTTCGAACCATTTGGTTGAGAAAATAATGGACACAGCGAAATCTTCTGGTTCTCAAAACATTACAATGTTTCCAGGCGATTACAAACAATTAAGTTTTGATGAAGAAAATGCACTTTTTTATGTTTGCGGGTACCTATACAAAAAAAGTCGCGGATTTCATCAGTGTACTCGTATTGATGAAAATACTGACTATAATCCATTAGGAACATATCTTCAATTAAGACAATTCGAAAATTGTCATTTGGAGGTTCCTCCGGAAGGATTTTATTCTTACATTAAACGTCTTGATGAGAAGTTATCCAGCATTTTCGATGAAATAATCGCCAAACGGGGTATAAATGGCATTTTGCTTAAAACCCTTAATGAAGTTCCTGCATATGAATGTTGCGTTAATTTCTCGAAGGAAAAATTAATTTTATTTTTTATTCGAATCCGTATTTTTTATATATTAAAGTTTTTTAATCGAACAATAAAAACTACTGATAAACGCAACAAAATTTTGTCACTAACGCATTGTTGAGTTTACTATTGCGTAAAATGCATTTTTGCACATAATTCCGGCTATCACATCAATTAAGTTCTCAAATAAGCAGACTTCTTCCTTGTGTACTCATTATCATTATCTCATTTAAACTCCTAATGGGTCGTTGGGATAGGCCACTGACTTGTATAACATGGACCGCTGACACTACTGGAATTCCTTACATTATCATGGGATCACTTTTCTATAGTTGTCTCTTTGGTTTAACACTTTATTCCGGTGAACTTCAAGTAATAAGTTCTATACAAAATCCACCAAGTCCAGTTTCAGTCAACGGATTCTCCAAGTGAATATATAGAATAGAAATGGATGGCAATACTGATTTGAGATCTCTTCTGTCCCCCATACCTACTTCTAGGGATAAGCAAACAAAAATTGCACAATTTTATTTCCTGAAAAATCTTTAATGAATATTTGATATTATAGGAGATCAAGCAGTTAATCAGTACGTTTACATGAATACTTGAGTACTTGACTTGAAACTCAAGTAAGGATTTTGGTGGAATTAATTTCAATTACCTCACTTGAAATTTTCTTGAAATTTAACAAAAATCACAACCTGAATTGTCAACGATAATCTTTTGTTTCTCTTTAACAGTTTCATAACTCGCAGAAATGAAAATGTACTGCAGTTGCGTTTACATGAATTTTTTCAAGTAAATTGAATAACAATTTTGTGATTTACTTGACGTCAATGCGCGTTCACATGATATTTTGATTACTTGATCTGTAATTGTTATATGTAAACGTACTGCATGTTATACATGTCAGTGGGATAGGCGGAAAAAATTAAATGTTGCAAGTTTTAGGTGTGTTGAGGAACTGTGCATAGATAGCCAATTCCATTAAATTAAATTAAGCTAAGCAAGATAATGATGCATATCAGCAATTTCACAATAAACTTTCACCCATCATCATCACAGACATGTATGCAGTTTTAGTCAACTTGAAGAAAGCGATAAATCAAGCGAAAAACAACGGGCCTCACTCCCTTGAGGTAGGCCAAGCCAAAACATGAAGACTCTACAAGTTAGGAAGCAGAGGAGATTTCAGACTGTTTTCAACTAGAAAAGGAAAGAAAGAAAAAAAAGTAACAAAAACATCAAACTCTTTAAAAAATTTACAAATAAAGACAAGCGCAAATTACATGCAACGAATCAGAGTAACAAATGATTCATTTTCGTAAATAAATGAGAAGGGGTGGGCGTAATTTTCAGATTTTACTCTTATGTAATGTGCCCGCGTTTTTGTCAAAGCACGTTTTTTCTGAAATTTTGAGATGCCAACCAAAGTTGGTCCCAAACTTGTTGCTGTAATCCTATGATATTTGAACACAACGTTCCCAGAAGCGACAAAATTCAGAGGAAATCCAGAAAAGATACTCGCGCGTGCGAATATCTTTCCTAGATTTACTCTTAGTTTGAATTCTTCATGATGGTTAGTACATTGGAATTTGGCGATGGTAGATTTACATCTTATGGGAACGTGTATCATCCAGAATGAAGTTCGGGCGCAACCCAATTGTGCCCAATTTATATGCATATGAAGAAAGGTGTAGCTCAAGGACTCCCTTAAATGTGTCTGTAACTAACGATTGTTAAGTTGTAAAAAATGATTTTTAAGCCACATCTTTCTTTATATGCATATAAACTGGGCACAGTTGGGTTGCACCAGAACTTCATCCTGGATGACAGATTTCCATCAGATGTAAATCTACCATCATAAAATCACATGTACCAAACAGTACATATATTTAACAATTTGTAAATTTTATATAATTTATATATTTGTAGAATATCATTATAAACATTTTTACAATTTCCGGATTTTGGCATTTATGTATTTTGTCGTTTCTGAATTTTGTCATGTTCTTATTTTTTTATATATATAATGTCTGTAGTAAAATCGTACGCCGTTATACCTTATTACTCAAAGAAACCAATATTGGTTTGTAGGGACCCAAACAAATTCAATTAAAATTTTTCGACGGAAAGAAATAAGGACTTGCAATAATTCTAAATTATAAACAAAAGAAGGAGCTACCGCGCATCCATATCGGGACGTTTTGCGGTGGTGTTTTTCTTCTGTTTGTAATTCAGAATGATAACAACTGTTAAGTTCTTTCCATTGAAAATATTAGTTTATTATATTTTCTTTCTGTCTTCTCAAGTAATATGCAATAAAATACCAAATACTTTTTCTTCTCATTCAATTGGTGCTAGGGCAAACAAAAGCCTTTATTAAGTTTAGACTGATGGTGGATATGCCTCTTGGGGAAACCAGCCATCGAAAATAAATGGTTAACGATCCATATGCAGTACCTCAAAAGGTGGATTGGAAATTTGCAAATATATTTTTTAAAATACCATAATTTTCCGACCGTCGATTTTCAGCAAACCTATAGGATTTAATCCAGTCATAATTATTTCGTAGAAGTCTCTTATTCACTTTTTACGTCGTACATTGACTGAATTTTGGTGAACGAAAGAACATAAAAAAACTTCCTTTACTTTTTTTTTAAATCTATTTTCATACACACATTTTTCTATTATAAATATTTAGATCAAAACTACTATTTAGATAGATTTCTAATAAACTTCGAAATCCACAGCTTCAATTTTACACTTAGTCAATTCGTGGATTGGTGTTCCCAAAAGTTTTTTGTATGTGACGGTATCAGTATATGTATATATATTCTGTAGATTTAATAGACAAAATTAAAGACGTAGAGATTCCAAAAAATGTCAAACTAGTCTCATTTGATTTTACTAATCTTTTACAAACAGTCTCTGTGTGAAGTGTAAAGATATTAGTAAGAAGATTATTAATCCGTCTGGTTTAACCAAGTCAACCAAAATTATTTTACATTTAATAACAAATTATATTAACAGAGAGAAAGAAATTTCTCTTTGACCAGAGTATTAGACAAAGAATCTTGGCAAGCCGCAAAGGTAGCAAAGATTTCTGGTCTCTCGTCAAAACCATTAGGAACAACTTCACCCCTTCCTCAATACCTTTACTACTTAACAATGGTGAAGTCGTAGTTGACTCCCTGGATAAGGCTAATATTCTGCCTGCTAGATTCGCTGCAAATTCTCGACTTCTACCCACTTCACAGACACCTGTTTTGCAACCTCCGTGTGGATGTGTACAAGAGCTGATACACATTCGTACGAGAGATGTGTTCAAGGTACTTAAGGGATCGACGTATCGAAAGCTGCGGAACCTGATGGTTTCTAGCCCCTCTTAATTAAAAGCTGCGCCTCATCCTTGGCTAAACCTCAGCGCAAGCTATTCTTATTCGACAGGAATCTTTCCAACAGTTTGAAAACTAGCTCAAGTTCAGCCTATTCCCAAAAAAAGAGAGAGTAGCGATCCCTCAAATTATCGACCAATTGCAATTACTTCGCTTCTCTCGAAGGTTTTTGAATCTATCATTAACTTCAAATTAATGAAGTATCTAGAAACTCATCAACTCACAAACGATCGCAAATATGGCTTCCGGACTGGAGGCTCAACTTCAGACTTGCTGACTTTTCTTAGGGAACGTTGGAACCGTAGTCTCCGCAATTATGGTGAATTCAAAATGGTTGATTTGGATATTTCAAAGACCTTCTTCTATTATGGATAGAAAGTTTTCTATCTGGTCGCTAAATACGTGTTGTATTAGATGGCAATACATCTGAACCTCACCCTATAAATGCCGCTGTGCCTCAGGGTTCTGTTATCTTTTTCTTCCTAATTTACATTAATGATCTGCTTTGCATTTCCGAAAAGGTGTAAGAAATACAAATCCTACAAATCCTATATCAGACCTAGAATGGAATACAATTCTCACAGCTGGGCTGGGGCTGGTCGTACAGCCTTAGCTTCATTAGATATTGTCTAAAAGAGAGCCATTAAGCTCATTGGTGATTTAGCAATAACTTGTCACATCGATTAACTCGAACACCGCCACAATGTTGGATGTCTTTCTAGTCTAATCCCTTGTAGATTAATTCCTGCACGCAATACTGGCGCATATTCTCTTACCCTTAAAAATACTTTCGGACGTACACTAAAATTCCGTGATGCTTTCTTATCCCGAACTGTGCGAATGAGGAACAGTCTACTATCTTCTGTTTTTCCTCGGGCTTACAATCAGCGAAGATTCAAGAGTGACATACATTGGCATCTCCGCCACTTTCCTCATGTCCCCTAATCCTTTCCCTATCTCTTTCCTGCCATGCTGTGCTTTGCATCATAGGGTATCTCCTGAGCTTGGCAATAAAAAAAATAGCCCCCGTAATAGCGTTATAGTCCCAATCTGATCAAATATCTGAAATTATCGAGATATCGCAATACACACATGTGCCCAAAATTATTAACTTAGAGGTACATAATTATTGCCTGCTTAAGTGCAACGTAAACAAGTCATGTTACACGTGAAATACGTAAGTTATGAGGTTCATGGTCAGACGACGGTGGGAGTGTTTATAGCTGTAACAACAAAAAAGAAGACTTGCAATAACAAAATTCAATTGTTAAAATTAAAAGTATAAATCAGTTACAAGGTTTGGGAATTGTGTGCATCCTACTCCCAACCAGTTTATAATAGGATATAATTCATGTGACTTCTCCAAACTGGTAACTGTGAACCAGAGGAAGAAGTTCATTTTTGCCATGAGCTCGAGCCTTTAGGTTGAGAAAATAATAGAAACAGCGGGACCTTCTAGTTTCCAAGCGATTACAAACAATTAAGTTTTGATGACGAAAATGGACTTTTTATGTTTGCTAGTATCTATATACAAAAGTCGCTGATGAAAATACTGACTATAATCTATTAGGGACATATCATCAGTTACGACAAGTCGAAAATTATCATTTGGGAGGTTCCTCCGGAAGGCTTTTATTTGTACATATTAAACGTCTTGATGATCCAGTATTTTCGAGGCCATAATTGCCGAACGTGGTATAAATGGATTTTTGTTTGAAATCCTTTATGAGGTTCCTGCATATAAATGTCGCGTCAATATCCCGAAAGAAAAATTAATTTTATTTTTTATTCTAGTCCGTTTTTTTTTATATATTGAAGTTTTTAATTAGAAAATAAAATGTACTGATAAACGCAACAAAATTTTGTCAGTAACACATTGGTGAGTCTTACTATTGAGTAAAATGCATTTTTTGCACATAATTCCGGCTTTCACATTAATTAAATTCTCAAATAAGTAGACTTCTTGTGTTCATTATTACAATATCATTTAAACTTCTAATGGGTCGATCGGATAGGCGGACAAATTAAAATGTTGCAAGTTTAGTTTTAGTTTGGCATAGAATGCTAATTCCATCAAATTAACTTATTTTAAATTATTTATTTTTAGAAATGCTACACTTTCATATAAGTAAGATAATAATATGCATGTAATGAACAATTTCACATTAAACTTTATCCATCATCATCACAGACATGCATGCAGTTTTAGCCAACTAGCCAAACAACAAGCCTCATTCCCTTTAATATATTTAAATATGTTTAATTGATAGATCAATAGAACAAATATTTTAACATAAATAAGTAGCAAAGTGCTTAGTTTCACTAGTTTAGTATCTATTTAAAAGTAGAGGACAATAAATGTAATAATAGTGAAAATTAAGGTCTCTACAAGACTTATAAAATAAATTTCAATTTTTTAAAAGAAGAAATCATGAAATTTGTGATGAGAATATTAGAAGAAAATAAATTTAGAAGAGTAGGAAACCACATTTGGACAGTTTGACAGCTTTGATAGTGGACCTCGATCAGATCTTTCAGTAAAAGCAGAACTCAGAGTTCATGATGCCGACCAAATTGCTGCCTTGAATTGTGAAGTTCACAGTAAACACAGGTCACGACTAATATACCATTGTACAATTATATATTTTGATAAGAAGTCTTATTTTATTGATGAAAACCAAATCTAAAAATAAATTGGAAAACAAAATAAATTCTGACAAGACGGGAGAAATTAATCAAACACCAAATGCTACTCTCGCAATGGTCTTGACTATTACCACAAGGATGAAGATCTATTGTTAAGGCCATGATATGAAAGACAGCTTCGTCTTAATATTGATTCTTCGAGTCTAATTCGAACAGCTGTATCTGCGAAACATTACACCGGTATAGCCATCGAATGATTGAAAAAATTCCTAAAAAATGGTAACTGAATTTTAATATGTATGTCGATTGTGATCACCTTACCTTGAAATATGAGATGTTTGACCGAATTTCTAATTTGAATGATTGCAATTCAATAAAATACTGAAAATAGCTTGGGTAACACAAGCGTTTCTATCACTGTTTACGCAAAAAATATTTTACCGAGACGATTGTCTTGAACAACGAAGCCAGCAGGATGAACCTGTATGTACCCACTTAAAAAGAAATATTAGGTCGTGATAACAAAATAATAATTATTCATTACCCATAATTCTTCCACTTGAACTCTTTCACATCCTATATACATTCAATTCTCGTAAGTTTGTTGAAAACATCTGGATCACTTTCAATTAAACACAAACTTCCAGGACTTTCAGTCATATTTATTCCTTATTTCGTGTCTCAAAAATAATAATCGTAAAACAACCATTAAATAAGTATCTAATAAATAACTTTTTGGAAAGGTTTTATTCAATGAGAACAATAAAACGACATTTGACATTTCTCCGAGCTACACTATCAAAAGATTTCAAACTTTTATATGGTTTACGAGCGAGGTCGCAAGCATGTATTGTTCACTTTATTGGTTTACGAGGGAGGTCGCAAGCATGTATTGTTCACTTTATTGGTTTACGAGGGAGGTCGCAAGCATGTATTGTTTTATTTTCGAGAGCATGCTATCTACTTTTGGCACATCTGTTTCCCTATGGTACTTTTCACTTCCTCTTATGTGAAAAAAAATATTTGAGGTTATGTGAAAAAGTTTTAGGTTATGTTTGTTTTCATTGCCAATGAGGGGTTTTCAGTTGCTTGTTCTAAGTTGGGCTACTGTAGGAATATACTGTGGTCGCGGCACGGTTTCTTCTTCTTCTTATCAATTAACAAAAAGTACAACTACTTCATAACATGAAAAGATGCCAGTTGGATGCGTTTAAATTTTCCAGACATTTACGAAACCACATGTTGCAGTAAACGAACTTGAAAAATTTGCGTCATGCACATTAACATATATACACATAATATATACGCCATTGCCTGCAGCAAGTCACAGCGGTTCGTTTAAACTCCGCAACGGGGTCATGGCTACATTTCGGCTTGCTGAAGCCGATACGTCAAAGCAGCTATTGAGGCTAAAACACAATCTGAGCGACACGACAATAAACGCCGTAAAAAACGGTGTCGCTCACATTGTGTTTCAGCCTTTAGTGTCAAGGGATGCGGTACTTCGGGAGAAGTTTTCGTGTAATGGCCTGCCCCGGAGTTGGGCCAGGCCAATTTGTGTGTACGCCACATAATCCTGTTGCGTGGGGGATTGCGTGCACATTACTGCATTTGTAGGGTGATTTTGCATACTTCGCCAACAAAACTTTGCGTGCATACAACAAATGATTTGAAATAGCCAGAACGAAATAATCCTTGGATCGCTTGCATCACACTTACCAGTTTTTTGGCGTTTTAACGGTGGTTGAGGCGGTGCTATTGGCACTTCCTTCTCACAGAAAAGGTCATCGCTACACAATCTGTGCAAATAGACCAATCGAATTTTTTACGGCCTACCGATGTCGGTAGTTAAAATATTTCGACCATTCTTCTTCAAGAACAAGCGTATTGGAAATATTTTTACACTTTTCACAAATTCTATAGCATACATATCCAATATATAAGGATGTGGCAGCACTGCTACAATACAACATTCGTTTTTTACAAGTTGAAAAAAATTACCAGGTAGATCAATAGATGCCTAGCCAGACGAAAAGGTATAGCGATTAAATAGTTAAAAATGCTATAAATGTTAAGTGTTACTTGAATTAACTGAATTAGTATGTGAAGTAAAGGCACCATATTGCAAAATTCTGGAAATTGTAAATGCGAAAAATGTTCTAAATTTTATGAAGATCACGAGTCCGTTCGTTGTTTTTCACAAATTGCACGTTAAGTAAAAAACAAAAATTAAATAAATACATAGTTTTTCCATATCCATGAGGTAAGTAGGTGAATGATGTATTTATATACTTCTATCTTGGTTACAGATAGTACTCTTATATATACTTATATATGATTGTTCATTGGTTACCGCTACTTGTTTAGTCGCTACTACAAATCTTTATATTTTTACTACTACTATTATTTTCATTTTTATGGATTTGCTATTGCATAATTTGTCTATAATTTTTCTTTTGCTGTTCCAAAGTTACTCTAAGCTACTGTAGCTGCTCTAAGCATCCACTACTCTTAATTGTTTATGTTTCGTTTTGCTATAATATGTATCTACTATGTAACTCGCTATCATGTACACAGCGCTTGGCCTGCCTTTGGAACGGGTGGGTACTCGAATAAATAAATGTTTATGTTTCTTGAGGCTGGAATGAATCTTTTGGCTTGACAGGTTCTTATATTCCAACGCATCTTCTACTACCTGATGGTGGATCATTGAATAATACTTTTTTCACTATTTATAAAAACCGTTACCAGTGTTACTCCCAATGCTGTCATAATATAATATTGCGATAACTTATAGATTCACGAAGATACCTCCAACGTAAGCTTGGCATAGTTACCTCCTTTAATGAATCCATCAAAGACCAAGTCATATTGTATGCTAATAGCGTGCGTTACATCAATTCATAATCTCATTTTATCCTGTAGATTATAGCTGCACATTTTAAGAATTTTGGATTAACAATGGTCCCTAAAGCCGCATGACACATTCAGGTAACATTTGTGCCTTGCTCTTTGTACAGGATCCTATCGTATCTTTTCGGTATACAGTAGTTGCCTATAACAAATTTCAACGTTCACAATACGTCGTCATTAATGGGGCCATTTCAATGAGAAGTTCTCATGAAGTTCCTTTTTTTCGAGCCAAACGTAGGGTTATCAAGAAGAATGAGTACTCATATTTTGGATCTAGAGGCATTTATGTGCTGGGTCTACCCCGTTCAAGCACTCCAGTTGAGCCAGGTAAAAATTATGGCATAATTAAGTTTGAGACAAGCCTTTCTGGATTTAAATTATCATTAGCGGATTGTTTCGATGTGGCGAGAAGATTAGATATGTTGCTATGGAGCAATGAGCAATATAAGATATTTTTTGTTTGTTTTTAAAGTTAATATTCGCAACATACTCAAGCTATATACATAATTAATCTCGTCTTTGTTTAATTATTTATAGGGATTCATTATGTATATATGCCAGCGTATTTTATAGGATCAACTGTATTACGCAAATTGTGCAAACAAGAAATAATAATTCTACACTAAGAACAATTGAAAACTTTTTAAAAATGCAAATAAATTATTCCTCCATCCGTTAGCCGCCCGATAAATGTAAATGTAAACAAAACATCTAAAAGCACTTCTTCTAATAATTTAATAATTCCTAGTATGATAGCACTTGTTTTCTAATATGTATCGTCATCATTAAAAGATCTAAAAAACCATGCGACACCCTTCGAGCTATAATTAAAAACATGTGTCACTTAATGGTGAGGAAAATGTCATCTGTATATAGCCCCGTAAGAACCCTCCATCTCCATATACTATACATATGCTTAAATGAATGATGCTCTATTTCCAGCAAATATAAGAAAATTTATTAACTGTTCTGTTACGATGCGGCAACTGCACACTTCTTCAGCTCTGTCCTTCTGTGGTTTTTTTGAACATTCTCCCACCGAAAATAGTCTCTTCCCAGGCTCTGGGTACATTAAGATTCCGACAGTCAGTGCATGAGCTAACGGCACGTTTTCTTTTGATCCTTTTAATAATACAGCCGAAGTGTCCGCCAGATGCAATTATGAACGAGCCATTTTGCAGCATTCTTAGTGGCATTATCTGAGAATTGGAAGTCTTCTTGATGATTGTCGTTTTTGTATTTTGCACATGCTAAAATGTTGTGACTAAGACTATTTGGAGATCAAAATTTAAATCCGATGCGAATTT
This sequence comes from Dioctria rufipes, assembly GCA_963924295.1. Taxonomy (NCBI): domain Eukaryota; kingdom Metazoa; phylum Arthropoda; class Insecta; order Diptera; family Asilidae; genus Dioctria; species Dioctria rufipes. The sequence goes on from OZ002745.1 coordinate 16,600,558, forward strand.
GAAAAGATATTAAAAGATAGATAGGTGATGTATGTATGTATACATAACATAGTATACATAACATAGTATGTATGTTTAATACTAAAGGCACATGAAGGTGGTGCGCGTTTTTGTGCCATTCGCTCATGCTCAGCGAATTAATAATGCATTTTTTAATTGGCATACGCATCATCTATGTATAAATTTACTTCGAGAATGATGAACCTAGTACCTAGTATAAAGGTCTTTTGAAATCCGGTGCATATACATGGGAGAATTTCCAAAAGCTCATTCAGCCTATACACCTGTTTATGGACGATCTATTCTGGATGATATAAATTATCTTATCTTATAATCTTTACTTTCTGTTTATACTTATTTGCAATTAGAAGGTATATACTTCTTTGGAAGCGTCTATTAGTGTAAATTTGGACGGTCATATAATCCTGATTTTTTGACTGCCTTGAATTTCACATCTACATTAGTTCTGTTTTTGTAAGTTTTAAGAGTTTAGCTATAACCTGCCGAAACCAGTAGTTATAACAATATCATGTCAATGTCAAATGGCTTAAAGACCTTTTTCGGTATTTTGTTGTTGTGGCAGGAATCATCCGTACATAGTTGCTAATATTAGAAAACTTTTTCCAAATAAACTTTGCCTTCTAATCTAACCCTTCTGTCGACTCCTGAGAGGTAGATTTGAATGTCATCGATATAAATGAGATTATTAGCTTCAGACAGATCGTTAATATATAGGACTGAATAGCAGTGGTCCAAGAATTCATCATAGGGGAACCCCACAAGTTAATGAAAGAAGATCAAAGTTATTTGTATTATAAAGGGTGTTAGAATCCTCCTCTCATCTAGAATCTTTTGTAACATAAAGTGATAACGATATAGCAAGTTACGAACAATTGATGCCACAACATATTTCACATTAAAGTCATTAAAGAAAATATAATAAACTCCCTTGTAAATGAATTTCCAAATTTCAAATACAAAGTTGTAAAATGGCACACGGAAGTCGTAACCCAAATTCCTCAATCTCATGACCTATGATCATAATGATTATATAGCAACAGAGCAGCATATTCCGAGGGAATCTCTTGGCGTGCCTGTGATTTATAATTATTACCATTCTCCAAGTTCGTCCTGGTATGGTAGCATCGGAAAGATCAGTGTGCTCGATATTCCGTCAGTGAGAGAACTCACCATTCGATGCAACATCTTCTTCATATTCAGTCTAGACGAGATCGTCTTGAATATTGGACGTAATATTTTTCGGTATAGTTGCGTGTATGGTGTATGTATCTTAAACAATCGTTGAAAGAGGCAACAAGGATACCAGTGTTAAACTTAAATTAATTAAAGAGTGATATTCCATCATACTAACGGAAATATGACGTTTTTAAAGTTTTTTTGTATTGTGATCTGTGTGTCTTGTGTTACTAACAACGTTCAAGCGAACATTCTCAGTGGTCTAAATTTAAACGAATTGTATAGTGATCACGATGAAGTATCCATAACAGTCCTGCCGCACGGAGATAGTGCTTATGATTTTATTAAGTTAGAGACACCAATTCATTTCTTTAGCGAAAAATACGATCATATCTATGTAAGTTTTGTGTGTTGACCTTTAATATACAGATTTTACTTGCCCTCTGATAAAAACAATAGTCTTTGTAAAGAATGGTGTAATTTTGGAAATGCCATCGGAACCATGTCCAGATTTAATTTTTAATTTATACATATGCATATATGTATATATATATATTTTAATTTTCTTTATTATTTCTGAAGCGTTATGAGAATGTTTCAATTTTTCCGGCGACCGGCAAAAGGTCGACACACAGTTATCGAAATTTCTGAAATTATCAGTTTTATTTGCGTTGAGAGTCAATCGCCTTTTGTCTGTTTTACACTTATGCGGACATTTGCAAAGACATTTTTCTTATCTATACTGAAATATTCTTACTATTTTTAGTTATTTAATTCTAGAATTTAATCCTCTTACCTATCAGATTCAGTTTTATTATATGTAGAGATGAAATTACTTAATCTATAATATACGATTAAAAATATATAATCGTAAATCCTAAACATGAAAAAAAAAACTATGTCTGCTGGCAATGCAAATTGATATTGCACTGGCTCACAATTTTTCACTCAAATTGCATTAGTACTTTAATATTGTTTGCTATATTATGTATTTATTTTTCAAAAAAATCTAAAGTTTTGTATGGCAACATCAAGAATGGGTTGCTCTTTTAAAATTGTATTTACTATTATTATGAAAACGTTGTGAACAAAATTTGAATTCTCTACGTCGACGTTACCCGTTTTGTTCAATTTTCGAACATATATCTACAACTTTATCAAAAAGGCCGTGTGCAAAAATTTCAGCTCTACAAGGAAACGCGTTCTCGTGTTAGCGAGTGCATAAACGGATAATATTATGCGTCCATTGCGTTGCAAACGGAATGATAAATTTAGTATATCCTATGATTTCATCATCTTATAGGGTATAAAAATTAAAATATTACCTAAAGTTAAAAAGCGATTTCAACTTGAAAGTAAAAAAAAATCCTGCAATCTTCTTGGATAGATTAATATCTGAAGACTATACAAGAACAATAGTAAAGTACGACACAAACGTTTTAACAATATTTAGAAGTGGAAATGTATTGTGAGAAACCTAGCTGATAGACACGGTTTCCACCATAGACTTTGTGTATTATTTATTCCCTTTATATGATCATACCAATGCGTACACATATATACATTTAGTTCAATTCCAAATTTTATGTAGCATATTGTAGGCTAAACAATATTAAGCCAAGAATGGATCCTTGTGAAACTCCATAACTTAATGTAAGAATTCATCTGAAAAGCAATATGGATAAGAAACTTACAATCAAATTAATTAACAACGATGATAAAATTTAGTTAATGATTCGGAATGACTGACAAACAAAATTTTAACGAAATTCAGTAAACTCAATACAGTAATTCAATTTCATAAGCATAAATTAATCAAAGGGTAACTTTATCCTTAAAAAAAAAAAAAAAGACTTTCAAAGTCTTCGTCAGCTTATAGAGTTTGTGTATAAAATTTAGTAGGTGCTTTCAACTGCACTCCATTAAAGTATAGCCTTGCAAGTTGACGTTGAGTAAATGCAATGCACGGGCAGCAGCAATGCAGGACCCGCTGGATCCATATATATATATGTGTATGACATTAACATTCATCATTTTAACTCGACTTCACTTATTAGCACAATTTCAACTCGATCTACATATCCATAAAATTGAACTCTCGTTCAATCAAGGTAGAATCCTGTAATATTTTATTATTGTTACTATGAATATTATAAACAGCGTTTCGTTTTCATTCGCTTTTCGATTGCAGATTACAATCTGATCTGAGTATTTGACAAAATAAAAGAGGATGTACTTTTTAAAAAATGATATTTAAATGTAGTTTAGACTAAAAATAATTAAAAAATACAAAAAGTACTCAATACATATTGATTCTATTTTTAACAATAACAACAATAAAATTTCACTTATAGATTAACACAAATGGAATTCTCACATTTATAACCGAGTTTCCGGAGTATTTGAATCAGCCTTTCCCGCTTGAATATCCATCGATAGCACCGTTTTATTCAAATGTCGATACAACTGGTGCAAACGATTCAACAGCAATTCTTTTCTTCAAATCTCAAAACATAGATAAACTAGACAAAGCGTCGCAGATGATCAAAAAAGCTTTCAGAGAGACATATGATTTCCAGGCAACAGCGCTGTACGTAGCTACGTGGAAAAATGTTGGCTACTTTAGGGAGAATCACGATAAACTCAACACTTTTCAGGCATATTAATTTCAATTGAAATTAAATTATTTTTATTATTTTTAAATAAATTTCTATAAATAGGTCGTTATAATTTGCGATGAAGATCAAACCTTTGTTCAATTTATCTACCCCAAAAATGGTATAAATTGGTTGCAGGCCGATGTAGGTGAACTTGGTCTTCCAGATATTCGCGCTCAAGTCGGTTTCATTTCAGAGGATGGTCGTTATTTTACTCTTAATGGATCTGGAACTGATAATGTATGATTATCAAGTGATTTATTATGAATTTTAATTATGTAGACTAATTGTATGCAAATTAATTCAAGGTTAGGTATCTAAGTACTTTATCGACTATTGATGTGCCTGGCGTTTGGTTGTATCACGTAGGACCTCTTGATTTCTATGAAAAAGTTTATAAACCGGACAATATTGAAGTTTCTGAGAATCTGTATGTTCCCAATACTTGTGAAAGTGGCTTATATCAAAAATGTCATTCATCTGCAGTATGCATTAACAAATCGTGGGGTAAATTTTGTTGTAGATGTAATGAAGGATATTATGGAAATGGATTCAATTGTATAAAGAGTACAGTTCCATTAAGAGTTATTGGACATTTAACAGGAACAATAAATAATCAACCTGTTAATAGTAATTCAAAACTTCAATCTTATGTGGTAATGGCTGATGGTAGAGCATATACAGCTATAAATCCAGTAAGTTCAGAATTCGGACAGCAATTAGCAATGGCATTACCTTTAGGAGGAGCTATAGGTTGGCTATTTGCTAAGCCAATGGGTAGCACTTTAAATGGTTATCAAATTACTGGTGGTAAATTAAATCACCTTTCTACGATGACATTTCGTGAAACTGGTCAAGTTTTTGTTATAAATCAAACTTTTGAAGGCTTAAATTATTGGGATCAATTATCTGTAAAAATAGACGTTTCGGGTGAATTACCTTACATACCGATTGGTTCAAGACTTCAAGCAAATGACTATTTAGAAGAATACCGTTCAGATGATACAAAAATTACATCTCGAGCTACTGTTAAAATACATATACCATCAGAGAATAGAGATATTGAATATGATCTTACGCAAGTTATAACGTTTCAAGTATGCCGTCTAGATTCTGAGGACTCGCTATATTTTGATGAGATTGTACAAAAAGTATCAAAAATTACGATAGACTACAGGGATCAAGAGCAAGCAATCCGAATTGCGATGTTAACAAAAATCGGTGTTGATCCAGAATCTAATCCTTGTACAGATGCTATTTGTGGAGAAAATACTATATGTGTACCACATGGAGACTCATATGATTGTATTTGCAAAAATGGATATGCACCTGATGTCTCTGATACCGGTATTGAACATTGTGTTGATATAGATGAATGTCATGGCTCCAATATTTGTGATGATAATGCTCATTGCAAAAATATAGCTGGAGGATATACATGTTCTTGTTACGAGGGATATACAGGAAATGGACATGAATGTCATTATATTCGTACAACAACTGATGGATATGATTATTCCATACCAACATCAACTGAACATGATTATACAACTAATTTCATAGACTATGAAGCGACTTCTTGTCAGGTTAGTGCTATAGAAAATAATTTTCTGTTCATGATAATCTAAAATCTAAATTTATAATATTCCACTTGAAAATTCTCTTCTCAAATTTTAGAGATGCTCTCCAGAAGCTGTATGTATTAATAATGTTTGCACCTGCAAAGATGGTTGGTCAGGTGATGGATACTACTGTATTTCAAATTGCCATACCGATGAAGTTTGGACAGGTTATAGGTGTCAGTCTGCTCGTATTTCTGAAGAATCTGATGTTACTTCAAATTGTCGTCCTGATGAAATCTGGACGGGCTATAAATGCCAACCTGCCCGTGATTTTGAGGGACCCGTACCTACTCCGAATTGCCGCCCAGACGAAGTCTGGACAGGTTATAAGTGTCAACCTGGTCGTACTCTGGAGGAACCCGATGCTACACCATATTGTCCTGAAGGTGACTATTACAATGAATATGACTGCCGACCAAATTCAGAAGATTCCAGTGATTCGAAGCAAGAAGAACAAAGTATTTATTATTATTATTATTATTATCTTTGGACTCTTTTTAAAATTTAACTTTCCCCCATCCAGTTCCATGCGATGTTGAATTCAATTGCCATGAAAATGCGACATGTGAATGGTCTGAACAGGAGCTTAGACATATATGCGTTTGTTTTCGGGGCTATGAAGGTGATGGTTTCAACTGTACTAAAATTGATGTTTCTTGTGCAACGGTAAGAAATAAGTTTTCGGATAATAACACTAAAACATCACATTTTGTTTCTTTTTTTCTAGAAAAGAGATTTATGCGACGTACACGCGTCATGCCTCTATGATGAAAATCTAAGAAAATCCCAATGCAAATGTGATCCTGGATATGATGGCGATGGATTTACGTGTCAACTAGCACCCGAATGTATTAGAAATGAGGACTGCGGGCAAAATGCATACTGTGAACGAGGTATATGCTTATGTTTGCATGGATTCCAACGTGATTTAGCAGACTTTTGTGTCCCATCGGATACATGCGGTGGCACATATTGCGCTGATAATGCTATTTGCAAATGGGAGCCTGTACAAAAATTGCAATATTGTGAGTGCTTAGAAGGGTATGTAGGGGATGGTGTTGTAAGTTGTAAGAGCACTCCACCGTCTTGTAACGTTAGAAATAATTGTGGACTTTATGCTTCTTGTATTCCTATCTATGGGTAAGATATTTTTTTTTCTGATAATTTAAAAGATTTGTAAGTAAAATTTGAATTGATAGAGATTACGCAAAATATGAATGCGTATGTAACCCTGGATATTATGGTGATGGCTATGTTTGTGTAGAGGAAAAGAATTGTCGAAATACTCCAAGCATGTGTGATAAGAATGCTAAGTGTACAACTACAGCGGTGGGTTTGCAGTGTATTTGTGAAACTGGTAAGTAAACAGTTGTGCTTCCGTCTTTCTGGTCACACTTTTAAAAAGTACCCAAATGATTCGGACTTATTCATATACTATTATTATTAACTTACTTTAAATACAAGCAGGAGCACCGACATAATGTTTGTTGGCTTGCCTTCAGAGCTGGGAAAAGTTGTAGGAAAGCCATTCATGACCTTTTTTTTTTGTACATTCTCTTAGCTTCAAATTATATAAAAAAAAAGAGAATTACCGTGCAGTAACATTCGACTATACGTAAGATGCATTCTTTTGTGTACCTTGTCCTAAAACACTAGAGAGAACAAATAGTTCTGCCGATTGAAGCGAACTATTTGTACTGTTCGCTTCATTTAAATCTTTCTATGAAAATGTATGATGCGTTCTTTTGTGTATCTTTTGTTCTACTCTGTTCTGCGCACACAAAAGAGAACAACTGTAGAAGACTACAGAATTGCGCAGTTCATTTTATAATATTCAGTAATCTCCCTGGAGGCTCATGGTGCACACAACCAAAAAATTACCTGAAAATATCATTGGGATTTAATCCCACGATCTTTTAGATCATAAACCAATCTGTAAGTTGTAAAAGTACTCTCTTCTAATGCACTTTGTAAATTTCAATTGAAAGTTTACAAATAAAACAACCCATGCGAATACGATTTCAAGCATTTGTTTAGGAGATCAGTGTGCCGTGCAAAAAAGCAATGTATATCACATTTACTTTTTAAATCTATCCGAGTAAGCTTTAAATTGGACGTCAAAATAAAACAAGACCTGGGGCAAATATTTATTATGAAAAAGATATAAAATTTCCGTTTGAAAAGATCAAAATTTATTGTTTTATTATTAGAGTCCCAAGGATTTTATACTCGACCTCTATTTTTATTTGAACACATTTAAAAAAAAAATGAAGAATTTTACAAAATATGCGAAGAACCTCAAGTCCTTAAACCCTTCCGGAGTAGGTTCTCGGATTTTTCAAGCAAGTGAGAAGGGACATGGAAAAACATCTGAAAGCTTTCGAGCGTTATCGCTTAATTCAGATGTAAAAGAAAAGGTTTTGAAGAAAATCGACAATTTTAAAAACGCTGGCCAGAATCAAACTAGAATTCTTAGAGGTGGTATAACAAAAATTTCTCAAAGTATGAAAACTTCACAACAAAAATTTTCGGAAGCAAGAAATAAATTTAAGTTTGCAATGGTAAATGTCTTGAACATTCGAAAAACATCAAATCCTGGTGATGCTGAATTCAGCTCAATTAAATGGCACGAAAAGAGGCAAAAATTTACACAGTGGAGAAACAAATCATCAAAAACTGAAGATTCAACGTTACATGGTGCTTTAGAAGGCAATGTACTTTCTCAAAATACATTGGTAAGCAAAACCGCACTAAAATCAGATCAAAGTAATGTCCTTAATTTGATTAAGTGGTATGGTAAAAGGACGAAATTAACTGAATGGAGAAAGAATGCCGATACGAAGAATACTACATGCAAGTTAGCTGAGAGCGAAAAAAGCAAAGGACCGAATGTGCTACTTATTGCGACCACTGGTCCAAAAACAGATAATCATCTTATGTACAACGATCAGTTGGGAAGAAACTTTTACGGATCATTGCAAACCTTAAAAGATTCATCAAAATTGAAAGATTTAGGTTTCATGGAAGGAGTTAATGCCTCTGAACAAGGAGATCATATACATATACCTCTTGGTGTTAAAAGTAAAATAACTGTTATGATAACACCTAGCACAGAAATGAAATCTGCATATGATGCTACTTTTGATGTTAGCAAAACTTGTTTACCGTTGGACGGCCAGTCAACTATTTGTTTTATCTCTTCAACATCCGAAGAAGGTATTAATTGCATGGGTAATAATAATCCATCGATGTATTCTTTGACACCATTAAAGCATCAAGGGCATACTCTGTTAGGACAAACAATCTTGGCTGGAGCTGCATCACCATTCAGTTCGATTGAAAGAAATTTCCAAATTTCTTTAAAGAATATGAAAAAATATTGGAATAATTTGCTGGAATTGGGTTATGGTTTAAGAAAGAATGAAGCTGGGATAACTAGTGAATTTTCTTTGAGAAATAATATTGCTATGGCGGGTATGGCATTATATATTCCGAGCACAACTAGTAGTTCTAACAAATCTAAAGATAATGGGAAAAAATCAGATTCTTCCCAAAAACAAGTTGCAGAAATTGATGCTGAACAGGAGATTTTCACGCCTCCAAGTGGTGCAGATATCAATTCTATTCATGAGAGCATAGGACCAGCGGTAGAATTAAAAAGCTCATCAGCTAGAAGCTCCAAATTAGAAAAAGAGCCAAATCATCCTTCAAATTTAAATCTTGGTTCATTATCACAAAATACGGAACTACTACCAAAAAAATTAGATAATTCAAATCCGTCAGAATTCCAGAAAGAGCCAACTCTAACTCTTGGTTCATTATCTCAAAAAACGGAGTCAAATGAACTAGATGCAACAAGTCTTATGGCAAATGGAAGTGACAGTAACGATCATTGTGATATGGATAAAAAGAAAACTAAACCAAAAAATCCTAAAGATAGTACTACAAGTGGAAAAATTGGTAGATGCACTAGAGGACCTGGTAATACTGGTGAAAAAAAGCCGCCTACAAAGTTTCCTTGTAAGCAAGTATCCTTCGGTGAGGCTCTTAAAGAGTTCTTCACCAATAGTTGCTTTTGGATAAGAAACAATGGTGCAATAAATCTTCTTTTGGGTCTTGTTTTCGGTTACTTAGTGTATAATTCTCTCGTACCTCCTCCTCCTAAAGTAGAAGAGCACGATGAAAAACAACAAAAGGAACCTGAAGATGTAGAAAAGGATAAAAAGAACTAGCCTAAGCTGAAAAAGAGAAGTGGATATTTTCAGGCCGCAGTATTACTGGTAGAAGATTCAAAGAATGACTGCTCACCATGTATTGTAAGCTTTTCGAGAAGATCAACTAGCACAGATCGGTTTCATCCAAGGACACATCTGTCGGTTAATTAGCCTCGTTTACAAATTATCAGTTTGAGAAACTACAATAAAATAATTTCTCTTTTTCGTAGTATTCTGGTCAGTATGCAATAAATGTGTAAAAAGTAATAAAGGCTGGCATTTTTATAATAATCTTTCTTTATTTCAATTTTTATCTTTGTTTATGGGTGTTGGTGTGGTGGAGGGAGAGGTCTTGCTAGATGTTTTTTACTCTTAAGGAACCTATCTGAATATCACTGTATGAAAATGGGTCTTTTTCTTTTCTCTTCGATATTTTGAATGATGACTCAATTGATTTGCTTGCTCTGCATAGGGGAACTCTTGAAAATATTTTATACCAATGCATACAAACTAGAATGAGACCAAAATGTCCAAGGAATGAGGCGGATCATCATTCTGAATGAGCTAGAATTTTCCAAACCCTATTGTGTATCGTTATATCATTTTGTCAATATTTTCACCCGACATCTATTAAGATTCTTATGAATTCTCCTATAGAAAAGAATTCTTCCATAATCCAAAAAAATGTGCGCCTTTTAGATGCATGCCTGCGCTCCTACTTTTTATACTTGTTTGCCCATATATGTACATTCCTTAATTTAACAAGAGCGAATATCAATATGCTTTTAGGGTTTTTCGGCAATGGATCTTTTTGCAGAGAAATTACAACACATGAATCTGGATTTCTTCTTATTAGCCAAGGAGTTGTTATAATTCGTATTCCATTCAGTGGAAAACTAGGACGTCCAATTTCAGTTGCACAAATGGCGATTGGACTTGATAAGGACTGTGTAGAGGGCCGCATTTATTGGGGTGATATTTCAGCTAAAAAAATTATGAGCTCAAAATATGATGGTACAGATTCTAAATCTTTTATTACTACTGGTATGTAAAATATTGTGATATATTTATACATTTATACATACATTAAGTATATATATACCTAGCCAAGCTATTATATACACTTTTTATTTTTTAGATGTTCAGTCGCCTGAAGGAATTGCTGTCGATTGGGTTTCAAGAAGATTATATTGGACTGATTCAACGAAAGATACAATTGAAGTAGCTAATTTGGATAATCCTAATCAGCGTGTTATCCTTATTAATAAGCATTTGGTGAATCCTCGCGGGATTGCAGTTGATCCGTATAAGAAGTAAGTACTGCTGCTTAAATCTTAGGATGATATAAATTCCCTTTACACATCTCGAATTACTTCTATTCTGTAATGATTTTTTAATGTTAAACTTAAAAAACTGTTTTTCAAAACCTATTTCTTCGAGATAGATAAGAGTTCTGTTTTCTCATTCTATTTTAACTGATTTATTTTATATTTTTGATCTGTTGCGCCTCGAATAATATTTAAATAAGCATAAATAGCTCTTCTACATACTCCTAATATCTGTCCAATCGGAATGAGAAATTTTGCATTAGAGATTAATACAGAACTACAAGAAGCGTAAAATTATTTATCTTAATTTTAGCAAACTTTACTGGTCGGATTGGAATCGTGATGCACCAAAAATTGAAATGTCCGATCTTGATGGGACGGGACGTGAAATTCTTCTCACCAAACCTGATGTTCTTCTTCCAAATTCTTTGGTTGTATTAAGAAATTCCGGAGAATTATGCTATGCTGATGCTGGAACTAAAAAAATTGAATGCGTTGATACATACAGTAGAGCTGTCCGACCAATTGCTTCCAATTTGTCTTATCCCTTTGGATTAACTAGCACCGATGAACAATTTTATTGGACTGATTGGACAACGTAATATATTTTATATTAGAATTTATTCATTCCTTATTAAGATTATTGAATTATTTAATGTAGAAAACAAATTGAAAGTGTAGACGTTTATGGAAATCGACATCAAGGAATGAGAACGCCCGTATTCGGAAGTCACAAAATGTATGGAATGACTGCAGTATTAGAGTCCTGTCCTGTAACATATAGCCCCTGTCAAGTTAATAATGGAGGTTGTACTGATGAACGACTCTGTCTAGTCAATCCAAAATCACCGTCATCAAAAAGTTGCAAATGCACACGTCTATCAAAATTGTGCAATGAGATAAGCTTAGAACTTTAAGTTTTCAGCTTAAAAAAGATTATGATTATAAAGTTTGTTTTATACTACAATCTATTCTGACGGAAATAAGGATATAATGTAGTTGCAGATCGCTAAAGTTTTAAAAGTCTTTTTTTTTTATTGCAATCGCTGAAATGTGTGCTATTATATATATATTTTTTGTTTTTTGTAATGTTTATTGTGTGCAAAAATATACAAAGTTTTTCTACCAAAGTTGAAGAAGAAGAAGAATAATTGAAGCATTTCCCTAGCTAAAAATGTCCGTAAAGCTTTATTAGAAAACATCTACACAATAATTATCAACAATTTTTTGTTTTGTTTTAGAAATACAAATTCATTCATTAGTAATTCTGCAAAAAAGGCCTATTTGGATTCAGCACAACTGACTGAATTAGCAAAAACAAAAATTTAAATTGGTTTGTACAAGAGTGTGGTAACATACTTCTTTCTATACCGATGTGTTGCACTAAGGACCATAACACCATCTTTAATTGAAAGCGCGTAAAGATGATTAAGCATCACATGATTTGGTTCAGGAAGCAAGGTTGGTTCACACTGAAATTAATATAAGAAAAATTACTATAGACACAAATTATTTAGTAGAAAATACCCACCGATAAAGGTGTGTCTTTATTTAAAATAACTTGTAGTAAATGTGGCGGTAAAACTGGTGGTCCAGACACCTTTTCCCATGGCTTAATTGCTGGTATTTCCTGAGAATATTCCTTTTGAGATTGATTGGCGGCATCTTCACTATCTTTTGCCAAGGCTTGGAAGACTTCAAAGTCTGATTGGCGTACTGATACTAAATTATTCTTACTTCCCGAGTCATTTTCGATATTTTTCTAAAAAGGCAAAAAAGGATAAGGAAATTATAAATTGAATAAGTAGAAAAATTAAAATGAATTAATATATTTTGGGGAATTTTATACATTTAGGTATTTCAAAACTAATACAAGCCATTTATAAAATAGTTAGAAGAAAATGCACTTATAATCTCTAATCTGTCCGGCTTCAGACAGGGGAATTCCTGTGAAACGGCGTTTAATATGGTGATGGTAGATTGGAAAGAGCAGATAGCGTCAAGAAATAAAATCGCTTGCGTGTTCCTGGATTTTAAGAGAACGTAGAGATGAATTGAAACTTGTTGGTTTGCTTTTAGGATGTCGTTTATAAAAAAAAATTATGACCCTAATATCCCATAAGCAATTATTTGATCCTATCACTCGAAGATTATACTTCAGGTAGAGAGTTGTGAACTTCAATTAATTAATAACTTTTTATTAGGTTTTAACATAAAACTTTTAACCAAAGACTTCCATGGACCTATGTATCTGAATGGACTTATAAAATCAAATTTCCATTTGTAAAGTTGTTTCGCTAAAATGACGCTGATTGATTTTCCAAAGTCTTTGACAGAGAGCCCAGCAGTAGTACGTAGATGGTACTCTTTTCACAAGGAGTAACAGGATTGATTTCCAAATGTAAATAGTAATTTTATTAGATTGACTTCAAATAATTATCGAAAGTTTCGTAAACGCCTTTCTTGACCACGGATTCCCAGAGTACTCGTTTCATCCTTGTTTCTTATGTTTAATGCCTGCTTAATGATTAAAATAAAGTGAATGATTCTGAATGATTCTAAGCAAAACAAATACTTGTACACGCAATGGGGAAAAACCAATTCATAACTCGTTCATAATCTGCAGCTAAGGCATTAAAAACGAAACCGTTTATTACTAATTGAACTGATTTATGAGGCGGTCTGTCCATCAGCTTAGCATTAAACACCTTAGTTTGATTACTGAAAACTATAGTTGTAGAGATTAGGTTCTATAAATCTTTTCTTAGTAAAAGGTATCAGAACAATCTTGTCCACAGCTTGTTAAAGGGATATGAAAACCGAACTTCTTTAGCTAACCGTAGTCATAAAATTTTCGTTAACGTAGATTTACGCAAAGAAGATCCCTCACGTTAAGTTACACCAGAGCCTCATCCATTACAACTTAGGAAAGGTGAAGAGACAGCAGAATGTCTTGAGGCCAGTTTTTGGCCGCCTTTGATCGATGTTGTGCCGTATGTAATTAGAGCTTCTGGTGTAACTTTTTCGTTTATTTTTAAAAGAAAAGCCCTGGCAAAGAGTATGCCTATCTTATTGGAAGGATAAAAATCCTTATTGAAGTTCACCCACATGAAGTAATAATATTGTCAAAATAAGATACTGCGTACATATATAAAGACCTGAAATTATATAATGAATTAATCAGAAAGATAAAAGACAGACAAGTAATTTAATAAAACTGTAAAAACAAAATTAAAGGGACCAGAATTTAAAGAATCCTTAGAACCAACTAAACGTTCTTTCAGAATTGCACTTAACCTATATTGAAAGTAATATTTCTGCATAATCGCTTTCAAGAATTTATCGATTTTCCACAATTTTCTTTTTTTCATTTTGTTTGAAATTCCTCTTACCAGTTTAGGATCATGCCTCCATTCTCCATCGACACAAAATTTGTACTGGTGATCTCCTTCCGGAAGGTCTATTATTGTCACAAAATCCCCATGACTTCTAACCATGGGCAATACTTTCCAATTTGAAAAGGTTCCACTGATATACACTTGTTTGCCACCGCCATCCCATTTAAAAACTGTTGGTAGTGCAGGTTTCTTATCGGTTTCTGGATCTCCCTTTATACCACTATCTGATGAAGCGGTACTTGACCTTTGTTGAGCCAATGCTGGATCCTCACATTCAGAGTCTTGCATTGCTGGTTTAGTATAATAGGGGAGTTCTTCGTCTTCCTGAGATCCTTGGAATACTAAGCGCGCAGTAGGTTTCTTGTCAAAGACAAACGCCTGTGAGCCTGGTGAGCTTGGTACAATGTCACTTGAACTAGATTTGTGTCGTTCACGAGGCAAATTGCTACCAGCATTTCCCATTGCTTCTTATAACTCTGGCTTATATATATGCTTTATCTCTCCTCTTGATTAAATTGTTTTTATCACTTACACAGCCCGACCGGGACTAATTATCAAACACTTGAAAAATATTGAACAGCTGCTCAATTAAAACGCAAATAAAAAAAATCAGAAAAGAAAAACAAAAATAATATCCAACTACACACAGAACATTTTATTCTAAAGTTTCCTTCACAAATTTTAAATTGTTACAATTGCGGCTTCGAGTTACGAGGCTTAAAAATGAGGCAGCAAATCTACCAAACCACTCAGAATCTCTTTTGTTCTCAGCAGCACAGCTGGAAAGTGATGGAAAGCAAAGCAAAATAACAAAAAGGAAAAATTGGGATAAAAATGAAGAAGACAAAAACAGATGATATATTTATGTCAAATAAAAGTGCATGTGTCATAATGCGGAAGAATGTTTCACAATGCCAAAATTTCAGTTTTCAAGGGCAACTTGTTATGAAGTACGAATAATTATTAAAAATTAATTTTTATGAGGCAAAATACTTTCGATTTTTATAATTCAGTAAATGTAAATTAACTGTATAGTATATGTAATTGGATTGATTATACTGCTAAAGCTTAAATTGTTTTCTATAATTGATTACATTATTAATTATTGCACTTGTAATGTTTTGGTATACAATGAAATACCGCCAACTTCACCACCATTTCGATATGGCAGCTGTTGCTATATGCAGTTAAATCGATTTTCCAGCAATCGAGGTTACTGGCATGAGAAATGTGAATTTTTAAACACCGGTCGGTCAAATAAGTTAAAAATATTAATCCACAATGAAAGTGAAAATAAAAAGTAAGTGAAATCCAATAAAAATACTGTTACTTTCATCCATTAAGTTAACAAAAAACACGGTCAATATAGATTTTTGCTACTCTCAATTGTCTAACAGACTACCTATCATTTCTTGAAAACATTACATAGAAAAAACAATTTCCTTTTCAAACTAACAAAAAGTATATATGTAATAATAATAATATAATAATAACATAAAACAGGTTGGATGGGCGTTGCTACATGGCGATGGATTGCAAATGATGAAAATTGCGGAATTTGTCGCATGTCCTTTGAAAACTGTTGTCCGGAGTGTTTACTGCCTGGTGACGATTGCCCCCTTGTTTCAGGCACATGCACCCATTGTTTTCATATGCATTGCATTGTAAAGTGGCTAAATTCTCAGCCCCT
This sequence comes from Dioctria rufipes, assembly GCA_963924295.1. Taxonomy (NCBI): domain Eukaryota; kingdom Metazoa; phylum Arthropoda; class Insecta; order Diptera; family Asilidae; genus Dioctria; species Dioctria rufipes. The sequence continues at coordinate 16,616,664 of OZ002745.1, forward strand.
GAATCAGCTATGTCCAATGTGCCGACAAAGTTGGAAGTTTAATATTCAATAAGAAATCTAATATAATTGTATACTACCACCAAAGTTAAAAAAAAAAAAAAACAGTTCAAAACAATAAAGTTTGTTGTGTACAAATTTAAATACTTTTCTCGAAGAATTTGTTCGGTGTTTAATTTTAAATTTTTGGACTATTGTGTATCCAGTGGTAGACCAATCTATAGTGTCTCTTCCGTCTCCATAACTCATTTCCTGCCGACGTGTTTTTCCAAAACATTCTTTTGGAAAAAGGTAAGCAATACTTTTTAATTTATATATATCTATTTGCAGATGGAAGCTAAATTTCTTTTAAATAATTAGTAAATAGCTCCTTTGGACGACGTTGAAGAAAGTTGAGATTGATTAAAAGAAGGGGAAGAATCAATATTTTGGACGAAGGCTTATTCGAAATTCTAACGATGACTTCTTAATTTTTACTCAAATTAAATTTGATTATTAAATTTTCATTGAACCTAATAACTATTAAAGGTTTTTAATATTAACGAATATATCATACCTTTGCTATTTGTGGCTGGTGTTATGCTTAGCCTTCTTCAATGACAACTTGATCATTTGAATCATTCATTAACTCATCTCGGAGATAGATTCGAACACCTCATTAAGTCATATGCAGAATTCTTCCTTAATACCCTCTTCAGGTATTGTATTAGACAATAATCATTGGCTTGAAGTCTGGTAAGAAGGCGATCAATAATAATCCTGACTGAATATGGCTTCTTCAGTGACGAGAGAGGTAACATTCCAAAATCTAATTTGTATCTGCGATTGAAAACTTGAATTTTACTTATCTTTCTCCACTAGGTATACTCTTGTAGCCTTATCAACTGGAGGCAGTCGCTAATCTGAATATTTTTCGAATTGCCCGGTATTTCAGTTAAGGTGGTTTAGTGGGTTTTATGAGTTTTTATCGTTTTCAAGGATTTGATTTCAACTCACCAACTCTCTGCTCTTTTGTGGAGATATATTAGCGCCCACTTGCGACAACTTGCTTATACTTTTAGAGCATGTGTATACATAGCTATCTCCCTCAGCTGGCTGATATGTAACAATTCTACCTGTGTTTGGTTCGATATAAATATATATGGCACAGTAGGTACAGCTGTTGAAGCGGAATTTATCAACATTGGGTTTTTCCGAAACGTAGCTAATGTGTTTGTTTGCATATAGGTACATATGTATGTCGCACAATTAGGGGTAAAGTAATGTAAAAAAAAAAACCAATAAATTCCTGATACTGCGTGGAACTAGGTAGTTAAGATTATAAATCGATATTAAATCTGTCTGCGCAGTTCTACCCGAATTTTTCCTGAATTTTACCTAATTCCGAAGGAAAATTTAGTGATTGTTTTCAAGTTTTGTAATAAAATGTTTTTATTCGTATTGGGACATTTCTTTGAAGATTTTTCGGCTAAAAGTTTTAACAATCGACTCCATTTGTACCATTTTGTATAGAAGGATGGAATTATATGAACATATTGTGATGAATCATTACATCAAGATAGTTCAACAATGAGAGAAAACTGACTTAATCTGGCTAATTTATTTTTCCCGAATAGCTGACATGTATTAAAAGCTCATGTGAAAAAACGCCATATATTGAGACATTTCTTGAGTTCTATAAATTTCTCATTCATATTACTGAGAATATTCAATTTATTAAGATACATTAGCTGTGTTCTTTTGTTTACCTTGTTCTAGAACTCCCATATACTGGAGAGAAACAAATTGTTCTGTCGATTGAAGCGAACTATTTGTATTGTTCGCTTCATTTATAAATCTTTTATGAAAATGTATGAGGCGCTCCTTTGTGTATCTTTTGTTCTGTCCTGTTCTGCGGACACAAAAGAACACAGCTGTTGTATATCCTTTTTCACAATATTGTGAGTGGACGAATTTTAGTTTGATTTTCTTATAAGTAAACAATATATGTATTTTTATAAATTATAAATGCAAAAGAAAAGGACTAGAGATCCCAAGCACGGAGGCTAAAGCGGACCATTGAGCTATCCTGCTAGAAACTCCATCACCAATACCTTTCACTCCTTTAAATGAAGCGCATCAGGTCTTGGTGAAGAAGATTTTTCAGTTCATCAACAGATAGGAAGGCAGACGCTAGAGTATCCAGCCTGCTCCGGGCGAAGGCCGGACAAGCACACAAAAAGTGTTCGGTTGCCTCAGGCTCTCCTTCCAGGCAGGCCAGACACTCAGGGCTGTCAATAACTCCCATATTTGTTAGATGAACGTGAAGCTAACTGTAGCCGGCGCTGATGCCAACCACAGTTCTACAGTGTTTCCTCTCTAGCCCCATGAGAAAATCAAAGATATTTCTGTTAAGCCCATCAAGAAACAGTTTTGTGCACCTAAAAGTACTCGTTCTCCCATCTCTGCTGATGCTTCCTATGAACATCCGCTTTGATGAGACACCCAATACTCGACGTGGCAACGTGGCCCTAACATCCTCTAATTTATGTCTCAATTAAAATGTTTTGCTTGACGGTGGTAATTTTTGTGTAGCAATTTAGGTCCCCCAATGTTAGTTCACCTTCCATTTCGAAAATTCATTTCTGTTAGACGGCAGGCCAGATTTGTCTAAATGCGAATAATTCAATCTATTCAAAATCAAAATTCGTAATTATTTTAAATCCTTTAAGCCTTAAATGCCTTAAACACAATTAGTAAGAAAGCCGGGCAGGACATTGGTCCCAGCAGCTGAAGCCGAATGAGCACCCGCAGTTCAGCTACCCAAAAAAAAAAAAAAATGGTTCAATTTTCTGTTGAAATATTCTATGGAGGAACTGTGGTGGTAATCAATCGTCGTTCGATCTCTTCGCCACAATTATGTTTAAGGCATTAGTCAGTTACTACTGTGTGAATACTCCCTGGATTTTTTATTAATTTGATTTATCGAATTCAAGGCATGTTTAATGCATCCGCCTCCAGTTTTTCAAGGTTTCTGTAAACTTGTTAACGTATTTTATCGTAGCCTACATAAGTATTTTGATATATAGACAAATTGTTTTTCCATCGGAAAATCATTATCATTTTCAGGCAAGGCACGTCATAACCCCGTCGAAGCAATTCTATATTGCTTCATTATTTGAACAACTCACGAACTGGGGGTAGCCAAACTGTGACACTTGATCCCACCGTTACACACACATTTACATAGTATAGATATGAAAAGAAGTTGAGTACCTATGTTATGCAATGGTAGCCGACGGTAAAACAAAGTTTTATTTATTGAACGAACTCTTCTGTTGAGTTGAATAAAGCTGCTGTTGGCTCACCTCTCACACTCGGACAGTGTTGCACTAAAATTCCCGAGGCGACTGTGTCTTCATTAATTTATGGACATCTTTCGGGAAAATCTAGCAAATTACTAGATTTACATTCGCTTCGGCGGCAGTATGCTGTCTGGTGGTGGAAGCAATTGCATAATTTTTGCATCAGGTTCAGGGCTTCAAGGTATACCATCGAAGATACAGTTACACCTACTTAAGTAAATGACAAAAATCAACGAGACTTTAAGATTCGATTAAATCGTGACGCAATGAAATTGCAAGTTGTTGACATTTAACAGACATATTTTTATGTGACACCTTGGTGGTTAATTTTTTTTTAAAAATATTTAAGATGATTTTGTTTCAATTTTGCAAGACCGAAATCAGATAATTTTACATACTACAATGTACATATTTTCGGAAATTCCCAATTTCGAATTATGCTATTCAAAATAATTTCTAATTTTGCGGTTTTGAATTATTCACTTTCATGTCATATTTAGGGTACCTGGAGCATATAAAATAGATTCTATTCTATACATTAAATCTGATATACAGAATATTTTTTTATTGATTGTGAAAGTAGTCGAGCATATAAATTGTACCCAAAAGGAAAATTTACGGCTACCCAGCTTAGCTTTTTTTGCACCATTTGTTGTATTCAATTTTTTCATACTTTTTTTATGTCCTTCTTACCTCATCCATGCTACGTTAACCAAATCAAGATTTTAAGAGCTTTTCTATGAATAAATTTTTATATTCCCACTGCAGGAAATAGCCCCCATTTTCAAGAAGGAAATTCCGTGAAAGTTTCTGAACGAATAAAAAGAAAGTTCTTTTCATGTTGTTGGGACTTATTCCTGACAAGATAAGAAGCTGCATACCCCAAAGTCATACCTGTAATTGTATCAGAAGAGAGTCCGATATCAGTTATGGTCCGATTGGATATTAAAGTTAAAAGTTAAAAACAATGAAAATGATGGTTAAAATTTCTGGTTGATAGTTTTGTATAGTGTTAAAAAAGGCTTATTATTAACTCAGGTAATATTAGTTAAAACATATTTCGAGGAATCGAAAATAAATGTTATTTTGGAAGTATTAATCAAAAAATTGATTTGAATGTTCATAGCTTTTGAATCTTTGAACTGCTTAGGGGAACAGAGATAGAAAGAGATTTTTATCTTTTTCTTGGCAAATCCTGTAAATACATCTATAATTTTCGGATCTGATTTGAATGAATAAGTAAACGACTGATGTCAACATTAAATATTCCATTAAATCATGAATAAAATTTCTTTCAATTTTAGATAAGATGTTCTACAAGGTTTAAATTTTGGTGCCTGGCTTTCACCATATTTATGAATGATCTGCCATAAATCCTTATCGTAAAGGACGTCGTGGTCGTATGCTTTTTTATCTCTCTGTCCAGATCTTTTGAATTGAAAGACGGTTGTATTTGACGTACTGTGAATATAAGATTCAGTCAAAACTAGTCGCTTCATTTTCGATAATCGTGTGATATTAGTTCTAAAGAATTACATTTCGCCCTGTTCGAGAACTTCTTAAGAAACTGAATATTGTCTTCTTTCTGTTATGGCTGTCGGGTAGATTCCTTCTTACCATTTTGTGGCCTTTCAATTTTTTTTGTCTAATTTTGTCTATAATAATATAATAATGAATTCTTATGTATTCATAATTGTACTTTGGTAATATATTATATGTAGTATTTTTCTTGCCTGATAAATATTTTAGTTTTTGTATTTGGTTTTATATCTAATTAATTATTATTTTTTTCTTTTCTTTAGTTATTTTAATATTGGCCGCATTTATCACATCGACACTCCATCGGGACATCCCCGCCAATTAACAACATTCGGGGTGGATACGATTGAGACTCTACATGGATGCATCTAGCCAGGGAAGATTGTATCGTAAACATCTGGTATAATTTTCCACTTACAATCGATTTAAGATCCTGAAAATTCATTTCAATTTTAACAATATCACTACCCTGCATTCAGGGCTTTACTTTTAACTTATAGCAGCTTACGTTATGACCATATAATGCATGACGATTTTCTTATGAAAAAAGTTCAACAGAGTTATTGTCACACTTTAGAATTTTCATAAAAATTTCTGCGCCTTTTTTTTTACATAATTTCTCCTATGGCTTAGTAAGTAATCTGGGTCAAATCTGCCATAACAGTTTCATCGATCTGTTTTCAAATGAAATAAGAAACCTTAACAGACTCCATAAACCTACTACACCATCAATTTAATATATATGGTCCCTGTCTTTACACGAATTGTGAACTGCGGAGTTTTGTTTGAATAGTACAAGTTAATCCCCCCCCCCATTCCAAGTCGGAATCATAATAAAATACGTGAATTACAAAAGAGTCAATGCTAATCGTACAATAAAGAGCCCACGCTACCATGGAATTTACGGTCAATGAAGGTAATCTGAAAACAATTTCACGGTTCAAGGTGGCACTAGGAAGCATGCAATTCTGCAAATAAGTATCTTATAAGTACCTACTGAACAAGATCATGACGATCAGAATAAAATCAGGTAGACATAGAACGCAGCGAATCACAGCTTTATTGATACTGTTGTGCTGTTCTAGTTTGTCTTGTCATTGGTATTTTTCACCAGTCTATTGCCAGATCTATGTTCAGCATCTGTTATATTATGTTTCATAAAGTCTCTACAATTCCATTTATCTATAGCGATCAGTTTTGTAATAGGTGAATGTGTTGAACGTGACCTGAGTGCTCTTATTTTCCTCTGTGATTGTTACTGGTAATCGCAATGTGAATAGCTTGTTTTTCATTGCAGCAAGATACTTTTATTCAATCTCATTGTGGTGAAGCACTATTGTGATCTTAAATACCGAGTGGCTTGTGCACTTTAACTTGATTTTTAACTGTAAATCGTTTGGCCTTATATACTTAAGACAAGCTCAAGACAGATCAACTGATTTCAATGACCAGAACGATTTACGAGTCTTTTAAAGTCTGACAAAATGAATTCGATCTGGTTTTCTTTAGGCTTGATGTTGAGTTAGCAAATTAGATGTCTCTCTGAGGTTGCTACTTACCTGCTCGAACTTCTGTATTGCTTCACTGTTAACGTGGAAAGTAGTATTATCTGAATTTAATTGGAGTTTTAATCGCATACTTTGGATGTATCTAAATCGATTTTCTGCAGCTTGTTCGTTTATATGAAAATTTTGCAGTTTTTTTTACTAGTCCATTTTAAATCATTTCTCCAAAATTTTCACTTTGAACATAATTTGAAATAGTCTCATGACAAAGCGATACATGATAGCAGAAAGGAGGTGTACATTGGAATATATGTATGTATATGCCTATTTCCTGGGGAGTGGTAAATGTGGTCTTCATTTCTAATACACATAGAACGTACTTGGATTTCGTAACAAGAGTATAGAAGCTTGTAAATGAATGCATAAAGGGAATGGCCTTAATAGCTTCATCCTTGAATACTTTATAGTATAGCTCATTTATTCTATTAGATGCTAAGACAAAAAAGATTAATCGTTGAGTTTCTTTTATAGTCTTTTCTATTACTTTACTCGTAAAAAGTAAACCCCGCAAGGGGTCATGGCTACGTAATAAGCTTCGGCCGACGCGTTTACGTGCTATTCCCGGTCAGGGAAGGGCGGTACTTCGGCTGAAATTTTCGTGCGATGACCTGCCCTGCAGTTGGGCCAGGCCTGCAAAATAATTTTGCCGGCGTTAACGTCCCGGTTCCACGTGGTACGACAGTTTATGCAAAACGGGTACTCGTGTGGAGACCGAGACGGACGCACCGGCTCAAAGCAAATGCTGCACAGCTTCGTTGTGCGAAACTCATCCACTTCGAGGACAGAGCAATGTGCTTTAAGTGCCCGTAACAACTTCTGGTTTGGGGTTGGGATGTAACCGCGTATTGGCAAATTTGCGGCAATTTTCGTGGAACCAATACGTGATTTTTTTCGCCAATTGATGCACTGCATGCTCAGTGCAAATGTACTGCTTGAAGCGTAAACGCGCAACATTGCGCTGCCCATACACCTCTTGGCGTCTCGAAAACCGTTGCAGACGTTCCTTCGTGTACGCCACATAATCCTGTTGCATGGGGGATTGCGTGCACATTACTGCACTTGTAGGAAGCGATCTCGTGTACTTCGCCAACGAAACTTTGCGTGCATACATGGACGTGCTGTAATGGAATGTCGAACTCTTTATCTTTATTAGATCAACAGGTTCTTACTCATTCGGTGCTCGTACACCGCCAGCGATCAGCCGACAACCAGGATCTAATCCAACAAAAGATTTGAAATACCCGGATTCTAATTTAGCCCGGATATCGCGCATTGTTTTTTCAGCCTCCACTTCACAATTGTTTGTTTTGAGCCGTTTCACCGGTGGTAGGGATGGTGCTACTGCCACTTCCTTCTTCATTGAAAAGGTCATCGCTACACCATCTGTGAAAATAGACCAATCCAATTTTTTACGCCCTACCGATGTCGGTAGTTTAAAATATTTCGACCATTCTTCTTCACGAACAAACGTATTCCAAGTTCCCTTAAACAATTTCAGTCCACATAGACGTTGTCAGAGCGCATATGAATCGTAGCGCACATGGTGCAGTCCATGCTTGTATATGGGTATGAGAGCAAAATTTTTCAAGTTATTTGTCTCGTTGTACCGTTGCAGCTTATAAAATATATGCAAATAATTGTGTGGTTGTTACTTAATGTTGTAAAACTTCACATCATCACACATCATCATCAAGGGTATATTTGCGAAGCGCACAACCCAAAATTAATCTAGTCAAAAATACTTTGCGAAGCGCACACCTATTGTTAAGGGCTTACGCATTGTTCTAGAACATATCTTTACCTGCCCTAAGTAATATACCCCCGTAGGGTATATTTGCCAAGCGCAAAGAAATCCACACCCAGGCAGGCAGACACGCACACACACACACACACACACACACAGGCAGGCACACACACGCACAGGCAGGCACACACACACGCAGGCAGGCGCACACACACGCACAGGCAGGCGCGCACACACACACACAGGCACGCACACACACACACACACAGAGGCAGGCTGGCAGGGGCACACACTCCGCGCGCGTGTGTGTGCCCCTGCCAGCCTGCCTCTGTGTGTGTGTGTGTGTGCGCCTGCCTGCCTGTGTGTGGCTTTGTGCTTGGCACAGAGCGTACTCCTCCTATTGATATTGTTTAAAAACTTAACTTAACTTACATAGATCAGGCAAAATTCATAGATCAGGTAAAGATACGTGCTATAACAATGCAGTGACCTTAACCATAGCCGCGCGTTTCCAAAACAATACGTAATCCCTTAACAATAGGTGTGCGCTTCGCAAACTCCTGCTTGTGCGCTAGGAGAAGTGTTTTTTTATGGCTTGTGCGCTTCGCAAATACACCCATTATCAACATCTCTTGAACGCATGCATCCAAATATTATTGTTGAACACAGTCTCGTATTGCCTGGCATCAAACTTAAAGAGATTCTTTTTATGAGACGTATCGTAGAGACGATCTTCAATGTGAGAGCCACGTAAACTTTTGTACGCCGGGTCAGTGGCATATTTGATTTTGCTGCTCTTCATCAGATCGTAATAATAGCCTAAAAATTTAATTTCCAAAAAGTACCCGTCTTCCCATGCCTTATTCAATTTATAATGAATATAAATGGACATTTCCACGGAAAGTGCAGAAATTTCCGTAACGTCAGACTGTATTCCCTCGCGCAGTCTGTCGTTCGAACAGTGCTGTGCAAATTCCATCTTTACGTTCGAATATATTGTTGTTTCGTTTTCAGTTTGCGGACATTTACGTTTTGCTAGGGGTCCGGAGTTACTCTCGACACCTTCGAAGGTGTGGGATTTGTAGAGAGTAACCCGAAAGTTCTCTTCTTAACGTTCTTTGGCATTTTTAGAGGGGTGCCACCCTCTAAAAAAAAGAAATTTTGAATATTGTTCCCACGAGTTGCGGAGCAAGACAGTCATCCACGGCAGAGATCAGCATTGCCGCAGGAAGGCTAGTTAAAATCGGAGATCGCCTGGTATCCGGAGTTCGCATACTAGCGACTAAGCTCATCCTTAGCCACGCAGCCCTCGGCGTATGCTTTTTCACCTTGGCTTGGGGTCCGATTTACTGCCGCTAAGCAGAAGGAATGAACACACCTCTGGCAGTTGCTTCAGTAAGACGAGAATCCAGTTTGGTGTCCTGCGACCCTTACCTTCTTCCCGATCTAATTACTCCCATGCCAGGCACCTATACTTTTAGCCCAGCCGAAGCTAGGTTGGCCACCTCGTAGAGGTAGTATAGGCACTTGTCCAGGACCACAGATTAACTACCTCTGCTCCCGAGCCGGACCTGCATTACTGCGAAAAGGCTAGTTAAAACCGGAGGTCGCCAGGTATCCGGAGTTCGCACACTAGCGACTAAGCTCTTAGCCACGCAGCCCTCGGCGTATGCTTCTTCACCTTGGCTTGGGGTTCAATTGGAACTATGGCAAAACGTTCACTGGACCTCGCTCTGGATAACCCAGTATAGCTCCAGTGAGAAGGTGTCTAGCAGTACACTCTTTGAGAGGTTGTGGGTGCTGGGATCATCCGCCACCAACCCTACTACATGAACCTGCTAAATCATGTACGTTCACTGCGATAATACTATTTACCTACCTAACTTTTGAAAGTACAGTGCTTCCATTTTGGATGTTTTGTTTATCCTTTGCTTGAACGAATTTCTATTTTGCTAATAGTTTTCTCTCGATGTACACTTTTCTTAGTTCCAGTAGAGGGTGTGGGATGCTGCTGTTGGTACTACTACTTTACCAAATATTTTGTAAAATCTCAGACCATTTTTTGTCCTCGTTCGGATTATTATCGAATAGCTCCAGCAGGGTGACATTTTTGTCTTCGTTGGTTGAACTATTTTTATGCTACTCATCCGTAGAGTGAACATTCAGATCATGAATTTTTCCGATACAAAGTGAAGTTACTGATTGCAATCATAGAAAATACTGCTCATAACTCGAAATCTAAAAATATATTTAAAAGATAATTATTTTGGGACCTTTATAGTAATCATTAAAACATGAACAAAAGAATGTTTCTCACTGTTGTCTCAAGCCTTACTCTATCAGCACAATTCCATCTGTTGTTATGCCATGACTTCCTCAAAAGCCCATATATTCCTAGAGATTTCTTAGAACCAACATCCAAAATAATATTTAAGGGTCAGTAAAGCAATAAAGGCGTCATGGTTATAAACATAAACATAGTTCCACATCTGCGCTCAATTTTATGAGATTAAAAATCACCCTGAAGTCATCCAAAAAATATTACCTAAAGTTGTGTACTGACACTACCCAACCCGGTTGGTCATAAACAAGCCTCCATTCCTATACACAGTTAATTAAATTTATACCGTAATCGAAGAGGGGGAAGTACGGACCTATAGTATCTAAAGATTCTGTGACCGTTTTACGATAAATTTATTAAAATAAGACTGCTGCGGCCACATAAAGGGTCCACAACACAACAATCAGCTTATTAAATAGGCTCGGTTTAAAGGTCATGCTGTCGTGGAAGAAAAGCTCTGAAGCCGTTGCAGTTAACAAATCTAATCAACGTCGCAATGTGGAGTTGTGAGCCCGGACTAGCAACAGTGCTTATAGCGCCGCGTCGTGCACACCTTTCTTCATACTGCCACCATCACAGCAACAACTACACAACACACCTTTCTGCGGTTTATAACAGGTAGTGACGTCTTCGAATGACGATATTAACTGAGCTCGATTTGTGGCTCAAATTATTGGTGCGACCCCGTACCCGTAGTAGGATTCAGCTGAGCTAAACAAGTTTAGTTTACGGTGGAGCTTCGTGCGGTTAGGTTCGATATAAAAATTAGAAAATACTATTAATATAGAAACGACGGATTCTCGGTTGTGAAATTCGATTTCACAATAAGTGTCTCATAGTTTTTGTCACATTTTTAAAATAGGGGTTTGCTTTAACTAAAGCAAAAGTGCATAATTTCACATTTACTCCTTCATAAGTTGTTGATAAGATAATTAGGTGTTCAACTTTTGAAACTTACAAGTGGATGGCTATAATAGTGATCGCATGCTAACATACTTGCATTTTATGAAATTGTGTACCGTGTCCGGTTAAGCATTCCAAATTCGTTCGGTCTGTGCTTTTTGTAAAATACCTATATCCGAAAAAAAATTCAGTTCAAAGAGAAACAGTGCTTGTGTGTGTGTAAATGAGATGCGTAAGCAAGTGAATGATCAGATATACGAACGATTACCTTGCAATGAGATGGATTAAATGAAGTATTTTGATATTTAGTACCACTTTCGTATGAATACACCTATACAGCACAAAATGATGACGAGGAAACCAGGTCCACCGGTACCACCACGACCAAACACTGGTTTATTATTAAAAAATCGAAGTGAATCACCAACATCACGTTCGACTGTAGTTACTTCGGCACCAAGTAAGATATCATCTTCAGATACTGGAAGAACAGTTATATACAAGTCGCCATCGTTCGATCTTAAGCAAAGGCAATTACAAAAACAACAACAAGAATATTCGCAAGATCTGACGAGTCAAGCGCAATCGTATGAGCAGCAACAGAAGAATGAAATGAATACGGACACAATCAAGCAGCAATCAATTTTGATATCTGAAACTCAGAAATATTTCAGAAGTGATCGTATACATAATGAATCATCTGCGCATACTCGTCAACTTGATAATGGGAATGTAATGATCGAAAACAAATCCAATAGGACGGAAATTGTAATAAGAAATAACAAGAAGGTGACATTAAAAAATGGCATAGATAGTGATAATAATAATGTAGGGCCGAACATTGATCGTGACGATAAAGGTAAAAAAGTAGATAAAGTGTCACCGGTGCCAAAGCCACGAACGTCGATACCATCGAGGACAGGAAGTAAAAATTACTCCGATAACGGAGTCATCAGATCGAATAGTGATCATCGGCGTGTGTCGAAATCTGAGATCACTATAAAAAATGACATAATTGAAAATACTGTAAATAATAATAATAACAACAGCAACTGTAACAAGTCGATCGACTTAAAGAATCTGGAAATGGAAAATAATATAAAAAATGTAGCGGAGAGGCTATTCACGGAAATTATTATAAATAATCAATCGAAGATTAATGAAGATAACGTAGCCAAAACTGAACACTGTATATCGGTTCGGAGTACACCAAGTCCACCTTCGACTATTTCAAAAAATACGGCCGCCACCAATAATAGGACGCGTGTTAATTTATCCCATCGACCCGAACCTGAGGGTGGTGAAAATAAGTCTTTAGAAACGGCAAACTTTCAAAGATCTTTCGAGAATAAGATACCAACAGAAAAGAAAGTCGCGTTCCATGAGATTCTGATCTCAGAATTAGCTGCCATGCGGAATAAGAATTCCGTAGATAATGGAAATTCTAACGAGCATGACTATAGCGATCATGATTATGATCATGGCAAGCATCAAGATGGCCAACAGAAGCAACAACGTAAGCGCTATCCGTCCGGTTGTTCAACAGATTCTTCACCTTATGGAACGCATAGATCTCGAATTCGTACGTCCGACTGGGTTGAGGTTGGCGACAACGGTAAGGAGGTCATGTTGACCAGTTGTCATATTAGTCTAGAAGATTCGGGTCTAGAGGACGAGGAGCGACTCGACGATATGTCGTCAGGTGTTGGTGATTCATGGGATAGTGTCAAGGATGCAGAAGAGAGGTAAATAGCCTAGATTTGCTATATATGTTTGTATGTACCTATAAAGTTTAATTCTAACGGGATATTGTGTAAGAGCACTCTGGTGACTTCTTTCATGCATAAACAATTGCCACTTGACTGTTGTTTGGCAGCGATGATTGCGTGCTGAAGGTAAACGTTTTTTATTTTATTGTTTGATGGTATAGCTGGAAACTAGTAATTTAACGCACCTCAATTTCTGTGTAGAGGTTGGAGGAAGAGGAAGGGGTGTTGCAACAATTAGCTTGCAGTCACAAAGCTAGATATATAATTTGCTGTTTTCGGAAATGCCGACAAGGTCACTTTCGGTTCTGGATGCAATACCAATTGATGTTTTTTTGTTATTCATAATAAAGAACTTGTTTTTTTTATGTGTGCCTAATTACGGGGAATTATAGTGTGTATTTAGTTGACTTGAATAACAATTTATTTGTCCCCCGTCTACTATATTTAAAAATAATTTTATTAGTCGGTGCTTTGCCTGTCCGTTCACTCATGAAAATATTTTACTTTTAGGCAATTCTCATAGGAATGTTGCTTTATATTGCGTAGTAGCAGTTTTCGAGAAATTTCATTTAGCTCTCTTATGTATATATTGGAGAAACAATAGGATCAGATATGTTGGCGAATTTGGCCATCCACTTTATATGGCTATGGATTAGAAACTGAGTCAATATGCTAGTAAACTTTGCACTCCGTAGTCACCGATAATGCGACATTTGAAATATGAACTATAAAAATGTTGTCATTGTCATATCGTCGTAATGACTGTTTGATAACGTTATCACTGTAGTATCGACTAATGCGCATTTTTCAAGAACTGCCGGAAAAGAATCAAAATTTGATTCTTTGGGTCTGCGCAGTTTAGTTGCATCACGTTGTGACTCCTTGAGAAAATTCACTTGTAAATTCACTTGACGCTGTTAGCCTACCAATAATTTCTAGATTACTGATGTTTTGTAGACTACCGATGCCTCTTAGACCATCGATGCCATCGATGGTCTTTGGAGTATTTGCCTTTTAGATGCCAACGATACCTTTTCTTCTTTGCTGACTTTTAGATTTGCGATACCTTTTAAATCACCAATCATTTGAAGACCACTGATGCCTTTTGTTCGTTGCGTTTTCATTTATTCATACATAACGGGCTTTTGGTTAGATCTTAAAAGAAAAACATATTTGATAAAAGCTATTTCCAAGAAGTATAGGTACATATCCCAACAATTCATGAAAAAATTATAAGTTTCCTTAAATCACGCCTGTTATTATACTAATAATTTTCTTTATTCTGAAGCTCATTAATGTAAATGAGCTCATAAAAAAGGCAATTAACATTGCTTAGATAATTCTAAATGCCTACTTCATACTTAGTAACCACAACCCCTCAATATAATTTTGTACAAAACACGATTTTACCCAAGAAGACGGCCTGTGTTAATTACAAAACGGCTAAAACTTTTTCATCAAATGAATTCAACCAGGCTACAGTCTTTTGATGTTAAAATCTGCAAAATACATAAAGAGCAAACAGCCAGCCGCAGAGTATAGAAACCTTTTAAAAAATAACGAAAAGAAAGGGCCAATTTGTCTAACAATAAAGGAAAAAAGTCATGGGAGAATTATTTTCCATTTAAAATCATTTCTCCGATGGATGATATGATGATGATTTGATGATGACAGAACAGTTAAAAGTAGGTGCCATAACAAAAAGTCCGCTCATTTCTTCTGTTCTGACATTTAATTTGTACCACTTAATAAGTTCGACAATAAAAAGTCATGAACGTCCAAGAAATTATGGAAACAGTTACATAAAATTTCTTAAACCGGACGTGAGTTTGTAAGAAAGTCACGCAATTCTATGTATATAAAATCAAAACATTGAGGGATGAGAACTGGAAACTTTCAAGATAAGATGGCAGTTAGGAGTCGTTGCCGGCATAATATGAGAAGTACAAATGACCGCGTCTTCCTGCCGAACTGGATTTACGACGGCACAGATTCGCATTCTTAGAGGCAGTAGTAGTAGTAGCAGCAGCACCGCACCACAACCGCTAAAGCATTTACCGAAATGCCAAACGCAAGTCGAGGTCATTCATAACACTTGTGGGCCTGTGGGAAGAGAAGTCTTCAGATCATTTAATTTTATTTTTTTTAATTATTTTTTTCTTACTCGAGATTGCTATCGAACGGCAACATCTCATCTGGCTGGCTACCACTTTGCGTTCATTTTTTTTTATTGACCCTGTTCCCGTTTCGAAATCTGATTTAAATTGGAGAATTTCAGCGTCTGTCTGGAAGGACAGGAATGTCCCCGTAAGATGTTACGATAATAATTTATAATTTTCTAGCGCTCTTGACCGGTTTTCTTCTTGGTGCTTTATCCCAGATCCCAGACATTGCGGTTCAGTTAACTTCTTACCCAGAGCAGTTCAGCTATATCGAATCCGCGACTTGAGGTGTGCAATTATTTCAGTGAGAACTGGTTGAGGCAATAAGACCGATTACATCGTGATTTTAGAGTTTTTTTCCCTTTTATTTTATTTTTTAATTATTTCTCACTTTTGCAAGGTTTTTTGAAAGTTTAATTGTTGGAGGTTCGATTGTTTGGTTAAGTTCCATTGGTCTAACTCTGTTGTAGATGTGGGCAGGTTGCTTTGAATGGCTTGGTTTTTGAAATGCTTAGTTAGATAATGCGTAATGTATCGTATTCAATGTGGCTTGCTTATTAACTTTACTCTTATGTTCTGAAAATGTATAGTTAAAATATTAGTAGTTAACCAATTTTATTTTAACTATACATTTTCAGAACATGTCACGGGTCGGTAGATGCATTTAGTATCTACTCTATTATAATTAAAGATGTTTCTAAATTGATTTAAATTTAGTTAGGTTAATGCTACGTTCTTAAATCGCAAGATCGTTGAAATCGTTTTTCAAATTCGGCAAAAACTCCGAGGTCGTTGGCGAACGTGAAAAGCCCAGAATGAGGTGGAAGATGTAAAAGGTAACCTTCAGATGATCTATTTAGATTACTGCTTGTCGAGGTTCTACGCATAACTAATAAAGAGTATGGATGAAAGAGTATGTGGCAGATGTGGCTAAAATTGTACCTCGGTATATTTAATGTGATGATGTAGTGATCATGATGACTGATATCTACGTACATTTCTGATTTGAGAGATTTGGATTTTTTTTATTAGATTTGAGTATTTTTTTTGTGTGGCATCGAACTCTGAGCAGAAAAAAAGCAAAAATACTCATTTAGCCTTGGAAGGAACTTTGACATCATCTGTTTCCAGATAATGGCGTACTCAAGTCCTAGATGAAAGTTGTCAAAAGTGATTGTGATTGGAGGTTCTAATCCAAGTCTTGCTCTTTGAAAGATTTGTTGTCTAATCACTAAGCCACCGCAACCTTTGGTCGGATGACAAGAAAATTCAAAAATAAAATGAATTTTGCTGGAATTCGACCATGTGCGCACCAAGTTTGATTTCTTATGTTATTTCTATGTATTCAACTTGTTTGAAGTGTTGGCGCACATACTTAGGGTATATGCACAAGGAAGCGAGACTTTATCAAGAGTTGAGGGAGGCGAAATGAAAATACATTACGAGATGTAGTGTTCACAACAAAGCGTTCAGATTTTGAAGAAGAATACTTGTGTTTGACAAGTAGTATAAATATAGGGTACTTTTGAAATAAGTATACTCTTCCCAGTTTTGCTTATGACCCCATAAAGCGATTAGAATTTGGGGAAATTCCTCATATACATACATTATTTCAATATTTACGTACTGATTCTGATACATTCTTGCAGTATATGAGAATGAGTAAAGAAATTTTCGATTATATCAAAGAAAGAACGTATAAGAAATATGCCTGCTATCAAAATAAGCCCGCTGCACCTCGCGAAAAAAATCAAAAGTCTCGCCACATTACGCGCTTCCACAGCGTTGTTATGAACACTCTCATAAGATAAGCGTGCAATAATTTTTTGATGAAGACTCGCGCGACCTCTTACTTTGTTGTGCACGTACCATAACGTATATCTGAAAACAGATTCATGCCACCCAGGAGGACAACTAATTATGTCTAATTTTATTGTAGTTTAAGTTTCTTTAAAGCTGACGGTTATCAAATATTGCTAGACATGTAAGTCTTAATGTAGCAATCATAGTTTTAATAACAAACCTCTCAAATTCAATCCAATGTAAAAGTCATTTATTTTTCTAATTTCGTTACCTACTGTCGTCTAAAAAGCTTCTATTCCTCCGTTCCAAGCTTTCCGTTTCGTTAAATCAACTGTTATTCTTCATTAGAAATCTAAACTGCTATTCATCATGAGTTCAGGTTGGTTCTTGTGAGTGCACTGATACATACAATAGTTCGCGTAATGGTATTCATGCTTTTAGGTATTGGCTCCCTTGTTAAGAAAAAAAGAGCTATCTACTCCCTGAATGGCATTGGTAAAGTTTCTAATTAAAAATGAAGAAGCATAAAGCTCCTATTGGATGCTGACTGCTGACTCACAATGGCCAATATATTCACAGAAAGACATTTGTAAATCATTTGACATTTAACTAGAAAGGCGAACTAATCACGTACGGAGCTCTCTTAATTGCAACCGACTTTGCAATCGAAAGTCCGATTTGCGTCAGACATTATTTTTGTATAGAGAATGTTTCTTACATTATATGCAATTCCATGCAAGGGAAGAAATATTTTTGAGTGGGTCGTAATTAGCAAGTTAAATTTAATAAATCTTAAAGGCAAGAATGGTCATGCAGGTAGTCTTATTATACAAAATGGTGAAGTATGTTTCTACGAGAAAGGAAAATAATACAGAGAGTAGAACGCGTTAATTTGCATTTTTTATGGGTTGGGGGAGGAGTTTTACGAGGGAATTTTAAAGTGCGCCTGGCAATAAAATGCTACTATCTGTAGAACAAAAAGAAGAAGACGAAGAGAAAACAGAAATAAAATCATTTTATACAAATAAGAGACGTTGTACGCATTCAGCACCGTTCTCTGCAATTAAATTTCCGGTAAAGCGTTCTTTAATGACTCAGTTAAGAGGTATTTGCATACCTGTCGGACGACAACTAGTGTAGTCAGGTAAACCGCAATGCTATTTGCCGCAAATGCATCTTGTTTAAGTTTATTTTGCAACACACGAAATGACCATGAAATACTAACGAATTAATAGCTTAGTTTACGCGCATTGAATTGAGACAAACGTGTAAGAGACCACGTTTAAGGGGATATACCACATACTTACGCAGAGTTTAGGGAGATCGATATTATCACGAAATCGATGTGGGTATAGAAAAAAAATTATAAATTTTATTAATATAAATCAATACTACATCTGAAATAGATGTTTCTTTATCAAAAGTAAACTCAAGTGGATAATCGGAAAATGCGCTGGTGGCCCAGTTGGGTGGCTAAAGCCTATAACTTATTCCCACCTTCCAGTTTATGTTGCTTTGTTTCTACTTTATGATACAAGAGTAAGACCATATAAAGCCTAGCAAATAAATCGGTGCGTGTATTAACCGGTAACACTCAATGGTATGAACTGAGAAGATACGCGAATTCTGGATTACAAAATGCGGGAGAACGTCATCATGGAAAAAACAAATTCTTGAAAACAATTTATTCCGCAAAACATAATATATTGGGGTATATTTATTTTTCAGGCTTACATAACTCGTGAATTTGTGAATAGTTCATTAGTTATTGTTTTAAAGAGATCAGATTATTTGTAGAACAATTTGTTACAGCGGCCTAGTATCTCTCAGATTCTTCTTTAACAAATAAACCAAATCTTGCATTCTATGCACGACCAAAAGGCAAGGATCTCAACTAGGCAGTTATTTTTTGAATAAGGGTGAATTAAATTACGAGTACCTACTTTTTGAAAGGCAAACTAGCAATATATACAAACAGATTTTGATACTGAAATCGCTTTATCTATGCATATAAGAGTTTAAAAACCAAAAACATTCCCCATTTATTTGAGGAATTCAAAAATTTCTCTCTGTATCTGTATTTTTATAAAGCAAACACTGATAAGATAATACGTATGCATACATATTTCTTATCTTAGATTTCTGCGTAATTACATATATATTTCTTAAAGTACATGAAAACAATAATAAATAAATAAGGTGGCAGCTTAGTTATAATGTGTTCAGAAGTTTTCATTTAAACAAAAAAATGTCCCACTTTCGCTTAAGACAACTCTTTAATTTCGGTTCATAAAATCAAAGATTTCATAATCTTCTCTGACAAAAAAAAAAAAAAAGAAACTCATAGGGCATTGTCGCAGGCATAAATGTTGGACCCGCCAGGAGGGCAGGCTGTAAGGGCAATTACCTAACTATAGGAATACCAATTTCCATTAATCGATACACGAGTTCTTAAAAAAAAAACGAGACCTCATAATTTTTTAACCTAGGTAAAAAGTCATTTGGTTTCTCTTCCGAGAGATATTTCTAATACTTTTACTACTACTACTACTACATAGTAGCGCTATGTCAATTAATGACAAACTCTCACCTTGCAACAAAACTCAATTTCCAGATCAAGTTCAATGTTGTTTCTGTTTCGGTCCATTGGGATGTGAACTCTTAAAATTGTGATGCCAATGGTGGTAGTGTTGTGATAGTCAGATATGCCATACATCATAGCTTACTTAAGTCACGAATACTTGCCTCAAAAGTTGACAATAACTTCCTGGTGGCCATTCAGATTCGCTTAAGTTCATTATATAACAATCGGCAATGTGCCAGGGGAAAAGATGAATCCTTCATCCCCACATATTCTGCAGAGTTGCAGTTTCTGTACAGTTATATACAGGCTAGTTGCATGTTGCACATCATGGAATATATCTAGTGAAATGTAAATTGTGACTAACTAAAAGTCAGTGATGCAAGGCTGAAGCTGGTTTGTTGCTGGTCAAGCATGAGACAGGAATCCAAAAATGTGTATGTATATCCATGTAGGTATCACTCAAATTGTCACCTAATGGTGACATGTTTCTCTTATATGGCCACTAATGAACATGTTTTCTATGGTACCTGTACTTTTGGATAAATCGAAGCTAGTTGACATACGACTCGCAGATTTTATATAATTCAAACTAAAATAGCTTGCTGCGTAGAAACTGGTGACATTTTGGAAGCCTATAGTGACTTCCCGGTCGATCGCTGATGGTGGTAGTTCCATTTCAATGCGGGCTGATGTAACGAGAAAGTCTAATTTATCGTCTAGGAAATGATTTTAGATGTTATATAGCGAATGATCTTGCGTGATCATCATATTTTTGTTAGATTCATTTTTCGCCAAATGTCTTTTGTAGAAAGTGCTAAAATGTAAAAAAATTTCACTTGGAAAAATAATTTCAAATGAGGATAATGGTGGCTGTGTGATGATGATATGGACGAAAGAACATATCCAGAAAGTGAGTAAGATTACAGTTCGCTGGTTTTGACATTTTCAGAAGTGGGAAATTTATGAATGCTTCTTATGTAAAGAAATATTTTGAATGACTAAGAATTTGATTTTTAGAAATTCAGAAATGAAATTGTAAAGTAAATAGAATCGTAAAAGTAAATCATGTATAAAAATACCAATTCTACTCTCTATAACAACACATACAATGTTCACATACTTTGACCCGATACACCTTAAAGTGTATATAAAAACAAAAAAACGTCGTCGGTTGCCAGCCCGTGTCATTTTAAAATGCAAAAGTTTTCACGTTATCAAAGGTTTTTTCCATTAGAAAGATAACGTGGACGCGATAAGAGTACCGAGTAATGTACCGTCATTAAAATTGTTGCAAATGTAAATGATGTGTTATCTGTTCTAATGGAAACGTATATTGCATTGATTTGGCGCACAATAGCGGTTACCTTAACTTAACTGTCTACAATATCAGCAAAAAACAAATTATAAGATCAAGAATGTGTATACGTACAAATTTACCAGGTTAGACTATTAATGTCTGATCTAATCCGGTGAATTATTGTCTCAACCCTATTGAGTCCCACATTTATTTTTTAAATCCATTCTGAATCCCAAAGCTGATAAAATGTTTATATCCGATCAATTATTGAAACTCTTAAAATACTTATATATTAATTATGGCAGAAAAGAGAAAGTGAATTACTGCATCTACGAAGGGCAGTACAAAATTATTCAAATAAATCTACGGAAATAAATACAAAAAATTTAAAGATTAGAAACGTAAATTGCTTTAAATTAAAAATCACACGTTAGAGGTACCTAATCATTTTCATAACAAAAGAAGATCATCTCAACGGGGCCCTCCAATAATTGTGTGAGTGAATTCCGCTTTACTTTCAGTTTTGAATTCTTAAATTTCAGTCTTTTTTCACTCTCTTGTAATTGCTTCTAATAGGCGAAATTATCTTTCTCACGTCAATATTTCATCTTTTATGTATTTTACAAGTTAGCTTGGCACAGCCACAAAGGAAGTATCATTCGTTGGAGATGTGGACTTTATCATCACATATTTGGACGTAATTTTGTAAAAAGCAGTATATGAAAACAATTGTTCCGCAACACGATTTCTTTTTTGTTCGACGTCCTCCGACGACGATGCGACAAGCATATCGGAGATGTTGCGCTTTTTTTTCTTAAAGAAATTTAAGCTTTTTGAATTTTCTTGGGGGAATATTGTTAGTGCATAATCTACACGCATGAATTATATTTTAATGTCTCACGAAAACAAGGCTATTATTAAGCCGGTTGGGATTGGAAGTGTAACTTCATGACGCCGACCAAAAACCTGTTTATAGGTACATACGGTTAACTTAGTCTGCTTCTGATGTGAAGAAAACGTAATTTCACCTTGAAAATGATGCTAATTCGTATAAGCTCATTTTTACATTCTTGTGATGTGAGATTTAGCCTTCAAGCACAATCAATTCAAGTACATATGTATGTGCATGGATTTAATATGTAGACTTTTGCCGACTTCGATAGACGAATATAATTTTTAAGCAGCACCTCTAAAATTTTTGAGTGTGATTGGTAAAACCCAACGGACATCCTCTAGTTTCTTTAAGGAGACAGAAAAGATGAGGCTTACAAGTCCCTGGTGTCAAGCTGTTGGTTGAATCTTCATTATTTACCATCCTGTAACAGCGGTGATTGGTTCATCCCAACCAGAGTTGTCAATGAAAGTAAAATGGACTATTTCAAATTTCTTCGCTTTTAAAACTCCAGGGGGCGGGCGTACATGACTGTACTAAGAGCGAATGTTAAAAAGGTGGCTTTTTTATGTTGAAATGAACTACAGGGTATATATCGCTTTGGAAAATCGGTATGTACCCCTGTGACTTTTATTGCAAAGCCTGGTTGGGCTCATATATAGAGTTAGAAACCTTTTATATCATAACTCTTACTTCAAAAGCCTGTAGAGGCTTGTGGAGCAATGTATGAAGGATATTAGGTCAAGTAAATAAAAAGAAGCATTTGCTTTAAAAGCTTTTCCCTTGAATATTGTAGAGGACATACATACATATACCGAAGGGAAAGTTGAAAATCATTGAATAGGGATACTAAATTTCTTGATATTAGGGGAGTGCGATGCTCTGTATACATATATAGACCTGTGAGAAGAGCAATGATTAGCTGCTGCTTATTGTGTTTGGTGGCCGAGATCAAAAATTTAGTACTTTTTTTTATTTAGCTGTATGCAAGATGTAATATCATAAGCACGAAGGCTTAAATTAAATCATAGTTCGTTGGCGTATAGGATTGAGTAAGGTATTCCTTACTGCCTTTTTTAGTTTTCTCGACAAGAGTTCATTTCGCTAAGTACATTACAATGTATTCAAGTCCCCACCTTGCAGTATTTTGAACGGTGAGAGGATGTGCGCAGTTTGCAGCGCGAGTAATGCATGCAGGAACTAATCTCCAAGGGATCAGACTAGATGTTTTATCGGAACTTTGGCCATGCGTGTAGCGAAAAAGGAGCGAAAGACATCCAACATAGCGGCGGCGCTCGTGTGAGTCAATATGACAAGTTATTGCCAAATCGCCAATGAGCTTAAAGGCTCACTTTTGGGCAATATCCAATGAAGCTAAGGCTGTACGGCCAGCCCCAGCCGAGATGTGAGAAATGCTTATGACAGACATGGGGTGTCGTTATCTAGATATTCGAGTATCTAGATATCAAAGTACAGACATAAAAAGGGGATTGATGTGACAAACCGTACTTTTGACATTTCAATTCAGTTCACAGATCTTTAATCGTAACAAATTTGGAAATGGAAGTGACAAATGTGGTGTCTCAATTCATAATTTTGTGTGAATCGAAGAAAAGTGTAGTCGACGGTTTGTTTACAAATAACAAAATTGTAATGGAATAATTTATTAACTTCGCGGAGTATTTGCTTTTTTTTTTATTATTTTCCCCGGAAAATGTTCGGTTCTTCTTATTCTTTTCCGCGATTTTTGGGCAAGCACAGACACATTTTTTAAAGATATTGATATCTAGATATCTAGTCTATACCCACTAGTTTTTCTGGGTATATTGGGAGTATTTGATGACACACATGGTGTATAAACGGGATAATTTGAATATCTAGATATTGATACCCCATCTCTGGTATAATTTAAAACTGCATTCCTGATTCCATAACATGTTTGAATTTCAGTTATTGACTGTCATACTTCGTTATAAATTCTAACTTCTGTATAGTATTTCTATTACTTTTCAGCCATTATTCAACTAAACCAAAAATTAAAATAAATAAAATTCAGTTTACTTAAAATAAGTATTTAATTTACGAGAAATAACATTCTAAAATTAGGAAGCGACTATTGCAGATAACCGTATTAGCATTAATTATTTTTCAAATTATCTAAATGACAAAATTATCTTTGAAAAAATTGTGGAGGATAGAAGCTGGTGGCGTTTTATATCCCTGAAAAGCTCTTTGCACTTGACAAAACAAAACGCAAATTTACCTTTTTTAATTGAAAAAGGTATACTTTTGATCCATAAAGAATTAAAAACTGAAAAGTCTAATAAAGGGTTCCTTACTATAGAGGAAAAAACCGACGGTTTTCATGATCTAATTTGTTTACCAGATAATTCTAAAGAAAACTGTTTTCTTTTTGACTGTGTATTTATTAAATTAAATTAGAACAGGCGTCGGTCAGTTTGCTTAAGTATTGAAATATTTTTATCTAATATGCCCTGTATCTTTGTGGATACAATACCTGTATACATAGAATTATTTTTACTTCATTTAACTTTAAAGGCATTCATATTTATGCATGTAGTTTCATTCGGCCACATTATGTCGGCTGCAATTTGCACCATCCATGATTTAAGTTTACAAAATTACAGATAATTAAAATTTTTTCTCTTTTTTGAACTATTTGTACCTATGTGGAATAATTGTCCATCTCAATTCTGTTACTCTGTTGTGCTGAGCATGTAATCACATTTAGATTCAAGTGAAAGATCTTGCAAGATATTTTATTAAGGTGTCCGCTAGCCAGTTTAATCCCACTTTTAGATTTTTTTCGTACGAGACTGAATCATTCAAGCGAATTTTTAGTATTCGGTTTCGCCATGTTATGAATTGAATGATCTACCTGAGCTTTTTACATTACCTGGTAACTGATATAAAGAAATATATGTATCGAATATACATTCAAGCCTGTTACGTATATAAAATGTAATTAATAGCTTTACGCACAATATGTAATTTCAAAATGGGCGCAAACTATTAATAAAATATGAAATTTTGAATTGACCTAATTGCGAAATTTTACTCGTAAAAATCTCACTGTTGTGATACCTGAAGCATTTGATTTAAACGATTGAATCACATTTTATATACCACCAATCCATAAACAAACCTTGACCCAAAAGGTTTGTGTAACTAGCGTGCGCGTCTCTATTAATTTCAGTAGACTCTCTATTATCATGTGTATGTGTGTTTTGTCTCCCGCTATTATTACTTTTTTTTTTTTTACAAAACACAACAACGCTCTTTTTTTCCTTTTTATATCTTCGTTGAAAATGAATGGAAATAATGTAAATCAACATAAAATGTCTCATGTTTTCATGCATAAATTTCGGTTTCTGGTTGGTTAATCGCTTCAATATAACGTGAAAAAGTTAAATCATATGAAGGCAATAAGCACGATGACTATATGTTGCTGTGGTAAGCCGTGACACTAAAAACTGCGTGTTTTTCAGTGTTGTATATAGTTTCCCCTGATATCTAGTGGATAATGCATGAGTGCACAACGCTATACATATACGTATCGAATTACTCGTATGATTAAAAAACAAAATAACGCAAACATGTTATCGAGCAGCATAACTTTGTGGGTAGTTTTTTTAAATTTATCGAGATATGGTGCAAATCTCGTCATTGATTTCAATAATTAGCTAGTGAAGAAAATCATAAGAAAATTGTTGGTTCATGATGTTGCTTTATTAATTATTTTGTTTATTTTCTGTCCTTTTAGATCTGGTTTCAATGAACGGATACGTACATATGAAAATAATATAAACTAAAGATGCAATTCATAAAATGCATTCTGTTTTCAGTAGTGTCAGTAGCTGCCTGGTTACGACAGTTACCTTTGCGTCTAAACAAACACATGCATCGGATAGGCATATCACCCACTGATGTATGTAGGTTGTGACTCGAAGAGGATGAATTCTAAATCTAAACTTACCATGGCGTAGTTCTAATGGTTAGAGCGATGTCGATTTAGTCTTTTGAGCTCAAATCAGTCACAAATATCTATTAGATCTATAAAGGGTACAGGACAAAGCAAAATATACTCCACAACCTCAAGTTTTAATATAATTTATTGTCGTGGTCCTAGGAGGCCCTTCACACAGCAGTTTTGTCTGATAAATCTTAAGATAACACTTTCACCGAGCTTAAAAACTAAATGTTCTATAAATCTATAAGCGGCTATCATCTTTTAACAGAAAAACGTTTGACAAAATACATCTCAGCCTTGATATATATCCGGAGCATCCCAGAAACAGAGAATAAAATACAACTTGAACCAATCGAAGCTAAAAACAAAAATTTTATAACTCATAAACAGGTCCCTATTAAACCACTAATTTTAGGCTGATCTGAACCTGAACATGAACATGAAAATATTGGTCATCAACCATGAATGAATGACGAAAATAGTTGACTAATAAGAAATATCAACGCGAATAATAGAGAGAACCTATTAAATTACTTCATAAAGTACATTACTTTCGGTTTAACAAACCAACATCTCCACGTATGTAGATCTGTAAAGTAACATTCCATCAAAATCAGAAATAATCATTGCCCGAATCCCAGTAGACATGAGAATAATTGAAAGCTAACCTCAAATTAAGCATCGACATACAATATCCATTCATTAAGGAGGTTTGGAATTCTAATACATTTCCCGCAGAATGACGGCATTGTTAAGTTACCAGTTATCTATGATACCTGGAGAGGATATGTTTTCTTGTCGTCGTCCTTATGAGGATAATTTCAAAGGCGATACTGGTCTCTACTGGATTGAATGTAGGGTGTACGTACGCTACACACAAGTAAATTGTTAGAAGGAATACGACTCAGTGCAATGGAGGAAAACTGAGTAATGATTAATTGACAAATGCATTCTGTTGAAACTTCTGGATTGAAAATCTTTATATTAGCTATATGAGTCATTTAGTTTACAATGGAAAACTTCCAAAACTTATGTAGAATTCGTTTGAAACTTTAGACACGCCTCAAATATGACTGAACTTCTGTCAAATTATTTGTTTGAAGTTATTATGATGTTGCACGTGCAACCTAAAAGAATCATTGTGTTCAGGATTTAACATGGATTCAGCTACTTAAAAAAAAGTCTTTCATTCAAAAGGAAATTTATTTATTTAGTATAAACAAAAGTAAATATTTTCGGTTCTCATCTAAATTCACTTGTTTAAAAGAGGTTGGATCGAGAGCGAACCAAAATTTCAATTGAATAGATTAGTAACTACCAAGATTTTGATTATTAGAAGGACTTTCCTTTCCCATAGCAGGATTTTGTCGATCAAATTGTTTCCAAATCCCTGCAAGAAATCGTTGGTCTAAAAATTAATGTAAATAAGATGATAGTATGGTAGTCGCCTTAGATGTAGTTACCTAAGAAGACCATAATCATCTTCAGGATTAATTTTGCGTATTAGGTGGAGGGATAATACTCTCAAAAAAATATTTCTGATCACATGCTGAATAATTCTTAATTTACTAGATGTCGGAAATGGTGATAGATTGCTCACATAAAATGTTAACACCTCCATCTTTCACTAATTTTATGAATGGGATCCATAAATTAACAGAGTACGGATAACCGCGCATAAAAGGTTTTAATCTGAACCTGTAATCTACCAATTCGACCTTGTGGTGTTCGGATAGATTATCAGTTCTCTGTTAATAATTTTTAGGCCTTAGCTTTATTATGAACAGGTTAATGACCATAACCGCAATGCTAAAAGTGAATACCTCTTTCAAAGGGAAAACATCTTTTGTAGTCATTTAGTGGGACAAGAAAAAAAAATTATCAAGCATATTGTTAATAGCCGTTTTAGAATAAAGCGCACGTCTATAATATTGACACCTGCATAACAAAACAATACAAATTCAACGAAGAAAATGACCCTCATTATATGTCCAACGAACAAACGCGAACATAAATACATATAACCACTAGCTATAAGCTACAGAAGAAGTACTTAGACGAAGCGTTAGAAATTCTCTATCAGAATCGTGCGCCAAATGATAAAATGCGCCACAATGGCCGGCCATTAACTTATTCCTGCGGCAATGAGGCGAATAATGTTCAACATTTTGCCCATCCCCAGTAATTGCATCAGCATTTGTTCGACACAATTTATGCCAGACATTGATCATGGACACGCCATTTAAATTATAACGTGGACCAACTTACTGCCGCCATTTATTCGCCATGTGTACATATTCTCCAGAGGCTTAAATAATTTCAGTTCATGACTCCCGGTCGAGTTCGTTCGTTCTTTCGGTGAAATATTTTCGAATAAATGTTCCGGAATTGATGAAAAGGAAAATTTCATCATGAAGTGAATATTTTATATTGTTCCCTTTACTACGGTGGTGTTGGCATTGTTGGTATGGTTAGCGAAAAGGAAAGGGGGTGTGGTGGGGGGGGGGGGGGGGACGCGGAGGCGTTATTTTTGAAGTTCATAAAGTTATTCACTCTCAAGTCCTTATGAATTTGGTTTTTAGCTTAATTTTTAGTTCAATTATTCGTAGATTATTGAGGCGATTATATTAATTAGTAGGATTAATAGAAGAAAATAGGCATTTATTTTGATTATGTTTGTAATTCATTGAAATAACATAGTGGATAAGTTAATAAAATATTTCGACTTTTGCAAGTCCGGTGACCTGTAATTTAGACGTCTTGTAATTTTGATCATATGTAGATTTAGTTCGAAAACCTAGTAATTGTGGGTGCTTCAGTTCCAGACGTATAATGTTGTTCGAAAGGTATACGTATATCAATTATTTTGGCAATCATACAAGCGCATCTTTAAAACGGAGGCATAGCTATGTTTTTGGTGCATTTAATGGTAGTTGCCTTAGACTATTTCTAACTTTATTTTAAATATTAAATTACATCTTTTACTTAATACGAAATTGGGGAATTGCTAGTGCTTACTGAACAGTACCCCACAGCGAATTTTGCCACACTTCAGAGTTTCCCTTCTGCTAGTTTTATTTTTATTTGTGTAAAAGCTTCAGAATTTTCTGCTATGCAAAAAAATGGAGAGAAATTTGTTGTGACAGCTAATGGAAATTATTTAATTTTAAAATAATCAGAGTTGTTTTTTATTCTTTGAGATATATTGTAATCTATAGGTGTTTTTTCGGAACAAAAACAATAATTGGCTTGGTTGAATATGTGGTACTACCAAAATTGTCTCCACAAGATCTTATCGAATAATTTTTATTAGAACTGAAATGACAACGGAAGTGGAAGGCCATTTTGGTACTCAGATTTATCAGTAGGTTCGATAATTGGGTACTACATGCCAATAAGGAAAGCATACAATATATATTAGGTAAAAATTTTTACTAATTGCTTCTTTATAAATTGACGGTTGTCAATCTATTTTGACATTTACTTGTGGGCATGGGGTGTGTTCACCGACAGCAAAATAGTAACATAATGTCACTACCGACTCACAACACAACGCTATCGTGCGTTCACTGTACACAGAAAATGACAGGTAGTCGCTTTCTTTTACTTTCTCACGCGTTCACTGAGACGGCCAAGAGTAAAAGGTAGCGCGCATTATTTCACTACCCTTATTTAGGATAGTAAAGTTGTGCAATAATAAATTTGTGTTGTCAAAGTGACATATATTTAGAAATGGAAACAGAAAACATATCAATTTTGGTTGATGAGAACAATATGGCCTGTGTGATGGGCCAAAAAGTTTAATTTATTATTAAATCAATTTCAATGCATTACTTTATTAACCTTGTAATGTCGAAAAAAGTTCATCTCCCAACGATAACGGTATTTGCACTTTGACGTTCATTTTTACTTTTAGTTTACTGATTTTTTGCAAACGTCAAAAATATTTGATTTGCTACGTTATTCTCTTTTGCGTTCACTGCAAGTTGGTTACACAAAAGTCACCACTGTAGCGACTTACTGTCAAAGTAATTCTTTTGACATTTGTTCACAACACAACGCTATCACAACGCTACAGGACGCTATCGTGTCAGTCAACGCACCCATGGTACAGAGAATACGGGCTATTCTCATTAAATTTTGACACATGTGCTGTGACGTTATTTTGTCCACTATTGTATAGAAAAGACAGAGAGGAGAAAGAGTATTGTATTCTCTGTACCGTGATTTTTTTTGTCAATACGTTACACGACATTTCGTCCAAGAAAGATGGAACCACTGACATGTATAACATAGACCGCTGACACTACTGAAATTGCTTACATCAACATGGGATCACTTTTTGATAGTTGTCTCTTTTTAGTTTAACTACTGTACTCCGCTGAATTTAAAATAATAAGTTTTATACGCAATTCACCATAGTCCAGTTTCATTCCAGTGGATTTTCCAAATGAATATAAAATAGAAATATATGGCAATACAACATTTAAGTTTAAGGAATATTTGATGTTAAAGATAAGATTCCAATGGATTCGTACAGAGAATACTTTGACCAGAGCGGCGTAAGTCAATTTTGCATAGTTTAGAGTAAATTGATGTTTCACACCTCGGCCCATACAAAGAATGGACATCTTTTGTTGAAAATGACGATGAAACAGTGCCATTAGTACCTGCAACTGTAAATTTTGACTTACTTCATGATGGTGCTTAGCGGGTGATGGTTAAAAAGTAAAATGATGGTCTTGAAAATTATTGACTTACGCCACTATAATTCTCACCGAATCATATGTTCTTGACAGCTTGGTGACTAACCTGATGGGAAATTATGTGCAACTAGGTAACTAGTATCCAAGAAGCAATTTCAGGTCGACTTTGTAAAAAAAGTGCAGCTCCTTTTGGGCTTTTTCAGGATACCATGGAAATTGAATTCCATTAGATTAGCTCTGTGGTACTTTAATTCTGTACTATGTACCAAGATGACATACACATGTACATATTTATGTAACTCACGATGCAACAATCAGATTATCTATCTGATGCAATCGACTAGATCTCTTTTATTGATCGATTTAAAGTAAGAAGGTAGTTAGAAATTTTTTGAAACTGTTTTCGTATTACTGAAAATGGAAGGAAAATCATTTTTCATCAGTTTTTGCTTAATTTAGCTGGTGGTTCTTCTTACACCTGACCGAGTTATCAAAATCAATTTTTATTTGAGGTTTAATATCTCTCCTAATAACTTATTTCCCACACCACTTTTAATGGATAATAAATACTTTAACAGAACGACAGGACTTTGTTCCATTTAAAAACCTTTACTTGGCTAACAAAAGCAAACGTTTTACAGACAATTTTAATGAAAGTACAGATACTTAAAAAAATTCTTCTGTAACATAAAATTTCTGTAAAGTGGACAATAACGCTTTTTTAATTTCAAATCTTTACGATATATTTACTGCCAACGACAGCATCATAAACATGAAGTAGCTTCCTTCCATTACTCTTATTTATTATGAAGGCATTTTTTAAAAACTCCACCATGTGAACTGAGGTATCGGAAATAGCTCTTTTAGTAAACCAAGCGCGACGAGGCGTTTCATTCCCTCTCCCCATCTCTTGGTTTTCTAAAGCAAAGTTTTAATGGTTACCAGCAGCTCTGGTGGAAGTGTAAATCACTTTGACGTCATTCGGTAATTATTGCTAAAATTATTCATTGAGCTACCTACCTACCTATCGTACTGAAAATAATTTTTGCATTTTATTTTAATATTTCACGCGATTTCTGCACATTGAAAACAATTTTCTCCTTTTTGTTTTTCAATCAAATTTATGTAATTCAAGGAACTTATTTTTTATTTGTATTTTTTGCAGAATGTCTCTACCAGGTCTTCCGCCTCTACCAAAAAGTTTAAGTGGTCTCGATTCATCTGGAGTACCAGTTCACAATAGTACAGGAAGTTTAGCATCCTTAGAATCACAAAGAGGTATCTCACCGATAAGTCGAATGACGACAACGACAGGTGGTGGAACGACAACGACCAGTACGTTGGATACACAATTGGCCGTATTGCGTCGAGAAATGGTATAAGTTAACTAGTTTTAGATAATACGAAAATAGCGCTCTCTGGTTAATATCATAAAAAAGTCGAAACAATAGAATTACGGCAGGTGGTGGTAAGATCATTATGATTTAGTAAGTAAAATTGCAGACTATTGTACACCGGTTTGTGTGATTCAGTTTATTACTGGGAAACAATAAAAGAACAGAAAAAATAATTCAAACCTGAGAAATACAATTGACTGCCATTTTGTGGTGTTGAATAGGTTTACTTAGGCTTCACACTTGTATTACATACATTGCTAGTAACCTGAGTTTATGTGGTATTATGTAATTTTTTCTATTTGGTATTATGAGTAATTATCCGAATGAACCAGAAATTGCTATTAAGTTTCATGATTTGTGCTATGTTAACGAAAAAACGGTGTTGGTTGAGGTTTTTAATTTTTTTTTAAACATTAAGAAGAGATTAAGTCTATTGGAAATGATTTTAATCTTTCAATTCTTTATGTAGGCACTCAAAATGTTCTGATTAGTGTTATGTTTTTATGAGCTGCTAAATCACATCGGCATCAAAGAATATAGAAATCTGTCGATAATGAGGGTATGGAGATAACTATCCTTGATTAAAGTACTCAGAGGAATCTATCTGTCCTCTTGTTGATGTGAATTAAGTCCTTAATAAGAAAGCATATTCTATCTCACAAATTCCCGAACATTTTTACAAAGCGTGAGGGCCATTGGAATTTTGGATTTTTACGATCAAACTGGTCGGCTTCCGTGAATTATTTTGCCAATTTATAAAAAGTTTAATATCTGCTATATGGACCTCTCAGATGATGCGTCTAAGGTGTTTCGTTATTTCAAAACTTGCATCTGTCATCCTCTCTATTTTATTATTTCTTTCTCTCTAAATTCTTTTAGAAACTTTTATAATTTATTAAATGAAGTGAAGCTGAATACAGCAGGATTCAAAAATTATCTACAAACTTACGTCACAAGACAATCAACACTGGTTTAATTTTTTCCAAATATCTCAATATGATCGTACTTCAGAGGTTCTAATAAAAAAAAACGTATCTTTTAACTTCCTCCTATCAGTCTTTTCTGGTTTGCAATTTAAAATTACATTATTTCATCGACTACTTAAACTATCAATAAGCTATCGCATTAGATCTTTTCATATGCTATATTCTGGATAAAAACTTCACAGTGAATAGGTATCTAAAACGCTTTCACTTACGCGATAAATTTGAGGAAATGACCTCATCTAAGGCAAGATTTCTACGTGAAAAGTCCAAATGTAATAACTCGAGTTGATGATATAAGAATGTTTCGTAAACGGCGCACATTACTTTTATGATATGATTATGGTGTAATTGACACTCGTACTTTTATTAAGTGTCTTTATTGTGATGTGATGAAACCCGTTTAGAACTTTATTTATTAAAAACAATAGAAAAACTTTCAAACTAAAAAAAAAAAAACTTTTCCCCGTCCAGACTACAATGAACTACTTCATCCAAATAAGCTATGGCTACCTCAGCAGTATAATTCTAAAATAAAAAGTTACCGACAAAGTTAAGTTTTTTTTGCCATTGGCCGTGATTAAACATTTGCATTCCCGCCTTGCGGCCACCTCAAAATGAATGTAAATGAAACACAAAAATTCATGTGGTTATCCACTGTAATTTGCATAGTAGATACGTACATATCTGATACATGTGTATATGTAAAGTACCGGTAAAAAAGGCCTATATCCAAAACATACGTGCATACATATATAGAACCGAATGCAGTTCACCTTTCGATATTCGGTCACTGATCGCGTTGTTTTGACTACACATATGCAACTGTCTGTTCTGCTTTCCTCTAACTCATTTTGTATCTTCTCTCTGTTGTCCATTAAAAGCAGTGTAATAGAAAAGAAATATTTTCGCTGCGCTAATTTATTCATAATTTTTGAAACAGCAATCGACGAAAACGATAGAAACGCGCGACGTAATCTTCTTCTATTTCTCTGATGCGTTTTGTTTCAAGATTTTCTTCTCGACTCATTAATGCAAATTATTTCTGGGTCACATATACATTTTGTCCTAATTTGGTAGCGACACACTTTTTGTTTTGGAGAAAAGTGGAAGTGATGAGAATTTGACCGAAATCTAATGATATAAAAGAGTGTTGTTGGCAAAAAAGTAAGAGTTCTTTTGCGCTGTGAATGTTAAGAAGAACGAAAAAAAAAACATCTCAAAAAGTGATATTGTTATCTGTGTCACTTTCGTTTCTTATGCGGAAAGATTGGTTTAAATTCTTTACTTGTATTTCATCAAAAATAAAAAATTGAAAAAAGTGGATCACCACTACTGACTATCCGTGGTATTTGCATCTTTTTAGAATGAAAGTCAATTGGCATTAAATTTTGTTTAGTTATTTTTAATTGTAGATTAGAGTATTTTTATTACTGAATCCTTGTTGATGTGGTTGTTTATATTCTTAACGAGATATAGCAAGTTATGCGGAGTTCAATCTGAATTGATTACAAATTATCTTTTTTTTATCTATGGTTTTTTTAAGCAGATGAGTAGAGCTCCTAACAATCATGTGATGGCGGCTGATACATATGCCATTGCCAACAGATACTCACGAGGCTCTCGACAATGACCACCTATCAATTATAGTTTTACTCGACTTCTCTAAGGCATTTGATTCTGTTGATCACTCTAATTTACTTCTTAAACTATCTAATAGTTTTCGTTTTTCATCATCAGCTATAAATTTAATTGGCAGCTTTCTCTCAAATCGCTGTCAGATTGTAGTGGTACGAGGTTCTCGTTCTACTCCATCTTTCCTTCATTCTGGTGTTCCTCAAGGATCAGTCCTTGGTCCACTCTTATTCAGCCTATATATAAATGACCTTCCGCAGATTGTAAAGAATTCATCTATACATCTGTATGCTGATGATGTTCAACTATACCTTAGTAGGCCAATCGGATTAATGGAAGATTGTGTGTGTCGCATTAATGAGGATCTGCAGCGAATACACAATTGGTCACTAGACAATAAACTGTTACTCAACCCATCAAAAGCAAATTGCTTAGCTGTGTATAGAGGAGCTATTGAAAAATCTGACATCCCACCGGTGATGCTCAGCAATATGATATTGGAATATGTTGATTCCATAAAGAACTTGGGCATTCAATTTAACTCAAAGCTTAGCTGCTGTAACTATACCACTCAAATGTTGGGGAAAATATATGGCAGTCTGCGCCAATTGTGGATTAGCTCTAGCTGTCTACCAACATGCCTTCGTAAAAAATTAGCCCTAACGCTTGTTATGCCTCCTTTTACCTATGGTAGTCTCGTTTACAGTGGGCTTGATTCTGTATGTCGAAGAAAACTGGTAGTGGCTTTTAATGATATGGTGCGCTACATTTACAAGTTTCCGCGGTACGCTCATGTATCTGAATACGCAACATCACTACTTGGAACCTCAATTGAGACTTATCTTGATCATCGTAGGCTAATATTCTTACATAAGCTAATTATAGGAAAAACCCCAATGTATCTGCATGAGAAACTTCACTTCCTGCAGTCGGCCAGAAATCTCCAACTTCTTGTTCCGAGGTGTGCCTCTCGACATGGTGAGCGTTCTTACTTTGTCCAGACTATCCGAATGTGGAACTTTTTTCCAAGTAATGTTCAGCGCATTGGGTCCAGCATAGTTTGGAAATGGCCTTTATACTTTAGAATAGTTGTAGTATTTCTTAAATCATAATACAGATAGTTTAGTAGTTTAGTATATTTAAGAATTGAATTGAAGTTTTCTATATTTTTATTTTATTTTATTTTATTTTGTTACTTTTTCTACATATTTCCTTGAGTAGTACTAACATAAGATATTGTAATCTTCAGTACGGCACCAAATAAAGTATTATTATTATTATTATTGTAATTTTATCCAGCTCAGGAACACCCACAGGAACCTATCTGCCCCTCTTGATGAAGTGGAATATGTACCGTTATTCTGAGTATTCTTGTACTGAGCCCGAGTCAGTAATATTATACTTTTGCTTAGAACTTTCTAGTTCCGGTAATCTCTATTGGTACTTTCTGTGAATATAATTCTTGATAAATCAACCAATTACAGCATTAATGTAAATTCAACTTCTATACATATTTGGTATCTAGTAATCCTGCACGAATAGTATTCTTGGCTTTAAAACTATTTGGCGTAAATAAATGCTGAGTTGATAATAAAGGCTCAGTTCCAAAAGTGACCATCATATCTGCGGGCTGAACTTAAGCCTGGAGAAGTCAGCTGAGATCAACAAAATTCTTAATACAATAGATTAATGGAATAGGGCTGAATTCTCGGATAATTTTAAATACCCATATTCTAGTTTGTAGGATGCTAGCTATATTTTATTTTTTCGAAAAAATGAGTTTCATAAAGTTTCGAATATTAAGGAATGCCGAATTATAAAAAGTTTATCATTTGCGAAAATTCTCACTCGATTTCTTTCATATTACTTAAAATATAAAAGAAAAATGAGCAAATTCGCCAATACGTGGCTACGTGCGGACGCCAAACCAGAAATTGTTGCGGGCCCTTAAAGCACATTGTTCTATCCTCGAAGTGGATGAGTTCAGGACTTTGAGCCGGGGAAGCCGGTAAGAAAATTCTGTGCATTGGCCTAGCCCAACTCCAGGGCAGGCCATTGCACAGAAACTTCGACCGAAGTACCCCCCCCCCCCCACTTCGACTGAAGTACCCCCCCCCCCCCCCCACCCTCCTTCCCTGACCCAGGGAATAGCGCATAAAGGCTTCAGCTGTAACAAACCGAAGCCTACTACGCCGCCATGGCCCCCTTGAGGGGTTTACTGGTTTACTGGTAGATTAGATAGATAAAGAATTGTTTTAACTTAATTTATCTACATAATACTGGTATTGTCTTGTAAACAAAAAAAAATGATGCATTTGCTTCAAGTAGATCCTTAAAACTAAAATCAATTTCTTTCAACAAATCCAAGAATTAATTGATTTTATGCACTTGCTGATGTTTACGCTTTACGCAACTTACCTATCTAAAATGTACGCCTATTAAGTCTCTATCCCAAAGTCTATTCCTGTCGTAAATTCTCTTACAGTTGCAAGAAAACCACAATATGTAGGTATATGTACTCCAGTGATCACACAACAGAATAGTATCAAATTTATTTTGCAACATAGAAAATAATTACTTGATGCTGACATTTTTTCTGGCAACAGTCAACATTTTAGCAAGCCCAATGGAGTGAAATCTTTCACATTCAGCAGAAATACTAAGCAGCGATAACATACACTGAAATTAACAGGAGAACGGAGACCAATAATTGCATAATCAAATCACATGAACGACAGACAGCCCGAATCTGATCATAGTTAGGCTTGAAAAGCGATTCCTTAAATCGATTGTGTGTTGTATGCAAAATTTTGGTTTTTAGAATTTTGTCTTATGTACTATGCTTGTATATTTCGCTCATTTAGGCTCATTAATCCGACTAGAAATGTAACCAAATCGGAAAATTTATTGTGTATCTATGTGAACAATTTTGTATTAACTGTGATGTTTTGCTGAGCTTAAACATGCAAAATTTTGTGAAAAATTCTCCTCTCAGATAATGGAAGGTTTAATTAAAATGTGCTGTAAATGGGAAGAGTGAAAAATTGTTACTTTCTTATTGTTAAGATTGAAATCTCTTTTAAATCCAATAACAAGATGGATTTTTAATATATCGTCTATATGCTGTAGTGATTGATGGCTACTACTATGTAAGAGGATGTGTGCATTTGAATTACACTTTGAGTTGTATAATACCATTCAATTTGTTAACAATTATTTTGTTATGTAAAAGAAGGGCAAAGCGGCCCATACACGGTCACGCATGTTGGCCAACTCGAAATTAGGCGATGTTGTCACGCAGATTTGATCGTGTATGTGACTGTTTGACGGTGTGACACGCAGTATATTAAGTGATTGGACTAAAATCAAGTTAGTTTGGTTTTTAGGGGCGGGCGTACGTGTTGTACAGTGTAGGTCAATGTTTGTAATGCATTCGTTATTCCTGAGTGAACTCATTCAAAAAAGATAATAGTTACAGTTTTAGCAGGTCATGATATGTCCTTCTGTGTCCTTATGTTGGACAACATGTTTGAGAAATGTGTGGAGAAAAAGCTTTCATGTGTGACATACCAAGTTGGACAACATGTTCGCCGTGCATGGGCCGTTTAACGGAAACATTTATGACAGCATCTGAAGCTTGTTGATTGTTTCGCCTCTACAGAACAAGTCGATAATTTTACGTATTTTTAAGACTTATCAAAATTAAACTGCAAGCAGGGATAGAACAAAAATGATCAAAAGTGAAATTTCAAAAATAGACAGACCACTGTTATGCTGAGAGAATATGTACTTCCTTTTTCTCAGTTATTCTGTTCATGAGTGCATTTGTACAACTTCAAACATCTTTTCTATCTAATATATTATAAATCATCGTCATATGATTCAGAAATTATAGGGAGGGATTCATCCAATATGAAAGCAAAATCTTAAACCCTCTTACTTTCTCCCTCTCCAGTTTTTTTTCTCTTTTTATTTCGGCTCTAGCCAGCTAGAACCCTGTGAAATACTTTGCATCTTTACCTAGAATACCATGGATGGAAAAAATAGTAATATTAAATTATCACGAAGCTGTCAAAGTTGTTTAATTTTATTGGTACTTTGCAAGCAATCAATGAATAATCCTTTCCACAAATTTCCGTATCCAAATCTCTCCTTAAATCCTCAATTAAACTGATTGTTTACCAGCAGTATTTTTGCAATAAAATTCCCTTGAAGGAGGCTTTCTTTCCGTAGTACAAAAATGCCGCGAAAAAAACAATTTTGGGATCTTTATTTGGTTGAACTTTATACGTAAATCATGGCTCGTTTTAACATTTTTTTGGGCAATTCTATGGTATGTCGTCCAGTTGAAAATTAGCATAAAAACCAATTTCTGTTGAATCACTCTCCTTCATTTCCCACGCAAAATCGAACCTGAAACTTATATGGAAGGTAAAACGCTTGTGTTGATATGATCATTTCTACACGCAATGCGAATAAAAAAAAATCGTTTACAGTGTATACACATACTATATGTAGCTGCAGGTATAAAGTAAATTATTGTGCTGTGAATTCAAGACTTGTTATCGCCTTCGTGCTTAACCATCTGAATCTTCTCTTGTTTGTTATTCTGCTCGAATTCGAACAGGGACCAGGTCATTTATGTCCATAGGGTTCTTTGGAAAAATTTTTCATTTCTGGTACAGGTGTAACTTTGGGTACCGAATCGGAAATACAATAAAAAAATTCAATTATACTTGAAGCAATTAAATTTTTACGCACTGTGAATTATATGTCCGCGCGTAATTTTAAAAACTGGGCACAGTAAAAACACAGTGCTACCTACCTACGTGACATCATTATGGTGATATATAGTGCCCGCCGCGCGGACACAGTGATCGGTCAAGTGTGATGCGTAGGCTTTAACCGGCCATTTCAAATTCATACCATCATCCATGTCTGTGTCGGTTGTAGTAATAAAGGATCAGCTCGTTATTAACAATTTCTATGTGCCCAGCACCAGAAACCACATCACTGTGCTGATGTCATTATACAGAAGCGCTAATTTTATATAGCGAAACCGGGAAGGTGAAGGAAAACGACCATTCGAGTATATAATAGTGAAGTGAAGGTGAAAATGAAGAAAACGCTTCAACTCTTTGCGATATCTCTCCTAATCTTACGTTTCAAGCAATCAATCTAGCGATTAAATTTCATTTCCAATTATTATCACCGTCATTTAATGGATTGTTGGGGTTCGAATAGCTTCTGTTTAACCGAATGATCGCATGACATGGAGGGAAAATGTTTTCATTTACTTAGATATGTTTATATCTATGCGTATAGTTGATGAATAGTCAAACTCGGCTGTATAAGTGGCATTATATTCCAGTTGAATAGTATCTTTAAGGATGAGTGAATTGAAGAATTCTTGTACCTATAATGAATTCTCTTAATTATGCAACTTTTTTTTTTTTTGTTATATATATATTCATTTCATTGCATTGCATTGTAATTGCGTAGTTGAGTTACCTACTTTGCGAGAAATTAAATTATGTAATTCGATAAGCAACATAAAATAGAATCAGTAATTTATTTCACATTAGCCCAATTTCATGGATGAGTTTCTCATAATTATCTTTATGCCGTCTTCATTTTTAAACATTTTTTTTCTATTTTCAGTATCAATTGCATCACAATAATAATATTTTTCTCGCGACTCTTCATGGAGTCTTAGTTCATGCTATGCAAATTAAATTAGTGCGACGACGCGATGATATCCCTTAAAATTTGTTTGATCAATTGTATAAATTTACATATATTTATAGTTTTCTATTGAATGCAGTTTGCTGCGGTGATGTAAACCAATTGGGCTATGCTATAGAGAACAATGTATTCAAAAATTTACAAAAAGTTTGCATAAAATTTAAGCATATTAATATTTTGTGAAAATTTCATATTTACATATTTGTAAACTTTTTACGAATGTTACAACAAAAATGACAGCCTTAATGTATCTATTGCATTTATTTTATTATTTTATGCAGTGGTTGTAGTATAATAACATTAATTTTGTCATTTAGATTCGTATGCTAAAATTGGTATTAAGTCAATTCACAGAATTCAGGAGGCTTGCAATATTACATACATATTTTGGCATACGATAAGGTTCGATTTAGATACAGAGTATCAAAGAGGAGCATTCATGCCCCCTTCTGCACAATATACCGTGCAGTGGCCCTAGGTATTTTTCGGATTTTTCGTTTTCAAATTCACATCTCTGGTGATTGTGACGTGTCGCTCCGATATAGCTGGCAGCGTTAATTGAGTGATAACGGTAAGAATAACTCTGTATTGCTACGTTCCAGATATATTTGAACTGGGAAATCGTCTAGTGGCTTTAAATATTTTTTATATATATTTCTGGATTTTTATTTCATGTGTTAAACAACTTTAATATCAATTTTGAAAGATTTAAATATTTTATTTACCATTAAAATCTCATTAAAAGAAAAGCTCATTAATTCTATTTCAATTTAGCAAAAATACTATTTTTTACTACAGCGACAAAAAAATGCTTATTTAACCAAAACTTTCATCTCCAGTAATTTTTTTTTAAATTTTGTTCATCATACTCTTCACGTTCTTTATAGAAGAGCCGCAACACGCTAAAATATTTTGTCTGCCGGGTATACATGTTCACAGATAGAAGTCGATAAAATTTTTTGAAAACTTTAAATAAAAAAAAAAGGTCAAGAGGCAGCGAAGATCATAGTTAAAAATTTTTCTCAAAACTGGTTTTAGATTTTGCACACCATATTTTGATTTTATTTACGATTTCTCACTGTATAACTTGGCAACGGCTTTAAAATTTGTTATAGCGATGAATCATATTTATAATGATGATTCATTTTCTTGTGTGGATTTAATTTGGATTAAGTGATTAATGGTTTGGGTCAAAAGAAATTTATCTTATTAATTTTATGATTATCATATGCAGGACTTGTGAATAAAAATTTCTTACATCGCTTGATCTCTAACTCTGCATGATCACTTCTATGGAAGACACAATATACTTATGTATAGGGCAAGTTTTCATGTTAGTCTTGTTATAGCACAGCTAATGACGTCACATATGACTAATATCAGGTTTAATATAACAGTTCATGTTTTCTTTATAACATAAGTCAGAATTGATGTGTGATGATCGTTATGCCGCTTATTTCAAATATCTTTGCACCCAACCATACTTAGGCTTATTGTGCATCGTGATATCGCTAATTGTTATAATGAAGATGTAGATTTTAATATCAAATTATAGAATTGAAGGTCTTTGTTACTGAATTAAATCCGGTAGAAGAAAGTCATCTAAATAGAAGTTATTTTATATGATCAGACCATGCCAGCCTTTTTGCATCAATTGGAAGTAACTTATGATGTAATGGAGGTTAATCTGGGCTGTGAAGGGTTATTCTCTATCTTTGCAGGTTACCAATATTGTGATTTATGTTTACTTTCAAAACCATCCTGTATGCCACGTGATGCGATGGTACCTGAGCTTGGTTTTGGGCGTGTCTTCTCAGTTAGCTTTCCTGTAAGGAAACTGAGGGGAATGCCTTAGCGAGCCTTTCCCGGTCCACTCTACAAATTTTCACCGACGGCTCTCTCATTAATGAGGGAGCTGGGCCGGGTGTCTACTATCCTGAGCCTGATATTGTGATGGAGTACTCACTTGGAAGTCACACCACTGTCTTCCAGGCCGAAGTCTTCGCCATATCAATGGCAGCAAAGTTAGCCCTTGATATGCAAATCAAGGGGAAGGACATTGCCATCCTTTCGAATAGTCAGGTAGCCTTGATGGCTCTGAGTGGCCCTCGGATAACATCTAACTTACTGGGGGATTGCAGGTCGTCTGTGGATAAGTTGTGTATCCACAACAAGGTGTCCCCTCTGGGTTCCTGGTCACATGGAGATCATTTGAAATGAAAGGGCTGACTGTAGGCGTTGCCACCTCGAGTATCGGGCCTCTCATCAAAGCGGATGTTCATAGAAAGCATCAGTAGAGATGAACGAACCTGAGTCCTTGCAGGTGCAAAAAAATATTTTGATTGACTCAATAGGGATATCTCCGATTTTCTCATGGGGGCTGGAACGGACGCAATGTAGAGCTGTGTTTGGCATCATCACCGGCCACAGCTCGCTTTATACACATCTTACAAGGATGGAAGTTGTTGACATCCCCGAGTGTCTGTCCTGCCGGAAGGAGAGCATGAAACAACCGAACACTTTTTGTGTGCGTGTCCGGCCTTCGCCCGGAGCAGATTGGATACTCTAGAGTCTGCCATTCTATCTGTGGATGAGCTGAAAAACCTACCTCACCAAGACCTGATGCGCTTCATTAAGAGGACAAGAAGGTTTTGGTGAATGGGCTTCTAGCAGGATAGTACAATGCGCCGCTAAGGCCTCCGTGCTTGGGATGGGGTCTCATGTCCTTTGCAATCTTTTCCGATTAGTTAACTCAATCTTATCTAATAACTAATTTTTATGACAAATCCCTTGCACTTTATCCAGTGGGAAATAAAACTTTTTTTTATATATGATAGACAAAATTTAATCTTCGGAATGCCTTCATCTTCTACTCTCTTTCTCGCTCCTAAATACATACAGTGAAGAAAAGTAAGGATAATAAGTAATAACTTAACAAATTTAATTACCTTGAGCGACATAACGTTGCAAACGCCATTACACATTTCATGACTTTTTAATTGCATCCCACCATAATTGGCTCCTTAACAATATTCAACTTTTCTGTTTTCTAAAACAAAATAAAAAATAAAATAAAATAAAAAATTGACTGGCGACTGCATTAATTTAAAAGTTTTCCCAAAGCAAACAAATTATCCCATAAATAGAGGCAACAAAATTGTATGAAAATTTTCAAACACCTATTGTATGTAGGTAGGTAGGTAGGTACCTGCCAACAAGTCTCAGCATGACTCGCTTTTTGTAGGAGGTCTGGTTAGAGCTGTCATGACGGTCTTCACTACTGTAAACCCCGTATGCCAGGAGTAAGTATATAACATAGGAGCGCACACTAAATGCAATTTATGTTATTGCATAAATCCACTTTAGCCTTCTCTTAGGTATAATACTGCTAAGAAAGGGATAAATAAAAACTGTAACAAAAACTAGACATGTTTACGGACATGAGCAAGAAATTTAGCAAGTTGGTCGATCTTCTAGGACTGACTATAATATTGGCTACCAGTAACTATTATATATGTATGTAGCAAGTAAGGAGGAAATTTCACTCACAAAGATTGTATCAGATTAATATGGATTTGGTGGATTTAAGTGTTGACATTGCATGCCTACACACAGTTCAGTCAACATATCCGGGTGCATTCAGTTACTTTAGATTTTATCAGATTACTGCCATATTTATACTACAAATCCTTCCTTCAGTTAGTGTAGCATAACTTTTTTTTATATATATATATATATTAAGCCTTTTAAGATTACCAGCGGAATTAATGGAATAAAAATATTCTATATTCCACAGTCAGCAAAACGTAAAGGGAAGATATTAGATCTTATGATTTTAA
This sequence comes from Dioctria rufipes, assembly GCA_963924295.1. Classification (NCBI taxonomy): domain Eukaryota; kingdom Metazoa; phylum Arthropoda; class Insecta; order Diptera; family Asilidae; genus Dioctria; species Dioctria rufipes. The sequence continues at coordinate 16,660,900 of OZ002745.1, forward strand.
ATCAATGGACTAGGATCATTAAAGATCATAAATTTGTCTTGAGTTGGTGAAAGTTCTTTTACTTTGCGTTAGCTATCAACTAACGAGAGTCGTCTGGCTGTGACTATCCTCCTTCCTTGACTATAAAACTTATTTCAATCGTTGGGGCCTGTGTTATTGTTGTATGGCTTTGTTTAATTGAAATTTATTTTATGGCGAGTATTGAATGGATTTTTATTATTCATTTGTATCAGAATCTTTTGATTTGCAAGGCTTGGGATTTCTCATTGACTTTTTGGGAATTCAACAAAGTTTCAAATTTCCTTAAAGTAATTCCAAAGAAATCGTTATTTTGATCAAGTATCCTTTTTAAAACCTAACCAATTAAGGCATTCTCGAAGATATTCAATTTTTTTTTTTATTCTTCATATTGTTCAGCTCATTAGCTGATATTTCTTTTTCTCATTTTTTTGTTAAATTTTTTAATAGGACTTCATTCAATTGTTCTTATATTCGATACAAAAAAAATTGTGCATATCGAGTCGAGATTTAAATTTTAAATCGAGGAGTTCCTAAGGACTCATAATTGGGGCCCCTGGTCTTTTTTTTTTTTTATATACATATATGTTTTACCTGATGTATCCAAATTTATATGCAGACGATGTATAAATTGACTTTGATTGTGTTTTGTAATATTGTTATGTTTATGAAGAGCTATGTAGTAGAGTCATTATCGGCAACAGTTCTTTGTTCAACAAACTGATTATAAAACTTTTATTAACAGTAATCAAAAAAAAAAACCCCATTTCTCTACTCTCTTATACATTTTTAGTTTTATCTTTCGGCAAGCAACCTTTTGTTGTTGCGGTTAGTTGATTAAAATACCTCAAGTGAATGTAAAATGGCTAGAAAATAATTTCATGCATACTTCCCATATAAGTTCTTAAGCACATATGTACTCTCGTATATACCACAGATATCAGGCATAAATTATTTCCCTCAGTGATTGCTGATTTTGCTACTCAGAAAACGTCGCGCATGGCAAATTCTCATGGAATTTTTTCAGAAATTTCCATGAAAAATTCAACGATCTTTTACCATGAGTTTGCCTTCCTTTTCGGAAGATCAGTTTTTGCGGTTTTGGAATTTTATTTTATACCTTATTTGAAAGTAACAAAAGGGCAGTCGTCGAGTTTTACATTGTTTGTTCGATCCTTACGAGTGTGTTACCACAAAGATTCCGACTTTGAAGGGTTTTCCATAATTCAAAAGTGACCATTAGCATTGTGTCACGATCATTGCTGGCAAGAATTACAAAACTGATGGCCATGGAGTAAATTATTGAATTCATTCTGCTTGCTTATGTTGACCCAACGACATACAATCTGTATTTCCTTGGCAATTGGAAATTGTTGGCCACAAAGGAAATGCAATTTACACTGACAATTGCTTCAGGGGTTCATTTTTATGATAATGTTCGTTTTAATTTGGTGTTTTATTGCTTACTTTTCGTGATTTCCATTTTTTTAAATTTGTTTTATAGTTACATGCAGACATAAAAATAGAATTGGTGACTATTTTCATTGAACAGAAATAGGTCTGATTCTAGAATATCAGAGCATCTGCCTTGTCACAACTGTTCCTCAAAGCTAGCTAAAACATTTTTAGTGAGGCAATTTGTTTTATATATGTATTTCACGTTTTCTTATTAAAAGTAAGGTTGTGGTGTCATTTGAAGTGTTAAGATTATAAAAACCAAAAGTTATTCGTTGACTTGTCGAATGACTTTGAAGACAAGCCTACATATCAATTCGTAGGTCGTACCAAAAATGAATTAACTTTAAATTAAGCTAAGGATTTGAGGGTTTAGTAGTACTCTCTTGGGGCTTCCACGTTCAACAGAACATACCAAAATCGTCGACGTACAGAAAAGATAAAATTGTCAGAGGCTCTCGCTTTTTTTTTGTTATTATTCAAGACACGAATCCGTGGTAGCGACTTCATCTGTTTTCATCATCTTCTTTCTATATCCGGCAGAGGTAAGTCCACCTCATTTCACCTATATGAGCGGTGGTGGGGTGATTCAATTCCATCATACACCAATTTTTTCTTTTTGCTATAGAATATCTTTTGTGGCGGCAACTGCTTTTCTGTGTTTGAGCACAAATATTCCGACGATGTTTACATTTAATTCCGCGCTTTTACCTGTATAATTGCAAAAAGGTAAATATTCTGCTTGAATTGTGTATATGCATAGCGGTATTAGGGCGTTTTTATTATTCCAAACGCATCCACTGGAACATAGGACTAAGAAGAAGGAGGAATGAGTGGGGGCAGGGAGATCTTTAGGTTGAGATAAAACTGAACTAGACACAAAGAACAGTTAAGAGTAATACAAATACAAAAATACATTCTATGACAACATCCCATTTAGTCCCAGTAGAAAGTCAGTTTTACAGAAAATGTACGGAAAAAGAAAACGAAATTCTGAGGGCTGCTAAAGCTGTGAAGGTATATAAAATTTGTAATTCTTTGCTCGCGTGATTACCTACATATATAGCCCAAAAAAGTTTGTCTTAAAAACGTGTCTAGGAAAAGACTATCTACTTGACTTAATGGCCTTGTTGAAGATCTACAGTATCTCTGCCCACAGTGGTCATATTTTTAACACGTTCCCGAATAGTTTTCTACATAAGAATAAGAAAAAAAAAACTTTCAAGACCACTTCTATCTCATAAAGAGTCCATTGGACTTTACCGCCACAAGAAATTTCTTACTAAGCTCAAAACTAATAAAAGCCGTTGGCCTGGTGGCACTTCCGCCTACTTTACCAACTTTTTTTTTTTTTAATTAGTTTCACCTGAATTTGCTGTGAAACCGAAAAAGGAAATGCACTTTGTTGGACACCTTTAGGCTTTGTTGACGCGTCTTATTTTTCTTTACAATTCATTTCACGGGAGATAAGTATTTAGGTCGACAACCTCTGGAATCGGATGAATTTATAACAAAGAAAATGTAAGGTTTCCCTCCCACCTAGAACGTTTAATAAAAATATGGAATTTTTTGTATTTAGTATGAGGTTTTTTTAATAAGTATTCTAAAATCACATGTTTCCTAATAAATTTTCTGAAATTAATATCTCTTAATGGTTACACACAGAATGTTTGAATCTTTGCTCTATTAATTGGAGAAGTATTAGAAGATAAAAGAAATAGATGAGGTTAGAAGTTGGTTAGCGAGGAGTATAATAAATACCACGCAGTATTTATTAGCGAAACCTGATTATATAGAGACTATCTGTTTAAATTAATATCTATTCAAAGCTATCGTGTATTTCGAAATGATAGGAAGAGTTCTGTAGGTGGGATTGTAGCGTTATAATATCATGTAAGAGACTGCTTCAAGAATTATCGTCTTTCGTCAGTCTGCTAACGAAGAAATACGAGTGTTTTGTTGTAAACTGAGAAATAAACTGTCTCGGTTTCATATTGTCTACTTCATAGTTTTAGAAATAGGATTACAAATGGTTTGAGGTATTCAAATGTTATACTAGATGGAGACGTCACAATTAGACCGTTATCCGATATCTTGATTTGATGCGAACTCAAGTACTTCCTTGCTCAATTTAGCCTTATTACTGATGTCAGTGAAATTTTATTATACAGTCAACTGTATATATTATTGGGTCTATTAAAATTCAGTGCAGACATACGGGATAAAAAAGACATATAATTACATTCTTCAGAGTTATAGACAAATAGTATCGACTATTTTTCATACTATCCAAGAGTCTGATGTACGTTAGTTGGTGGAGTTAAAACTTGCCAAAGTGAGATAACAGAATTAATGGAAAATAAATCAACAACAATTTTCACTTGCTTGGAAGCCCAAAAAAATAAAAATCCCTTTTCACAAACTCTACAGAAATTAACATAATAACAAAACTTTATTAAGATATGCATATAAAACAAAAAAAATCAGTTACAAACATGTTTTTCATTAATGCTTATAAAAACTAAACTCTGGTAAAAATTAAATTTTTCTTCTCACCACTTAACACTCATTTTAATTTTCGCAAAGCCAAGCAGTGTATGGGCAGCGCAAAGTTGCGCGTTTGCATTTCAAGCATTATATTTGCACAGAGCGTGCAGTGCATCGATTGGCGAAAGAAATAACGAACAATATTCCTGAAACTCTGATCTGCATTGGTTCGACCAAAATTGACGCGAATTCCCCAACAATACGGGGTACATTTGAACCCCAAATCAGATATCGTTGACGGCTCTTAAAGCGCATTGTTCTGTCTTGGAAGTGGACGAGTTCATGACAACGAAGTTGTGCGCCAATTGTTTTGAGCTGCCGAGGACGTCGAGGTCTCCACATCAGTATCAGTTTTGCCCAAAATGTGATATCACGTGGAACCGAGACGACAACGCCGGCTTGAACATTTTGAAAAATGGTCTTGCACGTAAATTTTGCACGAACTGCTACCCTTTAGCAAGGGATGGCTGCATATATGCTGAGGCATATTATGCAACCAAGACTTCTTCGAGAAGTTTAAACTGGACAGCGGCGGGATTTCTCTATGCATATATATATGGGATAATTTCTCAAAGCTCATTCAGCTTATACAGTCAGATTAGCCCTTATACCTTGTATGGGTTAGGCAATATTTCTTTCAGATTTATAGAAATGATGAATAATTCATGATATCCTCTTTTACCTACATAACATAACATTTATTAGAGGCGATAGTATACAAGATTACAATCTTTTATTATACCTAAAAATAATTGGACTAAACGTGGAGGAAAAGCTATAAACAATTCAGAAGTAACTTATGATAATAATAATAAATAAATAAATATTGCGCTTAAAATGACAAATTAAAAACTGAGTAACAAAAACAAGTTATAATGAACTACAAAAACAGAATACTAGACACTAGAATTAGATACTAACAAATGCCATAGAAAAACAAAAACAAAAAGAAAACTACAATAATTCACGATAGTACTCTGCTGTGAGAAGTGATCCGGACAAGACAATCAAGTAAATTTACGGGCGTCTAATTAAGAAATGTGCATCAACGAGGCTTTTAAAGGAATTGACAGTACGTGCGTGCTGGATACTAGATGGGAGAGCATTCCAAGAGCGCGCAGTCTGGACAAGATAAGAGCCCGCCATGACAAGCCTAGTAAAACGAGGAAAAATAATGTTCCTGTTTCTATGTGAATTAGTGAAATTTAACATTTCTCTAAGGTAGTATGTATGGTTCATTATTTTTTTGCAGGTTAAAAGAGAACACTAACGCTCTTTTCTTGAGATATGTAGTAAGCGGGCAGCCCACCAGCTGATCGCGGTAAGGTGAGACATGGTCATATCTGCGAAGTCCGAAGATGAAACGTAAGCAATCTTTGAACGCGACCTCCATTTTACGGGTACAAACACTATCAAGTCGAGGGAAAATTAAACTTCGCATGTGAAGTACGGCAGAATAAGTGTCTTAACCAGATTTAATCGAGTTGCTTGTGGCAAAATACTGGCTGAGAGCCAGAGCCTTCGAAGTCCGGAGTAAATTTTACTAATTTTTGATTTAGTATTGTCACAGCAGCACATATTTTGGTTCAACACAATACGTTCATGAAAGAAACTAAGGCATGTAAGGAAAAATTGAAAAATAAAAAAATAAATTATTGAAAATAAATAAATAATAAATAAATATATATATCTAACTAATAAAATTCAATCTAATCTAATTAAAAGAAAAACTAGAATTAAAATTAAAAATGAGTAGTAACCTAATTATTAGAGAAAACAATGCGTGAGAACTAATTTAATCATAACAAAGCTCCATCAAGGTCCGCATCGACGGTATTAGAAACCCGTGAGGCATCAATTGAAACATACCATATGAAAATTTGCTACGGTCTTTCCAAATCATAAAAAGCACACTCCCAAATTTATATTTGATTTTTATTCAATCGGTAATCTTTTGCTTGCTATCAAAACTCCTTCTAGAGAGGTATACAGACAAGCAGACAATTTCCTATTTGGAGAAACATCACCTTGTTTGTTTATATATATTGCTGCAAGATTGCTTTGATAGCGGTTGCTACAGATGTCAGAACTACTTTGAATAAAAATCATTTCTGCTCTCTTTAGTCTACAGCTACACTCATATTAAAAGCCACTTGTCTAATAGCTTACAGCTAAAATTAATACTAATTTGTCTGATGTTTTATCCGTTTACATAGGTGTCACTCAGCGATTTATACTAGGTCCTCTTCTTTTGTTTTTTTTTTTTGTTTATAAATGATTAATTGAGTTCGATTGAAAATGTATGTTAGGATTCCCTTGTATGCAGATGATGTGCAATATTAAACTTTAGGATTTTTCGATGATTGCCAAAACCTAAAGTGCTATGAACAGGTTTATGTCTCTACGTGTTAAATTAGTAAGAGTTCCATATGGGAGCCGAAAGTAAATATGTATATTCTAAAATGGACGACAGTGCCGATTTATCTTTGGTACACATATAGCTAGGTTTGAACATGTAATTCCTTATGAAACATGATTAATGGGATACTCCTTTGATATCTATTTGAACTTAAAATACAACAGCTATTTCAGATTACGCTTTCCTCACGTATTCTTAACCTTATTTTCTTTGGTTGTTTCATTAAATTAATAATAGGATGCTTTTTGTCTTACTCAGGTTTTGGACGTCTTCGTGAATTGTGTCAATGTCTTCAATTTTCTAAATTAAATTTACTGAATTATCAGCCAGGAAAATCTAGCAATTTATCAAAAAGATTGTATAAATCTTGCATACTAAAAATGTTGAAAATAAAAATAAATTGAATTGAATTGAATTCTCTTGGAAAATATATGTATTTACTCCTAGATAAAATATTCAGAGACACAACATGTCGAAAAGGCAAAGCCACCATAACCTTGGGCCTTGGCAGAGAGTTCAAGCACTCGCAGAAAATACTTTTGCGGTCGTCTCGAATAAACCGCATGTAATTTAAGCGCTTATTAAAACTGACAGAAACAATATTTTTCATATTTAGGATAGACGCGCCAATTTACAATTTACCGCGGTCTCACATGATTCGGAAATCGAAAACGGTGAAAGTTTCTCTGGTCTGTACGAAAATTACCCTTTCGGTATTCTACTAGTGTTACTTTGTTTTTTTTTTTTTTTTTTGTATTGCTTCGCTACTTTGTTTCTGCCCTAAAGATTTTATAGACGATTTTGCTCATTGTAGAAAGTGCTCATTTGTCCAACAGTTCCCTTGACATTTGAGTTTACCAGAAGTTTTAATGAAATCGTAAAAGATCTCAAGTTAATTTCCATTGAAGCATACAAGTTTCAGTTATTGAACTTTAGTAATGGTGGCGGATATTGTATTGTTTCAACTACGGTATAGTTATAGTTACCGGTATGTAGTAAAAATACACCGAACTTAATCGACCTTTTTCAAAGTACTAAATAAATACTTGTGAGAATATATACATACATACATACATATTATAAGCAGTTACTTGAGAATGAATCAATGGAGATGGTGTCTGCTTTATTGCAATTGTTTCATGGATCAATACACTTAGAGCGGTACATACGTGTATGGGAACAAATGGTCACACCCATGCTAGTAAGTAACTAGATAAAAAAAAACATATGAATTGAATCATTATCGCAAGGTCGGTTCGGTTTTTTATTAAAGACTCAATGGCGCTCAATATTGACCATCATTGCCACACTTTCCATCTCTTAATGTAATCAGTTCACAAAATTTTACAGCCTTCTTTGCCTATTTTAGACCACTTTAGATCTATGAGTTGGTTTTTTTTCTTTCCTTTCTTTTGATTTTATTGCTTGCTAGACTGAATGCAAATGAATGCAACTTTCGAACAATAGAAGTCGCATTATTCAGAAAATAAGAGTGCTAGCTGCTGTCGACGATGACAGTCGGTGAATTACCAAAAATGTGACAGTGATTTAGGTCTTTTGCAAATATCATTCGGATCACGATGAACTTGTTCGAAATGTTTGTCAGCTCACAGTTCTCCGATGAGTAATTGCTTCTCTTCTCTTCTGTTTATCATTCGGATTATATTGTGTCCAAGTGGTTGAGAAGTGTTAAATGCTCCTCGAATACGTGAACTGTTTCTAGATATAGTATTCGACTAAAATAGTCACCACCATCACCAAGCACCGGAATTAGGTTGGTTGGTAAATATGAGTATACGAGGGTAATGGCATCACGAAGTCAATCGTCCAATTAAACGAGGGAAAACATCGGCAATAAGAAAACGATGTACGTGCCAAGATTAGATAGAAAAATGATGAAAAAGTGGATCCGAATGTGGTTTAGAAGCGGATCTAATATTTCTTCTCTGAGAGGAGTAATTCTTTTGAATTATCGTTTTAAACCGATGGCGCTTTGTTGATAATACTTATATTGATTTGTTGATTCTAGTCAATGGAAAGTCATTAGATATTATTGACTTGCTATGATGAGTCTACTGTGTGTGATTTATGATTAGAGAATTTTCCTGTTATTCTTGGTATATTTAGTAAATGTGACTTACGAGGAAAACATGGCGATAAGAAATTGATGCCGAGTCTAAAAGTCCCACTGAGAACATTTCCCTAAACTAAATTTCTGTGTGTATGAACTGTTCTCAAAATGCCATTATCGAAGGTGAAGCATTATTACAAATTACAACGAATATGTGCCGGTCTATAAAAATTACTCAGAGATTCATGTTGATCGCTTCATCCGTTTAAGCTGTAGAGCGCGCCGCGCACTGAAAAATTTTGTTCCCAGAAAAACGCATTTAAAGTTTAACATTATAAAAAAATTTTGACAACTTACTTCAGCTATTCCAGCCCTTCTTCTTCCTACAAGAACTGATTGTGCTGAATCTGAAGGTTGAAGCCCTGGTCACACCGCGAGTGGCGCGGTGGCACGCGGCAAAATAAAATGTTCCTCAGGTGGCGAGAAAAGGTCCCCCAAGAAGCGCGCTCCGAGCGCCTTAGCTACCTGCTTTCCACGGTTCCGCTCTTAACAGGCAGTGATTCTAAAATACTTCATATGAAAATATCATTTTACCCACGTGTTCTAAACACTGGATGAAAATTATCTAAAAAAAGTCGAATTTTTCATCGTCATGAACGGTAACGTAGCCTTAAGGTAAATTCAGATAATAATAATATAAATAGCACAGGGAATACCTCCTATAACGCAATATTGCATTGTATTGACCAGAAGGGAAGTAGGGAAAATTCTAGTATCATAGTTCGCCACTTTTTTTTTTTTTACAAAAAATTCAATAACAGCAACAATGTTATGTCTATTGCACTGCATTTATCCTTAGATTTTATTTTTTTAATTAAACAATATTCTGCAGTTGAGCATATTCGAATCCGGAGTCCTAGAAACTCGCGAAATTATACAACAGTTGCAAGAAGTTCGCGTCATAAAGAGTGTGGCCAATATAATTCTCCCCATTCGAAACTGTTCTGGTTTGGGCGTATACAAAGTGACATACGGTTCCTTTTCAGATAATTTTTAGGATTCAAGATAGGCCCCTAATTTACAAAAAGTTTGCAAACTGTGTGTTATAGTTTAGTTAGTTTCAGTCTCTAATGAATGTTTCATAAGAGATCTCTGTCCAAAGATATATTTCTAGTAAGAAGCTAGTTTTAATAATATCACTATCGAAGTAATAATAGTTACTTACTTAATTTGGAGAATTTTATTTCTCTATTAATTCGCATTTCTTTCATTTTACCAGATAAAGACAAAAAACCAACTAATATAAACTCCATACTGGTAGAATCCCTGGCCTATTATTCAAGTTATGGGATCTATATGGGGATGCTCAGAAAACAGATATCATCATCGTAATCTACACCATTAAGACGATTCATCGCAGTTGTTATGCAGTTTTCCTGGCAGGGACATTACTAATGACTAGAAGAAAGTAAATTTCTCCAAATTTCACAAGAAAAATCAATGGCTTAATTAAAATCGTTAAGATCCATCGACTGAAATTAATTGCAAATAAAACACACTCCTTCAGATGGAACGTTAAGAAATTATTTTAATTAGAATCGCAAATTGTTTTAATGGCAGAGAAAACTTTTTTTCTTCTTCTTTATTATTACAATTTCCCCTCCCTTCTTCTATGAATTTAAACTATCTTTCTCTTTTTCTCTCTGGAAGGCGTTTATACTATACAAGAACCGACTGACCCAGCTCCAAGACAATGGATCCTTAAGATAAATTATACCCAAATTAGCATTTATAAGCCATTGAGAACTTTTACTTTTTGTCTAGCGATTATCCATCAAGAAATCGCTATTTGTGCTGTGTTTTTTTTTCTGCTTTTATTTTGTTTTTATTTCTGTTTCATTTCCTCCCACTTAGCATTTTTGCCCTTTTATCTTTGTCCAAATAAAATTTACAAATCGTCAACAACGATGAAACTTAAGAAGGCTGGGGACAATAGGTCGTAAAAATCATTGGAACTGCTATGACAGGTCGACGTCATAAATACTTCTTATACACGCTGGTTAGATGAAAGCATATCGCTTCCTCTTAGCACTGATTTACTTCAGGTGTTTCAAATGATAGTATTCCTCCATCGATGGCAACTTGTTTTACCTTTTGAAGGTGCAGCGTGATTTCGTCAAATCAATTAAAGGCGCAGCATTTTAATGCAACTGCCTCTGCAAGCGCTAGATACATTTGAACAGACCAGCGAACTCCTACTAAGGAACCGGTAACATATGAAGGCATTTCCCAACAGCTTTGATGTAAACCTGAACTTATCCAGTTATTTTAATTATTTTTATTTCTTAAATTTCGTACGACATACGATAATCAATCAAACTGCAGTTGTTATCGGTAAAACTCAAAGGTGTGGTTATAGTTGGTCGGTCAATGATGAGACTTAGTATAAGAGTACAAAAATCTATATGCTCTATGAAAAATTCAAAGTTACGATACAACTTCTTCTTGTTATCCAACAATTCTGGGTGGTTCAATGGACCTCCGCTAAATGACTGCTTCTAGCAAAAGAAGAAGAAAAAAAACTTTTATTTTTGTAAGCGACAGCTTTCACTGGAAGTTTTCCTCATTTTCATCTGCCATTCATTCAACTCAATTAAATTAATTTTAAAGTATTGAAACTTCGTTGTGCAATAGGCAGGAAATCAGGGAAAATACATATTAGCGACTTAGCGCGCCGGCTGGCATGTAATCAAATCAAGTAATTACGTAAAATATTGCGGTGATTATATAGAGGATAAGAGACTCGTTTGAAGGGCACATCGAAAATGGCTTCATTCGATTTTATTTAATACATCAACGTCAAAAGTTAATCACTCACGCACTTATGTCCTTACCTATATATAGCCATGTTCTTCGTGTCTTATTAATTGATTTTTATATTGGTTGACCCTAATCAGAAACAAGGTAAATCAAAAGTTTCGAATTTCCTTAGCAGCGTTAATGGTTAATTTAGAAAAGCCTTGATCCTTGGACTAATTTAGTCTAGTTTCTATGAAATTAATAGTTTGCTGAAAGAAATTTTTAATGTTTGCGCATAAATATGATGTTTTTGCTTTAGTGTGGAGCTGCATGTTTAATGTCCTTACCTTGCTTGCTGAAGATATCAAAACGCAAGCTTTGCTAATTTTATCTAGTTGCTGTAAATTTTATGATTGTTTTTGGATCAAAAAGTAAGTGTTAGTGCGTTTAAGTGTTATTTTGACGGAATTCAGTGAATATAATTGTGTATTCTCTTGCCCAAGCCGATTTTCTTGTCTGGGATTATATGTGCCAACAGTACTTTTTACTTTATCCTATCGCAACCTATTTTTTGTCCATTTATTCAGGGTTATTACCATTCGTACGGAAATTCAAGCAAAAATATCCCATGCAAAGCACATTCGATGTGTGAAACAGCAGTTGGAGGAATCTTCGTCAAAATATGAGGATTTTTCGCCTACACAATCCACATATACTCCCAGCAAAGATGACGGCTCGCCCCAATCTAAATTGGTAGAAAGTGATGCAGGGCAGGAAGAATACGTTAGGATCGACAAACACTTAGAGAATAATTCTTTGGACGTTCCCACACTACCTAGAGCAATGACTGAGCTCGACTGAGCTTCCTAAGGGGAGTAAAGTGCACCGAAATTTTCCTCCTAGTTTCGAAATTCCACTTTTGAAAAACCTTAAAAGATTATTGAGACATATTATGCCAAGCGATTTTCCAAAAACCAAAAGCACAAATATTAAAAAAAATAGTTTTTTTTTTACCTATTTTCCTTATATATATGTTAATTCTGTCCATATAATAATAATCTTAAGTTACAGACAGTTAACACATAGGGTGTAATAGGTCACATTAAAGAGGAGAGTCTCCAGCTTACAGTTTTTATAAAAAAAAAGTAATGTTAACGACCTTGTTGCAAAAATAATAGAGGTTAAATTAAAAAAAAAGGTAAGAAAATCCGAAATTTTTAGTTTAGACAACCATAATTCCTGATGGGAGAGGGGTATGGGGCTAATTGAGCAGTCGTTGAAAAGGCCATGAAGTTCTGCATACAATGAGCTCTTAACTGTGACCGTACACCCTATAGATACAGGGTGTTTTGTAAAAGACTAGCTTTTTTTCTTAATCACCCTGTAACTCATAAACGGTTGATATGCCCCCCCCCCCCTGCCATACAATTTTTGGTTCGTCTAGGTGAGTACTATCACCTCCCGCTCTATTGACCTCCTAGTGGGAGACACCCTGTATAGCAAAAGCTAAAAAATGTTCTAATTTGTTATTTCATCACACAACCCATTAATTTTAGTCTTGGTTTGACTCATCAACAGGTCCCAAATAGCGAAATTGGGTGATTTGAAAAACAAATGAAAAAATGAAAAAAGAAGAAAGAAATGAAAAGTTTGAGAAAAAGAGAAAAAAAACAATATTTTTTTTTAATTTTATTTATTAAAAAAATTAAAAAAATTTTTTTTAAAGAAACAGATTCATTCGAAGCGAATCGAACCTGTATACGCCACGCAGTGGGCTGAAAAATAAAGAAGAAAAGGAAGAAGAAGAAGCGTTTCGTGTCAGCAGAAAACCTTACACTCATCGGTGTAGCTTGGTTTTCTGCGTGCTGCAGACGCTTGAAAATAGGACAAACTGATCTCTTCTCATATAAACTCAGAATAAATTCTGGGTGTGAATTATATGAGGAAAAAACACTCCTATACCTATACTCTATTTTTCTCAAACTTTTCATTTCTTTCTTCTTTTTTCATTTTTTCATTTGTTTTTCAAATCACCCAATTTCGCTATTTGGGACCTGTTGATGAGTCAAACCAAGACTTGAAACTTGTCACCAAAAAATTAATGGGTTGTGTGATGAAATAACAAATTAGAACATTTTTTAGCTTTTGCTATATACCGGAGAATCCCAAAAAATTCTTTCTTGAACAAAATTAAGTGTAACCCGGTAAAAAGTCCAAAAGAGTAATCTTTTTTATTTATAAACTATAATGATTCAGTTACAATTCAATAAAAAACAATAACAATAAATTATAATAAGTGTGCGTGCCCTAAAATGAAATTTCCATAAATAACATATAATTTTCTATTTTTGACAAAATTCTCAAATCGTTCCATAATAATAAAAACTGACCAGCCTACACACCCGCGCATCAACCATATTCGTACAAAGAAACGAAAAAAAAAAAGAGAAATAAAAACATAAACAAAATGTTAAAAGCAAAAGCCAACCGGGGGAAAAAAAACTTCAGTCGTGACGTGGTGTTATTTGTTACCTCCACTCTTAGTTGAATGTAAAATTATACAGAAAATTGTGTAAAAACAGACAACTATGAACCTTAGGTGTGGCATGACTCTATTAAATGTCTTTAAATGTCTCACCACGGAAAGCTTAACCAAACCCAACTGGGCTTGATAGCTGCTGGCCTTTTAAACAACTCTGCTAGCTCTGCACGTATTACTACACAAAAATGTAACTTGCTGCATCCTGCCTGGCCCCTTGGTACCCCTGATTTCGCAATCTAAAATAGGCATGTTCGCTTGATTTCGCTGATTGAATCTCACTCGATACAATAAAGGAGGAAAAAATAAAAATATCTTTGATGTCTAGCAATAATTTAGTGAAGACTTTCACATGGAAAAACTTATAGAATTTCCATTTCTTTCCAGGCGTAATAATAACAACAATAACAACAACAACGAAGCTGGATTTTTACATAGAACAAGTAGGACTCATACAAAAGAAATGCATTCACCTGTGCAAAGTTGTATGCATCATACATTCAATGATTTCACGACCTATAAAATTCACTTACTGCAACCTTAAAAAAAAATAAAAAAAAATAATAATAAAAAGAAACATATTATAAGTGCGAGAAATCATCCAACATCGCTGAAGAGGATACTCATTAATGCCCATCCGTGAACAATTTACAAACAGGCAATTATTAATTCTTTAATATTACTTCACCTCGACTATTTGTCACGGTTATGATACCCGTTACTGGTCTCAATCATGGGATCAGTGCTTCCGATGGGAATCTTTAGACTAGAGCTATCCCGATAGTGATTCTGCGCAGAGCAGAAATAATCTTGATAGTGCATCGACTTTAACTATTCAAGTGAAATCTTAAATTATTATGTTGTTGCAGTTATCTAGCGATTAATCTGATTGATTTAGTCCCAACTATAATGAGGATCGTCCAACCTATTTATGTATGTGTGTATGTGTAAGAGAAGATAGGATTGCAATACAATCACCTCACATGATCGGCTTACTTGCTTACTTAGTATTGAAGAATTTTAGGGAATTATAAGAATTGCACAGTTTTGCAAGACTAATTGGCCGCCAGCAATGAGTAGGAGGTAAAATTTTGTTTTGAATTGATCGCGAAAATATGCACAAGTAGGTACACAAGGACTGAGGATCACCTATGATAGTTGATCAGTCAATTATAGCTAGCTACATACATTTGATGGCCAATTAGATTTGTATCCATTTACTTTGAATTTAATCTGTGTAATTTTTCGCAATACAGAAAATTTAAAGATCGTAATCACCTTAAACCCGTTAATCTCCTCTCTAAATACCTCGAAGCCAATGAATAGTTATTCTTAAGAAAAGAGAGCAATGGCGCTCCTTTTTATTTTAGCTCTTGTTACTTTCAACTTTTGAAATCATTTTGTTGTAAATACGGAAATATCTTGTAGTAATGATGAAAAATGGGGAGTGTTTCGCTATTTTGTGGAAGAATGAGCAATTCATTAGTTTTGGTAGTTCATCAGATATGGTACGTGTTTCATATTTTTTTAAATCAACCCGTATAAGCTTTGTGAACTTAAAGAAGTAATGAAATCTTAATTTTTATTTTTTTTTTAAGGATGTTTGTTGAACTCTGCATAATTACTACTTTCAGAATTGGGAATACGCTAACACAACTGTCGGTATCATTGATATGAAATTGGTATATTGGACAGCCTAATCTGTTCCTTTTTACTACTTATTCAAATCAAGTAATTATCTGAACTGAGTAATTAGTATTGCATACATCTATAATATTCGTTACTGTTTCTAAATTAGAAAGATCGTGGATCACAGAAAAATAACCTCGTCTAGATGCCTGCCATGATTATACACTTTTACAGCATTGTTCAAAGCTCTCATTCTCAAGGAATTGTACATCCTAATCTATTGTCAGGGAGTTCATACTTGTTCTTGATATTTTATTTTTTAACTGTATTTTTTAAAGGTAATTAATTTATTGCCAATTTCCATGGGACGCATTTTTTGCACTATTCTAGCAGTTTTTGCACTAAGCATGTTCCATGGGATATATGCATATTCTAGAAGAACTGTAACAATTGAACGATGTTAGATCTTAAACCGGCTTTTAGTTTTACCAACACAATAGTAGTGGGCGAATTTTGTAGTAAGTAAGTATGAAAATATAGCAAGTCCAAACCCTTTAAGAGCGATTTATCCTTTCAATAAAATGTGTTTAGTACTTAGCGAAATCTCCACTAATAAAGGACTTATAAATAGAGGCCTTATAAAAGTCAGTATAGGTTACAGAAATTAACGGTTTTAAGGTCAAATCAAAACAACACAATCGGCCTTACAAGATTCCCTTGTACGCTTGTATGATTATTCTCTCAACCGTGTAAAACTGGTTATTAAATATTTCAAAAAATTTTCCTTCATCGATTTTTCTGCATCACTTATAATAATACTCATACTCAACAACAGCAAAATCCAATTTAGAAAAAAAAAAAATATAATTCCCAAATTAGATTAGTTGAAAATAACCTCAGCCATGGTTCTGTTCTTGTTTACACTTCCATTTTACAAAAGTTAGTCTCCCCCCGGTCATTTTTTCTTTCTGGCTTGTTTCTTTTACATAATGTGTTTTACATATGTGTTTGTGTTACTAACTGTAAAGTTATGGTTGCAGGAAACCATCGCTGCAATGTACATAAGTATCATCTTCCCCGACAGACAATCATCACTTCTGAAATTTGACACCCTCCAGACAAAATATTTATACAGTAGCTGCTGCGATTTGAAGGGTTTGTCTCGAGTTACCAGGAAAACAGATGCTTCTAACATTTCCGCACATGCCAACAATTAAAATCTTGGCGTAATTAACTCAGTAGTGCGGTTGTTGCGTCACTATCATCCTGTATAAGGGAAATATAGAATTGAATTTTGTCGTCGTCTTATTATTATTATTATCGAAGTATGAGTTTGTGGTAAACTGGAGAAATGTGTGTACACTTTCTATTTAGGGTGAAATTTCAAATGTTCATCCGGAAATAGTTCAAATCCGGTAGAGAAATTATATAACGGCAGAAATAATAGAATTTACTTATCGTTCAAGATTCACTCAACGTCAGGTTGGAGAGAGAGGGATTTAAAGCGGTTGCATATGCGGATGACATTTGTATCCTGGAAAGTGGTAAATTTCTCTCTGCTATTAGTGAAAGGCTCGAGTATGCGCTACTCAAGCTGGGCAACTGGGCTAACAGGGAAAGAGATGGTGGTAGAATCCGATATATCTATCTTAACGGATGGATCCAAGACGAGTCCGGGCACAGAGGCTGTAGAGTGTACTCCAGAGACTACCAATGGAACGAGTTTTATAGACTGGCGGACAAATGTAGAGTTCGCACGGCACTTCTGCATATACACTGAGAGCCAGGCAGACATCAAGGCGCTGGATGCTATGCTGGTAAAATCAAAATTGGTGCGTTATGCAAGGCCAGCCTGGAGAAATTGACTACACGGCACAAGGTGACCCCATTGTGGATACCTGGTCACAAGTATATTCCAGGCAACCACATGACCAAAAAAGACTCTGCAATGGATAACTCCACAGCGGTAGCTTATGTGAGGATCCCAATCGGAGCTGTAAAAAAGGAGATCATCAGCGGCACCTATCAAAAGACAAGCCTCCGGTGGATCAGCAGGAAAACCTGCCGTATTGCGAGGCAATTGTGGCATGTATATAATAGGAAATGGTCAAGAGAACTCCTTAATGGCAGTGTCATCACGGGTCACTGGGCCGTAGGGGACCATGCTAGAAGGTTGGGTATAGCGGCAAAAACGCGGACGAAATCGAATCCGTCCAACACGTATTTTGCGAGAGTCCCGCTCTGAAGAATAAAAGAGGTAGGCTATTGGGTAGCTACTTCTTTTCCAGTCTAGCGGACCTGCAAAGTAAAGTGTTCAGATGTATCCTGAGATTTCTATGGGAAGCAGGATGGATACAGTGTGGTTTAAAGGTTATCCCATTAGATCAAGGGGCACTATGAACCAACTGGAGGTCTAAGTGATGCTGGCTAGTCTTCGAGCGGTACCGCTCATATCTAACCTAACTAACTTAAGGTTCACTCAAATGTCCTGAGTATATTAAATAAAAAACCGAAGAATTAGAAATTCTATACATAAAAAATTTCTCAGTGTCACCTGGTGGTCGCTAGAAATACAAAATGTGCCAAAACACAAGCAAGAAAATGGAAATTTTTGATATCCTTTGAACAAAACAATTTTAATTAAGTAGTTTTCATCCCAAATTAACTAGGTTATTTAATTATCTTGAGAATTTCTGGTAAATTTTACCATATTTATAACGAAAATGAACATCCACGACTCTGAAGCCCACCCTTGCCACAACCTATAATATACCTATCTTAGGTAATTTGGAACTTGTCTTGAATGTGAATCATTTCAGTCGATTTTTCAAAGGTGACTAATTCGACAAAAATCCATAATTTTTCCCAGTAGTCAGATGTTGACCAGCGTATTTTCGAATGAATTACTTTCAACACGATTATCCGCCAGCTTAGGATACGTGCAGGACAACGCGTAAATAACCACTGAAAGGGGTTCTGCTCGTTGACTTTAAAGAGTGTTCCATCGAAGTGTGTGCAAAACAAAATCGAGTAATCATTGTTCATTGGCTCTACAGAATTTACAGAATTTTTCAGTTATCAAAAAGAACTTAAACTGACAACACAAGTTGAGTTCTGATAGTCTTATAGCACAAGCGCAGAGATATCTCCTTTCACAATTCATTAAAACTTCAATTAGCTGTACTGCGCATATAGTTGATGAGTTCTTGTATCTTATGCTCACCATCGCTTAGATGTGGGTAATACTTCCATAATCGCTTCTGCGCGGAGCTGCTCTCAGCGATCATCTACGCGTTGTGCTGCACGTACTCTTAGGGTCATCGAAAAGGTGAATTTTATAATATGCATATTCACGTAACTACAACAAAACAGTTTTGTTTTATTTAGAATCAATTCGATCTATTTTCTCTTTCTATCGAGTTGACACTATTGAACAGTAAAAGTTAAAAATTGATTCAGTTTGAGAGGTTCATGTTCTGCTACAAAGTGAATTGTTTTTTTTTTTTTTCGTCATTGAGCTCCCGCACGACGCTGATTCTTTCCATTTTCTTCAATTCAGTTTTCAATATTGTGCACACAATATTTCATAAAATGTAAATTTTGTATAAAATAAAAACAAAACACAATGCTCCGAGTAACGATAGGGCCTAGACACTAAAGCATTTAACGTAAGTTAGCCCCTCCATTCTGTTTTCATTCTGTTAGAACTCTTAAGTTATGAAATTTATGTTCTACGTGTAAAAAAAAACCCTTCTACTTGCTGCTTGCACAATGAACCCGAAATGGAAATAATAAATTCATTAAAAGGGGATCACAGGGAAAATTGAATTCAATGTTTACATATACACATGATAGTATATAAAAAAAACAGTAAAAGTCTACAGTCCAGGAGACAACATTTGTGTTTTCTTATGTTTCCATAAAATGGAAAATTGAATTCAGTTTAATGGAGATGTGTCTATTTTCCTTTGCTTGACATGGAGATACAATGTGCACGAGGGAAATTGAAATTGTAAAATTGTAAAAGATTTTATATTGTTTTGCTGTTGTGTTTTTTCTTCTTGTAATAAATAAATGGGCCAATGAGTAGGTAATAATGTCATCAAAGGCTTATTACGTTATTTATTTATTTATTTTTAGTTATTATTTATTGTTATCGATACAATTAAACATTTGAGATTCGCATCTTTTAAATTATGTATGTATAAGTTTAAATAATGTCTGTTATTTATTTTATAATTATTCAAATTACCCTAAACTTTCTGTCAAATTTTATTTCACGTAAATATTCAACTCATAAAAACAATTAGCAGACAATTAAATTTAAATTAAACTCAGACACATACCTTATCTCTCTAATTAAGAATACCATGCGATGATCATTTCTCTCCCTCTTCGATCACCATCGACAAAAAACTCATTTCGACAAATTAAAGGCACTCGAAAAAAAAGTAAAGAAAACTTTTCCCCTGAAGCTCTCATGCCACGAACATCCTCTCTGTTTGCAAATGAATTTGTAATAATTATTATTTTAGTTCAAAATCGATAATTAATCCATTAATTGGCGCCAAGACCAAGTAAATTGACGAGCCTTTCGCCAGTTGAATTTAATTGCTATATCGTCGGCCGTCTTCTCCATTGGTGAATTCTTCCGATCTGCCGGATTTAATTAACGTCCGTTTAGTGTAGAAAAAAAAAAAAAAAACTTGCAAAATAGGCCCAAATCAACGAAAAGTCTTATGTTACATCCACGGAAAGGTATGAGTAGGTGGCTTTCTTCTCTTCTTGTTAGCCTCTAACTTAAATATGTATACATGTGTAGCTACTTCGGACTCTATAAAGTTGTAGTCTCATGCTATTTCATCCAGTGTCGTGACATAAATAACTGCTATCTGAACATTATAGTGAACATGGCCATGTTGACACCCTTCTTCAATTATCAACATCAGCATACCGGCGATGAGACGGATGTATAGAAGGTACCTACCTATCCATAATATCTGATTACTAGACGCATATCAAACCAACATGGTGCCTAGATAGGTGATGTGAAAGCGATTTCTGGTCGACAGCTTAACTTTCATTCAAATGCTTTTCGGTTGCGTTTAATTATTTCGTTCGTTTTGATTAATTACAGGCTGTCCGTAAAGCTTTAAATGACACCCTACAGCAATTTGGCAATTTGGGATATTAGTTGGAAACATTGGGGTTATATTGGATAGACGCTTTTGGTATTTTGTTGCTGTTTAAATGCCCTTTGAATGTTTTTAATATGTTGAAGTTCAATCAGACATTTTTCAGGGTGCAATGATTTACGGGGGTACATGAAAATTCATTTCATTAGGACTTGGTTATACTATAAAACGTTATTTAAGTTATAAGATTAAGGAAATGAGATTGAATGTCTCTCTCTAAACCAAAAATTACAATTTGCATTTAATTGAAACGAAATTGATTTTGTTCAAATCTTTCCAATTGTTGGTCGAATTTTCAGTCAGACCGAAGTTTCTGATTCAATTTAAATTCTTTGAATTTCTTAAAAAATCGCAAAAATTTTCGACAGCAGTTAGAACCTAAAATGTTATCATCATTCAGTGATTCACATAATTCCTGAAGCTTTACAAGATTTAGCCCCATCAATCACCGATATGCCAATAATTTCATAATTTTGTGCGCTATGATTTTCAAATTTATTCCAACTATCAGAAAATATAAGAAATCTCAGATAATTCGTGATCTCAATTTAATAACTATTGATTTGTGTCATTGTCGATTAAATTTAACAAACGGAAATCTCTATATACATATATGTGAAAGATTAACATTCCAAGTAAAGGCAAACTATAGGTAAATAATGGAACTCTGATAATAATTTTTCCTAAGACATGAGTCCCACAAAGCAAAGTATTTGCCAATTTCCAGAACATTTTCACATTCACCCGAAATTTATTGTCCAAACGTGGCTGTCATTATTTATGTGAATTTCGCCCATCAGACCATTTCAGGCAACCTGAGACCATCATAAACTACGAAAACCATTTTTAGTGTCAAAATGAATTATCAAAAGACACTTGAGCTCCTTCCTATATACATATAAGAAGAAAAAGAAGAAGACAACGTGGTTGATCCATAAATATAATAAATGAACCCCAAAGTCAGTACGGTTCAAGTTCGAGAGAAATTTTCAGGTATCTTGTACGTGAACAGGTTTAACAAATTTCCGTATTTGATATTTTGTTTGCGTTGGTGCTGTCGGACCGACCACATAATATTCTCCTTTTTTTTTTTTGCCCCGAAAATTGTTCACACTATTATCGAAAGAAAACACAATTGACTTTCTCTTCTCCCCCATATAATGATGCTGGCTATGGTCATCTCACAAAAGGTAAATTTATTGCTGGTTAATTGCAAATTAGCGCAATGCGTTGTCGGTGTCGTGTAAACATCACAAGAGTGTGTGTACTGAAGGAGAATAAAAGCGAAAATCTTAATTGATTCACGTTTGGATAAACCCCGCATATCGCATTTATCGCGATCCATTTCCTTTCTTTTAGTTTAGACGATATAATCTCTTGTTAGACAAATTTCTCAATAAATTTGCATTTGAAGCTTGAAGGCCTTTCCAAGTCGACATAATTCCCAGTGTCTCGGTTGATGATGGTTTAAAAAGCAATGGCGCTCGCTATACAACAGCAAGAGCACCTCAGAGATCTCTTACTTTGGACGACCGGAAATTTACAATCTTTGCCAATAATTCGCCCGTAAGTGTTTGAACTTGATCACCGACATCAGTTTCTTTTCTGCTCTGTTAAAAGTTGTTCCTCCCACTTATGTTATGAATGCAGCCAACAGTAATAGATCTTACTCTTATAGAGACCGGGCGGGCAGCGCAAATGGTTTTCCTCATTTCCGCTAAAATAGATGTCAAGTTGGGCTTTCTTCTGCATAGAAATTTATTTTTGTTGCGTTCAGATGGTGCTGTAATTGATGAAAAATGGAAAAAAAAATTTGATTTTGTTTATAGAGAATGTGTGAACCCACAGGAGAATATTTTTATTGCTTAACTTTGTTATTGATATTTAAAAGAAAGTTGTTTTTTTTTTGTAGCTGCGCATTGTCATTATGCAGTAATGAATGAACACTTTCAATCTTAGGAATGTGTGTAAGGCGTTTCGTATCAGCAGGAACCAATACTGTTTAGTATGGCGAGCTCCTGCCTGCCGCAGACGCCAAACTAGTCCCGCTTATAGGGATATATTGGCTAAGTTCTAAAGTAAATACGTAGTATTTCGCCTCATATGATTCGTACTCAGAATTTATACTTATGAGGTCTGTGTCTGGTTAGCTGTTTCTTCTGGCGTCTGCGGTAGGCAGGAACTGACCGTATTGAAGAGTATTGGTTCCTGCTGATACGAACGCATTATACACATTGCTATCTGCTCCATCTGCAGGCATTGTAGTGTTAGTTATCAATTTTATTGAAAAAAATTGCATTTTGTAAAAGTCTTCATGACTTTTCTTTTCTTTACTTTCAGTCTTGTCCAATTAGATCAAATAAATTATCAAGCTGCGTCTAGTGTGAAACATTGCGCTCAGTAGAGTTTTACTTACTTCTCTCTAAAGCAGATCAGACTGACCAAACATCTGAGGTTTTGAGGTTTGCTATTTATGGAAACCAGAATTCTTGCCATAGCACAAATTTTTCTAATAATTTGGATAAAACGTGATGAAAACGTATGTGGTATTTTTATTTCTTTTTTTTAAACAAGAAGTAAAGATAAGCGATGGCCAGTGAAAAGTTGGGTATATTGCGATAACGGAGAAAAAAGTGAGAAGTATCTCAAATGCTTTTTGAAAAGTTAAGAAAAGTAATAAGAAAGTTTACAGACATCGTTTAAAATATATTAAAAACGTGTACAGTGTTTCAAAATCACGACATTATGGAACGTGTGTCTATTGAATCAGAATTTTCGTTGTATTTGGCAGTATGCAGTTATAGGTCTTCTATACCTCTACTGTCTTTTGAATCTGTATTTTTTCGGACTTCTAAGTTAGATATATTTAATATAATCCTCCCAACTTAATTTCTCTGAAATTTTAATTATATTTCAGGTAACATACACAAACATATGTATGTTGAGATGAATACATTCAACACATATCCGTTTAATAACAATTAAATATTTCGTTACTGTTTATGTTTTCAAAAGAAGATCTGCCTAATTTTTGTTCTCTCCTTATTTAATGTTTTCGACCCTACTTTTGAGGTGAAAATAAACAATATCAGGCTTCCCAGGTTGAATTGTTGAACGTCATTAACCGAGCTTGAAAGTTTGTTGAATTTTATTTACCTGGGAACGTTCTGACTTGCATATATACTAGTTAGTATACATTTAACATACTACCAGCGACTAACCCGCCTGCTTTCCATTTACCGTGATCAAATTACATTAAAACAAACAGCTATTGGCGTCCCGCCTTCCAGAATCACAAAATAAGCAGATAAATAAAATATTTATTCACTTGTAAAAACAAGCTTTACGTGGCGAGGCTTTGTTGCCATAAGGGGTGTTGTCCACATGCTCGTGCTCTACAGGGTTCACCCGTGTACCGCTGTACATATTATATTATGTATGTATTTATGTTTGACTGTAGGTATAGAATATGAAATTTCCAACTGATGTCGAATATTTTGCAAAAAGCTCAGAAATTTGCTGACCTGCAGGAACTGGAATGGCGAAATAGATAATTCTAGACATATGAAGCACAACAATAAAAAAACAAAATCAAAGTAACCTACCTGCACGAGTATCTGCATCATAATGCATTCAATATTCACCGACAAGTGTACAACAGAACTTAAAAGGTGCACAATAGATACTGATTGCAAAATGCATGCCAATATACAAATATACATATGTATAGATATATAATGTTGAATCTAGAATGGTGGGTGGGTGTAGGTGGTGGGAGCTTCATTATTTTCCAATTTTCACGCTTTTGTGTCAACATTACCGCAAAGCCAGATCTGATTAATGAGAGCCACTTATGCTGTTTTAATTTGAATTTATCGTGTCCAGAAGTCATATGAGAAATGTGTTGAGTTCTATAGATAAGCGCCAAAGAGTATTTTTATTACTGAATTCTTGTTGATTTGGTTGTTTATATTCTTAACGAGATATAGCAAGTTATGCGGAGTTAAATAAGCTTTGATTACAAATTATCTGATTTTTTTTATTTACAGCAAGCAACTCTTCTGTTTTTTTTATATATGGTTGTTTTTAAGCAGATGAGTAGAGCTCCTAACAATTTTGTGATGGCGGCTGATACATATGCCATAGTAATTTCATGCAGCTCAGAAACACTCACAGGAACCTATCTGCCCCTCTTGATGAAGTGGAATATGTACCGTTATTCTAAGTATTCTTCTACTTAGCCCTAATCAGTAATATTATACTTTTGCTTAGAACTTTCTAGTTCCGGTAATCACTATTCTTGGTTTGAATACTATTTGACGTCAATAAATGCTGAGTTGATAATAAAGGCTCAGTTCCAAAAGTGTCCATCATATCTGCGGGCTGTACTTAAGCCTGGAGAAGTCAGCTGAAATCAACAAAATTCTTAATACAATGGATTAATGGAATAGGGTTGAATTCTCGCAAAATTTTAAATACCCAAATTCTTAGTGTTAGGATACTAGCTTAAAAATATTACAAATTTCGAAAAAAAGAATTTCATAAAGTTTCGAATATTAAGAAATGCCGAATTATAATAAGTTTATCATTTGTGAAAATTCTCATTCGATTGATTTCGTATTACTTAAAATATAAAAGAAAAATGAGCAAATGTTTGAGGGGGAGTTTTTCCCTTCATTCCCTCTATCCTGTCATATGTATATCTTAAAATTGAAAAAAAAAATTATTTACTAATAAAATCATTTTTCATTTAAGACCGATAACTCAAAAATCGATCGATTCAATTTCAAATGAACATTTTCAAAAGTTGAGTTGGAAAAATCTTTGTTCAAATTCATATATTGAACTCAACATAGGTGTTTTTGAAAGGTTCTTAGAATTTAAAGAAATTTGTATGTTTTTTTCATATAAAAATCAGTTTTAGGTAAATAATTTAATAATTTTTCCGTTTTTGATCTTTGACGGTCTACTATTAAAATTAGTATTGTTTCAATATTTTGAAAAGCGACTGACTCAGGAAGGAAATATGAGTTGTTTCTGGCAAAGCCATGCAAATGTATCATTGTAGGTTTCGCTATCTTTAAAGAAGTCATATGAGCACAGTTGCCACTTCAGTGTATTTTAGAATGAATGGAATGAAAAGTTATAATTCAATTTATTGGCGATAGAACGCTATAGAGGTAGCTACAATGCAAGATTGTGTAATAAATTTAAGAAAGCAAATGAAATCTTCTCTCTACATGTGAATAAAGTAGATCGTTTACCTTTCATCATCTTTAAGTAAGCAAGCCAATTTATCTCTGCTGTCGTCTCCAAATACCCTCAGACACTACTGAGTCGAATATTTTTCTATTAGACTTGCAGGATTTCATTTACGATAATAAATTGACCTAATTTTTTATTTAATTATTTTATAAGCACACATAGAAACACTGGTATCCAAATTATTTTTATTCTTCGAATTAAATTAAATTAAATTTAATTTAATAAAATGCAATCTATCTGTATACCTTATGAATTGAAGCCACAGAAGAACGCCAGAAATTTCTCTCATTTTTCCAAGCGTTGCATAAATGCAAAATTTCGAAAGCTTTTCCATCAACTGCTGTATATAACATATACATACAGTGCGACATTGTAAAAACAAATAATTTTCCTGCATAAACAATTTTATTGTTGAGCATCATCGTGTGCACGTGTGCTCTCATCTGTGTACATGCCAAAATAAAATTGTATCGATTTTTATTGCATTTTTGTTAAAAAACAAAAAAATACATACAAACCCATACACAAACTTTATTGAACTTTTTGCCGAAATAAACTGAAAATTTCCATTTTACTCATTTCAGTTTGGTCTTCGTCAATTAGACCTATCACTTCTCTCTCAGCTGTGGGCACTGAATGAATCAATACAAGAGTTCCGGGCGATGCTCCAGGAACAGGAGACTCTATCACCACCTTCACCATCACCATCACCATCAGATGCGAATTCAGTATCATCGGATGCCGAAGATGATATACCTCTGTCACTTGGAAAAAGCCAGCTCCCACCATCAGCAATGCAACGGATGCGATCTGCTCCACCACCACCACCTCCGACACGGAAAGCTCCGCAACGGCCAGTCTGATATTTCCTATGGTCGAAGTTCCTTGCCGGATTGAAGTTGACAATTTGCCGAATTTTCAATCCTAGAAAATAAATGCAGCTGCATGTTGTTGTTGTTTTACGGTCGTATGCGCGAATTGTTCCATGAACATGAAATTTTTTTGTTGGTTCATTGTACAAGTTTCTTTATTAGGGTTTACAAGATTATCGACCCTTAACCGACAAATCATTTAAATTTGCAGATACATTTTGAGATCTTTTGTATGACTAACTACTGCAATTAGGAGGAGAAGGAGGAGGAGGATGCAAACTAAGCAAGGAATTTAACCGACTTTTTTTTTTAAGATAATAATTATAAGCGACGCTTTCGATATTAAGGAAAAGTTCTAATGGGAGATAAGTAAAAAGTGTGATGTTGTGTAGATTTAGTAGTCACTTTGCCTGTTAATATTTATACATATGTATGTCATAAATTCTGACAAAAAAAAACGAAAGATTTTCTAGACTAAATGAAAATTTTTGTTAACTCTCGTACTAGGAGAAATGAAAGTTGAAAATGTGTAAAAAATTATTAGCAAATCTGTGTAGTTTTATTAGTGTTCTCGTACAGAAAAATGCAACTAAAATAATATGAAATATAGAACGAAATATTTTTCTTTAACATGACACTTCATTTCCAACATCCTTTTCTTTGATTTTTTTTTTTTTTTTTTTTGTAGCTGGAACTTTGGACGAACATTGAAAAAGAGTAAAGCCATTTCTTTCTTGGAACCCAAATTAGACACATTTATCTATCACGAGGGTTTTAATAGAGTTAAAGAAGAAGCGTTTAAACTGTAAGGCCAAAATATATACTACGATTATTGCAAGTTAGAATAAAGCGCATTCATCAACCTGGATATATATTTTTAATATCATCTAAGTACCATTAAAATATATATATATATTTTTTTATTATATTATTATGCCAAGCTCAGAAGATATCCTATTATGCAAAGCACAGCATGGCAGGAAGGAAAGGAAACAAGGAAAGCATTAGGGGACTTGAAGAGAGTGGCGGAGGTGCTGATATATATTACTCTTAAAAATTTTCGTAGAATGTATGCCGGAGGAAAGATAGAAGATGGTAGACTGTTCCACATTGGCACAGTTCGGAATAAAAAAGGTCTGATGTAGGACTTGTAGAGGAGAAAACTCTTTTTCGGGATTAAATTAAATCTCACGCCAAAATTGTTGATAGTAATTATTTCAGGATTTACACCTTCTTTGCAATGTTGGATTGAAAACGAAGGTAAACAGTTGAAGTCGTCGCTATGTCATCTGAAATTTAGGTTGACTCACTTCTAGCATAATTATGAAGAAGCTGAATTAGATCAAGAAAATCAGTTGTCTAAAACGGTGCTTGGGAGAAATGGAAAATCAATAGGAGGTAATTTATTAATTTATATATAAGAGCTCTAAAGTTCATTTCATCGTGATCGGGCGTTTAATCCTTTCGCTTCGGTTCTTGGAGTAAAGTAGAATTCCAAAAGACTCTTAGTTTTCTAGTCCCTAATTTTTTTTTCCATGAATCACTAGATCTGCAGTCATTTGTATTCGAGCTGAAAGTATCCGGATAATTTACTATCCGGATTATCCGAGATAATTAGGATCCGATTCCTCAAATCCAGATAATCCTAATCCGAACCATCCGTATCCAGACTAAGCAAAAAAGGTCAAAATTTCCTTCAGATTGCATTGTTAAATTGGAAATATCAATATACAGGGTGTTTCCCCTTAGGAGGTCCATAGAGCGGGAGGTGATAGTACTCACCTAGACGAACCAAAAATTGTATGGCAGGGGGGGGGGGCAATATCAACCGTTTAGGAGTTACAGGGTGATTCATAAAAAAAGTTAGGTTTTCACAGAACACCCTGTATCTTAAAAACTACAGGGCATATGGTCACAGTTAAGGGCTCACTGTATGCAGAACTTCATGGCCTTTCCAACGACAGCTCAACCAGCCCCGTACCCCTCAGAAGTTATGAAGGTCTAAACTAAAAATTTCGGATTTTCTTTCCTTTTTTTTTACTTTGACCTCTATTATTTTTGCAAAAAGGTCATTAACATAACTTTTTTTTATAAAAACTGTAAACTAGGGACTCTCCTCTTTAATGTGACCTATTACACCCTATGTGTTAACTGTAGCCGTTAAACAGTTATTAACTCATAACCTATTCAGGTCACACCGAAATTAGACGATATTTTGTAAAATGGCGTGCTAAGGGAACAAATTATCGTTGAGAGAAGGTTTGAAAATAGGTTTTTTTTTTTGTTCTGTGAAAACCTAGCTTTTTTTATGAATCACCCTGTAACTCCTAAACGGTTGATATTGCCCCCCCCCCCCCCTGCCATACAATATTTGGTTCGTCTTGGTGAGTACTATCACCTCCCGCTCTATGGACCTCCTAAGGGGAAACACCCTGTATGTACATATTTTCATCTTCTCACTGAAACAACACAATTTTGAAGCTCTTTTGCTTAATTCGGATCCGAATTCAGGTAATATGGATCCGGATAGTTCGGATCTGGATCCGGATCTCAGGAATCGGATAGTTCGCAGATCCGGGAATCCGCATATCCGGATATTAGGAAATCCGGATCCAATTTTCAGCTGTAATTTGGATATACATATTTTTAATAATTTAAAATATCGTCTTTAATTTCTAAAATCTAGGTAGTCCTAATAGCTAATTCTGAGCCAGTCGGTGCCCATAAATGTTTAATGTTAGCGGTGGATGTCTGCAAATTGGATACAACATGGATTGTGGATTTTATATATTTTGAAGAGAGTCAAATCAATATATGTACGTAGTCTGCCAGACAGTACATAATCGAAATATCTATCTCAGTCATGTGAATGAAGAGAATTCATGAAGAGTGTAGGCAATTGGATCATTCATGGAATATGCTGATTCCAAACAGACAAGGTAAGTGGGTGCATATCTTATTATTTTATGATTTTCTTATTTGTTTGTAATGTGGCATGAGTACACAATAAACTTAAGCCAGCGAAATGAACATTCATAGTATTTTGATCACATTTGCAACAAGTTTTTCTCTGCCACTGGCTTGAACTGTATACATACAACAACAGATATGTAGTTTTCTTTAAAGAAAATTCTGACTATTTACGACAATTTTCGGAAACTTTCCGAAACATTATACCTTACTGTACTACTTTTTTTTCAGACTTGAGCTAAAATCTTCAAGATCTTAAATGATCACCATTAATTATTTATTTATAGATGTGTCCAGAATCATTAACGTCTTATAAAGGAGATGTCGCCACTAGAATTTCGCTTCTTATTTCCAGCTTTAAAACTTTTAATAAAAAAAAAAGTTTCTACCACAATTTTTGCAAGTAGCGACATCTCTTTTGTAAGACGTCAATGATTTTGGGCACATCTATATATAAATAATCAATGTGATCACTTTGGTTTGTTTCTTTGCTAATTTCTGAAACATTGAAACTCAAACTTGCCGATATTGTGATCTTGGAAATTGAACTTCCCACTAAAGTTTCTTCACAGTTCATTATGAGCTTTTTATCGTATTCATCTTTTTATGATATCTCGACAGCGTTTCGCTTTGCATGCTTAATCATTCCGAATAAACTTAAGAAAATGAATTCAGAGTTGCAATCACACAGATTCTTCAATCCAGTATTATGGAGAATAATGACTTCCCTCTAGATCTAATTTACTCAATAATTTTTACGTTTAATTTAATTATTAATTTTTCTGAAATTCTGTTGGCAAAAGTTCATGTTACGCTGCTATCTTGTAAAAAAGATGCTAAACTTTAATTCCACATGAAGCAAGACGATTTTATGGTGAGCGAAAAGTGATCTCTGCTAAAATGTTGCTCTCAACAAAGTTCAGTAAAAATTCATCACTGCTCGCTACCTGGTTTACCAAGAATAGAGCGTATGAGTTGAACAAAAAAATATCCAGTCTCAGCTTGCTGTACACGATCACTTCTCTTTGAACAAAGAGGTGATCTTCAGGTTTCATACTGTTTCGTTTCAAGGTTTATTCCCATAATTCTACTCCACACCATTACCGCGATCCCGCGTCCGCGATCAGATCACTCCAAAGTCGGGGACGGAAAATCCAATCTTTTGATGAATGAAATTTCAGCATAAATTCTCATTGTCAATCCAAGCCACATCTATATAGGGACAAATGCACAGATTACATTGTTCAGGGCAGGTATGAGATGAGGGCTGTGCCTGTGCCTCTGTGGTCTGTGCTATCGAGTGACCGTCGTCGATCGTGGTTATGCGATGAGTATATGAAGAATTACTCTCTAAATTTTTGGCTCTCTTTCACTCCTGTGATCTGAGTCTGATCAACATCAAAGAAACCATCGTGAAGCAAAGAGCATATCTCCTTATTTTTGTTTGTGGTTCGGTCGTGATTGGGCGGCCATTTTCGCGTAAAATACCGAGAATTTCAAGGGATTTCTGTGTGAATTATGCATAAAAGCAGTGAATTTAATTAATAAAATCTTACTAAATCTACAGAGTGTTTTGATCAGATAAAACTGAAATGCCTAGAACTTGTTGTTTTGGGAGAAATCGCGAGATTTATTATTATTTATTGCGGAATTTAGTGACTGTGTGAAGTGAATCGCGATCAGTTCTTTAGTTTTATGGGGAAAGTGGTGAAGTGGCCGAAACTGGTTAGTTTTTGAGGAAAATTATGAATTATGTTAAAAAAAGTAATTGATTAATAGTTTGAAAAGTGACTGGAACAAAATTGGTTAATTATTTATAACTTCCTATTCCGAAACTCTCTGAAGCAATTTAGGAAGTAACTAAAAAGTGATCGCAATTATTTTCTCAAGGTAATTTGGTGGTGTTTAATTTCCTTTTGTGTGAAGCGCAAATTCTTTAACAATAAATTCATCTTCGTTTGCATAAATTGCACTTTTGCATACATTTTTTTTTCCTTTTTCTCTGTAACTTTATACTTTACATAGAGATCTATCGGTCATCTATGGTTATTGATAACTTCTAGTGCTAGAATATCTGTTTAGAGTTGTTGATGTTTATCAATTTT
This sequence comes from Dioctria rufipes, assembly GCA_963924295.1. Lineage (NCBI taxonomy): Eukaryota > Metazoa > Arthropoda > Insecta > Diptera > Asilidae > Dioctria > Dioctria rufipes. The sequence continues at coordinate 16,692,784 of OZ002745.1, forward strand.
GTTTTCTCTTCTACGCATATTCTTTTCTGATCAGATTATGGTTAGTCATGACAATTGCTTTATGTATATGTATTATTTTGAATTTGCAATTCGGAATTTATTAAGTGAGTGAGTGTGAGCTTTAGAAAGCGGTTTACTTATTATATTTTTCATAAAAGATACCTACTTTCATTCTAAAAGTGTCACACTACAATTATAATGTTCTGATTCAGTTTCAACGGAGAGACGGGGATTATGAATTAGTTTTCGTCTAACATATTATAATCGTATTGTTTGTGTTAAATATAAGTGGTATACTGGGTACGAGCAAAAAAATATATAACAAGAAAAAACTTGCATCTAATGGTAATAAAAATTGGCGACAATAACCTTCTAAGTATGCAGCGTATTCAACAGAATCCAAGCACAAAAGGTATTATCAATAAATAGTGCAACAAATTCTGAAGAAAAACTGTCGAGTAAATTCATAGGAAAAAATTAATGGTTTTTTTTCGCTCACCAAAATTAAGCCAGACACTAATTTCCATCATCCCTCTTTTAATTCTCCAAGGCATTGTTATAGAGAAAACCAGCGCTGTCGTTTTTGGTTTTGCGGAGGTAGTACAATTTAATGGTATGGAGTACCTAGTATTTTTTAATTAAAAGTAGTACGGTATAAAAATTTAAAGATTGCTATGTGCTGTTTAAAACAATATTGCATAATATTATTAAAAACATTTATCGAAATTATAGATTAAAAAGTTAGTCCAATAATTAGTGCAAAAAAATATATTTCTTTAATATATTGAAACTTAACAAAAGTAAATAAATTCCTTTTACATTATTTTTAATTCATGCACAGCAAAGTATTAACTTATCTCGGCGACCTAAAAAAACAATAGAATAAAAGAGAATCCAAATATGTAAAGGAGAAAGTGCGTTTGATTTAATTTGTGCGAACTTCCTCTTGATTGGCTCTTCTCCAACGAAAAACACGGCCAGCAAGGTTACAACATATTATTTGTGATATTGGACGGCACCCAATTAGCTGCATTATTTTTTCTTAGTAATTTTTTAACTGTTCTGGTTTTTGTTCTTGATTAGCGCAAGTTGAGAAAATATTCTTTCAGGAGCTGCACTGCTATGCGGAAGACACAGCAGAGAGCTGATGAATTTGCTTAGCTTCGGCAACATTTCTTCAATTAATCCATTTTTCGTACTAAAAAGTTTTAAGATCTAGATTTTTAGGAATTGTAGATTGATTTTTTAAAATTTCTCTATTCAGCATCTATTTCTTCAATTTTATCTTCACCAATTAAATTTAACATTAATCTATGCTAGGCAAGATGCGTTTATACACTCTACAGCATTTAAAATTTTGTCTTTAAAGTCGATCCTGGATGATATTTGTTTACAAAGATGTAAATAATAATTTCTGCATGTTTTTTCACCTCATTGACTTCTATTTCGGGAAAGACTCCGCTGCTTATTAGTATTTCTGCTCGGCCACCTGTGTAAACATCTGTTATAATTTTAAAACACTTTTCGTCATCAAAATCAATTCCATTTAAGTTTTCGTCATTTATGTAATCTGCTTTAAGAAAATTGTTTAATGTCGTCTTATAATACGCTTCTATTGATAGTAATAATATATGAATGCGTGAAGATTCGGATTGGAACTCAAGATTTATTTTATTAGTAATATTAAGAATATATGCTAGAAATAAAAGATAGAACTTATTCGTGTCATTCATGACCGAGTTTACTTTATGAATAAAATCAGAATTATTTTCTGAATCATTTTCAAATGAAAGATAAAGAAAAAAAGATTTTGTGAGTTTCAACATTAAGTTATCTTCAAACTTTTTAAATTATCCTTGTCTTTTTGGGCTATGAAAGAAATACAAATAAATATTGCCTGCTAGGATTTCGATATATTTTGGTATCATTTATGCTGTCGCGAAAGAACACAGGTGCAAAGAGTGGCAAATACAGCCGAATGTGTATAAATAGGATTATTTTCCAAGAATAATATCTTAACCCACTTTTCTTCCTAACCATCACTGAGGCGTTATCGCTTGCAAATCTAATCAGATGTGCAGATAGAACCATAAATGGAGTGTGCGTTGCAGTTCTCCAATTGAATCAAAACAACAAATCTATCTATAACTTTGGAGCTTATGAAATCAAAATATCTGACTACCAAAGTTAAACATTTCGCACTACTAATATCTGTTGTCTCATAAATTATTAGCGATAACTTTTACTTAGACTAAATTCTTATTCGCTTCCTTTTTTTAATAAAAAAATATTTTTCTATTTTTCTCAATTTTTTTCATTTTTTCTCTTCTTTTCTTTGCTCTATTTTTTCATTTGTTTTTCAAGTCACTCAATTTCGCTATTTGGGACCTGTTGATGAGTCAAAACCAAGACTTCAAACTTGTCACCAAAAATATAATGGGTTGTGTGATGAAATAACAAATTAAAAACATTTTTTAGCTTTTGCTATATACCGGCGAATCCAAATAAATTCCTTCTTGAACAAATACAAGTAAAACACCCCGGTAAAAAATCCTAAAGAGTAATCTCTATTTTTATTTAATAACAAGGTATTCATGGTCTCAGTCGCCTTGGTTTTTCCTTATTTTAAATCTGAAGCAATTGGCGAGTCAGTAGCTATGCACATTATTGATTCTTTTAATGAAAACGGGAAATTGTGCTGTAGAATAATCCTGAGCTCACTAATTTTAATCTTTTGAATTTTTCCCTTATATTCATCTTTTTTAGCTTTAATTTTCGGTTGATGTTTTAAGCTCCGCACAGAGATTTGATGGCGAATAGATCTATCATGGCGATCTAAATGCTGTTTATTGTTTGTTAAATATACATGACAAAATTTGCAGAAGGCTTTTATATCTTTCTCTTCGATCCAATTATAATTTTCTTTCCAGTGGAATCGAAATTTTTGTTCCCTATGGCAAAAAGAACTTGAACTTGCACTTTGAGGAATAATATTGCTATCCTCCACTTCTTCAATATTTTCCTCTGGTTCTAAATTCACAGACGAACTTTTACTAAAAATCTGGAATAATTTATCCTCAGAATTTAAAATGTATTTATGTTACAAAGATCTTTTTACCTTTCCATTCTTGACTCTTTTCCAATTCTATTTCTAGTTAAAATTCCGTAACAACAGGTCAAGTAAATTGCCTGTTTCAGCTCGCAATTTATTAAATAAATTTGTATTTAGGCAGGACGTCAACTTCACACCAAATCAATTTTTGCAATATTCACTCCAATATTTTTCTTGTAGCTAGCTTTAAATCAAATCCTAATGATCTCTAGACAATGTTTCAAATAAATACAATAGTAAAAGTGGTTTTAAACTGGTATCAAATCTGCCAAAGAACGACACCGATATTTATATGAACGGACACATTAATAGGACACCGTTAAGCAAGCGGAGCGGCTACGGTGTGCGAAGTAGTAATATAAATATTAAAATGACAGAATATTTAATAGGAATAGTAATAAAATCGATTTTATTTTTTTAAAGAAGTACTAAATATTTCGAGTAGAATTGCAAATTATGTAAAAAAATCATTTGGTACGCAGTTCTATTAAGTATTTTAAATTAAAAATCTAAAAAGCGAAACTTTTAAATGAAATTGCTTAGGGTAGTACAAAACATAAAGGAGTAGTACCCAATAGTAATACAAATACTACTATCGTAGTACAAACGACAGCGCTGGAGAAAACTCATACAAGTTCTATGTCATATGAACTGGGGCAGAGAACAACGATGACCATGAAATGAAATGATTCTATCAGCTATGGAATAAATTACCTAAATAAGATATAATAAGGCAGGGATAAAATACCTACTGGAGCAGACATACAGTCCTGTGCCACCGTATACTGGTGTGAGACATGCAAACTTCTTGCAACTTATCAATCTTTAAACTTTAGAGGAGTTACTTACGTGTGTTCTCAAAGTACAAAATCCCCAAATAAAACAAGCGCAAAATATCCAAGAAACAAAATCTCCACATTTGAAATTTCCAGAGCATAAAATTTGCAAACTCAGAATTCTTAATCAAAAATTCCCAAACACAAAATTCCCAAACTCGAAATCGCATGACTCCATTGTTGTATGATTTTGAGATTTCGGGTTTGGTGACTGAATTTTTATTAATTATACTTCCAGTCATATATAATGTATGTATGTACTAAATTTGATAATTCTTCTATGCTGTTCATTGTTGACAAAAGCTTAGACAATCCCAAATATTTGGATATTTTTCCATACTTGGCATTACACAGAATAATAGTGAGTCCCGGAGTGAGAGCCGAGGAATTATTGTACCATGCTTCTCTTTTAGTTTTTACTTTTTGCATGTTTTTTTTTAATTGAACTTCTGTGCCCCACACTCTAATATTACCTTCTCAAATTTTATCCCATAGTTCACTTTTCATTTCATGAAGAAGTCTTACTTAATTCTACAATCCTGTCTTCATATGTCGGTCTTTTCGCCTTTAACATCTTTAATTGCAGCTGCTATTAAATTAAATGCCATTTAATATCCCAATTGAATTCTTATATTGTGGGTATTAAAAAGAAATATTTAATCTCTACTAGCGATTCAGATTCGAATTTGAATACCCTGATGTGTACTTTTGTGCTGGGCGAATATGGAGTCTCTCTGATTTTCCACTTAAGTTTTATTTTTCATCCATCTTTGTGCATAATTATCCTTGAACAGAGTAGGAGTTGACCTCAACTAATTTTAGACATTTTTATATAACCTATGATAAAAGCCAAGCAATAAAAAGCTACAAACATAATAATATGTAAAAACAGTAAAATTATTTACGAACACACACCCACACTCACACAGACAAACATACATAAATATCTAGTAGAACTTGCTCTGCTCGCTTTAAGATTTTTTCCTTGATTAAGGTGAAGCTCATATCCTGTGATGACATGAAAGATGCCAATATAAAATATTGCATTCCGGGTGAAACTAGCTTTTATGGGTAAAGCAATATACGTTTACTGCTGTACATACATATTGTATAGAATCATATATTTTTTTATACATACATGTATTCATTTATTATTACCACTCTCAGTGGCGGGGGAATACCGCAAAGGATCTGGGAAAAAGTCTTTAAATGGAAAATCACTGAGTAGAATTAATTTGAAGGATTTTCCTTCAATAAATTTTCTCATTTTTATGTAGTAAAGCTTTAATGGTGGAATTCATAGAAAAAAAACTTTCAAGATTTTTTAAAATTCTATTTCAATTTAAAGGAATTATTTTTATTTAAAAACCGAAAGGCTTTTTAAAGTTTTCCTGTTAGACTAGGAAATTCTATTCCTTTGTAATGACCATAAATCAGTTATGAGTTATTTTCTAATTGAATTATTCGAAGTAGGTATTAGACATATCTGGCAATAACTTATAAATTGCAGGCATTTATACTAATTCGTAATTTGGATCAATCGTCCCAGAAGCATAATTATGTCGGATTATAGTATCATATAGATTACTGCGATAATATTGATTAATAAATGAATCGAGTTATCATTGAGCTTGAATCAAGGAGAGCCGTAATTACGAACCAAATGAGCGTTAAATAATTATGTTGGATGATATTTGAAGGAAAATGTATATATACCTACCTACATAATATGACTAATCTATCTTTGTACAATACATATTGTTTTTCTTAATCAGTTATAGATTAGGTTCATTCGTCGATAAACATTGGGAATTTTTATCATCGTCTAAGAAGCACGATAAATAGAGATTGTAACAATGCTTATCATGGAATCGGAATAGAAAAGAAAAGATAAATGCAGCATCCCTGCACCACCCAGGATGTTATATATGAAAATTTGCAGAATTATTGAGTTGGTGAGTTGGCCCATATTAAGTAACTCCACTTTGAACCTACTATGTACAGGGGAAACAGAAAATTAACGCAAAAGTCTTGGTATAATCCTTTTGTAACTTTCTTATTGTTCAGTCGACTATACTGCTTTAAATTCTCTTCGATATCATGTACATAAGTTAGAATTTTTGTTATACTGTAGTCAGACAGCAAGCTGATTTCTCTCTTCTCTAATTGTCACAGTTTGCTGGGTCTTAGGAATCAGCCTCTTTTCTACTCGTTCCTATTATCTCTTAGATGACATCGGTTGATAGTTTTATGGTTGTCTTTGAAGCATTTCTGTTTTCAATATTTTGCCAGGTTTCGTCAGATATCCTTTCCTCAGTCAGACCCTTTGGACATAATCAAGTTTTTTTTTTTTTTCAGCCAATAATAAAATTTTTCCTTTCATATATACACCATGAACATTCACTGTCCATGGCTTTTACCTTAATTCACATGATTAAAGACTGCATAAGATCGCTCTTGGTTCCTCTTATTGTAAAGTTGATTTGTTACATGCATGAATCTTTTTATGTTGATGCTGTTTTAGTGTTATCCAATCCAGATCTATCTAGAATAGTTGAAATCTAAGAAATTAGCAATAAGTTAGCAAATGACAGCTACACCTGTATAATCAATACTAACAGGGATATCACGAGATCTTTCTTTTACTACTAATATAGATCCTGTCGGGGGCTTAAAATGAGCACTTAGCGATTTAGCTTTAATCTCAAGGCAGTCTTAATGCACGGATTAGTATTTAGGCACGAATCAGCGTCCTCATGAGGCGGAGTATATTATATTCTGTCTCGAAGAGTACTAGTTTCTGTCAGTCATCTAAAATCTCTGTCAATCTGTTGGTCACGGCACCCGGTTGAATTAGGCCAACTCCACGCCGAAAGCATATATTAATAAGCGACCATCCTTCAAATCCTCAGACGCAGTATGCAATTATACAAAGGACATACTTCTCTGTTCAAAGAAGAATGTTCGCCTAAGTCATGCAGACTCAGACAATCTCTGCCCGCATACGGACCACCACAATCACCACGATGCTCCCATCAAGGGGCCTTGTCCATGTTGAGGGAATAGCACTGCTATAGTAGCATTATCCGGGGCTACTCAACCCCATGGTACCAAGTTAGCAATGTCGGCTACCTAATTCGTATGGCCACGTAGTCCATGACCATAACGCCGCGGGCACTCCCAGTGGATCTTCATGCTGATCCTTATACGCGACTGGTTACCCTGTTCGGGTTTAATCATATTAGCACATAAGTGACGGCAGTTGACCACGAGAAGGTTATGATTCCCCCTTCAAGTTAGGAGAGGCTTGAGACTACAGCCAGTAATCTTATAGCTTACCAAAGTACTAATTCCAAATCAAGACTACTAAGTCGTATAGGTGCAGGCTTTACTATGAACACGCACGCATAATCATAAGCGTTCAGAATAGCTGTGTTCTTTCAGTACAAATCATGTATACGGCCTTTCCCTTGCTTGTATCCACTCTTGGCAGCTCTGCGTATCACTAGGTTCTTATTTTGAGAGATTTTCTTATTTTAATTGCAAGCTCTTTCCAAAATTAATCAAAACCAAAATAGCCAGAACGACCAACTGACGATCTTTCTATTCCCACAATAGCCAACTAATTATAAGTAATTAAATTACCATTATAGACAAGCTAACCAAAAAATGAAGATAGATTCATTGCCATTAGCTATTATTTATTCAACCTTTCTTCTTTTCATTACTTTCTTTCAAAAATAAATAAAGAAAATAAGTCCGATAGACCTCATACGTGATTCCATTATACTATGTAGTGGCACCAGTTGTCAGTCATTAATCTGCGAACGATTAAAGGTGAGTTGTAAAGATCTAACAAAGCAATCAATTTATTTTGTTAGCACAAGCCTGACGCTACAACAAAAAGTAACCAAAAAACAAAAAACAAATAATGGCCATGATTCACGTGACGAAATTCTTTAGTAATTGGACCATGTTAAGAAGGGTTACAATAGCCATGGTCAAGTTATATCTGGGACAGATAGATTGACTGGGAAATACAACACGTTATCATGTGAGCATGCTTGAAAAAACCGACCTCAATCTTTACACGTTTATGTTTTCTTAAAACTTTACTGCGTTTTATTGGAGCTTTTACTTTTCTTTTGCTTCTTATAATAACATAATTTACATATATTGTCTCAACTGCTACTATATTAGTTTTGTATATTTATATATATTTCTTGAAGTAGAATAACAATCTCAATATAATTCCAGGTAAACTATAGAGAATGCAAAATTCAGTGGAGAAGAAGACCAACCACATCCATCTACTCTCGCTTAAGCTGCTGACACCTGAATGAACTGAACTGAAGAGAGACGATAAAGCTGGCCTGGAGGCTTCATGCACAACTGGTTTTATATTTTGCAAAAAAAATCAGACAAAAGAGAATATTTTCTCTTCAGATTTACTACAGAATTAACTGATGAAAAGAAATAATATAAACTTGTTTTTGTGGCACAAGATATGTATATATGAACAAAACATAGTGCGAAATCAATGAAAAGTAGTTTAACGGGTCACAGGTGTAGTAAATTTTCGTTAGCTAAAAATAGACACGTTTACACATACGACACAGTGTGCGAAACCATAACGATGATCCCCCCAATCCCATTTAATTTAATTGCAACACGCTAATATTGCAGACCAAAGCAGTTTCATTGCATGTTGTACATAATTTTGCAGGCGTTCGCCTCGCTTAAACAGTATCACAAATGAAAGAAAAGATGTCTGGTGCCGGTGGTAATCACAAACTCAATGGAAATTTGATAAGCTTGTCAGGTAAGAGTCAGGCACAACAACAGCAGCAGCAGCAGCAGCAGCATCAACAGCAGCAACAACAACAAAAACAGCAGCAGCAACAACAACAGCATCAGCAACAAATCTCGAGCTCTTTATCGTCTCAGCATCAGCCACCGCCAGTTCATACGACGACTGTGGCAACAGTCCATCAGCAGATTTCAACCGGTCATCATCAGACTTCAACGAGTAATCAATCGAATAATACGGGTACAACCGGGCAGCACACAATACCTCCGCGTTATCAGCCACCACCACAACCCCCTGGTGGTATTCTTAAACATATTTCTTCAACCACAAAATCAGGCTATTATCCTCCAGAGTTGACTGGACCTCATCTTAATATTAAGTATCCACCAGAGATTCCAAAACTGGCTTCGGTTTATATTCCGGATTCAGTAAAAAGTTCCGGTAATCCATCCCGTTTTAATCAGAGACCTCCCCCGCATCGATTATCATCTGGAGGACATATCCCGATTTTAACACAGAATCAATCTATCCACCACGAGGAGCAAATATTGCGTCAACAGCAGCAACAGCATCAACAACAACAGGAAATGCTTAAATTTGTGCGAAAGACGGATTCTGATCCTACAGGAGTCCCGCAAGGATCTACTTCAGTACCATCTAATACTGGGAGGCTTACTGCCGAGCAGAATCGACATTTGCAGGTGAGTGAACTTTTTTACGGCTTTGATTGACGGCTTTCTTATGTTACATCAACTTTATATAGTTAGTGAAATTATTGATCCGTCAATGATCGAAACAAACTTTTATATGTATGGATGAATGTATGCATGTATGGATATGTATGTACATATTTTAAGCGCATTATGCACTATTATGCAGTGGAAGTTTTTCTGTGCTTCGTCTTCGTGTTGTAATCAAGGGGATTCGAAAAGAAGGTACCCTCCGAAGAAGAATCTTTGATTTATGCAAAATTTGTTTTTTGTTTTCCTGCACGCTAGATAAATGATAGATAAAATTTAAATAGTTTCGCAACATATGTTGGCTACTTATGTATATACATATATATCGACATATATGGTTTTTGAAGATAGTTTATGGGGCTTTGGGATATAGATTTTGCTTTTTTTTTTTAGAGGGAGAAAATTGTGGGCTGTTGAAAAAACTAGTTCCGGATTGTTAGAATGTGTCCATAAATTTGACAATAATGTGCTTCTTATGCTCATTAGTTTATAAAAAATTTCTAGCATGACACAATGTAAACGGCAATTTAGAGATTAAATAAGACTGTTCATAACCAATTCAATAAATGTGAGAATTATCATTAAGTCTTGGCTTGTTGTAGGTCTTATAAGGTTCGAAAAAGAGCAGTATGTATTTCTTGCATTGCTGATGATTATTGTTTCGAAAACTCATCGAAATACTGATAAATATGGGCCCAATCGACTTTCTTGTAATGCCACACTAATTTTTTGGTGTAGGGCGGCAGATTAGTTGGAGTGAGATGACAGATGAAACAAGAGAAAAAGTTAGAATTGGTCGCTACATACATGGTCAATGCTCTGATGAAATATCTAGTCTGATCCCTTGTAGAATATAGAGTTCCTGTACGCAATACTCGTGCTGTAAACCGCGCTCATCCTTTACTTTCGGCCGTACAGTAAAATTCCGGAACTGCGCGAATGTGGAATAGTCTACCATCCTCTGGCTTTCCTCCGACATACAATCTGCGAGAATTTAAGGGCGACATATAACAGCACCTTCGCCATTCTCTTCAATTCCCCTAATCCTTTCCCTATCTCCTTCCTTCTATGCTGTACTATGCACCATAAAGTATCCCCCTGAGCTTGGCTTAATAATATGAGAAAAAAAAAATGTATTATACCTTAGATGTAAATAAAAGTTATAATAAAGTTAAAACCCAAAGTTTTTGTATGGAAACACCAAGAACGGGCTCCTCAATTTAGTCCATTTTTGAAATTGAAACATCACCAAATTTCAGCTCTCTATGTCCACACGTTCTCAGGCAGTGCCCAAATATATAGTGAAAAACGAAATTTTTGTATGGCAACATTACGAAGGAGTTGCCCGATTTGTTCCAATTTTGGAATTTAAATTTACTTTTCTTTTTTAAAGACCGTGTGTAAAATTTCAGCACTCTTAAGTTAACGAGCTGTCGAGTTATTGTGAGAACGGGCAGACAGACGAACGGACGGAAACTTTTGTTGAAGTACATACGTCGAATATCAAACATCTTCCTAGAATACGTGTGTATATAACTAGTCCATGCTTCGGTAGAGTTTCTTCGTCAATACCAATCTTCTACTTGGTATGGTCCTAGAAGAGCCATCCTTATTAAACTTTTTTCAGAGTTTAAATTTTCATTGCACGCTCTTTATTCCAGCAATTCTAAGTTCTATATTCATCAAGACGTCCGTCCGCCCCTAACTAAATACTTTCAAATTTTTTTTTTAAAGATTTTCTTCTATCTTTAAATTATATGCTGACTTTTCAAAATAAATCAAATACTAAAATATTTTTATAGTCTTTACTGACAGAATTGCGAGCATTGAAAGAGGCTAATCAACGTTTAAGCGATGACAACCAAGAATTACGAGATTTATGTTGTTTTTTGGATGATGATCGTCAAAAAGGTCGAAAATTAGCCAGAGAATGGCAAAGATTTGGACGTTACACAGCAAGCGTTATGAGGCAAGAAGTATCTGCTTATCAGGTATAGAGTGCATCTTTGAAGTTTACACTTTAATTATGAAATAAAATTCTTTCTCTAAAAAGAACAAACTTCGTCAATTGGATGATAAACAACAAGAGCTAATAAGAGATAATTTGGAATTAAAAGAACTTTGTCTTTATTTGGATGAAGAACGAGCACATGTGGCCGCTAATACTCTTTGTTCCAACTGTAGCTCTGCAACACGACCAGCTTTACGAGATGATGGAGACGGAAGTAGTTCCAGTACCAATGCAGATGAAACACTTTCAGCGATGCGACAATTCGAGCGGCAAGTGCCTGTTAGTAATTGCACTTTATTTTTTTGTGTTATATTTATTTTTTTGTTATAATTAAATTAAATTTTTATTCAGGAGCTGAATCTTAGATCCACTCTAAGTGATCAGACTTTACAATATGTAAGATCTTTAGAGCGTCGAATAAGACAACTTGAGGAAGAGCGTATTTCAGGTACAAACAATGTACAACAACAACAACAAGAACAACAACAGCAGCAGCAACAACAACAACAAATTGCTGATCCTGTAACAGGACGACCTGAGGCAGTTGTTCGAGCTCTTCAAGTTCTAGAAGTTAGGGAACAATTAGAAAGAGACAGAATAAGTAATCCGCCAGGACCACATGATCAAATGGATGATGGCGAAAAGGCTTTAGTTCGAGAAATGTGTAATGTCGTTTGGAGAAAACTAGAAGAAAGTCCAAATGGTCCAAACATAGATCCACTTTAGCTTGTATAGATAAATCCTACAGATTATCTATATATCTGATCTAATATATTTTCTTGTAGGCCTGTCTGGAAGCTTTATAATCGTATTATTATTATGGGGTGGCTAATTTGTAGCATTTGCCTACGTGATTAACTTATGGCTTGCCAATTTACATATTTTCTTGTTATTGTTTTCAAATGTACAAATTTTATCGTATTCAATAAGGCTAACATGACCCTAAAGAGATGTGAGTAATAAGTTATTTATACGAATTTTAGTACAGTAATAGTTGAAATTTCCTTTTTTTATTAATTGTATGTTTTTTTCTTTAAGGAGGATTTGTTTTTATTATCAATAAATTTTGAGCTAAGAGAAAGATTTTAATTGTTAAATATTTCTTTTATAGGTGATCAACATTATAATGATAATTAAGAAATCACTGCTTCAATTATTAAATTCATTTTATAGGATCCACATTCAATTCAATATAAATAAGGAGTGCGGAATTCTAACGAGATAAGAAAGGCTCTACTGTGTCAGAAAATCATGAGTGAGTCTATAGTAGACAATTATATAATAGCTTGAGTTTGGTGATGATGTACCCATCAATGAGGCTTGAGGAGAAGTGATGAGAAGAACAGATGAAGAAGGCGAGGAGAAGTAAAAGTTTTTTTTTTTCAGTTCATATTAAAAAAATACATTTATTGCATCATTTTATCCTAGCTTATCCGATTGAAAACATTAAATGCGTCTGATCCACGGTAACTATCTGGGATCCTTGTGGAGATGTTTGGCTCGATTCCTATTTTCGCCTTACCATCTGTGGTTGTTTTACTAACCTAAGTTTTTGTTTTGTTAGTTTTTGAGTGATTGTTTTACTGCTTACTTAATTTTATCTGTAATTCTTGTTACAGTCTTGTATACATACCTGTTTGTAGTAAATGTCTTCCTTGCTGAGTTTAAGTAGTGCTGTCGGTTGTGTTCGTTTATAGTTAATCGCACTGTTATAGGATATCAGGAGGCTACCTTCCTGTTGGATGCCATACCAATCTGCTTCCCAGAGCAGTTATTTTAGCCATGTAGATACACGGTGTTTTGGCTGTTTTCTTTTGATGCAGATCTTTTCATCAGGATGGGTTTTTATGATAACTGAGAATCTTTTGCTGTGCTTATCTAGATCTTCGTATTGCTTCTCGTTTGTTGTGATTTTGTCTACTGGAACTTTCTACAGGTCGTTTAGGGCCTTAGGATGAAATACTACATCTCAGAAGGATAAGACGAGCAATATTGTAGAGTGGAGAGAGAGAGAGTTTACCTGCAAAGGTTTGTCTTATTTATATGACGGAAGGAAATCCTGCTTTAATTAGATGGACGTTGATAGGGATGGTGAAGATTGCTTCTAGGTTTGCTCTTGCGGTAGCATTTAAATTCATTTGAATTTTAGAAAAGCTTTTTTTTAGTGTGATAACCATAAAACTATTCGGCAGTAGTCTCTTTGTAATTATTTATACTTTCCATTTCTTAATGTTTGACTGTTTTCTGTTTGCAATGGTGGTCTGGTATTTTTCTCTGAGAATGTTATTGCCCTTACCAATATCTTCGGTCATACATGATCATCAGAACATTTAAAATAATTCCAGAAGAATAGGGCAGCGGTCACATATATTAAATCTTATAACGCCCGGTAACTGTGTTTAAATTGCTTGAATGTCAGCTCTGCAACTAGTAACTATAGATCAAAATAAATAGCCTATCACGATCACTAATGATTTGGCCACCGAACTGAAAATACATTTTTTTTACAGTCGTGGCCTGGTGCCCATTTGACTGAAATTCTACTGATATTTTTTGGATAAAAAACCCACCCCCTCTACTGTGGTACATCACAATTGCATTAATTATAATGGTCGTCTTTATGACAGAATTTGTGTTGCAAAACTTCTGCCTTGATTTTGCAGGCTTAAGTCACAGCGCGATTTAATTTATATGTAAGCGAAAATGTTTATGCAATAATGTATCAAAATATCCACAATATAAATGAACTGAAGTACGACTTAGCCTATAAGACTTGACTTATTTGTGGGTAACGCACCACTGATATTTAGAAATAAATAGATGAGTCGGAAATTCGCATTTTCTTCTCAATAGATGCCGCAGAATGTACCATTTTGAATAATTTTTTGTTTATACTTATAGAATTTCAAGCCGGTGCTGAGCTGATTGGTTGATTTGAGAGAAGAAAAAAAACGCACGCAAATTGACACACAATGTCTTTGTGCTGGGTCCCGAAGCCGAGTGATTAGATAAATTCGATTTTGTTATCATGGAAATTGCTTCGACTTGTGTTAAAAATGGAAAGAGTAAAGTAACCATATCTGGTGAATATTTTTTATGTTCGTTTAGATTTGTAACGTTGTGAAGACTTCTTAAGCTATTTGTTTTTTTTTTTTCAATTAAGCTTCAATTATTTTAATATTATTTTGAAAATTATTTTTGGTGACATGTTACATGTAAAGGTCAAGTAGAATTTTTATATACCGAGTATAGCCAAGCTCCTAAATTTAATATTGTGAAACAAAACCCAATATTGGTGCCAATAATAATAATAATAATTACAGCAAAAATGAAATAAATTTGAAAAATTTACGGAAATCATTTGAGATTGAATTAAAATTATAATTTTGTCTCGCTGAAGAAGTCAGTAAGCATTAGGGTGGAAAAATAATAGAGAATTATCTACAACGCAACGATTTTTGTATAATTTTGTGTAGGTATCAGCTGTTAGTTGACTATCATCTCATTTTGAGGCGGCTATTGGGACTTTTGAGATTGCATTCTAAAAGAATTTACAGAGTGTGAGTTGGACATGTGCGGAAATAGAAACAGAAACATTTGTGGTTGTAAAAATAATTTTCAGTGAAGCGGATAACACCAACATCGCTAACATTCGGTAAAAATAATTAGTTAACATGTATAATATGTAAAATGAAATATATATTATAAGGTTTTTTATGTGCTGTCATCTAAAATGAAATAAGGAAAAATTTGTTCTTCGACACTATAATAGTTCTATTCACAGTTAGAACTACCTGCCAATGAGTACCTAACTAAGAAGGCTAAGAAAGATTGTCGGCGTAACAGAAAGAATAGATGTTTTTTTGTATTGCTCAGAAGACCTTGTAGCTACTGTTTTCTTATTTGTGTGCACCGGGTCGTACCTACATATATTGTATATTTTCATAAGCAGACTCGTCATAACATTAATCGGTGGATTATCTATAAAAACAGCTTTAAACCAATTTCTTACGTCAATAATAAAATTATAAAGTTTTTAAAAGTGTTATAATGAAAGTGTGCTAAAAGTGTGTGTTTTTTTATAATTAAATGGGCGAAAAATTGTTCTATTCGTTGGAAAAATGTATTAATTTAGCACAAATACAGCCAGTCAGGCATCACCGTATCGAATGCTGAATTGCGGAAGACAACTACTGTGAATAGTTTCTATGTGAATGATACGAGTTTAAAATCTACAAAATAGGTAAATATTTTTAACCTAGCTAAAGTTGCCGTTCTTAGAACTTCATTCTCTCTTAAAAAAAAAATTTTTTATTTTTTTTATTTTAATTTAAAAAAATCATACTAGGATTCGAACGAATTACAGACTGAGTCTGTGCTTTTCTTAAGTTTATACTTAGAAAGAAAAAAGAATCGTTTTTTTTTTTTGCTGGATCGATTTCACGCTGAATTCGTAGAAAAGCAGGTCCATTTGGTCATTACTTCTGCATTTCCCATTGTCAAAATTTTCCAATTGCGTTACGGATGAACTCTATTTTTATCCCTTATTTTTGTAAACATGGAGAAAAAAATATAGTTCGGTACAATGAATACAATCGAACGCAAATAAAATAAACGTATTATACATATTACATAGATTGAAAAAAAAAACATTTTTTTAGTAGTCTTAAAAAAGGCGTTGTACAAAGAGGATATCGGCTAAAGAAGACTAAGCTAGATTAGGTTAGATTTGTGGAGGGGTTTGCAGGCGTTAGCCTCACATTCACTGCGACCTGAAAGATCTACTTTGTTAATCCCATTTTCAATTTAGGTTTCATGAGCAGTATCCTGACGGAAGTCTCCGCCAAGCCAACTTGTTTAAAGAGTAAGCTAAATAAAATGAATGTTATTTTGGTAAAAAATACTCATTTATTCAAATAGCCCATGCTTTGCTTTGTATTTGTATGAGTGAGCGTATGACTGTTCATGGTTTCTTAGTATAATCTCCCATAGATTTTCGTTACACGTTATATCAATTTTCATGTTCTATGCAACAAGGTCATTTTCCAAAATCATAAATCTAAAATTTCTTCCATAGTGGTTCATAGAGCGGGAGGTGATAGTACTCGTCTAAGCAAACAAAAAATTGTATGGCGGGGTGGGGGGGGGGATTATCAACCGTTTCGGAGTTACAGGGTGATTTAGAAATTATGCTAGGCTTTCACAAAACACCATGTATCTTAAAACGTACAGGGTGTACGATCACCGTCTAAATTAATTAACAGCTACAGATAGCCCATAGGATGTAATAGGTCAAATTGAAGAGGAGAGTCCACAGTTTATAGTTTTTATAAAAAACAGTTAACGTTAACGACCTTGTTGCAAAAAAAAAAATTTAAGAAACTTGAAATTTTTAGTGTTGACCACAATTACTTCTTATAGGAGAGGAGTGCGGAACTGATTGGGTTTTCGTTAGAAAGGCCATGAAGTTCTGCATACATTTAGCCTTAGACGGGGTGACCATACATCCTGTACTTTTAAGTTACAGGATGTTTTGTGAAAACCTAGCATAATTTCTTAATCACTCTGTAACTTCGAAACGGTTGTTATGCCTCCTCTCCCTGCCATACAATTTTTTGTTTGTCTAGCTGAGTACTATCATCTCCCGCTCTATGAACTACCATGAAGGAAACACTCTGTATAGAGAGTCGCAACTAATCTTAGTACCTACTTTGAAATTAGATTTAATTTGAGTGCCAGAATATATTTGCTCTAACCATACTGCGCCATTCCTATTACTCCGAATTTTATATTCTTTCACAAGTCCTGCAATTTCACAATACCGACGACCTGCAGCTGCAGCAGTCAAGTTTAAAATCTCATTGGAACTCTTCTACAGCACTTAAATCAACATGGTCTAGCACTCCAAATGGGTCGTCTCCGGTCGTGTGCTGCTCTCAACATAAACGTAAACCCATTTCGTCTGCATTAAAATTTTTTATTAATTGAAATTTTCCTTAGTGTGCATCACCTAACAGAGGCACCAACAAACACATAATATAGAACAGACACAATGTGGACAATGAATGATTTTATGGCATCAGGAGCAGTAGTAGCGGTTACGTTGCGCAAATAAGAGAAGGATTTTCCCAGTTGAATATAATATAACGTTCGACTAGCTGACGTTGAGGAAAATTTAATTTTTACTCGAAAAACACATTTCCCAAACCCCAACTGTAGTTAGTCCAGTGATTTTTTCTTGTTATTATTTTTGTTGTTGCCTGAACGTAAATGCGCTTTGTTTAAGGGTAGTTTAGGGGGTGGGGGTGGGGATATGGGACTCCAGGAAGTAAAAAGTAAGGTAATTCGTAAAACAAAACAAAAGAGAAAGAAGAAGAAAAATATACTCAAATGTCATAAAGCAAGCACGAGCAACGACTCTCCATTCCATTTTCGTAATAGCCTCCAGTTGGTCTAGTTTTGTTTTTTCTTTCTGTTGTTTTTTTAAACATTGCTACTAATTGCATTTACATTTGACTTGAGCGGTATTTTCCTGACCGCTATCATTCGTCCAGGAAGCGCAATAACGAATTCGCTGGAGAGGACCATATTGATATTATCTAGTTCGATGCTTCTAAGTAAGATGATGAAAATATTTTGGGAAACAGATGGAAGGGGTGTACAGCTCGTTAGTTTTAATTAAAAAGTTTTTTTTTATTTTATTTTATCTGGGGGATAGGATAACTTTTGAAATGTTAACCGGACTTCATTTTTTCCTTTTTTTTTTCTTCTTTTTTTTTCGTTTTTTTTTTTGGAAAATTTCCTATGAATGGGGAATTATTAGCGTTTTTTTTTTATTCTTAGAAAACTTGTTATGGAAAAAGGATAACGTTATAGGGATTAAACATTTTTTTTTTAATGCTGCTTAATATAGATATGAATGTGGTCATTAATTATTTTATTTAGGAGTTTATTAGCTTTAAGATCGTTAATGATTTTCTTCTACGATACACATAATCTACTATCTCCATAATTATCTCATTTAAAATGAGTTAATTAAAAGAAAATGAAATGTGCAATAGATGTGGTTGTTTTATTTCATTTGTGCTGATAATTAAGTGTAATTTCCTTCATAAGTAAATGAAGAGAAATGAGTCGATTATAATTTAATTTGAGTGGATGGAAACATTTAGCATCATTAAATTTGTAATTAATTCAAGTCATTATAAAGCTTTTGACTGATGATAAGACACAATGCAGTTTAGTGGAATAGGGACTGACCTGAAACTTGTTATTCCTTATGTATTCTAGGGATCGTTTGTATGAGGAATTGGAAGATACACAGATAGAGATCGTCCTTTGTAATAAAAATGAATGAAATACATACAATGCTGCTGGTTTGAATTATATCACATAATGTTTAGTTTTATATGTATGTAGGTACTCGTAAATATTCTCAGAGTTTTTCCGATATACATTTTACCTATAAACTTTAATGACTATATACAGGGTGTTTACCCTTAGGAGGTCAATAGAGCAGGAGGTGATAGTACTCATTTAGACAAAGAAAGAATTGTATGGCAGGGGGGGGGGGGGGAGCAATATACACCGTTTAGGAGTTACAGTGTGATTAAGAAAAAAAAGCTAGTTTTTCAAAAAACACCCTGTATTTAAAAAAAGTACTGGGCGCACGATCACAGTTAAAAGCTTATTGTATGCAGAACTTGATGGCTTTTCCAACGACTGCTCAACCAGCCTCATACCTCTCAGGAGTTACGGGGGTCTAAACAAAATATTTCGAATTTCTTCACTTTGACCTTTATTTTTTTAGCAAAACGGTCGTTAACATAACTTTTTTTTTTATAAAAACTATAAACTGCAGACTCTTCTCTTTAATTTATATTTTTGTAAAATGGTCTTGCCATCAGAACTAAATTTGTGTACGTACATATGTTAAGTTTCAAATCGATCGGATTACAAGATTTGAGCCTAATAATAAAAACTTATAAATTTTGTTAAAAATTCTATATTCTGCCATATTGAATTTCTAAATGTTTATCAAAAATTCGTAATCCGTAAATCGGATCGGACCATTAATGACAAAATTTGTCCGCCATAATGAAGTTTCTTCGTTTTATATTGTATAAAAGTGCAAAACTGTATTATTATGCAAAATTTAATAGTGTGCCACATTTTGGTTCAATAGCTCAATAGAAAAGGGTAGCTACGAAGCTTGGAATTTCTTCCGTTTGAAGATAGAAGTTTCAAAGTTCGAATATTCACATTCAAAGTTTCGATATTCAAATATTCTTTGGAAGCTTCGAAAATCAACAGCCCTAATATAAACCACGTTAGTTTTTTGTTTTGCTGTTTTCGTAATGAGTTGAGTCGGATCAATTAAAAAGGTTGTAAACACAATATCTTATTTATATGGAATTTCGAAAGGATGTGTGACTTTTAGAAAATCTGACGGTCTTGAAAAAATCTTATATTTCTTTTGCTTCTAAAGGCTTCTTCAGATAAATTTTTCTATAATGGCACGTAGTAAATAGATACAACTTATAGTATGTTTGCTCCATGTATATAAAAACCTTTGGAGGTCTATATCTTTGAAATATTGTACCAATACCTATATATTACTCTTTTTAACTCAATAATTAGAAGTATCCTCGAATATTCATGTCTGGTGTGGAATCAATTTTACTTATCTTATTCTGGCCAAATCGAGTGAATTCAGAGAAAAATTTTCAAATACAATAATATTATGCTTGAATATTTCGAAAGGCTCAGTCATTTTACCTACCTAGATAATATTTTTCTTTTTATCTTCCAGAGTTGCATTTAACGCTACCACTCGCATATCAAGGAATATACATACCTATTTTGCTTCAGACTGCTCTCTGTCAGGTCCAACATCAAGGAAAAGTTGCCAATCTTCAGAATTTTAAAATCATACAAATTTGAACTTCAATTGTATTAATATCTTTAAACCGACCTCCCGACCGTTAAAAGACTGAAAATCAATAAGGTCAGACATTCTATTTAAACATTTCACCCACCTAACTAGCCGTTCATTTTGATTTTTTCTCTCTTTATGTTTTTTTTATATCTTTTTTCATTTGGTCATTTTCGATTTATAATCCAGTCAGTAGGGGTTTTTGTCCTACAAAAGGTGGGATAGTTGTGATTTTTATTAATGTTATTTAGTTCCGAGCCCCGATGAAAAGTCTGTTATCTCATAACTCCTAAACGGTGGATCCTACGACAAAAAATACGAGATACAAATTTAAAGGAAACTAAATTCCCTACATTTTTTGTATAAACACTTTTCGTGTAAGTCTGATGTGTAACGAATTACAACGGCGGAAATGTGAACAATCCTAAAAAAAAAATTTATACGTGTAGTACCCTTTATACAGGGTGTTTCGTCTATGATGGTCCATAGGACAGGAAGTGATAGTAGTCACCTAGCCAATCAAAAAATTGTATGACAAGAGGGAACGACATCTCAACCGTTTCTAGTCGTTCACAACCTGTATCTTAAAAGGTCCAAGGTTTACAGTCACTGACAGAGTTCATTGTATGCAGAATTTCATGGCCTTTCACACGACTATTTGACCAGCCCCGTACTCCTCTCCCCTTTGGACTTATCATGGTCCTGCTGTCCTCCTGTCCTAAGGCCACCATAAACGAAACACCCTGTATAAGGGGTACTATATTTTTTTAGAGGAATGTTCACGTTTCCGGCGCTGTAACTGTTACACACCAGCCTTAAAAAAAGTGTTTATACAAAAAATTTAGGGAATTTAGACTTCTTCAAATTTGTATCAGCCATTTTTGTCGTAGGATAAACCGTTGAGGAATTATTTTGAAAAAAAAAAAACAATTTTTTGCACCTTTAATCCAAAATGGCGGACCGCGCAAACCCACTACAAAGGTGAAAACTTAGATTTTTCATCGCAGTTTTCATGCTCAAGAGGTTTTTTACTAATTTTTTTGTAGTTTTTTTTTTTTAAATCGTTCATCATAGGGCAGATGAAAAAATTCATGTTTCCTGGATTAGACATAAAACTAAAGATGGGATTCTAATAACCGAGTGAACGAGTAATATTTTTTAAATTTGAAAATAGAGAATACATCAAAATATAGTGGGCGCCAGAACTCTAGAACTCAAGCTTATGGAATCATGAACCCACAATGTGTCATTTATTACACCACACCTTCACACATCACGTGTCATGTATGTCAATGCAATATCGCCACCTCTGAATATAATCACAATTATTTTAGGTTTTTTTTTTATTATTTTACTCTTCTATTATTATTTTTGGTTGCTTTTATACTGTCGCGCCAGCGCATGGCAGCAGTAAAGTACCGACATTTTTAATTTTCTAAACCTAAATGTGAATTGACTGATTAATACAAGAACAAAAAAAAAATTAGAGATTCTCTCCCTTCCATATATACATACTCGAAGGCACACACATTTCCTACATACATACATCCTACTACACTACGTATACGAGTATGTAAGCCGACAACGTGTTTTTCGATAAAACTTATTAAAAGTTTGCTGCAGTTCTTCTCTTTAGGTGGTTCGCGATGGTCTAAGCTGTGCTTGAGTCTTAAGCACACATCTAAACAAGTTTTACGCAGAACAACGCTGCTTACATTCTTCTTCATTAACATCTTCCACTTGTAACTTTCTTTAGGTGTTGTCTTGTAGGCCCAAGCAGACATCTTGACCTACAAAATACTTTTTTTTTTGTAAGTGTTAACTGGTCGAATATTTCTTTGATTGTGTAGTTACGGAAACAAATTGGCCACAAGATCATTATACAGCTGTGAGAGGATATTTTACAGATAAGAACAGCAAATTTGTCGTAAAAAAAAAGGCATCGAAAGTGAAGTTTAGTTAAAATAGGGCTCAGTTTAGTTTAGTCTCTCTATTTGAGGTGCGGTGGTATGGAGCCGAATTTTTATCAACCTATATTTTCTTTCAGTTTTTAATATTTTTTTTCTGTGAGAAATTTCCAATTGTGTGTGCTATTTATACATAGTTACTGATTGCCTCTATTTACATATCGCTTTCTCATAGGGTCAATCATGATGATGATTTTTAACAATTTTGTCGTGTTTAAAGAGTATAGTTTCTCCGAGGATTGCATTTGATTTAAAAACAGTTACAAACGTTGATCATCATCATAGTTACTTTCAAGGTTCAAGGTTCGGTTCGGTTAAGGTACTTACTACTAAATCTGCGACGAAAGTAGTTTCATATAGGAATTGAAGTGCGCCCGCACCGATTAGTGAAAGTTGTTAATAAAGCGATCGTGCAAAATATTTTAGTATGTGAACATGGTGGCGTTTAGTGTTGTACTAGTGCAAAGTGTTATTTGGTTTATTGCTCTTGCTGCTCCTGGATTGGGATTCAAGTCATGGCCACCGATGAAGAATTATGATATATGGGAATATTCTAAGCAATCTTCGGAACGAACAGAAAGGCTGCAGGAGGAGAAATATTTGAGCAGTAATTTTCTAAATAATACCAGCAACAGGGAAAGTAAAGGTATGCAGATTAAAATATATACATTTTTTATATTAAATATATTTATTTTATGGTATGTCTCTCATTTTTTTTTTTTCGATAATTTTTAACAAATAGTCTTACAAGTTGTATGTACAGATGTGTAAAAGTTGAAGGGCATTATATTTTAATTGGTTCTGAATTTCTGATATTGAAAATAGTAGAGAGATCACCAATTAGCATATACCTAGAAATCAATGTTAAAAATGTCTTTCTACAATATTTGTTGTCATTAAATATCCCCATAATGCGCGGTGGACAGTATGTCACATAGTGACGGCATTGTAATCGAATTTTTTTTCTTTTTTGCGAATGCTGAAAATATAAGCTTATTGAAAGGAAAATAATTAAAAAAAAAAAAACACATCATCAATTGTCGTATCGTCCTTAATAATTTATTGCCTAAAAAATATAAAGCAAAAAATAATAAAACTAAAAACATATTATTGCTTCTTACACAAATTTCGGCTTAAGTAATGCGGTTTTCATTCTGACGTTATAGGAATTGAGAGTTTTTGTCGTGATGACTCATTAAAAAAATTATTTCCTCTAATACCTATAACATAGTGTAAAGATACGCTGTAAAGTATTGCAATGCAACTCGTAC
Source organism: Dioctria rufipes (assembly GCA_963924295.1). NCBI lineage: Eukaryota > Metazoa > Arthropoda > Insecta > Diptera > Asilidae > Dioctria > Dioctria rufipes. The sequence continues at coordinate 16,716,466 of OZ002745.1, forward strand.
AAGGAATTGAATATGTTTTATTATACAGGGTGTCTCGTATGTGGTCTTGGGTATGAATAACTCATAGTTGGGGGGTGGTGGGGGATCTTAACGGTTTCCGGGATAACGGGACTTAAAGATATTTGGGTATGTTTTCATAGATCACTCTGTACCTTCTGAACCCTTCCAATGATCTATAAATTTTTCCCCTGCTCTTCTTCGTTTTGGATATACGTAGAAAGGGTTACATTTTGGGAAGAGTGTGATAGGTAATTTTAAAGCTAAGTTCTTGGGCTTTTTAAGTCCAATATGAAAAATTGGTGTTGGTGACGTGTTTTTTGAAAAATAGTAGTTATATAAAAAAAATCGAGTTGAAATTCCGAAATATCAACTTTGTTGAGCCATGATTTCAAAATGGGGAGGAGCAGGGAAAAATGGAAAGGTACCGTAAAACGGGGTGACTTTAGCATGCAGGGCAAAGTTAACCTAATGACAAGTTAAGACGCTGTAGAGTAAAATGGGCAAATTTCTGGTGTTTTTTAGAATGAAACAAGTAATTTCATATACTTTCGTTTTTTGCATGAAGGGGGGAAAAGAACTTGGCTTGTAGTGCAACTGAGACAACGAGAGAACGTAGGATTACCCGAACGACAAAATCTTATTAAATCCCTCAAAATCCTTTCAACCTATTCATAATAATGTACATCAGGTCACACTACCTCCCATTTTTAAGAAAAAGATAAATTTTGCTTTGGTCCAGATGCTGAAAGGAGATGTAAAATTCCTCTCAAATGAAATTCTCATATTTCCCGAAAATATCAGAGAATCCAGCATGAGTTCTCCCACTTAATCTCTTCATAGCAAAACGAATGTAAACAGAAACACGTGCTGTTCAAATATCATAGGATTACAGCAACAACATGTTTCCTTTTTACAGCAACAACATGTGACCAAAACATTGTCAATATTTTATGAAAACCAGTTTTACGAAAGCCCGGGAATATTTTATGAGAGTAAAACGTGAAAACTCCGCCCCCTCTCATTTACTTACGAAAATGAAACATTTGCCATTCTGTTTCGTTGCATGCAATTTGCGCTTTCACATTTTTTATCTTTATTCATAAAAGTTTTAAAGAGAGCTTGATTTTTTTTGGTTTTTTTTTCTTTCTTTCTTCCTTTTCTTGCCTTGTGAATTTTAAATGTAAAACACTCGGAACTCTCGCAAGCTTCCTAACTTGTCATTAGGTTAACTTTGATGCAGGGTGGCTTTGGCCGGTGATCGGTTGACGTGATGGTAAAGAGGCGCGGAGTACTGAATAATTCAATATGTTCAGTAGCGGTGCACGTGTGCCAGTTTAAAATGCTCCGAAATTATATTAGGCTACTAAGAACGTTAGATCTCGAAACTGTACGGATGATAACGTCACATGAACACTTGAAGATATTAAGAAGGGCATGTTACAAGTCAGTGAGAGTAAAAAGTGGAAAGTGTCTAGTGAAACGATTCAGAGCAGTGTTGGGCAAAATTTAATTATATTAACGATTAACGATTACGATTAAAAGTATCAATCATCAATCAGGAACAATGATTTAAATATTTAATCGTTTAAACAAATCATGTGAAACGATTAATGATTAATTAATCATAAAATGTAATCGCATAACACGATTAACGATTGATCAATCGTTAGTCGCTTAATCGTTTTCAAAAATGATTAATTTATTTTAATCTCCACTAATTATTTTATTTAACTTTCAAGCATTTTTAATATTTTTGAGTAATCTTCTTAAGCACTGATCAAAGAAACGTTTTATTTCATTTTTTACTAATAACTAATAAACTTATCTTGAGCTACCAATACCTCATTCAGTTTTTCAAATTAACAAATCAATCGAAAAATATACGATTAACGATTAAAAACTAAGGAGTAAATAAGATTAATACCCGTCGATTGAACTTCATTATACTCGATTGACGATTAAATTGATCAATCGATTAAATTAATCACGATTACTTTCTTGAAATTAATTTTTCAATCATAATTTTCAATCGTTAATCTAATTAAAAAATTTAATCGATTAATGCCCAACACTAATTCAGAGTAGACTAAGTGGTTTAAACACTCCGAGAAAATTGGTGGTTCGTTTACTTTAAATCCTGAGGAAGAGACATTTATTGTGGATATTTTACATCAAGTGGCCTTATGGTAGAAAATGATGATAATGATGACCTGTACTCATTGTGTAAAATAAAATGGAGCTCTTATAGAGGCATAGACTGGCTACAGTACTTCACTTGCTTTGGTTGGCTACCCGAATACTGCCACGAAGATAACAGGATCCGTTTTAAGAATGTGCAAATTGTAAAAATGAGGATTAATTTGTTTTTTGTTCAGCTACCTTTTTGCTAATTTATTTTTCTAATAAATCTACTCAAATTACTGCACTACTTTGATTTATACTATTTTCTCGTAGTTTCAACTACTTTTATGTTTAATAATTATGGAAAAATCTTAAGTTATACACCTGCCAAGGTCACCTCAAACCCGGGATGACTTTGGCAGGCCTTAAGGACATTTTTCTCCAAAATTTTAGGCGATATGATTTTTTCATGTACTAGTTTACATAAACAAGATGTGAAATGCTATGATAACACCACAATATAGTAAATTTTTCGAAAGTCTATGCGAAAAAACCGATAAAACCTTCAAAATCGTTGTACCGATTATCTATTTGACAAAGTGTAAACCATCATCATAGGGTATAACGTTCAGATGTTACAGGGTGATCTAAAGAAACATACAAAATATCTTGTTATCTCGATAACCGAATTTGTCGATAATTTTATTAAGCTTTTTATGAATTTTTTCTTACTTTTTTTTTTTTATAGTTTTAACACTCAGGATCGTAGAAACATGTTAAAGTCTTTCAGAAAACAATTAATATTTCATTGTTTTCACTGTTTTTGTACTTTTCAATTATGGATACATATATAAGGTGGGGCAAAAGTAATGTCATAATGTGAATATATTTTAGTGTCTTTTAGATGGAAGGCTAAATTAGCAATAATTAAGTTACAAACATGCTCTCCTGGCCATTTTCCTTCTATTATTTTTCAGTGCTCCTTTAACCCCGAAAAATAGTATTACCACAGTATATATCATACAGTAGAATAGCTTAGAACTAACTACTGAAAAGTGAATTTTAGAATTTCAATTAAAAAAACATAACCTTAAAATTTCTCCCACTAGAGGGAACTATTAAGTATGATACGGACATAAATGGGCGAACAGTAGCTAGCTGCACGACCGTTGACGGAAGTATTAGTTTTATGTATGTACACATATCGGCAATCGGCGACAAATGTATTGTTCCATTACTAAACAGCTGTTTGACGGTAAAGTGGTGTCATTTTGCCTCTTTCCCTCTAGTAAAAGTTTAAGAATGCCATCAGTTCTCTTTCTTCCACTTTAGATTTACATAGGAATCCATGTATTAAAAATTGACTAGTGTGTTAGTTAAAACTGTTGAAAGAGAAAGTATAGTCTCTTTATAGAAGCATCCTACTCACTTGACAGTTTTGACAGAGCTGGGCTACTGTATGATATATACTGTGGTATTACTGTCCTTCTTTCCAACTCTGTATGTTGTTGACGACCAAGAAAATTTTCAGAGAACAGACAGAGGTTGCTTTTTATAGACTGGTATTAAGATAAGCCTGTTCCCTTGAACTTACCGCCATGAGTGGCACTGCTGAGATTATAAAACTAGCTTCATATGTACTTACAAATAAGGTTGCTCCTTTATTTGAAGGAATTATTATATATTCTTATAATTTCAACGCCAGTGACTTATTAGTGCAACATACAGGAGACTAGTGTACTCATTAAAACCTTGTCGCTAGTACCTATAACTGTAAAGTAGTGCTACTAAAAATATTTTTCGTGATTGTATCCTGCAACCTGATCCATAAACTATATATATTCGCTGAATTAAAAAAAAAAAAAATTCCATATCGCTTGCTTGAATTGAATATGATTTCCTTTAATTTTCATCATTGAATTGAAGTGTATAGAATTTCTGCTTACAGAGCACCTAAAAAAAAAATCCAACAAATCAAAATCCTGTTAATTTCGTTCCCAGTAACACAAAAAAAAAAAAAAAAAACTTGTCAAATTAAGTTAACTTTGGAACAAATATGAAGCGCTGTAGCGAACAGAGGAAACCAATCAACCGTGGATTTATACATAGTAGGAAGGGATCAGGTCAATTTAAATTGGTGTGTCCTTTCCAAGCATGAGCTTTATATACCCAATTCAATGGAAAATATCTTGAACCCCAATAATACCCCACCACCACCAAGTCCAGTTTGTCCCTCATCCTCCCCGCCTCCATTGATGTGAAAGTGAACTTTACAATAATTTCTTGGCCTTACTTGAGGTTGATGGAGTTTTTGCCTCAAATGATTTCTTTTTACGATTTTTACCGCTCAGAGGAAAAGAGTTTTTGAACTGAGAAAGGATGGAAGTTTTTTTTTTATATTATACTTAAGAATTTTGCACTAAAAAGGAATTGAAATAGAAAGGTCTGTCAGGAGAAAAGCAATATCCTCTTTGGATGGATTAGCAGCTCATTGAAAATAAAAAGGAATGGCAAATTTTTTTTTTTTTTTTTCATGAAAATTAATGAAATATTTTGTATTGTAGATGGATGCAAAGTTCTTACGATTCAAGCGTTCTTCGCAGTGCTCAACTAAGCCATTAGGTCGATTAATGTAAACTTGAACTTACAACATAATTAGTATAGAGGTGAATATCAACATCATAAATTACACTGTGGAAATTATTAATATAATAAACAAAACAGTAAAGGACTCAGTATTGAGTCCTGAGGAACCCCATGTTGTAGGAATAGCGAATTGAATGATGGGACAGAGCTTAATATAACTATTTAGGTTCGATATACTAATTAAATTACGTACTAATCAAAATAATAGTCGAGTGTGAAAAGTTTAACTCTGCGGATAAGTTATTCAAAAACTGGTAATAAGACACACTATCAATCAATAATAATTTTTAATAAAGCTGAATCACAGCTTAGGTCAGATCTGAAACCAGATTGCCCACAAGTCAAGAATAAATACTCTTGGGTTTGCCTTTTCTAAGACTTTGTAGAGAAAGCAAAAGTAATTTTTATCAGGATAATAAAAACTTTAGCCGTTTTACATATTTTAGGGAATCTGAAAGCATTCAAGCATAAATTAAAAATATGAAATTATAGCTAAGCGATCTAGTTAAGAATAGCCTTTAAAACCTTAAGAGAAATATTATTATTATTTCAACGATCGATTAGATGAAGTAAATTAGCCTTGATTAGTTCGTCATTCGTTACATAGTAGAAGCTGAATTGAGATAAGGCGGCCTTAATATTAGAATTCTTTTCTTTGAAAGGGGAATGTCAACAGATTATGGAGTACTACGACTCCTTTATAGATCAGAAATAAAATATGTATTTAGCTCGTTGGGGCCTACATCACGAGCGTGGCTAACTATTATATACAACTGTTAGACATTAGGATTATTGTATTGACATGGTGAATAATCTGTAAAATATCGATGTAATTATTTAGATTATTTAAATTAGCACATCAAGTGGAGCCTTTACAGACGCAATCTAAAGTTGGAATTTGTAGCCACACCTTAAAAATTATTTTACAAAAAAAAGTACAAAGCTGGTCTGAATTTAGCGTTTATTGATTCTCTCTTGCACGTCATTGAACATATAAAACAGATATTCACCTGCCATTCTTTCTGTAAAAAAAAAGTCTTTTTCCAGACAAGTGGCTTAATGGCACCAGTAGCCAAAATATATTTTTCTATTGTTAGCGCCCGCAAAAATCCTATTATAGAAGGAATCGAACAAAAAAACGTAACAAAATCTTTTACTATTTTAGGATCAAATATCTTAGCTGCCACGCAACTATCAAATAAGTCTACATATAGGTAATATTCAATTCAATATTAGATTATCTATGCGCCCTTGGAAGATTCCCAATTTGTGGTAAAAATACTTTGACATGACATATGGAATGATGATAGCGTCACATGATTTTGATTTGGGTAGTAATTAATTGAAATTTAGAAATTTCGTATACTTAAAGCTGTGTACGTATACAATTACTGTTAGACCATTAAAAAAGACAATCAATTGCCTAATAATCGAGTATATACATACTTACATGCAAATGATTGTTTTTTTTTATTACAAACAATTCTACGAAGTTGTTACCCGATTTTGAATTTATATGTCGTGACAAAAATTTAGTAGAAAGTTTTTCCAACAAAATCAACAGTGACACTGAATGACATTTCTTTCCAGCTTTTCTTCTGCTAAATGCTTCGCAACTACACCAAATACTAGGAAATTTTCTTGATAGCATTTAATTATTAATTAAGGAGCTCTGCCATGATCTTTACTCAAAGTGAGGAACTAACTGCCAATCACATTCCAAATGAAATAATTTTTACTCACAGTCTGTCACTTCATCATTTTCTTGAAATGATTGAATTTGAAATTAAGTCATTATGTAGACAGTCTGTTTAACGTATACCTAGAACTTAAATTAAATTTTTATTCAATTTTTTAGTGCATACGAGCCTCAGTTTTTAATCTTAGGTTTCGAAATCGCTATCTATAGGTATAACTTATTTTTCCAATTATACATGGAAAATTTAACTATTTCGAACTTAAAACAAAAAAATTACATTCTTTAACTTCAATTAATCTTGATGAGTTGATTACCTCTATAATAAAAAAAAGAATTATAGTTTCTTTCAATTGTATACATTTGGAGATATCAATTTCAAAGTCATCTAATTGTGAAAAATTGTGTACTACTGCCGGGCTAGTCTAACTTGAAAATATATCAGGAATTTACCACCATCCCCTGCTGCTCGAGACATCTGATTCTGATTGGAGCAATTTTATGGCTCATGCCCTATACATCTTCCTGAAAAACATGGAAGCATTCAATGAATTACAATGACAGGCTGAAAGCGTTAATCTCATAAAGTATACGTAGAAATGTGGAATTATTGCACTGAAATAACTGTATTGATAGTATGTCGCATGCATAGCATGAAGTCATAATTTTGATTCCGGAATCGATTCATTTAAAGTCGATGAAATGATTTATTGTCAATAGATAGGCAGTGTAAAAATGTTTAAATTATGGTAAAGAAAAAAGAATAATTGCTATATATCAGTTCTTACATTATTTTGTTTTCATCGTATTTTTCTTTTTGGATTTTGGATAAACTGAATAAATTTATGTGCCTGCATAAGCTACTCACTCCGCTTTTGACCTATATATGCGTTACAACGATATATATATATATATATATTGTTACGAGCGTGGCCTTAGTTCGTTATTTAAAACACAATATTTGAGATATCAATAACAAGTTCTTCTTTTATTTAACTTCACTGTTTACTTTTATAACATTTACAAACAATTATCAAATCATCAACTCTTTATAGTTATCGCTAGTACTGTACTACTAATTATCGCAATCCAAATAGTTTACTTCGTTCACTTCACTGTCTGAAATAAGACTCGCCTCCTGGATGTGAGAGCGCCGTATTTATACTCTACGAATTATCCTAGAATCTTCCTGAATATTCCGTTCTCCGAACCCAAAGTTTACTAAGATGACACTAACCTAAAGTTGTTTCTATTTCTAACAGATGTCGCGATGTGTCGCTTTGTAGCGCGTAACAGTATATATATATATATACAGGGTGTTTCCCACTAGGAGGTCAATAGACCGGGAGGTGATAGTACCTACCTATACGAACCAAAAATTGTATGGCAGGGGGTCAATATCAATCGTTTAGAAATTACAGGGTGATTAAGAAAAAAAGCTAGTTTTTCACAAAACACCCTGTATCTTAAAAACTACAGTTCGTACGGTCACAATTAAGGTAATTAAAGGTAAGAAAATCCGAAATTTTTAGTTTAGACAACCATAATTCCTGATGGGAGAGGGAGGGGTACGGTGCTGATTGAGCAGTCGTTGGAAAGGCCATATACAATGAGCTCTTAACTGTGACCGTACGCCCTGTAGTTTTTAAGATACAGGGTGTTTTGTGAAAAAATAGCTTTTTTTCTTAATCACCCTGTAACTCCTAAACGGTTGATATGGCCCCCCTGCCATACAATTTTGATTCGTCTAGGTGAGTACTGTCACCTCCCGCTTTATTGACCTCCTAGTGGGAAACACCCTATATATGCGTTTAGAAGGATATCGTATCTATTGATAAAAAGGGCAGTAGTAAGAGTTGTAAGGAGAAATTATAGTGAAATCATGTTTTTACAATGTTCCATGCAAAGTCTCATATATACCTGTATAACAAATTCAGCTGTAAGTTTTTGAATACACTAATTATTTAGACATCCTCAGTTTCTGTATCACTCGGCTCTAGCTGGGTAAGCTGGGATAGAAAAAAAACATTTTTGTAGTAACATTAAAAAACTCGCACCAGTTTCTTTGTATAATCAAAAAACTTGCAAGAGGGGTGTTAGCAGAGCGTTCAGGAAATATTCTTGATGTCTACCAATTGTGCAAAAAAAAATCTCAATAAAAATAGCATTTACCTTAAGTTAGGTTAGGTAAGTAGGGGTGCCGCAAGACAACTAGCCTGCATCATTTAGACCACTCTAGTGCCCCTAGGCCCCATGCGATAACCTTTTCAAGCCGCCCCAGATCCATCCTGCTTCCCTTAAGCAACTCAGGATATCTCCAAGACTTTACCTACATCCATCCTGTTTCCCTCAGAAAACTCAGGATATATTTGAATTTTTTGTTTTGCAGCTCCCCCAGACTTGAAAATAAGTAGCTACCCAAAAGCCTACTTCTTTTATTCATCAAATCAAAGCGGGGCATTCGCAATGCACGTGTTGGGCGGGTTCGATTTCCTCCCTACAGCTCCTGCATAAATTCATCGCCGCTATTCCCAATCTTCTAGCATGATCACTTCCCAAGCAATGAATTTCCTATTTCTGAGGTCCGATCGACCTATTTTGGTTATAATTAAGTAAATTAGATTTAAAAATTTAACCTCAGAGGCCACTCTCCTGTAAGATTAATTATGAAGGAAATTTTACTTAATAATTCCTTAAATTAAGCCTTCAAAGTAATGTTGACTTTGTAGTTAATTATTAGGGAAAAATAACGTAATAATTCCTTTTTAATTTACCTCATAGGAATTAGTAAAAATTGGGAAATAAATAAGAAAAATTTCCTAAATCTGAGGAAAATTTCCTTACTTTTTACCTAAATTTTACTTAACTTTAAAGTCAAATTTAAGGAAATGTATGGACTTTGTAGTTATATCTATTCCCAAGTTCAAGGCAAGATAACGAAAATATTCCCTAAATAATTCCCTATTTTATTGTGTTCGCCCTCAAAGTCCGAATTTCCAAAAAAGTTAACCTCAAGGTAAATTGGACTAAATGGGCACTTTTAGCGAAATCTCTCATAGTTGAGATTACGTATAAATACAACCAAAAATTAATGTTCGTTGACTTTTGTTTGGCTTTAATATCACTGGAATTAATGAACTGCTCCTCCCATTGAATCGCTTCAACAAAATTACCAATGTTACTTCTCTTTGCGACAAATTTATATCGGAACTAGTCAGGTTCTGGAATACCATTTGTATCTTTTCTCAAAGGGGCCAATACACTTGATTATTTGCTTCTCAACAATGCGGAATACACACATATTGAACCGCATTTGCATTCATCCGGTTTTTAACAAATCTTGTATCCAAATGATGATGCTAATTACATGGTTTACTATTTTGAAGATGTAAATAAATCAGTTTAATTCTTGCAATTGTCAAATCTCTTTTACTTATTTAAAGCGAAATTGCACAATTTAGGGCGAATTGCCCTATTTTAAGTCGAAATTTCTTTATATGAAAAATTTATCCTTACCTATGAATACAAAATTACCTAAGCAGGGATTTTTGCCCTCAAAGTCGAAAAATTTGGTTATTGAGCCTTGCCATCCAGGAATCTCGTCGTATAAGGAAAAACTTTAAGTCAAACTAACTTTTAGGTCGAGAAATGTAATATGTGCCATATTTATTTAACAAAACATGGCTGCTATATATTAAAGCAATGAATAGAAAATTTGCATTATTTTATAATTTTTATTTCAGAACGATTAAAGAATATTTAAATTAATTTCAAGGCTCTAAATCGCAAACCAAAGAATAATTAAAAAAATTTTAAAAGCGCGTTGGTGTTTTTCGAAAAATTATTTCCATATTTATCAATAAAATTTTTCTCGTTTTAAATTGAACGCTTAGAAGCTGCGAGAATTAATTTAGAATAAGAGCACACTATCTATATATTTTATCAAAGCAATACTTTTCATAATCATTCAAGTTGGAGTTATGTGGTTTATACATATGCAATTCTTATAAAATGAATTACCTTCTACGTTAACACGTACTTAGTAAATCGGTCAACATTAAGGAAAATTGACGTAAATTCGATGTGAAATTTACATTAAATTTACCAAATCAAGGAAATGGGTTCTGTGCCCTATAGGGAAATACATATTCCCTAATTTCCCTAATATATACGTCGATACGACGTCCTCTCATTCTCCACTTATGTAAATCGGACGTAAATAATAGGTAAGCTCAACTTAACCACAATTAGTCGCTGCCCTAATTTACGTCAAATAGATGTAAATTCGACCTGAAAAAGAGGGGAAATGTTGCTTGGGATATGGCCCAGTGCCACGTAATTATCCCTACTAAAGGGTTTTCCAATAAGAGGTGATATTTTAATTAGCCCGCTATTTCGGTAGGTGTCACTTTTGGAGCTGTCATTTTTTGACATTTGACAAGTAGAAACTACGCCATTAATAAAAATGGAACGATACACGATTCAACAACGCAGTGAAATTATTAAAATTCACTATAAAAATGGTGAAAATGTGGCAGAGACGGTTGGTAAAACTCGAACATTTTTGGGTCGTCTCGTGAAGCACCTTGTCGGACCGCAATACAGAAATTGGTAGAAAAATTCGAGCTGTCGGGACAAGTTAGTGATATGAAGAATAAAACCCCTGCACATCGCTCAAGAACAGCCGAGAATATTGCTGCTGTAGCCGAAAGTGTTGAAGAAAACCCAGGTTTGTCATTCCTCGTCGTTCTTTGGAATTAGGCATTCCACAAACGTCATTACACCGTATTTTGCATAAAGATTTGGTTCTTAAGGCTTATAAAGTTCAGTTAACACAAGAACTCAAGGCGGCCGATCATCAACAACGTCGAGTCTTTGCTGATTGGGTCCTTGAAATGCATGAAAATGATCCGGAATTCCATCGAAAACTCATCTTGAGTGATGAGGCCCATTTCCACCTCAATGGCTTCGTCAACAAGCAAAATTGTCGCATCTGGGGCTCGGAAAACCCAAGAGTTATTGTTGAAAAGCCTCTCTATCCTCAACGTGTGACTAGAGCAACAGTTACGGTGAATGGATTGCGCTATCGACAGATGATTAATGATTTTTTATGGCCGGAATTGGATGGTATTGATCTGGACAACGTTTACTTTCAACAAGACGGCGCTACGTGCCATACAAGCAACGAAACCATTGATCTTTTACGGGAAAAGTTTCCGGACCGTGTTATCTCTCGAAGAGGTGATCACAATTGGCCACCGAGATTTTGTGACTTAACACCTTGCGATTCAAGACCTCAAAGATGGAATTCCTTAGGCTATCGAGGACATAGGGCAGCCACTTTGCGATTTGGTTATGGAAAATTTCATGAAAAGGATATGGTCCTGTAGGCGTGGTCGTGGTGGTCATTTAGCTGATGTTATTTTCCATTATTAACGGCATACCTTCCTCTTTATAATAAAATAAAAATCCGATCATTTATCTCAAAAAATTGCATTTTCTTTGAATATCAAAATAACACCTCTTATTGGAAAACCCGTTAGATACCTGGCATTTGTTCTGCTGCGATTAAGAGGAGTCAGTACTCAGCAAAAATATCAATTTAGATACCAGCGAGCCTGTAGGCAATAAAACTTACTATACGTAGGTTTGTGTCCCAAAAGTATGAAAATTCATATAAAATTAGCGTAGACCTAGACCAATAGTCACATTAGAGACATCTAGCGTAAAAGGCAGAAACCAAACATGCGACAATTTAAGACGAAAATGAAAATTTGCAGTTCAAAGAAATTGAAAATTTTTAACGAGAATGAACTCTTCTAAATTTTATTTTGCACATAATTGTTAAATATGCTATTTTGCTTTATATTTCTACAACTTTCAACGAAATATTGCAATTTCTCGCCTGTGAAATATCGAGAGAAAAAACAAGTACTATTAGAGTTAAACAATTAAAGAAAGCGCCACTAAAAATGAAAAAACTCGACGTTATTTGCTAGATTTAGGCTTTATCTTTCGAAAATAGTCACAATCTAAAGAAATGAGAATACCTACTAACAGGAATTTGATTTGAAAAAAATCAATTTTTACCATTTTTTACAATTTTCCGAGCTACTATCTCCATTCCAATACATTTTTTTAAATTTTTCTCGACGTTATTTACTAGGCCTCTTCGTTACCTTTAATTTAAGATATAAATCATTTTTCTGCTACAAATAGTTTGCTAGAAATTCGCATTGAAAAATGTATGAAACTTGCAAATCTTGGTACTGACTCCTCTTAAGCAGCTTCTTTGTCCTTTCCTGTCATATGCAGGCCACAATTGCCTTGCATTTACTTTACAGTTTAAGGTCACATTATTAAAAAAAAAAAAAAAACTGGTACCGTGATAAGACAATATATAGCAGCACGACTTTAATAGATTGATCTCCAGAGACTTTTATTCTTTTAACAAATCACAAATGAGATTTAAGTCTTCCTCGTTCAGTTTTTTTTTTCTCGTTCGAGTTAGTGGAGCATACAAGGCTATAATAATAATAAAAAATGGGCCTGTGAATACCTAAGAAAAGATTGATTGCTTATCTAGGCTTGTAAAATTTGTAAAATATGTTTGTAGCCAAAATAGTCACTATGAGAAATCAACGTTTGGTTTTACTGCATGCATAGATCTAGGGTTCTGTTGGCAGATATTTGAAGTCAGCGAGTTCTTTTATTATACATTATTCCGCACGCAAACGATCAAAACGTAATTTTCAAAAAATCATATCTCGAGAACAGAGTACCTACCTAACCGATTTTTCTAATCGAAATGCCAAATGAAGCCTATGCTTTACAATTTTCATAAAAGAATATAGCAATACCGAACAAAAAACCTTGTTGTTAATAAAGTATTTTTTTCAAAAAAATTGTATTATTTACTATTGAGGACTTCTGGCACTTTTTTTTTTGTATTTTTATTTCAAAAAATTGCGATGTTATTCTGTTTTATTATTGAAGTATGATTTTGAAGTCACCATATACGCAATGTAACCCGTATGGAAGCACTGCGCTGAGTGGAATGTATTGCATTGTATTGCATAAATATTTATAAAATTTCCAAAACACAAAACGGAATATACGATGAATTTTAAAATTCTTATCTCAGCCGAACAATTTCGCAATTTTTTGCACGTAGTTTAAAAAGAAAATTACAAAAAAACAAAAAAGTGTGAAAAGTTCTCAATAGTAAATAATACCATATTTTTGAAAGAATACTATTATTAACAACAATTTTTTTTTCTTTCGCTACATTGCGATATTTTTTATGAAAAATATGTATATTAAACTTACTCCGTTCTTGAGATAAGATTTTTTTAAATGAGAAAATGACGTTTTTAATATTTTTCTATAATGGGTAATAATTTTCGAGTAAGAAAAGTTCGTATAGAGTGTCTCAGCGCAGGCGAAACATCATTAAAAAAAAATGAAAAAGTATTTTTTGCTTGTTTTCTGATACTTCCTCCTGATAAGGAAAAAAGAAGACGTTGTTTGAGACTAATAAAATTTTTCAAAATTCCCATTTAAATTTACTCAACATAAAACCTCATAAAGCTGACATCAGCAAAACTCTCGCATGGGAAACATTAAACGTTATTCCAAATCTATATAAGGAGCATACATACATCAAAGAGAGATGAGTGAAATAATGGGCCTGGTGGTGTCCATGGGTGAATTACGTTATTTTTTCTTCTTTTTTTTTTGTAGATTATACCGCGATCTAAAAATTATTCTTGTAAATGAAGGGTTAGATTTGAAAATTATAAAAATTGAAAATACGCTATGTCCATGGCAAAAATGTTAAATTACATTTTGACTACCGAAAATTCATTGAAAACCAATTTTCTGCCAATTCGTTCAATCGTTGCAGTTTTGACAGAATTAAAAAAAAACAAAAATAAAAATTCGTAAAATTTAATGCCCATGGACGATATTAGGCTCAAATCATTTGTCTCGATTAGGAGAATGCAGAAATATCATTTTCTACCAAAATCGATCTACTGGAAGTAGTGAAATTTAGCTGCAGAGTGCGCGTGAAGAAGAGCCCTCTTACGTAATCTTGAATTTCATGAAAAGTCTAATCAACGCTCAATGACTTATTACACTAAGGGCCGTAAACACCAACCAGAATAATCCATATTTACGTGTAATGCACAAACACCAACCAAGATTACTCGCGATTTAATCCATCGTATTCACTGATATATATAATATGGACTGGTTAACTTTCTATTTCATGTGGGCTCAGTTGCTTATGTCAAAAAAAGTTCTTACGCCGGTGCCAACATTAAAAAAATTATTGGCGGGAAATTAAAAAAATGAGCACGTAGCTCGAAAAGCGATTATAATAAAACGTTTCGAATTTCGTCTGCACATCTTATAAATATATTGCCTTTGGTAAAACATTTTTATCATTAATAAATCTAAATAATTAATTTAAAAATATTTATTTCGACGGACCCACTTATTTATTTGTTGTTTACAGTTCTCCTCAGTTGGTACTTTGTGCTTAGACTGAAAGAGTCAGCCATATAGCAGTGAGCCCATATTATAAATGTCAGTAATCGAATTAAACCGGTGTAATATTTTATCTGAGATTTTCCGGGGGTAAAATTTCTATTCCGAATAGGTGACAGATGGGCAAAACTTGAATTTAAGGCTGGGTCGTTGTCCTAAATTGGACAGCTTGGTGCACAATTCGCAAGATGGGGCGGGTCGTTAAGATTTTTGAATAATGGAATATTTATTTAAATACCTAAGGCAACAAAATAACGTTTTCTAATTTTTAAATTTGTCCCCCAATTTTTATTGAAAATGATTTAAAAATGAAAATTCAAAGATTTTTTTAATTTCTTTGGTTTGCGGAGCGGGGCTGCCATAAATTTGAAGTAAATTTAAAAAATTTTTAACATAAAGCTTTCTGAAGTAAATAAGCAGAAAAAACGTTTTCCGATTTTTAAAATTCTACTTATTTTTATGAAAATTGTATGCAATAGATTGCTTTCTTAATGGGTAAAATGCGGGTAAATCAATCTATTGCGTCAAATTGTCGCAGATATAAGTGGATTTTTAAAAATCGGAAAACGTTATTTTCTGCTTATTAACTTCAAAAAGCTTATATTAAAAATTTATTTAATTTAGTTTAAATTTGTGACAGCCCCGCTCCGCAAACAAGAGAAGAAAAAAATCATTGAATTTTCATTTTTAAATCATTTTCAATAAAAATTGGGGGACAAATTTAAAAATTAGAAAACATTGTTGTGTTAAAATAAATATTCCATTATTCAATTTGCTATTTATTCACAAATCTTAACGCTCTGCCCCATCTTGCGTTTTGTGCACCGAGCTGTCCTATTTATGACAGCGACCCAGCGTTAAGTGACAATTACAACAGGCAACAAAGAATAGCAAGTTTCCGTGGCAACAATATTTCGGTTAGATGTACTGATCTTAAGTTCTTACTCTACTAAAATTTTTTTTTTAATATTATGTAAAATAGAGAACTGAAAATTAAATTAATTTTGTTCATTATATTGCTTATTCAACATTTCTTATTTTAAAACATAATACTTTTTTATTTCGACATAAAATATCCGAAAGTAATGCCACATAAGCAAAAAACTCATTGTTTTACTTTACACGACTTGGTGTTTACGACCAAAGCAAGCAGGATTATTCTCGGATAGGAATAATCTTTACACAGGAAATAGGACTATCCTCCTTGAAGTTTACGGCCATTTGTGTCTCAAATCTTTAGTCTTTTCATGAAATACAACGAGCTTCTATTGTATACCAACTGATTACTCCATTGGTCTAATTTAGTTAGACATTTCGTTAACTGGCTATAATTATTTATGCTGATGGCGAAGTATCTTAAAAACTCAGAATTCAAACCCGAGAAGCCATACAATGCACCACCAAAGGGTGTGTTTGTAAGAAAATGAAAGTTTTATACAACAATAGGTGCCATAACAGTTTGCCTTGCGTTAATTAAAAAAAAAATCCTTTTGAATTCTAAGTTTTTAAGGTACCTCGCCATCAACATAAATAATTAAGTATAGCCAGCTCACGAAGTGTATAACTAGATTGGAGCAATGGAGTAATCGGTTGGTATTATATTATAAGCGTAGAAGCTCGTTGCATTTCATAAAAAGACTAAGAATTTGAGACACTTAGCGTAGAGTTAAATTTTACAATTTAGATTTAGAGCTAAGCAACGCGAGTGGCCTCTGCATGCAGCCATCATTGGCTTATTGTGCATCGCTTTCTTTACAGTTCATCCAACAAACAGACTCTACCTAAGAAAAGCAAAGTATTTTTTTGAATGAAGTTTTTCCAAAGTTGGCAGGCTTTAAGAAAAAGCCTTTCCATCTATATTATGCATTGCGCCGTATTCACATAAGGCATGCTCCGATATTTCATCCTCTTCGAGACATAACCCACCCACATAAGTGGGTGATATACCGATCCATTGTTTAGTTTGCAGTGCCCTGTTAGGACTTGTGTGATGATTCTGAGACGTTTCCTAGACAGCCATAAAAGATCCTAACTCTTCTTTGGCGAAGGTCCTTTAATGAATCTTTTGCGTTGTTTGGAGCGTATCATTGAAGTCCTTCTTTGGTCCATTTGGATCTGGATCCAGTTTTGGAAGATAAGCTTCACGGTGTTTTAAGGAATATCCCGCAAAATAGTTGCGGTCCTATGAGGGGCATGGATGCTCCTTTTTTGGTCAGTAAGTCTGTCTTATCAATCCCATCAATTCCCGAGTGTCCTGCCATCCACTGAAGTCATTGAGCGTAAGCTGATACACTATCTGTCTGCATTTCACGAAATGGCTAGACTTTTCATGAAATGCAAATTTACGTCAAGTGCTGCGACATACATATACATACGAGTACCCATATGAATAAATATATCCAGTACTGAAGTTTTTTCCCACATTAAAATATAATTTAAGTGCTATCTTTCCATAACTTATATTTACTATATTTGTTGTTGAAATCGACTTGTCAGATGGGCAGATGCCTTGAGCTACTCACTTGGATTTTTTTTCCTATATTTTCAACAAATCATAACAACAAAATGACTATTTGAGCCGCTCACTGCAAACAATCGATTAACTCCATAACATATTTATTATTCAACGACCATAAAAATTATTGTCATGAGATATTACATGATAACATTGAAATGTATAAAATGTATCACCGTTTCCATAAAAGAAGTTAATCGATTTGTGTAGTGAGCTGCTCATTTTTCTAACAATGTTGGGTATGTAATTTACCATCCTGCCAAGTTTCGCATTAGATTTTTCTTTTTTTTTAAGTTTTGTCAAAGCTGATTAACCGAATTCATTGCAAAATGGTTTCCCATCACTTTTCGGTCCTTCAAATGTAATGTAACCACTTCTGCCATGGAAATCGGGTTTTTAAAATTAATTTTTATAATTTTCAAATCTGTCGTCCTCCATCGCTCTCCACGATTGATTCATTTACAAGAATATTTTTAGAGTGGAGGTATAATCTACCAAATATAGGGGAAGGTGGCCTATAATGACATACCATCAACATTTTAACTTGTGGATCTTAACCCTTTATATTTAAGAACACTTTAAGTACACATTTAGCAGCTTAAAAGTATTTGCTTTCTTTTTTAAAGAAAGTTAGACATTAAAAAAAAAAAAACGAGATTTTTTTTCTTTTTTAAAAAAAACACCTGATGTTTTATTTTGGTGGCGTGTGTATAAAACGACATACTCGCAAAAGAGGTTTAAAAGAAATTTACTTTAGTTTTTTTAAAAACTTCTGCATGCTTATATTATATTTCTTTTGTATTTCTCAACCTCTGAAAATAGCATAATATTTAGAATCCATGAGTAAAATAACACAGGTATGTATATCATTTTGCCCTTGGCCAAGGTAAAGGGTTTTCCAATAAGAGGTGTTATTTTGATATTCAAAGAAAAATGCCATTTTTTGAGATAAATGATCGTATCTTTATTTCATTATAAAGAGGAAGGTATGCCGTTAATAATGGAAAATAACGTCAGCCAAATGACTAACACGACCACGCCTACAGGACCATATCCTTTTCATGAAATTTTCCATAACCAAATCGCAAAGTGGCTGCCCTATGTCCTTGATAGCCTCACGAATTCCATCTTTGAGGTCTTGAATCGACGCTGGGCTATTGGCGTAGACCTTCTCTTTCACGTGGCCCCAAAGGAAGAAGTCGCAAGGTGTTAAGTCACAAGATCTCGGTGGCCAATTGTGATCACCTCTTCGAGAGATAACACGGTCCGGAAACTTTTCCCGTAAAAGATCAATGGTTTCGTTGCTTGTATGGCACGTAGCGCCGTCTTGTTGAAAGTAAACGTTGTCCAGATCAATACCATCCAATTCCGGCCATAAAAAATCATTAATCATCTGTCGATAGCGCAATCCATTCACCGCAACTGTTGCTCCAGCCTCATTTTCGAAAAAGTAGGGTCCAATGACCCCGCGGGACCATAAACCGCACCAAACAGTCACACGTTGAGGATAGAGAGGCTTTTCAACAATAACTCTTGGGTTTTCCGAGCCCCAGATGCGACAATTTTGCTTGTTGATGAAGCCATCGAGGTGGAAATGGGCCTCATCACTCAAGATGAGTTTTCGATGGAATTCCGGATCATTTTCATGCATTTCAAGGACCCAATCAGCAAAGACTCGACGTTGTTGATGATCGGTCGGCTTGAGTTCTTGTGTTAACTGAACTTTATAAGCCTTAAGACCCAAATCTTTATGCAAAATACGGTGTAATGACGTTTATGGAATGCCTAATTCCAAAGAACGACGAGGAATGGACAAACCTGGGTTTTCTTCAACACTTTCGGCTACAGCAGCAATATTCTCGGCTGTTCTTGAGCGACGTGCATGGGTTTTATTCTTCACATCACTAATTTGTCCCGACAGCTCGAATTTTTCTACCAATTTCTGTATTGCGGTCCGACAAGGTGCTTCACGACGACCCAAAAATGTTCGAGTTTTACGTACCGTCTCTGCCACATTTTCACCATTTTTATAGTGAATTTTAATAATTTCAATGCGTTCTTGAATCATGTATCGTTCTATTTTTATTAATGGCGTAGTTTCTACTTGTCAAATGTCAAAAAATGACAGCTCCAAAAGTGACATCTACCGAAATAGCGGGCTAATTAAAATAACACCTCTTATTGGAAAGCCCGTTATATATCAATTTGCCCTTGGCCAAGGTATGTCATTTTACCCAATGACCAAGAGTAAAATAAAATAATTATGATAATATAATTATTCATCACATATCTACGAATGTCACTAATGTCATTGATTGCTTTTTTAGAATAGGAGAAATCCAACAAAAATTGCATATTAAATAAAATCAATACTTAATACCGAAAAAACACAATACCAATCCCTATCCACATCAGAACCCTAACTAAGACCTAACTCCCTAACTTTCTAAAATATTTGCAGCGTTCTTATGTAAAGCCACTGACATGTATAATATGGACTGACTACGTCCATAGAAATACAATGCAGAAAGTGGGAGCACTTCTGTATATAATTTTCTTTCGCTTTCGCTTAGACGCTAAGTACCAACTGAGTGAGAACTGTAAACAACAAACAAATAAGTGGATTCGTCGAGATAAATGTTTTTAAATTAATTATTTGGGTTAATTAGTGATAAAAAGTGTTTTACGAAAGGCATTATATTCATAGATCCTCAACAGAAATTCGGAAGGTTTTATTAAAATCATTTTTCAACTTCCCGCCAATGGTTTTTTCAATGTTTGCATCGACGTAAAACTATTTTCGCCACAAAAATTGTATCCGCATGAAATAGCATATCGATCAGTCCATATATACATATATGCCAAGTGTGTAAAACTGAGAAAAGTTTGGTTTGAATGACTCCTGTAGTTTGCACCCTAAACTACTATTCTATTAAAAAATGACTTTATAAAAAAAGTATACTAAAAAATGACTATACTATTAAAAAACAATCCCCCTCCCCTTAATTTCAGTGCTAGATTCGCCACCGCCCATGGACAATAGCACCAGACCTATTATTGTTCTCATCTCTTAACTACTATATCTTTGTTGTTAAAATCAATATTAACTGTCAACGTGTTCAACACTTGAATTATCGTCTGGTCTTACAATTAGCCTTCTGCGTAGAAGTAATAAAATCAGTAGACAGAAAACACCGCTAAATCAAGTTACAAATTTGTCCTCTACTTAAAGTTTCAATCATTTTTAATTGGAACTTTAAATCTAGCAGTACGTACCTATAGGTAGTATAATGTAGGTATAAAAGAAAGGTCAATATTAAACTTCATCTTAGTCCCGAAGCAATTTATTTTATCAAAATTGCTTCATGAAAAATGAAATTGCCCATTTTCACTGACGGAAATTTTGTTGTTTTGTTCATAAAGAAAAAGGATCCCAATCTAAGGTTAGATATATTTCCCGTAAATCATATCAAGTTATTTTCATTTCACGCCTTTTTCGAGGAAATTTTTGATATAGGGACTATACCTATACCAATACTGATATTTTCATGCCCTTTTGTGTGGATATCTAATATATCTTAAAGGGAAATAACATTACAAATAATCAGTCGTGCATAAATATTATGGAAACACTTTTTTAGCATTTTTATGTAGCTACGAAAGGAAAAAAAATGAACAAAAAAAAAAAGGCTCACATTTAAGATGCTGGCACATAAATTTTTGAATATTGAGTACCTTACATCTCTCCCTTAAGGTGAAATCCATTTCATCACTTTTCTTGGGCTATTCTCACGTTCGTCGGTAGAGTATGGATAGATTGTGGATATGCCTAAGGATAAGACATTTGGGGACAAAAAATCCTAAACTCTTTTACTCTTAGGAAAATGAAAGATTCGTGTGTGTAAACTTAAGCCTTTTTTTTTGCCATCCAGTGTTGCTCTTAGTTTAGATAGAGAAATTCAATAAACATCAAAATGCGTGGATTGAATTTGGGTTTTTTTTTTGTCAGAGTGTTGTGTCGGAGAATTCTCAAATGTTTGAGAACAGTAAATATATATGTATACATAGGTGTCGCCGCTGTTGCTATTCGAAGCCAAGTACTTAATGTTATGTTATGTTACTTTTCGAGGTATCTTAAATATGCAATACTTTTCCCACTATAGTATAGAAGGTATTAATATTTCACGGGAATACCTCATCACATAAGAGGTGCCAAACCAACCAGTCGTGTTTGCCATAAATAGCCTTTTTGCCACCTGACGGGATGTTAAGTGCCTTTTCAGAGAAGAGTCTGATGAGGTTGCTATCTCTATCGACCATGTTTATACTTCCATTGGCGAATCACATATGTACCTGTACCTACATGTGAACAAGTTTATGAGGTCCGGAAGTGGTTGTAAATACGATGAATCATTAGCTTCACATCACAAATGTAATAAACTCTTTACAACACTTTTGTTTAGTATTTTGTCACTGATGCGCTTCATAAATTTGATGATGACTGTGTTTAGCTATAATACTTGTCAAGCTATCAAGTAGTAGCGCAGCGCAAAACAAAAATTATGGAAAAAAAAGGAGAATGGCTCTAACCTAAGAAGGAAAACTCCCTTGTCATCAGAAAATTAATATGACCTCGTTCGGTCTTGATGTTTCTCATTTATACTAAATATATAATTGCCCTGATTAACATAGTTAATAAGTTATGTACTTTCGTCTCATCTAAGTCCGGAAGTACATAGGTAGTAGTTTGATATATGATAGAATTTCGTGATAAGTTATCTAATGATAATAGGGTAATTAATTTGCTTTGAAGCTAAATTTATACAGTTAAGTATATATATTATTTGGGGTTGAGAAACTAAAAGAGGAGGATATTGATAATGGTGTCTTTTCATTGAAGGGAAGTTCATTAAGAGGAAGAATTACATAGGCTTTTATAAACTCTTAATAAAATTTCTTATAAGAAAGCAGAGCTGGGCAAGTAGGTACCAAAGAAAAATTACTTAAGTACAAGTACAAGTACCGAACGCCTGAGTACTTCAGCGTAAGTACAAGTACCGCATGTATGAAAATTGTAACTAAGTAATAAGTTTATAAAAAAGTACTGAGTACTTTTTAAAGTACTTTTTTAGAATCTTTGTACGTTGGCAGTAATATAATGAAGTTTATCGAGTTCAGTTAATAGATATTAATAAATCAAAGAAGGAGCCATATTTGTGTTGAGCTCAAGTTTTCTAGCACATTGCAGGTATAAACAGCTAGCAGAATTCATGAAGGAGCAGTCAAATTATTCTAATTAGTGTAAATTTTGCTGATATTTATTTGTAAATGCTGCCATTTATTTATCACCTATGGTATGGTCCCATATGTTACTGGGCTTTGTGCTTGTATCTCTTTTGCTCTACACTTTCCGTCCTTCATTATCACCTACCCCTTCGAAATATTATGAGGGGTTTTCGGCTTATATGTTCTAAGGTCGTGTGTCACCTAAATTTATAAATGGCTTAATTACGTAATTGAATCAATGAAAATTATTGTAAATGTACTTAAGAAATTGAATCAGATGACTTAGAAGTATACTTTTATTACCTAATTATCTAATAACTTATCTGCTACTGATTACTTATGACGAATTTTTGTCTTCTATTTTCTCAATGTATTTTAATGGTACCTGATCTGAGTGAGAACTCCTCCAGTTTCGTAGACATTATTTGCTAGTGCGCACATATGTATATATTAAAATGGATTAGCCGGTGGATAATACTAATGGCATGTGTGAATTTGTGTATGATAGCACTCGCTATAGTTACTGCTTTATATTCTCTGCGCTTTAATATTGCAAAAGTATATCAAAAGAATTTTTTAATTCTAAATTTTAATTTTAAATATTATTTGTAATGCATCAAAATTAAAAAATAAATGTGTAGGTAATCTCTTTAATCCCTCATGTGAAATAGGCTGGATGGCTCTCCATTGAATTTCTTTGTGCCGACCCCGCTAACTTTCAGCTCACTTCAAAAATTTTCCATCTGCGTAACGTCTACAAAAATGAGGGTCTCCCCTCATCTTATCTAATATAGAAATAAAAATATTAAAAAACAAATTTAAAACGACATTCAATTTAATATCTTTTGAGCTAAATAAATCAAGAAATGGAATTTACTTTACTTTTATTATGCATATCAAGCAACCTATGTATCTCGCCATGAATTTTCAAAATAGCATTCCATTCTTCATTCGGTTTGTATTCTCTCTATTGTCTTACTGTAGAAATATACAAATATCTAGCATTTTTTCTAAAAAAAAAAAACAAGAGTAGAAAATAAAATAAAAAGGCAAACGTACATTAATCTCCAGGAAATATCCACCAAATAATGTCACAAAATAAAGATGGCCTTGAGCCTTCCTTATACGAGCAGATATACTCTTTAAAAGCTGTATGAAAATTTTAAGTCGGTTTATCTCAAGACAATCTCTTCTCATCTTTTTTATCCTTTTAACCCCGTCGAAATGAAAAACATGACGAAATTGTCTGAAATTGTTCTGACATGATTCTTAAGTCCTAACACAAAAAAAAGAAATGGCAACAACAAAAAATCCTCAAGTTAAATATTTGCCTAAAACTCCAGTTAGAGGGTGGAGAAAATGACTCTTCAGCTTTTAACGATTTCCCTTAGCTTTCACTTGAGCCTTTTGGGTAGGTTTTTTCTTTTCCCCCCTTTTTCATTTCGCCTGCGGGCAAGACTAAAAATTGTTTGCAAACCGAAACATTGAAGTGAAATATAAAAATTCCTGTTTGTCCTGAGGGATGGTCTCTGCACTGTCTACTACTAGAATAAAAGTAAAACAGTAGCTGACAGTGTTGTATCTAATAAAAAAAAAAAAAATTAATTTATTTCCTTCCAGTTTTGAATTTCTTCCCGGTACCGGTAGATGATGAGTGCCTGGCGGATGATGGTCGGCGGTCCGGAATTTGCTTGAATGTCTATGAGTGCCGCTTAAAGCATGGAGCTGCCCGAGGCGAATGTGCCCTAGGCTTTGGAGTTTGTTGTGTTTGTAAGGGACTCGAGAAATTTATTCTGAAAATTTTTGTTTTTTTTTTGTCTCTATAGTCAAATATTCTTTCAGTTGTAGCGTCATGTGACCAGGAGATTGTTAACAATATCACCTATATCATTTCGCCAAATTTTCCCAGCTCGATGCCAAACAATATGACGTCATGCAGGATCAAAGTCAAAATGATGAATTTGGATATAAGTCAGCTACGGATTGATTTTAATCACTTCTCTCTGGTAAGTCATGAAGGATTTATATTTTACTCCTAGGTTCCTATATATATGTACAGACTCACTTATGATGTTTGTATGTATGAATGTATCTTAACCGTTATACAAATGTCAAAATTACAGGTTAGATTCGTTGATTTTTGGATCATGTTGGTATTAACTATATTGCACAGAAAAATACTTCTGCACTGAAAGTCAGTCAGGAATTTTGGATGCCTTCGGCAGTGCTGAAAATTCCCATTTTTTTTCGTTTTGTTTTTATTCCTGGAAACTGTCAGATTTACTCTATTGTGAATTTAACAACATTACTAACACTCTCTCAATAAGGACGAATGAACCTCTGCCATTAATTTCTTTTTATCGATTTCATAATAAAAACGTTTTATTATTTTCTGACAGCGACAATAAATCATGGAATTTTATCAATGCGCTGCTTTGAATTCAGTTTGTGGTGGAATTAAATAACTCATAGATCCAGTCAGGGATATAATACCTATACCTCAGTGCGTTTCAATAGATAATGAAAAACATAAACAGAACAAGGACACCCAAGGATTTATCTCAAATTAATTGACATTTTAGATAATTAGGGTGATATGAGAAATGAGATTTAATTACCATCGTCGTAAATGACAATTTTTAAATAAACAAAAAATTTTGTTAATGTGAGGCCGAGCGGATGTTTTTCTTTCTTTCTGGTGTTGGGTGTTTGGTTTGGGTTTTTTCGGCAGGCAACTACAAAGGAAACCATGAGACAAGAACATTCGTGGGAGTTGCTTTAGTAGGATAATAAAAAAAAATGTTTAGTAAATTGTGGAGATCCCCGGCGGCAGTTGTCGAAACTGAACCTTGTTCAGTTTTCTCCATAGGGAATGATAACATGTATAGGTTCTACATTTATTAGTTGTCCAGGAAATCAATGCATTCGAAACTACAATTAATTTTTTTCCTGCTACAGGTCTAGTTGAAGTTATTTGGTAGTTCGTTTTTTGTTTCCTTGTGTGAATTGATTATTTCTCTAATGTCGTTTGGATTTTTATAAAGGGTTTTCCAATAAGGGGTGTTATTTTGATATTCAAAGAAAATGCCATTTTTGGAGATAAATGTCGGATCTTTCTTTCATTATAAAGAGGAAGGTATGCCGTTAATAATTGAAAATAACATCAGCCAAATGACCACCACGACCACGCCTACAGGACCATATCCTTTTCATGAAATTTTCCATAACCAAATCGCAAAGTGGCTGCCCTATGTCCTCGATAGCCTCACGAATTCCATCTTTGAGGTCTTGAATCGACGCTGGTCTGTTGGCGTAGACCTTCTCTTTCACGTGGCCCCAAAGGAAGAAGTCGCAAGGTGTTAAGTCACTAGATCTCTGTGGCCAATTGTGATCACCTCTTCGAGAGATAACACGGTCCGGAAACTTTTCCCGTAAAAGATCAATGGTTTCGTTGCTTGTATGGCACGTAGCGCCGTCTTGTTGAAAGTAAACGTTGTCCAGATCAATACCATCCAATTCCTGCCATAAAAAATCATTAATCATCTGTCGATATCGCAATCCATTCACCATAACTGTTGCTCCAGCCTCATTTTCGAAAAAGTAAGGTGAGCCCGCGGGACCATAAACCGCACCAAACAGTCACACATTGAGGATAGAGATGCTTTTCAACAATAACTCGTGGATTTTCCGAGCCCCAGATGCGACCATTTTGCTTGTTGACGAAGCCATCGAGGTGGAAATGGGCCTCATCACTCAAGATGAGTTTTCGATGGAATTCCGGATCATTTTCATGTATTTCAAGCAAAGACTCGACGTTGTTGATGATCGGCCGGCTTGAGTTCTTGTGTTAACTGAACTTTATAGGCCTTAAAACCCAAATCTTTATGCAAAATACGGTGTAATGACGTTTGTGGAATGCCTAATTCCAAAGAACGACGAGGAATGGACAAACCTGGGCTTTCTTTAACACCTTCGGCTACAGCAGCAATATTCTCGGCTGTTCTTGAGCGACGTGCACGGGTTTTATTCTTCACATCACTAACTTGTCCCGACAGCTCGAATTTTTCTACCAATTTCTGTATTGCGGTCCGACAAGGTGCTTCACGACAACTCAAAAATGTTCGAGTTTTACGAACCGTCTCTGCCACATTTTCACCATTTTTCTAGTGAATTTTAATAATTTCAATGCGTTGTTGAATCATGTATCGTTCCATTTTAATGGCGTAGTTTCTACTTGTCAAATGTCAAAAAATGACAGCTCCAAAAGTGACATCTACCGAAATAGCGGGCTAATTAAAATAACACCTCTTATTGGAAAACCCTTTACATGATCTGTTAACTATTAGGATACCAGAGGGGGTGATTTTGATCTTTTGTCGTTATTTACTGTCAGAATATATCACAAAATGAAATGAACTTTTCATTTCTATTTTGTGTTATTATTCAGCTCAGCAGGCCTTGCATTACGTAAAATGAGCTGAAAATGACACTTCACATTATAAATTCAAAAATATTATTTCGAATTTAAGCACTTGTATTGCTCTAAGTTGCTTTAGACTATCCATTTACCATATTTTATAATTTTTGCCACAACCTCTGAAGCAGTTAACTAATTTCTACTACTTTTGGGCAAGTGCCACACCAAACCAAGGGCGGATACAGCGGGGGGAGATCGCCCCCCCCCCCCCCCAGAGTTCTAATTAATCAAAATTTATACTCTAATTCAAAGAAATAGAAAATACAAATTTTTTTTTTTTTAAAAGACTTTCTAAACCCGCATTAAAAAAGTAGAAAATAATTTTTCCCTTCACTTAATGAACACATCACAACAGTTCTCCAGAGTTTCCCTTCATTTTGCATTTAATTAAATTTTTAAATTATATTACATTTGTATATAAATTTTAAAATTTTCATGGTATACAGAGAAAGCAAGATCTGGGTAGCTCAAATTTAAACACTGCAGTGAATAACAATTTCCCCAAATTGAAATTTGGAACTCCTAATGTTTATCGAAATACTTAATTAAATTACTTTGCTTTGAATTTGCTTTCTTTGGGTACCATGAAAATTTTAAAATTTATATACAAATGTAATTTAATTAAATGGAAAACTCTAGATAGTTATTTGTTATATTTATTAGTTTTTTTCCTTTTTAGTCATAAATTATTCTCAAAAAATTTAAAATTATATCAGTAAGGAATTTTCAGTACAATCAAAATTGTTGCACTTTTTTGTAATCGAAAGCTCACAAAAGCCGGGTATTTTGATGAAAAGTAGTATGTTGGGAAAATTATCATAGCAGTGGTAATTAATGTCAGATACAAATGTAAATATTTAATTAAAGGCAAATAGGATTATATATATAATAACTCTACCTAGTTAGCATTCCTCGAAATTTTCTATAACCATTTAAGTTGCAAGAAATTGCAGTCCGGCCAAGGAAATTATGGTGTTTGAACGAAATGCAAGCGACCGTTATATGAAAAACACCAACAGTAAGACAATCAAGAAGTGTATAATGTCTATTTTATGTGGGATTAAATTTTACTATGCTTACGGGATCAAAAACTTATATTATACATAGATAAAAGAACTCTGGCGACATCTGAATGCTAATGAAATTTTCATGCTAAAACGAAATGGGAAAGCTATACAGAACGGTCTACAATTGATGGTAAGTGCGGTTTTTATTTTTGGTCATTCATGCATATTTCGAGCCAAATCTATTTGTAAAAGAAATCTTTGACTTAAATCTAGAAATTTTTATAGAGCCCTTCACATAGATTGACTTTAAAGCATTATCTAACAGTTGCATTAATCACAGTCACCCAGCGGGAAATGGATTCATACCATCATTCAAACCAGATGCCTTCTTTAGAAGATATGACGCATGCCTTTATATTGGTTACACTTCATAGGACATTCATACAGACATGTCCTAGCAAAGATGCAGTACAAACTTTTTCGTGTGCTTTCCCTTAGATTCCTTAATAGGGAAGGGGATGCATGCTTCATCATTGAATTGCACACTATGGGAAATTTGTAAAGGCATATCCTTGGAAGAAGCAATTCAAGGTTTTCGTGGTGCTTCCACCAAGGATCCTTGGAACGAATATGGAAATAAAAACGCTTTTAAAGAAGAAGCTCCATTTTTGCATATATGACTTTTTTATAACGTTCTTCTTTCATTTTATTTCTTTTGTAATGTTGCACTTAATTACAACAATTCACAATTATTTACTCTGTGCAAGCGAAAACACAACGTCGTGCACTTGGTTTCACAAACAAAACAAGTATGAGCTTGAAAACATACGTTGCACCTTCCAACAAGCTTCTTTCGGGATCAATTTGGAATGGATCACAATTTTTTTAGCTTTATCATATTTTTGCACTAAGTTTTACTATTTCCACAAATCTTCACGTGGAAGGCCAAACCGCTGGGATGTTACTCGTTAATACATGCCGTGCCTAGTATGATACGACTAGTCTATATATGAACTTAAGACTTCGCTGGTAAACTGTTGACTAGTCGTCGATCTTTAGCTTTTTCTTGATAAATATTCTTTGATTTGTCAATATTAGTGAAATTTGGTCGTGCTCCATTTTTATAGGCTTTGTAAGTCCTCGGAATATGTTCGGTCTATATTCCCCGCAATGCAACTGTGTTTATTGCCTTAAAATAAATACTAGAAACTTTATTGACTTTTTATTTAATAATCAATTAAGCTTATAGCCCATTTCCAATTATTATTATTAAGTACAACAAAATGGGTTCTCTGCATATCTAATAACTGTAATTGTAAGAAGAAGTTATATTTGCCGAATTTCCAATTTTCTGGAGTCTTACAATAGTATAAAAGGCAATGTGAGAAAAAAATAACAGATTCTTTTGCCTCACTATAGAGACGACTATTAAGTGGCATAAATTAAGGAATATTTCCTAGAATCCGTCGTCGTACGCCTGAAGGTGAATATGGTCTTTTTGCAATTAGTAACACTACAAGAAACCATACGGGAATAATAATCACAGAATCATCAACAATTCCTATATTATACCTAATTTTGTCTTTCCCGGAGAAAAGGAGGAAAAAGGGGAAAAGCGAACTTTAATTATAAGAACAATATCACAGCTCGGTGCCTTTGGGGAGTAATATATTGCACTTAATTAAAATTCCTCATCCTCTATTCTACAACGGCTCCATTTCGAGCGTTTACAGAGATCCTTACTAATATTTCACTTCTGAATTCTACACAGGGCCAGCCGAATCGTAAAAATGGAATCTGTGATGGGGACGTTTTTCAACTGTCCGGTGGCTTAGGGGGTCTTTTTACATTATGTGGTCAAAACAGTGGGCAGCATGGTAAGTATATATATTTAGCCGACATATTTCTGCTGGAACCACCTTGTACAGTGTCCCCATATGTCCTCTGTAAATTGTTCTATACTGGTTCTTCTTCTTCTTCTGAGTAATGTCGTCATAAGCTAATATATTAATTTTGATATAGTTTACTATGACGTTGGAGGAAGAATAACAGCCCGACAGGCTGCACTTATTGCTGTAAATGGAGTTTCTGTCAACAAGAATAGCACAGTCAGCGGTAATACGTCTTCGAATTCAATAGATAATAATGAGGATATGATGTCAAACGATACAGAAATGAATGATATTGAAATTTTCATGAATTTTACAAATCGGATTTTACCCACTCGTATTTGGGAGATCCGGGTTACACAAATACCATTCAGTCAAAGGGCCCCAGCGGGATGTCTGCAATACTTTACTGGCCAAAAAGGAATTATACAGGTAAAAAAAAAAATAAAATGAACGGATAGGAAGGTGTTCTTGTGTGAAATTCTATTTCTGAATGTAATTCAGACCTTCAATTTTGCTGACAATGGACGTCACCTGGCAAATCAGGATTATAAGTCATGTATACGACAAGAACATGAAATGTGCTCCATTGCGTATCAACCCTGTGATGAACATAGCTTTAAGATTGGACCCAATATCTTAAGTGAGGATGTGGGCGTTGAATTAGGCGAGGCTACTGAGGGATTAGTTTCAAGTGATTCCTCTCAGATTAATAATATTACACCATTCGCTACTATTCCAACATCATCTACAGCTTCTTCCGGTAAAAACACTGATGAAAATTTACAAAATTATAATTTTTTCGATGATTGTTTTTTGTATCTTCAGAGTTACCTCAACAAACAGCAGCAGGTACATCACAATCTGATACGACTGCATCACCAACAACAAATTCAGTTTCAACACAACAGACTGAAGCATCATCTGTATCGGGTCAATCTGATGCCATAGACGAGGGATCTGGTGGAGGTGATATCCCTCCTGTCGTATCTACTGCTCCTGTTGTGGGTGGTGGTGGTGGTGGAGGCAGTTTCGATATTTTCTCATTTCTGAGAAGCACGTTTTTCGATTTCCGCCGTCGACGTAGTGGTCGTCAAATATTTCCCGCTTGTACAGATCGAGTTACAATGCCTTGCATAGTAGAGGACTTTATTGGAACTGGATTTGGAACGATACCGGACTGTGAACCTGTTCATTGTGGTGATAAATTTTGCTCTTCCAGTTCAAATCTATGTCGGATAGAATCAACTGTAACACCATTTTATTTGGGAATACATTTCGGAGATGGAAATGGAAAAGGAAGTCCCGAAGAAAATATTGGAGCCTGTCTTAGATATAATCAGATGCCGTGTATGTGATAGGAATATAGGATAGAGAAGAAAAATAAAATTAGTGAAAGTTTGTGAGAGGATAATTAATATAAAAAAGTGAGTGCGCGTGCCATAGAATGTTTGTTGGTAATTTTATTAATTACATATTATTTATACTGTAGCTGTGAAATTATGATAATTTATGAAGTTATTTATTTATTTATATACTTTTATGTATTTACACTTAATTGTATAAAATTTAAACATTAATGAATTCTCAATTAAAAAATAAAACATTTTATACAACCCCGCAATGGAATGATAATGCAGTTCAAATTTCAAATTGAACTGCAACTTCGTTTTGACAGTTCTCAGTTTTCTTCATTGTTGCTGGTAGTGTGGTGATCTTTTTTTGTTAAGTGATCGAAGAAAATTCTAGAAAACTAGAATAAAAAACTAAAGTTTTAAGTAATTAATAGCAGATACAGCATGATAAATGAAAGTTGAAAAAATATTCAAGTAATGGAGAAGATAATATCTAGGAAAAATAAAGGAAAACTTGCAAATTCTTGTTGGGCGTGGAACTTTAGAAAGAGCACCGAAAAATAATTTACAGGTAGATGTCATTTTGTTGTTGTTGTTTTCATTAAAATTAACAATGATTTCCTTAAATTATGAGTAAGTACATACTTTGTTTTGTGATGATTTTATAATTCCGTATTACTATAAAGCGGTTATTTAGTTAATTTGTTCGCCCAAAGTGTGGTCTGGGAAAGAAAGCTCAATTGTGGCCCGAGACAATATTATGAATTTAATTATGTATTATTGATTGTGTTAGTAATGTGCGTGCTTTTTGAATTTTAACAAATGAAATATAATAAATTAACCTGGGACCAAGGAAATGATTACTTATGTACATCAAATGATAGCTATAAAAACACCGAATTATCTCAAATTGCAAATTGTTGTTTTCTGGAAACGTATCACATGGTAAGGGAAATAAGCTGATGATCATTATGATGGTAGGATTTTTGAGTTCTAGCTCTAAAAAGATAACTATAGTTATTTTACAAAAACCAATTTTTCCCTAAAACTTGGCAAAATCCTTATCATGTACATATATATATTACAACATAAAAGAAAATAAATTATCTATCGTGAATACAAATTCTTACCTCGGCACATGCAGGATGTTTCAAACTTTTTTCTCTTAGAAGCATTTATCATCCCACTCCCACACTTCTTTAACATCCATAGGAGCACCAAACTATGTACCTACGGGGAAACTTTTTGAACCTTTATACCTACAAAATTGATAATATTTGCGTAAATGTAGAAAAACGACCGGAAGTTATGTATCTTTTCGGAAAGTCACATGCTTTACCGCCCTGTGAACTTTCTTTCACACCAATGTAAATGCCAGCAATTATCCAGGGCTCTGGTGGAATCTCTTTATTAGATAAGTCCACATGAAGGACATGACGGACATCTACACATTACCATGGCCCTTCTTTATGATGAACATTATTTTTTTTTACTTTGTCACATTCTGGTCACTAGGTTTGGGAATATGGATATACAATTACATATCACAAGAGTACAGCTATACATAGTTTGGGAAAAGAGTGTAAAAAATTATAGAACTTATCGTGCGTAGAGCAGTATGCGAGTATTGTATAGTATCTCTGACAACTTGCATTTCGACCGGAAACAACATGTTAAATTATTATTATTTTATTATTATTATTAAAGCAAAATATGGATGAAAAAAAAAACTAAATAAAAAAGGCGGCAGCTACTCAGTACGGTTGAAATAACTAGAAATACAAAAATATTATTATCAAGTAAAAATCAATTTTTTTTTCTTTTTGTATACTTACTGCTTAGACAAACTCGGTCCCGAACAGCGCGTTACACGGCTTCGCTGCATGATTGTCCAGGCCTTATTTCTTCCTCGTCCACTAAAAATTAAAAAACTCGACATTATTTGCTAGATCTAGGGTTTATCTTTCTAGTCACAATTTAAAGAAATGAGAATACCTACTCATAGGAATTTGATTTAAAAGACTCCATTCCAATACACTTTTTTTTTATTTGTGCCGGCGTTATTTACTAGACTTCTTCATTACCTTTAATTTAAGATATAAATAATTATTCTGCCACAAATAATTTGCCAGAAATTCCCATTGAGAAATGTATGAAATCTTGGTACTGACTCCTCTTAAGCATTCCATCGAACATGTGAAATTGAACTTCTAGCGGGAACTTAGGAAAATGCGTTCGAGGGTTCATAAAGCAGAGTCTAATAATGAATCCACTCCGTTTAACCAGAGCTCAGTAGTAAATATTCGGGAAGTATGGAAAAAAGTTCTGATGAGAAAAATTTTCTTTGGATAGAATTGATACCTGATAGATTCATATATATTTTTTTCACGATGTTCGAGAGAATAGTATTTCACGCTACCATAGCAGAGAAGGTTCAATTACACCGAGTTGGCGAAATAATGGACAGAACAGATTGGATTTTCCAACAAGTTCTGGCAGTCATTTAGTGCTACTGCTCGCCGAGTTAAGCAATGCTTGACGCAGAAAATATCATGGCTATCACTTTCACCAGACATATGGAATTTTTAGGGTTTCGTATCCAAGGGGTGCCAACTAGACCCTATTACTACAGACAAAATACAACTAGATAAGAAAATCTCCATATAAACCCGGATCACTATCCCAAAGCTCTTTAACTTTTTATTCAACCATGTATAAAGCTTTTTCTTAGAGGGCTATTAGCTCGTTTTAATTCGACCGCTTTTTTGTTACATTTTTACATCTAGATGTAAATTCTCTCAGCTATTACTAAGATTTATTATTGGTTATTATAATAAAATATAAATAAAAACAAGTAAAAAAGCTAGAATTGGTCTAAGACCAATTCTTATGATACCCTAGATGATTGCCCGTATGAAATTTCGTATTGTCACCCTTCTGTGCAAGTTTGATTTTTGAAGTGGTTTTTCGCATATATTTCTAGAACGGTTTGTCGGACAGAAAAAATGATTATAACCAATCTTATAGGACTTCGTATTCTGAAGTAGTTTTTAGTACAATAAAAGTGTCTAGGACTGATCGCTTTCAGAGTATACGTAAAAAACATAAATTTTTATATGGAAACACCAAGAAGGAGATTTAGTCCATTTTTTAAAATTTATTTGATAGTACAATGAAAATACCACATACCTAATTTCAGCTCTCTATATTGATGTGTTCTCAGCCAGTGTCCAAATATATAGTAGAAAACGAAAGTTTTGTATGGCAACCCCACGAAGGAGTTGCCCGATTTGCCCCATTTTCGAACTTAATTTTACTTTTTTTTTAAAGTCCGTGTACAAAATTTCAGCTCTCTAAGGGCGGATCCGAATCCAAGTCTTCGTCTTCGCCTTGTTAGTACAGCTAGTGACGTAATACAAAAAGCTCAGCTATTATAATAGTTAGACGAAGACGAAGCTAACCTGTCCGAATTTGTGTGCTTAGCTTGATATTTGACGTTTAGAGCCAGTTGCTACTGATTGTCATAATTAATAAATGTAATTATAATATTATTATTAATGATTTAAGATTAAATTTAATTTGAAATAAATAAAAAAAGAATTGAAGGAAAACAGTAAATATGAGGCGAGGACGAGACGTAAGGACCGAGATGGCTATAATGCAAATTGCTAACCGGTTTTGGGCAAATAGCAATTCAATTTTAGAACATGACGATGAAGATGAATATGAAAATTTTTGTGTAAATAAATTATGCTTTTTGATTCGATTTCAAATACAAGATTGTGGTGTATGAACCAAATCAGTATCCAGCAGTCGTACTTCCATGCCGCCTGATAGTTGAACGATTTTCCTTTAAATGGGTGCCTACAATCCTCCTCCCGTGCTTTTATTAATTTAAGTACAAGCTCTTTTGTCCCTAAAATAGATAATCATATTATAATAATTACTACAACTGTAAAAAGCATGCGCAATATATACACTTCAGTTTTTCAGCGTCCGCCATAATGTCAAAATAAATTCAATCAAGCTCAAGACGAAGCTAACCTGTCCGAATTCGTTTGCTTAGCTTGATCTCGATAGCCAGCGAATAAATATAACCTCAAAATATGTTGTCTATTTAAAATAGTCAACTCGAACTTTGACTCGATGATCAAGCTAACCAAATGTCTAAACTGTTATACAAAGTAGCAAAGCTCGGTGGCATAGACATAGATTCGGATAGAGCTTGACTCGATGTTACGTCACTAGCTGTACTAACAAGACGAAGACGAAGACTAAGACTTGGATTCGGATCCGCCCTAAGTATACGCGTTCTCGAGTTATCGTGCGCACAGACGGACGGACGGACGGACGGACGGACGGACATGCAAAAATCAAAATAACTTTTAATATTATGCGTGGGTGTCCAATCCATTTTGCTCTACCATCATTATTTCGAGGTGTTACAAACGGAATGACAAACTTAGTATACCCTTTAGATTTCATCTAGGGTATAATAATAATTATTGACTCGCACTCGATTTTGGCTATTTCGATATCTAACACAGTGTAGATTATTGCATTTTCGGTAATTGGAACTATCATTGATGACTTGGCTTCGAATTTGGCTTCTGTTATCTGATCAATTTTGAAAATGTTTATTATTGGTTCCATATTTATTGTGATCCGAAATTGCACATTTGGTTCTTATTGCTTTTGTTGTTGATTTGGCTTCGATTTTGGATTTGGTTTTCTGGTCGATCTCGTAAGTTCCGAATTTATTGGAATTACAATTTTGTAAATTTTGAAATGGGTCGTTCATGTTACTACAATAATTGTTTGTAATAATATTTATACGCCTGGTAGTCAATACGGGTTTTGAAATGCCATCAGATGAAAGGTATAGTTTGTGGGTTCTCCATTGCGGTGGATATCTTTCAAAAGAGGATAGAAAACATAAAATCTCCTTATATCTGTGAAAGGTATTTTCGAAATGACGACATCATTTACAGGGGAGTGAGAAAAAATGTAACTGCCTTTGCTATACCTCTTCCTTGAAAAATCTATCGGTCCTTTGTGTAAGCCCGTAATAGCTTTACAATCGATAAAAGTGTGTCCTCGACCTAAACAGATGAACTTAAAAGTAGATTATTCAAGTTCGATTTGTGACCCGAGCGGAAGCTTCGTATCAAATTCTCCACCTTTGGTTTTAAATAGAGAAGATAATGTTGTAACATATATACGGGATTATTCAATACCCCAAATTTCTGAACGAAAAACCCTTTGCCTTCTCAGTTTCCAGAGCCTGTTAAGAAAAGAAGTAAAATAAACGAAGACTTACTGGTAAATAAAAAGCCTTCTTCGATTTTATTCACGAGAATTGACAAAAAATCTATACTAATTGAGGAAAATGATAATATAGAAATAAAAACAAATTTAAGCAGTAAGCCGAAAGATGTAAAAGCATTCCTCAATGCGCAGCTTTTTCACAATCAGGGTCAGAAATGGTCTGCTGATCAAAGAAATGTGTTTACAATTTTTTTTTATAAATCACCTGCTTGCTTTCGTGAAATGCAGGCAATGGGATTTACTATGCCCCACCGTGCTACAATTGTGCGCTGGCAAAGCCAAATTGAATTTAAGCCAGGATTGAACTCAACAATTATAGGTCTTTTTAAAGAAAAAATTAAAAATTCCAATGCGCTAGAGAGAAAATGTATTCTTCTTTTTGATGAAATGGCCATAAAAAATGAGTTAGAATATAACTCCAACGAAGATATTATTTACGGCTTTAATGATTTAGGCGATGGAAAACGATGTAAGTCCATCGCATCGTCAGCTTTGCTTTTAATGGTACATGGATTGAACTTAAATTGGAAGCAATCTTTCGCATACTATATTGGAAAGACAAATGCAGATGATCTCAAATCTATTATATTAAATAGTGTTAATATTTTGCAAAATATCGACTTAGATGTCGTTGGAATAACATGTGACCAGAGTTCAATAAATCGTAGCTCTTATAAAAAGTTAGGATGTACTATACTGATAAGCCATATTTGAGATAGGCGATAAAAAAATAGCATTACTATTCGATCCTGTGCACTTATTTAAAAGCTTTAGAAATTCTTTGCTAAAGGCTGACATATCAGTTGGTGAAAATAAAATGTCCTGGAATATTATAAGAAAATTATTTAAACAAGAAGAAAATAATATAATTAAAACGTGCTTTAAATTAATGGAAAATTATGTTTGGCCTGATTCTTTTGACAAGCTTAGTGTGTCGCCCCTCTAATTACTCCTTTTGCCGGCTAAGCTCAGGAGACAGGCGGGGTTGAGTTATATAAACAACGATCGAAAATTAACGCACTACAGTCAACAAAACAATAATGCTTCACCGATATTGGGCGCCACACAGTTTCCTTATTAACTTACTCAAACCCGGAAACTGTGAAATCTGGTTCGAGTAATTTCCATTGGGTACCACAAATTGTAATTCCGCACGCTTGTATTAATTCCTATATATATCAATATAAAAATATAGAGAATAGAAATCCACTAAGTCAAATTATTTATTAATTATAGAAAGAGCACAAAATGGTCACAGATGCCACTTGGATTATTCAACAGAATAACAGAAAGTATTTCCCTTAGGTTATTAAATACTTAGGTGAAAACAATGATTACTTATAATATGGAATATATAAAGAAAAATATTTAGAAAAAAAGAAGAACGAAAAAATGACCTCAAATGCTAATTGGGTCTCGTTTCCTGGAGGAAGAATGCAAAGTTTTTTTTTTTTTTTTTTTTTATCTTATAACCACACAAATACTTAGCTTCGCAAATAACTACGCTGGAGCATCCTGTTTTTGTTTCTTTTTATTAGCGCTGCCCTGGTGGCACTCCTCGGGCTCCACTCGTATTTTATAAGACCTTTATTTTTTTTTCAAAGTTCTAAGTGAATCAATTATTCGATGTTCAACATCGGATCATCACCTCCTAATCCACTTTTTCTCAAATTCATTAACACTTGCAATTTCAAAAATGAAAACTCAATTCACCAAATTGATTATCACCCGTTCTGTCTTCACGCCACGAGCCCTTTTTAAAAACTGACTACTCATCATGCCACCAGTCACTTTCAAAAAAACAAACCCCCTCTTTTTTTTCCTTCCTTTCTTTTCTTTCCTACTTATAATTTCATCGCTCCTTATTTGGACATAATTGCTAAATCTTATTTTGGTTTTTCTTCAACCCTCCTTCTACACCCGGCACTGCCAGATACAAGAGGAGAATATCAACTAAACTTCTTCCGACCACACTGTTCTCCAAAAAACGTGACCCAGCACAACAGTTTTGGGATTCGAGGTAGTTCTAATATTAAACTTTAGCCCCTGAAATTATATGTACCTATGTAAACTCCTTAATTAATTTGGGGACTTTGGCCAAATACAAAAAAATATTAAATTTAAATTATGCAACTTGAAATTACATATATAGCTCCTTAGTTTTCTTTCTTCTAAATTCTCAAGACAATTTGACATGTAACTTATGATTCATTTTAAATTATAGAACATGACACTACCTACATATGATAATAAAATACTACTCCTGTTTCCTAGAATTGTTTTCTTCTTCAGTCGGCTTTTACTAAACTTATTTATCATTTGAATATAAGACCGGGAGTTTGAAGAGGCCTTAATGGATGATCGACCAGTATGACATTTCTTGGATATAATTGTATTGTATAACGACTTGGTGGATATACTGATGGTACTGAGCTAGTGGTGGGAGCCCTCCTGCTCGTGCGGCCACTACAATGCTTCTCCGTTTTTTTTATCCCGTGACAACTCCTCCTCTGCCTTCTTGAAAATTTCCTATAATTTTCACGTTTAAATATCTTCTTTGGCCCCACTCTTCATTGAAACATTTATTCACATATTATCGTACTATTCAGCCCATTCTACGAATGGAATTGTATACTCCATAACGTGATGTAAAATAATCTTATCTGAAATGAAGTTTTGAAGAAATCAGAACTTATACGAGAATGCATTGTACAAAAAAATAAAAAAATTGATAAATGGTATATTACTAAACTTTGATTAAAAGCTAGAAAAAAAAAATTATGTATAGTAGAGTTGACAGTGTTGTAACTCATTGACCGTTTTCAGTTCCATCACTTGGTTGAGAACGAAGATCTTTTATATGCCAGATCCCTTGGGATTTGCCATTCTTGTCTTCAAGAAGATATGTCCAAGGCGAAACTCGTTTCCCAATGAGAAAAGGACCAATAAATTTAGGGGCGAGCTTAGCGGTAAAATATTGAGCTGCGTTGGATAACGTAAAATTTCGCCGCCATACTACCTCCTTAGGAAAGTATTGCACCTGCCTTCGCCGAAGATCATATCGATTTTTGTTCCTTTCCCCCGCTTTTTCCAGCCTTTCTTTTACTTCCTCTCTAACCTTTTCCAACTCCTGTACCCGTTCAGGTCTACATTCCCGTCGATCCGCCATTATTTCCTCATTTGGTAGACTAGAGTTTCCCCCCTCTATTATCATTTCCCTTCCAAAATTTACAAAGTAAGGGGTCATTCCGAACACCTCATGTTTTGCGGTGCGTATAGCACAGGCAACTTTTGGGAGCAACACATCCCACAAACGATGATTATCGCTGACATATGCCCGTAATGCTGTTTTCACTACTTGATTCGCTCTTTCCGCCGGATTCGCCTGTGGATGGTAGTTTGCTGTGAACGAAATCGTCGCCCCATACTTCTTCATTAACTTCCCGAACTCTTTGCTACGAAACTGTGATCCATTATCACATATAACTAACCTGGGAACTCCGAACAATAGAAATACTTGTTCTTCTATGGCCTTACATATTTCATTAGACGTAGCCGCCCTTAAAGAGAAGAATAGTGAAAATTTAGAGAAATAGTCAACCACCGTTAAAATATACGAATATCCCCTCGATGAACGTGGTAAAGGTCCGATAATGTCTACACATATCATCTCCCAAGGCCTACTAATTCCTTTACGTTTCACCATACCTCCTGCTGGCTTTTTATTATCGGGCTTAGAGGCTCGACACACGGCACACTTACGAATATAATCAGCTACGGACGATCTCATTTTTGGCCAGTAATATTTTTCAGCCAATCGGCTGTACGTTTTGAATACCCCTAGGTGTCCAGCAGTAGGCTCATCATGATTTTGTCTCATGATCCCAACTCTTTCCTTTGTGGGAATGACTCTCTTCCAGGATTGTTCATTGGTCTGCAAATTTGGAAATTTTAATTTGACATATTTAAACAAGTGTTCGCCTTCTACACGCCAATTTGGAAACAGATCGGGATTATTTGAAATATTATGCAACATCTTATTCATCCATTTGTCCTGCGTGCCTTTAACAGTTATACCAGAAATGATAGGTACACCTCGTGA
The DNA here is from genome assembly GCA_963924295.1 of Dioctria rufipes. Lineage (NCBI taxonomy): Eukaryota > Metazoa > Arthropoda > Insecta > Diptera > Asilidae > Dioctria > Dioctria rufipes. The sequence continues at coordinate 16,757,441 of OZ002745.1, forward strand.
TAAGGAGTCAGCCACAACATTTTCCTTTCCCTTTCGATGAATGATTTCATAATTATACTGTTGTAATCTAACTGCCCAGCGCGCCAATCTGCCAGTTGGGTCCTTAAGATTATTGAGCCATACCAAAGAGTAATGATCAGTAATCACTGTAAATTTTATTCCCTCAATATAAGGGCGCAACTTTTCAATTGCCCATAACACCGCCAGGCACTCCTTTTCGGTAGTGGAAAAATTGCGTTCCGAGCGAGAAAGCGAACGGCTTAAATAACATATAACCCTTTCACCAGAGTCGTATTGTTGAGTAAGAATAGCCCCTAGGCCATAATCTGAAGCATCGGTCTGTATGATAAACGGAAGATTATAATCTGGACATGTTAAGATAGGTGCCGTAACTAAATGTTGTTTGGCTTTTAGAAACGCATCCTCACAAGCTTCATCCCATTTAAACAGTTTGTTTTTCTTCAACAGTCCCGTAAGTGGTGAAATTAGAGTTGAAAAATCTGGTACAAATCGACGATACCAAGAGATTAAACCCACAAAACTACGTACTTCCTTGACAGTTTTAGGCGGAGGTATCTTAAGGATACTATCTACCTTCTCGGGATCTACATGAAGACCGTTTTGGTCCACCACATATCCCAGGTACCTAAGTTCTTCCCTGCAAAATTCGCACTTATCTCGGCTGACTGTTAAGCCTGCCTGTTGTAATCGTCTAAGCACATCCTCCAAGATAATTAAATGTTTATTGAAATCTGACGTAACTATAATAATGTCGTCTAAGTAGACGAATACATAAGGCTCTAAATCTGCTCCCAAAACACAATCAATTAAACGTTGCCACGTAGCCGGAGCATTATGTAACCCAAAAGGCATTCGCTTAAATTGATATAGACCACGGTTAGGAACAGTGAACGCCGTATATTGACGTGAAGAACTTTCTACAGGTATCTGCCAATATGCAGACTTTATATCAAGAGAGGTCAAATACTTGGCGGCCCGTAGCCTGTCGAGGATTGCCGAAACGTAGGGTAGCGGATAAGCATCCCTATCAGTTACTTTATTGACCTTCCGAAAATCGACACAAAAACGAAAATTGCCGTCCTTTTTCTTCACCAGTAAAATAGGAGAAGACCACGGACTTTGGGAAGGTTCGACTACGCCATCCCTGAGCATTTCTTCGAGTTCCTTGTCAATATGTTGTTGCATAATAGGGGACACCGGATAATAGCGTTGTTTAATGGGAGGCCCATTTATTTTTATATTATGTTCCACCATGTTAGTGCAACCCAGACCCTCTGGCATTGTTTTAAAAGTCCTTTTAATTAACTGGCCAAGCTTAACTTCTTCTTCCTGATTTAAGTGTGGACGAGATTGCAAAGCTTCCAGTGAGCCCAAGGTAGGAGTATTATCGAACATCCATTTGTTTGTTTTCAGATTAGGGACTATTCCAAACTGCGTCAAAAAATCTACTCCCAGAATAAGTTCCAGTGGCAGTTTCGGTACAATCAGAGCATTGATCACTCCCACTCGGTCTTGCACCTGTAACGGTATAGTGACCGACCCCAGTACCTTTACTCCCATTCCATTTGCCAAGGCTACTCCTGAATACTTACTCTCCTCTAAATGAACTCCTAAGTTTTTAAGCTTTTCCCAGCCCGTTCCACCCAAAATAGTTCGTGAAGCACCAGTGTCCACAAGTCCGCTTATAATTATTCCATAAAGTTTTACGTTAATGTAGGGTCTGTCATCTTCTTCTGTTTTATCCAGAAGATACGACAGCGAAAGGTAATTCTCTTTTTTCTTAGGTTTGTATTTATGAGTGGGTTTACTTTTTCCGCTCGGACTCGCCACACCACTCTTTAGTGAGTCCTTGGTCCGTTTCCCTGTCTACAGTTTGGACATTCTGTTCTAATGACGCCTTCGCGGCCACATCCATAGCAGCATCGGGGTTTCGAACAATTACGAGCAATATGTCCATTTTGACGGCATCTATAGCATTGGATTCCACCTAAACTGTTGGTATTGGACACGTTAATGCTAGCTGTAGGTGGACTTGATACGGAAATATATGCCAGGTCCGGTTCTAACAGTTGACCAGAACGCCTTTGTGGAGGGGGTATAAAACTTTCTACGGCAATTTTTACCGACTCTAACCGTCGACCTAAATCTATTAAATCGTCTATGGTTTTTACTTCTGATAACCCCATCTGGGTTTGATAAAAGGGAGTAATATTGCGACGCAAAATATCTAATTGTTGATCTTCGGGCAGTGGAACAGTCAGACGATTCACCAAACTTTTCATTGCCGCGACGTAAAGCCCTATACTCTCATCTTTACCCTGCGTACGTCTCCGGATTTCATCCAACAATCTATGATCGTAATCGAGAGGTAAAAATTCCTTTCTCAATTCTTTTACTAAGTCCGCCCATGTCTGCGTCTTATGTCTGATACCCCGATACCAAACCAACGCTTTTCCCGAGAAAAGGTCTATAGCCGATCTAAACAATTCCGTTTTTGACACGCCTCGCGCTTCACTCAATTCTTGCACTCTTTCCAAGAAGGAGTTTACACTTCTAGAAGAATCCCCCGAAAACTTTAATTCCCATTTAAATACAGGATAGTTAGAAGATTTAAATTCACTCAACGGATTGGAAGAATCCCCCGCCTTTATTTCGCCCTTGATGTCACTTCCCCCCTGGCTCTCTTTACTTTGTAACACAATTTTTTGTTGACCATCCATCTCAATTAAATTAATAACGGTTCTATTTAAATCTGGCTCTTGGTTTTCTGTTTCAGAATCCCGTTCAGTTTTTCCCTCTGCTTTCTCTTGAAACTCTCCAATCATAACTAATAACTCGGTTCTCAAATTAACTTTCTCCGTCTTATCTATTTCCTCCAGAGCAACGGCTCTGTCAATACGTCGTAAAGCCCATTCCATTTTTGAAAATGTTTTTTTAAAAACTGACTCCTTTCCCTGTTCCTCATAATCCATCACCAATTTTTTAATTTCCTCCAATTTTGCCACAACGGCCTCCCGATCTATAGCAAAAACAAATGGATACTTTTCCAACACTAAACACTTTCCCGTCTTTTCTACCTTCATCACACCCCTGAGAGCCTTTTTCATTTCGTCGACTTTCCCTGTTTTAACACCACGAATTTCCAGCTCATACACCAGTTCCTCTTGGTTTAATTTGCCAACATCCATTTTGTATTGAATTTCACTTGACGCGCAGAATATGAAGAATAAGGAGAAGAAATCAGAATCAATATATTAACTAAAATCCGTATTATTATTCTTTAATTCGCTTCACTAACCATTAAAGGCCGTAGACCAAAAACCAACTTCCAAACTCACTTTTAAAATAAATGACTTAAATTTTCCTCCCTACTTAAAGTACGCCTTCAATAAAGAATACCGAACATCCACCAAAAGAAATATGGGTGATTTGATTGGTCAAAATAAAAGTGGTGATAGTTTACTCGGCCACAAAATTACAACAACAACAAAATTAGCCGTCTCACTACACTTTGTCCGATTCTGCTCAAACACAAAAAAAATATTAAATATTAATATTGTATCAACGATAGGTATGTGAAGAATTCCCAACCACAAGTAAGTAAAACAATATTTGATAATCATAAAACAAAAAAAATTAATTCCGTGCAATTGCAATTTAATATACCTAGTATAATATGAAAATTTCGCCACTTATAAGACAATACGTCAAAATACCAACACCTCCCAAACGAACAGTTAATTTGTTCCGTGGAAACTGTTTAAAAATTTATAATAAAAATTTTCCAATAAAAAGCAAGACGATAGAAACAAAAATTAATAATTTAGAATTAAAAAAAAAATTTACTCCCGAATTTTTCCTTACGATAGTAAATTCCACTTCCACAACTAATTCCAAGAAATTGTTAAAAATATTTTGCTGCAATTACACAACTGTACTTATTCCACCACCAATTACGTCGAACCCTTCGCTTTCCAAGAATCACAAATTCAACTAGCCGATTTTCAAACAACACTCTCGTCGAATACTTTGACTTCCAGGAATCACAAATTAAACTCGCAGATTTTCAAACAACACTTTCGTCGAATACTTCGACTTCCAGGAATCACAAATTAAACTCACGCAGATTTGCGAACACAACTCTCGTCGAACCCTTGACTTCCACGAATCACACTTTTAACCCACGCAACCCACAATTTAATTCCAAGAACGAAATTCACAACACCCCAGAATGAATGCCACGAACTCGAGCCCCACGTTGGGCGCCAAACTTGTCGCCCCTCTAATTACTCCTTTTGCCGGCTAAGCTCAGGAGACAGGCGGGGTTGAGTTATATAAACAACGATCGAAAATTAACGCACTACAGTCAACAAAACAATAATGCTTCACCGATATTGGGCGCCACACAGTTTCCTTATTAACTTACTCAAACCCGGAAACTGTGAAATCTGGTTCGAGTAATTTCCATTGGGTACCACAAATTGTAATTCCGCACGCTTGTATTAATTCCTATATATATCAATATAAAAATATAGAGAATAGAAATCCACTAAGTCAAATTATTTATTAATTATAGAAAGAGCACAAAATGGTCACAGATGCCACTTGGATTATTCAACAGAATAACAGAAAGTATTTCCCTTAGGTTATTAAATACTTAGGTGAAAACAATGATTACTTATAATATGGAATATATAAAGAAAAATATTTAGAAAAAAAGAAGAACGAAAAAATGACCTCAAATGCTAATTGGGTCTCGTTTCCTGGAGGAAGAATGCAAAGTTTTTTTTTTTTTTTTTTTTTATCTTATAACCACACAAATACTTAGCTTCGCAAATAACTACGCTGGAGCATCCTGTTTTTGTTTCTTTTTATTAGCGCTGCCCTGGTGGCACTCCTCGGGCTCCACTCGTATTTTATAAGACCTTTATTTTTTTTTCAAAGTTCTAAGTGAATCAATTATTCGATGTTCAACATCGGATCATCACCTCCTAATCCACTTTTTCTCAAATTCATTAACACTTGCAATTTCAAAAATGAAAACTCAATTCACCAAATTGATTATCACCCGTTCTGTCTTCACGCCACGAGCCCTTTTTAAAAACTGACTACTCATCATGCCACCAGTCACTTTCAAAAAAACAAACCCCCTCTTTTTTTTCCTTCCTTTCTTTTCTTTCCTACTTATAATTTCATCGCTCCTTATTTGGACATAATTGCTAAATCTTATTTTGGTTTTTCTTCAACCCTCCTTCTACACCCGGCACTGCCAGATACAAGAGGAGAATATCAACTAAACTTCTTCCGACCACACTGTTCTCCAAAAAACGTGACCCAGCACAACAGTTTTGGGATTCGAGGTAGTTCTAATATTAAACTTTAGCCCCTGAAATTATATGTACCTATGTAAACTCCTTAATTAATTTGGGGACTTTGGCCAAATACAAAAAAATATTAAATTTAAATTATGCAACTTGAAATTACATATATAGCTCCTTAGTTTTCTTTCTTCTAAATTCTCAAGACAATTTGACATGTAACTTATGATTCATTTTAAATTATAGAACATGACACTACCTACATATGATAATAAAATACTACTCCTGTTTCCTAGAATTGTTTTCTTCTTCAGTCGGCTTTTACTAAACTTATTTATCATTTGAATATAAGACCGGGAGTTTGAAGAGGCCTTAATGGATGATCGACCAGTATGACATTTCTTGGATATAATTGTATTGTATAACGACTTGGTGGATATACTGATGGTACTGAGCTAGTGGTGGGAGCCCTCCTGCTCGTGCGGCCACTACAATGCTTCTCCGTTTTTTTTATCCCGTGACAAGTGTTAAGCTTGTGTCTCAAGTTTTTAGTGATAACGTAGTTACTGGTATCATCTTGGAGTCAAGTTAAAAATATTCAGTTCTGAAGAAATAGACATAGCTCGTTATACGGCATCTTCATTCAAAATATTAAATGACCTTTTCGACAATTTTAATAGCAAAATAAGGATTTCAGCGAATCCACAAAGATGCGCCCTTTCCGACAGTAAAGTTGGTCGAAAAATCTTACAAAATATTCTTGAATGTAAGAACTGGATTTCTAAATGGCAGCACATGGTAAAAATGAAAAGACCGTATTGTTTTGATGACATGGTCCAAACTATTAACGGTCTTCTTTTGATTTGGGATAATGTGAAAAATTCTCAAAACTATATTTTAACTTCCCACATCAATCAAAACTCACTAGAAAACAGTATATCTACCCTCCGTAGATGTAAGGGTAGTTTTGAGCGTAACCCATCTGCCCTTAGACTAGCACGCAATCTCCGGCAAGTAGCTTTTCAAAATATTGCACCCTCCGTAAAAACTGGTTACAACATAGCAGATACTGAAACGCTTTTAGGGAAGTCATCGACATCAGCCCAGGGGGAGATAGCTTTTAACTAATGGCGATGAAATAGATATAGATAAATTATTGAACATTGATATTGGCATTAGCGGTTGTGGAGAATTGTCCGAGGATGTTCTTAAGAAGGTCGGGTTGCTGTCGTTGTAAAGCAATGCACTAGCAGACTTTTGTGGATATGTTGCCCACAAGCTGGTGGGAAATGCATGCATACATGCAAGTTATACATGATATATTCCCCTAAAGAGAGCAATTATAGTTGTGAGCTTATGCTACTACTAAAATAGATTCTCCGTATGGAAATTTAACAGTTCCATCAGCGAACTTTGTGGACGATTTGGTAACAATAGTTAAACATTTCGATTCAATTATTGCGGAAGTTCAATTCATCGAGAATATTTTAAAAACAGTTGTTGGTATTTTACAAAAATCCACAACTTCCAAATCATGCTCATTACATCATGAAGTAAACATGGATTTTATTATAAAAGTCTTAAAAAAATCGAATCGAATTTTGTCATCAAAATTAAACAAGCAACGCGATAGAATTTGAATTTTAGAAGAACGTTAAAAAGGGTAATAGGAAAACCTATCCAAGCTTAAAAAAGCAACTAGGAAAAAAGTTAAAGCCCATTATTCTTTATGAAATTTATTCATAATAAAAACATCAAAAGAATATATTGTCTTGTCCTACCTGGTATGAACAATATTTAAAATTTTACCTACCTCAAGATTTTTAAGATCAGTTTATTTGTTTGTTTGTTCTAATATACACAAAAATTATTTTCTTAAATTCCAGAAAATTTTCTAATAGGTATCAAAGTTTGCAAAAGCGACTTCCGCCGACATACATAAAACTTTGTCTTAATGCCATTTTTCTAAATGATTTTCCATACAAGCTAATAAAATATCAATCGACTGCCTTCTGCTGTCAATTTTAAAAACGCGATGGAAGGGAGGCTTGCATACAAGCTGTACTTTCCTCGTGTAATCTCCAGGTAATATCTACGTAAATGTATATTTTGTTACCATGCTTCCTTCAATAGAAAAGAAACCCTTAATTTAGTCTTCTTTCATATTAAGCCTCTAAAATTTCATCTGGTCTCAAAAAACACTTGGAAATTAAAAATCCACAAAAGAAAACGTCGTGCAAAAAGATGTTAAAGATTCCCTTCTAAGAAAACGTACATTTACTCCTCTGTTTTTCTCAGTGCATAATTATGAAAAAGTTAGTGATTCCAAAAATCCGCCACATCAATGCATAGCTAAATTAATCATTGCCGCCTGCCCGTTTCGCCGGTAAATCTTATTCTATGAAAAGTAAGTGCTGGGTGAAGCCACCACACAAACACAAGACAGCGCCTATGGTACGGGAAGGCAACAACGAATGAGAAGAATATGCAATAAACAGTGACGCCATGCGCAAATCTAGCTGCACTGCACCACGATCAAGAACCAAAGATTAAATTTATATCATTACATTTGAACAGAGAATTTCTTTGATTCGGTACATCTAGAGCCATCTATTGAGTTATGAACTCATTGCCTCTGCGTTCACTATATATACTCTAAACACAATGGTAAAGCGCGAATTACAATTACGACTTCGACTTTGACTTTGCTCAAATGGTAAATACATGCATCACTAAATTTGTATAGTATTCACAAAGTACGATCATGACCATACAGACAGAAGTTGACGAAAGGAATTAAAACTTGACGAACGGCTTCTTATTCCTATGTTGTTATTATAAAAAGCAATTGCTCGTGGCTTTGCATATGCTAGCATATGCACATTGTGGTTAGGCCTTTTTTAGTGTTACTGAAAAATGTGCAATCTGCATTGCCATACTGAAAACTAAACACTCCCTTAATTAAAAATAGTTCTTTTGACTGTACTGCTGCGTGCCAGTGTGCGTTTGTCCGTGATTTGTCCTCTTCCATAATTTTAAAGGGTTCATTTGTTTTTGGTTTCGAGTTAAACAAATTAAAAATTTGTTTAAAAAATTCCGCTGTTTTAATTATTTTAATTTTGTTGGTGTAATAAAAAAAGGTGAGTGAACTTTTAAGTTATATTTTTATAATATATTTCAATTGGGGGAAAATGTAAATAAATTAAAAATTTTCCCAACAATTAATTCGAACAGAAATAAAGTGAAGTTTGTTAAATATCGCTCTTTTGTTTTAAGTAGAAACAAGCAGGAACTTTTATTAAAGTTTGCTTTTCATTATAAGTGTTTTATAATAACGGTTAGATTTTCTGGAAAATTTATTTATTATGTACAGAACAACACAAAATGATGAAGTGAAAATTCCGTTATGATTCTAGCATTTCCTAGAATTGTATCATAAAGTGTGGGTACTAGAAAAATTTTAGATTGCAGCCATATTTCAAAGAAGAAGATGTAAACATTTTATCAAATGAGTTTTCTTCTAGATGACTTCCCAATACTATGCTTAGTGCTCTGAGTCGGGTCGCAGTAAAAGAATATGTACATATATCCCAACAATATTTATTATGCAATGCACTCCATTAGAGTACATACTGAAATATTCATCTCTTGTCTTCCGTCAATTGAGTCGGTGTTAATTAAATCTTATAGACTTTTTTTCTCTCTATCCTTTTCAGTTATCGATATCTGTGATACTATACGAAGGTGATTACGATCAAAGAACGAGTACTTTTGTACTACAAATACGATAATAATCCTGTTAATTGTGTTAAGATCTTCAATACTGCCTATCGAGTGAAACCACTTGGATTTAAATTACTTCAAGAGAACTTGTTCAATCATTCGAAGGAGTATGGACGAAATGATGCCATTCACTTATATGACGGTGATATTTATAAAGTATCAGCAATTTTTCTTGGTAAAGTTGAAGCCAATTCAGGAAATGAAAGATTTTTCTTCAAAACTAAAGGACCCACGCTTAGTGTAAGACTTATTGCAAGTGGCGATTGGATTTAGTAAGTTATATATTCTTGCATTTATTCAATAGTTAATAATATTTCTTGATTTTCCAAAAGATCGTGATGCACAGCATAATATTTCATTATCGGAGTTTTCAAATTGTGTGAATGGTGCAATATCATATTCGACAGTTGGGGAAGTTTCTCCAATTTTTACCTTAGAAGGAAATCGATTTATTAACAATTGCCGACAACTTTACGGAAACTTTTCGACATGCGAAGCTGCTATAAATGTGGATGTCCAAAATATGCAATCTTTTCACTTTATGGTAACGCTCTAAGAAATATTAATAAAATAATTTCAATGTATACTTCTTAATCCCCTCCCAGAACAATTTAATTCAAGGAAATCAAGGAGGTTTACGTATTCGTGCTGATTCTCGTGGTTCAGCAACATCACTTCGAGCTTGGGTACATCACAATTTATTTACGAAAAATCGAAATCGAGCTTCACTACAAGTTGAGGGTAGACAATCATCGCCCTATCAAGAACTTATCATTTTCAAGAACTACATTACTCAAAATTATGCTGGTTACGATGTTGTTATCCGTCTTCAACAAGTCGTGTCGAACTTTACGTATAATTATGTCCATAGCAATTATGGTGGTAGAATTATGGAAGTATCTGGATTTGACAAAGTTCGATTGCCCATATATCAAACAACGACTCACAATTCATTTTATGAGTAAGAACATGAATTTTATGAAATACCTTCAACGCTTATTTATTTATTTTTTTTTTCAGATGTTGCTACTGATTGGCACGGCAGGGCCACAGTTGTTGCAGGAACTGCTGGGCAACAATATGTCGATAACATATTTCGAAATTAAGACAATGACTATGAAATCACCGTAAATCGTTCAATGTGAGTTAAAATTATGCTTGAATTTACTTATATGTAGTTTCTTTGGGGATTAGGTTAAAAAAAATATTTTTTGCTATGTCTTATGAATTAACTGCAATCAATTTAAATGTAGTTAGAAACGCAGTAGAAATACATAAAAACCTATAGTAAAAATTGACAACTGTAAAACATAAAGCTAGTGCATATCTAGAGTGATGGGTATGATTTCTTGATGAGTTTCTTGCCATCATTCTACTCGATTAGTTTTACATTAGAATGCATTTCGTTATTTTGGAGATCAGTGAAAGTATATGGTTTGCATATCTTATATGTGACGATGAATGATAGAATGTTATGACCAGCATCAACTCTGAATATCGCAGGAGGTTTTCGTAGTAATTCCTTCGATGATATTTTATGAAGCTGTTCGGTTCGGGTTATAAAGTAATCAAGAAATGTCATCTTACGACCAAAATTGCATTGGTGGGCCGATAATTAGATCGCGAGTATTGTGGGAATGGACCTGTCTGTCTGCATGGGATCAGATTTAAAAACTTAACAAAGCAAAGTCGAATCAGTACGATTCACCACTGGTCATTACAAATCTTATGATCTTAACGTGACAAAATCAGTAGTGGCTGACAATGGAGGACGAGGAATTGCTGCTGATAATGTTAGATCGCAAGTTCATGTTCATGGTACATCGATTTCAAGCAACGGTCATGTAGCTGGCTTGCTATTACAAGTGGAGCAGGTGATGTCAATGTAAATTAGCCAAGAGCTCGCTAAGTTCCAACAAGGGATACGGTATTGCGGTATGGTTAAATGAAACAACAGATAAGGATCGGAAAGAATTTGAATTCCTTAACCAGACAACTATTGTGGAGTATTCGGAGGTGATAAGAAATCTTGAAACTACTGGTATAAGACATGGAAATTTTTGTGATGATTTCTGGGTTAATATCACTGGAAATTGGTTCAATGAGAGTTTATTAGATGACGTGAATATACAAACGTGTTGGTTTGATACGAATCCTGAAAAAAAACTGCATTTGCAGATAGGACACAATCTTTTCGAGCACAGCCAGAATAATGGCATAATTATTTATCCGGCTCTAAACATTAAGGGAAAATATTAATTTTATCAACTTGTCTGCCTGGAATTGTCGTGTATAAATTACGTGTATCATGGAGTGATACACACTCGATACAAAAACCGGTTTTACGTCGTGTCTAGTCTCGAGTGTGTATCATCGTGTGTCACGGGACTTAGCAGTCAATATGAGTGTATATTGGATATACATCTATGTATGTAGTTCATTGTGCTGTTCATGATGACGCCAATAATTACATATTTACATATATTCTATTATTCAATTTCAATGTGAATGAAAATTACGGAAGCATAATGTAACCTTTGTACCAAAGTTTACCTAATAATTATTAGGTAAACTTTGCTTTGTACATTGTATACTATTTTCATTCACATTGAAATGGAATAATAGAATATAGATTCATTTACTGGACAGTTGGAAAAATAATTTCTCAATTTTGTCCATAACTCATTCGATGATAATAATAATTGATTAATTAATTAATAGTTAACTCGTGGTTGGTCTGCTTGATTTTAATTTTACACACGTGATACTTAAAAAGGCATATCATCCGCGTACCATCCTGCACTGGGTACTAGTTTATTATTGCTAATGTAGATATGTATTATACGGATCCCAGCAAACAAATTGAATCGAAAATAACTCGAAAGTAACTTGATTGCATGGGCAAGCATAACCCTCGAAAACGATATTGCCAAATGCTCGTTTGTAATTTTGGCGGCGGACTAAACGGACATACCAAAGTAAGCTAAAAAAGGCAATTTATAAGTAATTCGCATATTCTTTACCAAAAGCAAGTATATATATTTTAATACTTGCCAACTGCGAGCGTTGAGTAAATTACTTTTAATTTACCAATTTGAACTTATTTTTAATATGTCTGGATTGACATTTTGTAATTCATAAGGGCAATATTTTTTAAATATTTCCACAATATCTTATTATTATTTTTTTTCTTTTAATTACGATTGTGTTTTTGGACTGCACTTTCATAGCTGTAAAATAAATAGAATTTTACGAGGCTTGCTAAAGGCGAGAAATAGGCAATAGTTGAAACTACCTACCTAAGGTATTTACCTACTAAGCTACCTACCTACCTACCTACCTACCTACGCTACCTTCATTTAAACTACCTCCTAAGCTCTTTTGTTGTCAACATAAGCAGAAATAGGATTTGAAGAGATATTTGAGCAATTACTGCAGGTTGAAGAACACTCATCATCTGAGATTGCTCCAATTTGAAATCTCTCTGCATTACTGCGACCACTTTAAAACTTAAAATTTCTTGAATTTGTTCAAAGTGTATTTAGATTTCAGTTTGAAAATTTCTGCACTCTACGTTAACTTAGGACGAACTCCCTTAAAGCTACCTAAAATATTTTCTAGAAAGTCCTTACTTGAACTACCTCCTAAGCTACCTATCTAATTAAAGTACATGCTTACCTAAGCTACCTACCTACCCTTTTCAAACTTATTTAATTGTAAAAATAATTTACTGTCGAGCATTTCCAGATCCATAAGTCTCATTCCAAACGGTGTATTGTTGTCACTTTGGAGGAGTTTGCAATAATAATATTGTTAACACTTAAAACGTATCTACCTACCTAAGGTGTCTACCTACTAAGCTACCTGCCTACTTAAGCTGCCTTCCTACCTACGCTACCTACGCTACCTATCTACTTAAGGAGAGGTTACCGTCGAGAGGCATGAAAAATGCATGAACCTTGAACATTCTTTTTTTACATAAAATGAATACTTTTGGAAATGGGTTTTTACGTATTTTATTCTTCTATCAATGGAGAGTAAATTCCAATTTTATTTATAAAAAAAAAATTCAAAATGGCGGCTCCAGCTCTCATCAAACAAAGCCGTGCACGGCGTGTTTTGGTTTGCGCGGGGCGCTCCACAGCTCTGCATGTTCATCTGAAAGAAATAGCGTTGACAGATAAAATTTAGGGGGCCTTACCGGTTTTCGTTTTCAAACAAACCTCTGAATAACGAAATACCAGCCGTTTGTAAAAAAAAAAAGCAATTTTTTGCACAGTTTTGTTTTTGCTTCAACGGACAAAAAATATTTCTAAATTAATTTTTGACAAAAATCGTTTCCGTATGGCCCCGCAAATTGAATTTCCTTTCCATTACGCAGAGATTCATGTGAATTGGTTCATCCGTTGAAGCTGTAGAGCGCCCCGCGCGCTGAAAAATGTTGTTCCCAGAAAGACGAACTTAAAGTTTAAGTGTGATTGATTAAAAAAAAAAACAAATGGTTTTTTTTTTGCATAAATTACATCCAAATATAGTGCAGAATATGTGGGTAAAGCGATTTTCCGATATTCGGAGTCGTTCGGAAATTACAGCGTTTAACAGTGGAGATCGCGTTCCAGCATCGGACCACTTCTCTTGCGCTTCGGGTTCTTACATGAGCCCTTTTAATACAAACTCAGGTATAAATGCACAATAGAGAGGCCGTTATATCTCTAAACTCATTACCAATTTCTAATATAAAACGTTAGTTCCACCCAGAGTGTTCGAATTTTATTGGTGATAATCGTAATTGAACTTTAAACGCGTTTTTCTCAAAACTACGTTTTTCTAACTGGTCTGCACGATATCCCAAAAACGGTTTGACCGATTGCTTTGAAATTTTAATGGTAGATTCGGCACAGGTATAGTCAGAGTAAACTGAAATAACGCAAAAACTCCAGTTTTTTTTTTTGTAACAAAATAATCGAAAAAAATCACGAAATTTGAAAATTAATTTTCAAAAAAATTTCATTTATTAAATTTTCAATATTTTCGAATGATTCTAGTTCATTCGATAGCTACAGCTTTATAGATTGAAACGCCGTGGTATTTCGATTTCAAATAAGCCAATCAGTCGGAATCATGGAGAACGTCGACAAACTTTTTTTCGACATGGGTGCCTTTGTAGTAGTGTAACACACATTGTGATAAAGATTTGGATCTGAAATTATTCTGACTTACTGTTGAAATGTCAATAAATATATACTATAAAGTTCAAACTTCTATCTTTTTATTTTTCGTGAAAAAAAATACTAAAGAAAGCTAAAAAAACCGGTCGTCACTCGGGGTGACCCCCTTGACATTATAAAAAATCTCTGACAACTTATATTTAATTAATCAGCTATTCCAGCACCTTACAAAGGCCCTTCCTCTTTCTCTAAGAATTGATTGAGCTGAATCTGAAGGTTAATTTTCTCCATCCTGGCTTTTTTAGCATAGTCGGACATGTTTCCCTCTGCCGCCGCCACGAGCTTCCTGCTGTTCGCCCCGAGGATGATCCCTAGGGTACTCATTGTTTTCAAAATGGATGAGTAGCCTTCACTGAAGATCCCGGCACCTATATATGCGGCTACTTCGATCGTCTTCGCACCGCAATGAAGGTGTTTGGGAACCAGTTTCCATACGCACATGTTGAAGCACTCATTGTCATTTTGTGTGCTTCCACCGGTGCATCTTTGCAATAAATCTTCACTGGAAAGAGCCACGTACACTGGTCGAATGGTTTCTTGAACTGTTTCATGAAGTTCAGGTTCGTGGTGGAAGTCAGTGAGTTGACCTGTAGCCTCTGCGTCGCGCCAATTGCACCAACTGCTTCCTCCTGGCGGGCAGTTTTCATGTTGAGGTTTGTCATCCGTCGAACATTTATGGTGGAAAGTTGTCCACACAGCCTTTTTCATTTCGTCTACCGAGTTAGAGTGCCTTCTGATAGCTAGTCCATAATATAATGTGAGGTCTTTTATCAATTTGTTGGTCAACTTGCCTCTGCCCTTGCCTCCGACCCCTCTTTTTTTTTGACATCCCGCAGTCGAGTGCCCATCCGCTTTCGCACATGACCTATACATTCTTTTTTCTGTACAGTGAGGTCACTATATGCATCACTATCAATCAGAGCACGGAAGGTTTTAGTATCTCCATCGCCAATGTACGTAGCATATTTTACGCCCAGCAGCTCTTCGGAGCGAGAGAACATTTCTATCGTACCATCAACTTCTAGCTTACCGGCACTACCGGAATGATTTATGCTGCAAATTTCTTTGTGAGTCTCGTACCAAGTATCATATTCCGGGGTTTCTTTTGCAGTGGATCAATTGCTGCAGCCTTGACAGAATGAAGACTTGACCACCAAATCTACAATTTTGTGCGCGTAGTTCCCAATCAACATTGCGGTACCGAATAACGAAGAAAAACCTCGTTTCTTTCAGGATCCGTCACCAGATACCAGCGTTGCCAACTGAATCTACCAGAAAAACTGAGAAAAAAGCTGAGAAACTGCGAAAAAAACTGAGAAATGAAAAATCATAACTAAATCTTTTTATTTATTTTTCCCGCGGACGGGAATCGAACCTACACTTGTTAGAATCGGTCAATGATGGAGAAAGAACAACTTTAAGAACTTTTATTTTAATGATTCTAAATCAAATTTATAAATGCAAGAAGAAAAAACAACCACCTCGTCCGGGGTTTGAAACTGGGACCTTCCGCTTGCCGGGCGACTGCTCTTACCACTGAGCTAACGAGACAGATGATTTTCCCTCTTGCATTTATCAATTTGTTACTTTTGTCACTAGCCTACTAGGCCACGTTTTTTTTTTTGTTTTCAGCTGGCATTAACCAGTAACGATGAAAGCGCACAAATAAATTGTAAATTCAATTTTTATTTATTTTTCCCGCGGCGAATTCCCGTCCGTTTCGCGTTAAATCAATTCATGTTCCTTAGTTTTAAGTAATCTTTTAAATAAAGAATTCCACAGAGGGTATCTGTGCCGAGTTTATTTATTACTTTCGTTTTATTTGTGTTAATTGATGCGAATACCCTTTCTACATTAGCACAAGAATGAGGAAGGCATAACATTTCAAAAAAGAATTTACAAAGTTTAGGGAAAATTAAAGAATCGCGTGTCTCTTAGATAGTGATATTTTTTTAAAGAACTCCTCATCCGTTAGATTTTTAAGGACTAAAATCAAAAACTCGCAGCTCTCTCCATTCATCATCTAACTTTTGTAGATATGGGACTAAGTTTGGAAAGCTTTTGGCAAGACTATAAATACTATCATTTTGGCCCTTCATTATATTCTCTGAATTTATAATACTTAAAGTCCTTAAGATAGGATCACTGAAGTCAAATCTTTGAAAAATTTGTGAAACTAATACTATTTAAAATGCTAAGCAATTTTTATTAAATTCTTCTGTTCTTTCTGGTTTATTTATTGTATTTAAAATAGATTGCACACTTGGAGGTAAATAAATGCAACTTTTAAAAGACTGCTGGTCTTGATATTCCATTTAGAATAAGTTTGAGAATATGAAACGATCACCCACACCATAAACTTTTCTGTTAAGGGTGTTCAATAATTGATTCATTCATTTACAATTTTAGTAAAAGCTTTAAGGACAGCATAAGAAAAACTGAAAAACAGAAAATTTAATCTGAAAAGTGAGCATTTCAAGCTAAAAACTAAAAAAACTGAGAATTTCATGATAAAAACTGAAAAACTGAGTTGCAGATAAAAAAACTGAGTTTCTCAGCAAAAACTGAACAGTTGGCAACGGTGCCAGATACACTCAAATGCGTTTCTTCATTTCCTGCCTCCATGTTTTTCTGCTTCTCTTGTGAACTGCCTTTCGTTGAATGATTTCGAATGTACTCTTCGCTGCCTGATGTAGGTTGCTGATAAATGTGTAATACGTGCTATGGCCAAAGCCGGTAGATAATTCCATCAACGAACAGAAAAGGTTCATTGAACATAGCCCAGTTTCTAAAATCCGCATCACAAACATGAATCAACGATTTATTTCGTAGGCAGTATTCACTAACGGGCTAGAAGAGACATGGCGTAGCTGCTTGCACTTGGACGTGAGAAGTAATTTAAAACCAAGTCCACGTTAACACATGCGGGTAAATTTTACATTCCCGTCACATTCTTTACACTTCAGACACAGAGACAAGAAGTTGAACACAGTTAGAAAATCGATAATAACGATATTATGGCCAACGTCGACTTCGAAGTCATCATAATTCGCTTCCTTCATTTTCGCGGCTGAAGTGCTAGCAAAAGCATTCTCGCTCTCCATTTTCTCTGCATCGTATGTTAATTTCGTCTTCCGTGGACGTTTTGGGTGGACACCACCCTGTGATTTCCGAGTGTTCGGCATTTTTGAGACACTGTTACTGTTTACAATCGTCGCACAACCGAGAACACGTAGTATATATGAATTTGTGCTGAGAATTCCCGAATTCTCTATTCCACTTATTAATTCTCTGGTATTTTGCAAGTGGAAAAGTAAGAGGGAAAATTCTCAACTGACAGTATTGTCAGATTTTGTTGTGTTTTGCGAAGGTACCTAGATACCTAAGAATTTTCAAATTATCCGCATATCGCATATCCTGGGTATATTTACAAAAACAAATTATGGAAATCTATCCAATGCTTACAGAGAAATATGGATATAGGTGTCTCAAGGTACATACTCGCTAAAAATTTAAAATCAGGCGAAAATGATCAATTTGGTCGTCTTACAGTACAGAAAAGATGCTATAAATCTTGTATGTAGGATGAAGTCGGATTTACATTTTGTCCCCTAATTAGATATGTAATTAGTTTTTGAGTGCGATAAATGGTGAATCAGTTCTTTTTAAGGTTAAACGTGGCCGTTTTTTAGACAAAAATGGGCATATTTTCAACTCATCATTGTGAAGAACTGGTAAGTCCTGGAAATTCACTTCCCACGAGAAAAATTTTCACGACAAAGTACCCATGGATGTGAAAGAAAGAACGGAATAAATACATGCAAAATACAGGAACTGGGGTGTATATGACCCACGTGTAAAATAGCCGTTTTTGGGCGGTAAAAATCTCCCGCCCAACTTCCCTCTATCATATTTCTGATACAACATACATTTCTCTCCTTATCTCCATTCTCGTTATTAAAAAAAAAACTACCCCTTACATCCCTCAAAACCTACCCTACTAAGAAAAAATCTCAATTTGTAATAGACCCATGTACCTTGACTAAAAAGAAAAAAACAACCCTCTACACCAACAACTGATACCCTTTATCGTCTCTGGCGATTCGCACTTTTTCACACTTCTCAAGTTTAACGGAGAAAACGAAAATTTTCATTTTCTATGCGGCGGACGGTTGCGCTTTTAACAGGCTGTGAATTCTAAAATACTTTAGATATGAAAAAGTCCTTTTACCCACGTGCTCTAAACACTTTAAGGACGAAAATTATGTAAATTTTTCATCGTCATAAACGGTAACCTCCCCTTAAGATACCTACTTACCTATCTAATTAAACTATAGCTTACCTAAGCTACCGAAGCCATAAATGTAACCGTCAAGTTCACAAAAGCTAGAACCATAATCAAAATCTCTATAAGAAATTTCTTCTATCTGCATTACTTCGACCTCTTTAAAACTTAAATGTAACCGTCAAGTTCACAAAAACTAGAACCATAATCAAAATCCCTATAACAAATTTATTCTATCTGCATTACTGCGACCACTTTAACACTACCTACCTAAGGTATTTACTTACTAAGCTACCTGCCTACCTACCTACCTACGCTACCTTCATTTAAACTACCTCCTAAGCTCTTTTGTTGTCAACATAAGCAGAAATAGAATTTGAAGAGATATTTGCGCAATTACTGCAGGTTGAAGAACACTCATCATCTGAGATTGCTCCAATTTGAAATCTCTCTGCATTACTGCGACCACTTTAAATTTCTTGAATTTGTTCAAAGTGTATTTAAATTTCAGTTTAAAAATTTCTGCACTCTACGTTAACTTAGGACGAACTCCCTTAAAGCTACCTAAAATATTTTCTAGAAAGTCCTTACTTGAACTACCTCCTAAGCTACCTATCTAATTAAAGTACATGCTTACCTAAGCTACCTACCTACCCTTTTCAAACTTATTTAATTGTAAAAATAATTTACTGTGGGGTAGTTTAGACGGTGTAGTTTTTGCGCGCCGCGCACGAAAATGGTAGGAGAGGGAGATGAGCGGAGATGGGGGAGGGCGCGCATAGAACAGCTACTGAGCATCGAGCACGATCATGAAGTTTTTATCAATTTCTCTTTCACTCGTTTTCTATTCATACGGGGGAGTTCAGAAAAATTGTTATTTTCAGCAATTCCTCTTTCACTTGTTTTTTCATTCGGGGGAGTTCAGGAAATTTTTTTTAACATCAGCTGATCATTCAATGATGCCGTTGAAAAATATTGTGTGAAATTGTTCATTTATTGAAGTGTGGACCATTGATGTGAATATGTTATGTGTGATTGTTGTGTTTTGTGATTTTAATTCGGGATTTTAATTTGTGAAAGCTTAGACCATTGACAGTGAAAATATTGTTTGATTTTCTTGTTTTTAAATTGAGATTGTTTTTTTAAAAGTATTGTGTAAAAAAAATATAATGAGCGTAAGATGGGACCGCCAATTAGTAGAAAAACTGTTGTTATCAAGACTTTGAAAACTTGTATAACACTAAACACAAAGGCTACATAAAAAGAGACAAGAGAGAGAAATCCCTTGAAATAATTTGCAGAGTGCTGCAAAAAAGCAATAGCGCAATTACGGTGCACCACATACGCAATAAAATACAACTCGTATTCATGTCTAAAATTGAAATAATATTTTTATAATTAGAGGTTTGAATGTTATTATTATATGTTAATAAACATACTTTTCAAAATGCACAAGAAATTTGCTAAAAATATTACCAGTCCAAATAATTTTCAGTTAACGTGAACGCCACCCAGAGAAGAATGTCAAAGACGACGAAATAAGCGATTAAAGAACTGCTCTTGTTTTAGTGCGCGCCGTGCAAAAACTATACCGTGTTAACGCACAGCAAGTTTTTCCCTTCTTGAACAAAAGAGAATAACCGATCACGCGACGCAAAAACTACACCGTCTAAACCAGCCCTGTCGAGCATTTCCAGATCCATAAGTCTCATTCCAAACGGAGTATTGTTGTCACTTTGGAGGAGTTTGCAATAATAATATTGTTAACACTTAAAACGTATCTACCTACTAAGCTACCTGCCTACTTAAGCTGCCTTCCTACCTACGCTACCTACGCTACCTATCTACTTAAGGAGAGGTTACCGTCGAGAGGCATGAAAAATGCATGAACCTTGAACATTCTTTTTTTACATAAAATGAATACTTTTGGAAATGGGTTTTTACGTATTTTATTCTTCTATCAATGGAGAGTAAATTCCAATTTTATTTATAAAAAAAAAATTCAAAATGGCGGCTCCAGCTCTCATCAAACAAAGCCGTGCACGGCGTGTTTTGGTTTGCGCGGGGCGCTCCACAGCTCTGCATGTTCATCTGAAAGAAATAGCGTTGACAGATAAAATTTAGGGGGCCTTACCGGTTTTCGTTTTCAAACAAACCTCTGAATAACGAAATACCAGCCGTTTGTAAAAAAAAAAAGCAATTTTTTGCACAGTTTTGTTTTTGCTTCAACGGACAAAAAATATTTCTAAATTAATTTTTGACAAAAATCGTTTCCGTATGGCCCCGCAAATTGAATTTCCTTTCCATTACGCAGAGATTCATGTGAAGCTGTAGAGCGCCCCGCGCGCTGAAAAATGTTGTTCCCAGAAAAACGAACTTAAAGTTTAAGTGTGATTGATTAAAAAAAAAAAACAAATGGTTTTTTTTTTGTATAAATTACATCCAAATATAGTGCAGAATATGTGGGTAAAGCGATTTTCCGATATTCGGAGTCGTTCGGAAATTACAGCGTTCAACAGTGGAGATCGCGTTCCAACATCGGACCACTTCTCTTGCGCTTCAGGTATAAATGCACAATAGGCCGTTATATCTCTAAACTCATTTCCTATTTCTAATATAAAACGTTCGTTCAACCCAGAGTGTTCGAATTTTATTGGTGATAATCGTAATTGAACTTTAAACGCGTAAGATGAGATTGGTCTTGAGAATTCCTTTTCTCGATTTCTCAGAAGCTCTATCAGCAAATTTTTCTCTCGTTTCTCGAAAAATTTATTCGAAAATTTTTAGAATAGAACAAATTTAAATAATTAAGAATAAGAAAATGGAAAAACAGTTTTCTGCAACTTTTTAATGCACTAATGTATTTTCTATGCGCCAACCACTGACTGACTGATCTCCTGTTTCATGTGGCACCAGTTTTGATTTCATAAAGTATGCTCTCACTGTCAATACTACCAACTATCATAAACTGATGCCATATTTAAATTATTTTGGAATTTACTTAGATACATGTCAGTGGGATTTACGGGATCTACCACAAATGTATTCGGGACTATTTGTATTGCTAAATTTTATTATGAGCTGAAGGGAATGTTTTTCACAAGGCTGTTTTGGTAGGGAAGTTTTGATTACCAAGTTGCCAGCTCTGAAAATACCGCTGCACTTCAAGCAATTTTTCGTGACCAATCGTTACAGTTCAGTGGAAAATAAGCTCTCACGGAAAGAGACAGGAATATGAAAGTGATGCCATTTGCTTTCATGCATTTTTGGTTCAACGAGCAGTCCATTTATATACATGTCAGTGGCGCCAATTATTATGAAGAGAACTATCAATCATGTGACATCCTGTTTGATATTTAAATCTACAAGTTTCAGTACGCAACGAGATCATAAATTGGATTGTCAATTTTTTTTTTGCAGGATAAATAATAATATTTCAATTATTTCATCTAAATATGGATGAATAGTGAAGGCATTTATTGATTAAATTAATAAATAAAATAAAATTTATATGTTCAGTAATGTTCTTCAGTCCCGTTGAACCATTATTTTAAGAATCTTGCGGAAATAAATCATTTTCCCAAAATAATTTGAAAATTTAATATTTTTTTTTTATCTATGTAGAAGTTAAACAAATTATTCCCTTCCAAATTTTCATTTGAAACCTCGATAATTTTATTGGAATTTGTGATAAAAAGTAGTTGAATGACAAAGTCTTAGTTTTTCTTTTTTTTTACGTAGATACCAATAATATGCAGTCCCAGATAACTTTTCACATAATAATACTTACATCAACACACAACTAACAAACATTACAAATCATGTACATATGTATATAATAGCAGTGACGTACAAAAATTTTCTCATATTATGAAATTAAACCGCAAAATCTAATCAAAGCGTCAAAATGATAGTTAGACAGTTTATAAAATTTAAGTTCAGACTTTAGAGCTAAATTGGTAAAGTACCCCAGTGACTGCAGGAAAGAAACTGACTATCAAATACCTTTCCCAACTTTTGGTGGAGTTGTCAATATAATGATGTCCACCAGGAGTGATTGGGATGGGATGCATTGAAATGGTGGTATCATCCGATATCGATTACTCTATCTTTACGGATGGAACCAATACAAAACAAAAATACAAAACAAAAAATTGTGAAGTGGAGGATGGCAAGACAATGCGCGATATCCGGGCAAAATTTAACTCCGGGTATTATAAGCAATTTGTTGGATTAGATCCTGGTTGTCGGCTGATCGCTGGCGGTGTACGAGCACCGAATGTAGACGAACCCGTTGATCTAATAAAAATCAAGAGTTCGACATTCCATCACACCACATCTATGTATGCACGCAAAGTTTCGTTGGTGAAGTATACAAGATCGCTTCCTACAACTGCAGTAATGTGCACGCAATCCCCGATGCAAGACGAATATTTGGCGTACACCAAAGAACGCCAGCAATGGTTTTCGAGACCCCAAGCGGTGAATGGGCAGCGCAAAGTTGCACGTTTGCGCTTCAAGCACTACATTTGCACAGAGCGTGCAGTGCATCAATTGGCAAAAAAAAAATCACCAACAATACTTCAGAAACTCTAGTGTGTATTGGTTCCACGAAAATCGCCGCAAATTCGCCATTACGTGGTTACGTGCGAACGCCAAACCAGAAGTTGTTGCGGGCACATAAAGCACATTGCTCTGTCCTCGAAGAGGATGAGTTCAGGACAATGAAGCTGTGTAGCATATGTTTTGAGCCGGCGAAGCCGTCTCGGTCTCCACATCGGTTCCAGTTTTGTAAAAACTGTGGTACCACGTGGAACCGGGACGTCAACGCCGGTAAGAACATTCTGTGCATTGGCCTAACCAACTCCAGGGCAGGCCATTGCACAGAAACTTTAGAAGAAGTATCCTCACCCCCTCTTCCCTGTCCCAGGCAATAGCGCGTAAAGGCTTCGGCTGTAACAAGCCGAAGCCTACTACGCCGCTATGACCCACCCCCTTGAGGGGTTTACATACAGTAGTACAATTCGCGCTTCAGTCAAATGAAAATCTATTGCAAATTAAGAATTTTATTCTCAAAATTCATAGCTTTAGGAAAACAGAAAACGGAGTCTTTGCTGGGCGCTTATTTATTTCAATTGACTTTCGTTCCAAAAATTCATAGTCAAATATTAAAATCAGAGACCGTGATATACGTTTGTTATACTTTTGAACATCAAAATCGTGAACAGTTTCCATTGATTGTGATCAAATCAAGGTCATCAAAGATCTTAGATTTTAGTCAAATTAAAAACAATAAAACAAATTCGAGAATTTTTTTTTCATGAGGATCATTTATTAATGAAATATTTTTATTATAAGAAAAGAAGAAAAATTTCATTGTTGGGTGTCGATTTTCTTATCTTTGTTCTACCAATTTTATTTGTTGCAAAGATAACCGATGTTGCATTGCATCAATTTTATATTTTTTTGAAATGTATACAATTAGTTCTGATGAATGCAACATCACCGTTTCGACACTTCTTATATTGAATCTACTTTTTATCACATTAAATGCTTTTTCTCTGTTCGTGTTTTTTCATTTGTTCACTTTTGTTTTTTTTATGATAACTTTTTTTTGTAGTTTTTATTTTTCGTAATAAACTTTTCCTTATCAATTATTTAACAGTAATAAAAATTCTTTTTAACTAAGCTTCCCTTAAAAATCTTTTATCAGTTTTTAGTTATTCAGTTTTTTTTTTGGTTTTTACATTGTTTTTTTTTTACACTTAAGGATATTTTTTGTTTTATTTAATATTTTAGGAAAAACAGGACTTTTATGATTTAATTTAATTTTTTAATTTTTGTTTATTTTTTAATAAAAAAATAAAAAATTAAGTTGTAAAAAAAAACTAAAAAATTCGAAGAAATGATATCAAAGAGTAAGTCAACTGGAGAGTTTCAAAAAATTTAAGGTCTTTTCAATTTTTGTATAAAACATATTTTATGTAGTTTTTGTTTTTCTTTTTCTATTTCTAAGATTTGGGATAGAGTAACTGTCTGCTGCGTAGCGATATTGTAGTATTGGAATTATTTGCTATGAAAAGATGGTGTGTGTGAACCAAATGATAAATGATAATGGCCTTATAAAGTAATGTAGTCGGTAATGAACATATATGTTAGTGAGTGTTGTTAAGATGTCAGAGGATAGAACTTTGCATTAGAATTATAAAGGGAATTCTATTAAAATACCTTCCGCATGTATTGAGCTGTTACCATTTATATCTTTAGTGTCAAGTTTGGATACATAACGAAAAGCACTGAGTATTTTCAATTTTTACCGATATCATTTTAAAATTTCAATTGCGTTATTAATTATATCCCAGATTAATTTTTCTTATTCAGAAAAATTGTGCAATAAATTAAGTGTGCTTTGAAAATTTAACAAAAATTTGGAGTTACCTTAATGCATTGAAAAAAGGGGTTACCAATTTTTGAAAATTCAATGACATATGTAGGTTTTTTTATGTTTTTATGAAGAGGGAGATATAGATCAAATGATTCAATCTACTCGAAAAATATAAATTGATTTGTTTTTACAATACTCTTGGGATAACATCTATAGGATAGAACTGTAATTAGAAATTAAGTTAGAAAGAAAGAAAATTGACTGATGCTTGTTCAGTTCCAAAATATTATGCATCCAGCACAAAACACTGAATCGATTTCGATAAAATGTCCTTCTATATGAATGTTGAATAATTTTTAAGCAGTTGACTCTGAAATTGTGTATTACTCTATGTGTGAATCACGTTACCGTCAGTGCAACCATTGTATGAAGTGAGGAGCCGATATGTGATGGGAAGTTATCTATAGCTACAAAATGCTTACTTTTCTGTATCTAGATACATACATAGCTCATGCAGTATGTTTAGATCTACCGGTATATACTGGGTGTTTGAAATCATCCTCAAGCTTTAGGGGTAAAGGCATTGAGACTGAAGCTTGATCATGATTGGACTAATCTTGGTCTACACTGATCCCATATGAATCAATCTTTATTTTTTGTAGTCTATCGCAGCTCATTTAATAAGCGAGAAATATTGCTTTGTATAGAAACTGTTTAAATAGTCAATGTCAAGGCACTTATATATCTGCGAGAAAACATTTTCGATGATTTTGTCCAATAGGCATAACACTATTGTTACCGGTCGATCTTATTTCATTCTCCTACTAACTTTTCTTGTTGTTTTTTTAAAGGTCTCTAGACCTTAGAGCCTATTTATTATTTCCCGGGATCCTTCAAATTATACCGGGATATATTTGAAGCTTTGCAATTAACTTACTCACAAGTAATTCGTCATTATATCAAATTTAATATAAATAAAAATTAGGTATTAAAAAAATAAAAATAAAATTTAACTCACGAAGGCAACAATGCAAAATTTCTTTTACTCTATATTCACTTTATAATTATTATTTTGTTTAGTAAACAGTAAATGATTAGAAAATCTTTCAGTATTACAATATAATACATAATATGTGTCCTTTTTAATATGAAAGGTATCTTACAGCATTAATGATAATTTTCGTGTATACAATATAAATTGTTTTAGTTTTCTTTCTAATTCTTACTAAAATTAATTGGTCCGATCCGATCCGATGTTGCACATTATCTATTTTATTTTGTTTTTTTTCCGGAATAATTGCACCGAAAAAAAAACCAGTTTAAATAAATCCATAATAGTTTTTTGTCTTTTTCGTTTTCTTTATTTTTGAGAATAACATAAAAAATTTAAGAATTTAAAAACAAACAAATAAATTAAGTGTGACTTAGAAAGTTCTCGTATACATACACACACTCACACAAGTACTACATAGTTTTATAAATATAGTAAATAAATTCGTAAGTGATCTCTTTTTCATTAGAGTTTATGTATTTACGTATTTGACAGTGAGATAATGTTGAAAGCGTCTTTATAAAAAATGTTTTTAGTTATTGGTATTTTTGATGCTCAATATTGATAGCGGGAAAAGCATAGATATGTATACTAAACGTTGAAAGCATCATATTCAAGTTTTCGAATTTTATTAAGATAAGCCTTCACACGTTTTTTTTTTAATTAAAACACACATTGTCTAGGCAAGTTGCTCATGCGCCAATATGGCAACCTTAATTTTATTAATATTAATATAGAGTAAAGTTTCTAAATGCTTTGGATGAAGGTTCAAGTAGAATGTGCTCAAGGCAGCTAGACTTGACGAAGTGATGTTATTCCCATTATGTGGGGGGTAGTTATAAATATGTGAAATGGACTTCTTCGTACATTTGTATAAGTTGAGGTATGGTATCTAATGTACATTCTGTTTGGGCATTTATTCAAACATGCAATTTAAATTAATATGGATTATTTTACCCATCTTTTTTAAATTAAAAGAATTAGTATGTAGAGTCTCGTCTCAAAGGAAAAAATAATTTAATAATATTAAAAATCGAATACGTAAATAACAGGGTTAAATCTCAAAATCATTCTTCACACAAATCAATTTTCCAAGTAACTTGACAGATTCGAAATTATTTTATTTAATAATATTAAAAAATGTTTTTATTTCTTTTGCAGATTGAATACAGGCAACTTGTTATTGCTGTGGGAAAAAGATACATTGAGCCTTGAACGAGCCACATGGATTCTTTAAAGAGTATTCAAAATAATATGCAAGCATGATAGGTAATTTATAATAAAATCTTAACAAATTTTCATTATTGAACATATTTGATGGAGGGCACACAAGCATTTGCTGTGTAGTGTTTATGAAAAGTAGAAATTTTTGATAGGAAAATATGTACGTACTTGCGGTAATACTTAACAAGTAAATTATTTTTAGCTGTCATATTAATCTGATACTTTTACGTTGTTTCCAAAATTAATATGTGCCGTAGTTGCTTCCGAGATGTAACGTGGTCGCATTTGAAGCTCAAAAACGTAAGGAAAAAATCTCATCGATATTAATTTGATTCAATAAAATTTGCGGTAAAAAAAAGCATGTCTGTTCATTTTTGCACTTGAAACGAAAAAAAAAAAATCCACTTAACAAGATTGGCATACACAGATAACTTTATATAAACTTCAATTTTTATTACGTTTCCTTCACAGGACATTTTAATTTCATTGAACAGTTGTCGTTGTAATTTATGTATGCGGAATATCTTATACATATATAAGAATGAAGTTTAATAGAATTAATAGAAAATAGTTTCTTAATAATATTTTTTTATCCATTCGAATAAAAATTGAGAATATTCAAATGTTTATTTTTCACCACATGAAGCACAACATTTATTCATTCTTGCCTTATAACTTGAAGACTTAAGAAAAATTTCCGTTCGAGGCGCATATATACTTACAAAATAAAATTCAACAGATTTAATTTATTTTAAGCAGATTTCAAAAGGACCTCAACAATATTTAAAAATAATGATTTTCACAAATTAATCGGCAAATTAATTTTAAATAAACTTCAACGGGATTTTCAAAATTAAATCAACTGTTTTTAAATTTAATTCAAAATTGATTCCAGATGAAGTGCAATGTATTTTAAAATATTAATTAGTTAATTACGCCGTGCCTTCAGGTGTACACATCGATGTGCTTTTCAGCACATATCGGTGTGCACCATGATACAAAGATATCAAGGTATGGCCGATTCGAGAGGATTTTTTTTTGTTGCTACGTCATAAAGTGACTAAAGTTATTTCCAGCGAATTTATTTTTAGTTGTTCGTATTTTATTGACTGAAATACGTTTTGAATATATTAAAATATTTAACCAAACATTAGTTTCTTCGTTTAAACCACTTCGGGAAAAAGAATTATGTGCTAGTGGGAAGGCAAAGAAATTTCCAAATAGAAAATTTTTTTCACTGTGATAAGGACGATTGAAATTGAGACTAACAAATTTCTGACAATTGTCGCCAAAGGAGGGAAGCAACTAATTGACAGATTTTCCGGCCATACCTTGTTAATCTTTGTATCATGGGTGTGCACATCACATAATTGAAAAAGTAGGGATAGCAACTGAACGGTTGGTGTGCACTTCGATTCGAAATGTCACTTTTGAAAGTTCTTTAAGAATAAATTTACGCTAAACGTCAATCCTACCAAACGCACCGAGACACTACGCTAACAGACCGTAGCGTAAAAATGTTCACACCGATGTGCTGGGGAAATGACAATGCTTCGGTCTCCTGAACGACATGGGGCTGGATTCCGCAACTATGAGTTTTCGCGTGTACACAAAATTTTGTGTACACCACCTTATTCTGATACCGCAAAAGTGGAAAAGAGTTTCTGTCAAAATTGTGTATACTTAACTGATATTTTCTCACGGCCATTTTGGTCGTGAATTTTAAGAAGTACCTGTGAGTTTTTGTTAAGCTGTATTTTCAAAATTTTTTGTTATGTTATTTATTTTAACATTCTCTAAGCCGTAGTCGCCTTAATACTAGTTAATTCATGTAACTCATTTCTTAAAACTACACTTAACTTCTTCAAAAAGAATATTTCCTCACTCAAATAATATTCAGCACAGAAAAAATTAATTCAGCAGATACTTACGGAATCGCTTGAAATTCAAAACTGTACACTTGCACTCACATGAGTTTTTAAAATCATGTACACTTGCAAAGTCTTCACAGTTGCGGAATCCAGCCCATGGTGTGTAAAAATGTGACATTCTGCCTGCGGCTGAACGCACGGACGATATAATTAATTTGTAATATATTGAAATCTGCATAAATTAAATCTGTTGAATTTAAACTAGAAAAGGTATACCTATATAACCATAAAAATATTCTCAATAAAAAATGTCATATTTTTTCTTGGGTATACTATTGATGTCGCTACGCAGTTTTTCTACGTACGCAGAATTAGCACCACGTCCAAACAAAACCCAAGTAAAGCACGCAAGCTGTCTCAATGAGACCGCAAAACGCGTACGAAGTATAAATACAATGGGCAGTTGGGTGGTGGCGGAGAGCGAAAATTATGGAGTAGAGGAAAAAAAACATTGTTCTTTGATATGAATTCTAAAAATTATAGAAGTTATCAGTTTTATCATTAATATATGCACAAATAATATGTATGTACATTGAGAAGCCACCTCTTCTTCTTGAATATAATAGTGAATTTTTAACTAAAAAAAAAAAAAAACAGTCAACAGATTTTTCTTCTAAATGACTTCTTTTTCTATATGCCTCGTGGTACGAATTACTGGGTCTGGTAGCTAATCCAGAAAAATAAAATCCCGCAAATCAAAATAGTGAAAACTCGTCAAAACTTAAACATTAAAATGATTAAGGGCATGATATCTAATTTTTTAATATATTTCTCATTTTTAAAAAATCCTATTTTTTTTTTAAACTACTAAAAGATGCCTATTATAAATGGAACTCGATTGGGAAATACTGTGTTTAAAAACAAAAGTGCGATTTTGATAAATGTTCCTGCAAAATTATGCCAGTCAAGCAATTGGTCTAGGACTGTCATATTGTCTTGAAGCAAGTAAGGTGACGCTGATTTGAGTGCAAGGACATGAAGGCATTAAGGGCACCAAGATTGCGGACAGCCTTGCAAATGAAGGATTCAGATCTCCGTTTATTGATCCTAAGCTTGTTTTTGAACACCTAAAATGCCATCTCTCATCATAGATTAGGCTTTGGGAGGACAGAATTAAATTGGGACACAGAGAAAATATCCGGTGGCTGAGACAAGCGAAGAAGTTCTTAAAGTACTCGCAACAGCGATGATGAAACCTGTCACTTCTGTATGGAAGACGATGAAACCGCTGAATACGTCCTGTGTGACGATGGAGCTCTGTGCCGCATAAGGCCAAGACATCTAGAAAAGACATTCCCACTGCCAGAAGATGTTGCAAAGATGGCCCCAAGAACGTCATAGACTTTGTAAAAAACCTTAAGCTTGAATGGTCGCCCTAGTGCACTCAGGGGTAATGTCACAAAAGATCTGATAGGAATCACGGTGACTAGATAAGAGGCGGGAACTCTGCATGAATCTCCTCTCCCTCCCCTCCCCCAATTAATTAATGAAATCTTATTAAAGATTAGTAGCTCGGCATTCTGGTCACTAGGTTTGGGAATATGGATATACAATTACATATCACAAGAGTACAGCTATACATAGTTTGGTAAAAGAGTGTAAAAGATGATAGAACTTATCGTCCGTAGAGCAGTATGCGAGTATTGTATACGTGTGAGATATCCTTATTACTTTGTTTGATTACCGCAAACTCATTTCGATGCTACGAAATAAGCCTTGAGGGTGTCAAGAACAATTCTCGAGTGTTGATTAAATTCCTTTGAGGAATCTCAACATTGCATTTGCTATCCCATCCGGTTTCTGCTTCCCTAGAGCATTTATAGCATGCATACGGGTTCATGATATCAGTATACTATTGAGTAGATTCAATCTGATTGTGGACGATTAATTAAATTCTGTTCTAAGCAGCAAGGACAAAATACTGAGATGATATTCCTCAGAGATTTATTCAATAATGGTGTGTTCACCCAATTCAATTTCAAATTCTTTCAATATTCCTATGTCTATAAGATATTGGGTGTGGGTTTTTTTCCCTTTAAAATGAATTTGTAAAAAAAAGCGAGTTATTGTCACATTCACTTAGTAACCAGAATAAACAAATAACTAAATTGCATCTGACAACAGGGACGGCTTAAAATGGTTCATTAATTTTAAGTTTTGTGGTACAATTAATTGTAATATAAGCGATTTAGATATTAAGATAAAGGCCACAAACTATGAAAAACCAGTCTATGGGTTTTTTTTATGCTGCTCCGCACCTACATAGGTACGAGCTATACCGTTATGAATTATTTTAATCGAAGGATTCGTACTTAAAGCTGTCTCTCAAATACTAAACTAAACACAAGATTCAGCAGAGCAGTCTCATGTGAGTGCTCCACGATCTGGTTCTATCTAGTCCAGGAACCATTGAAATGCATGTAGTCGGTACTGACTAGTTATTAAATTGTCAAACGTAAAATTAAAATGGCGGAAATTGGAAATTTAATATTTAATTTTGTTAAGAAATTTTTCAGTATAAACGATACTTTATTTTTGAAGATTATTGAAGATTTGGGACTACTTTTTTAACTCTCTATTAAGTTATTAGAAAGTACTAAGAAATTCTATGTTCTATTATTATTCTCTATTTGAAAATATAATTAATTAAAAAAAAAACACTCACTTGCCAAAAACAGTCCTCCGCTCCAGCAAACTTAACAGCAATACAGACTTGGGCAGGCCATTGCACAGAAATTTTAGCAGAAGTACCCCCCTTCCCTGACCAGGAATAGCGCGTAAAGGCTTCGTCTGTAACAAGCCGAAGCCTACTACGCCGCTATGGCCCCCTTGAGGGGTTTACATACAGTAGCTCGGCTATGAACGGAATAAAAACGGCTATGTGCATTATCATAGCATTTCCCAAACGCACAAGGCAGGTATATTATACATACAACATATGTGCACTTATAAAGTTAAAATAGTTATTTAAAAAAAAAAATCTACAAAAAAATGTGTTTTTTTTTTTATAATTTCCAATTAATCACAAACAATAAAAGTAAAATAAAATTATAATTTTTGCTTCATATTCATTGGATCGTAGTCTTAGTGATAATATTTGTGCGATGATTTTGTGCAAAAGAGCTATTTCATAAGGGTTAGGTGATCTGATGAGTATACATTGTTGAATAAAGAATAACCAATCATCACACCGCTTGGTCTTAATATGTATAATCGAAAAATTTCGTTTAAAAAGTATACAAAATATTATATAAAAAGTAAAAATCAAAATCGTGAACTTATATTTTATACAACACATGCCGATAGATATATGTACATACATACATGCATTTGTTAGTATTATTTACAAAGTTATACCCATATTATTTTATATACATACACTTCTAACTCGAAGCTTACATTATAGAATAAAAAATTGAGCTATATTTAAATAAAATATATTTTTTGATAGTTAACTATTATATGATTCTGAATTACTTATGTATATATTATTATATCTATTAATTTTTATGTATATGTATGTACGTACGAGTATACTGCATACGGTATAATATGTATAAACACTATTATTTTTATTTATTTATTTTTTTTTTATATAAAACGGATGTCTTATGTCCTTCTATTGTTGAGGGAATATGTTTCGCTGATAATAGATAATAATAATTTACCTTTACTTGATATACATATTATTTACACAACTCTTATGAACATATATGTATTATTTTACAAGTTGAAAGTTATTAGCCAAATCTATTTAACATCTTATGTTTATTCCTAAATATCCAATGTGTGTATTGAAATTATTATTACTATTATTATTATTTATTATTATTATTATGCTTTATTTTTATTATATAAATACAGTTTCAATTTAATTATCTCATTTTATATGAAAAATTTCTATCTAAGTCATTTGTTTATTATTATTACAAATTTATATGTATAATTCTATGAAAAATTTCCTCATAAGTTTAAAACAGAAAAAGGAATTTGCTTAGTTACCCTATGATTTTTGTTCACCTCACTTTAAACAAATTAAGCATTTTTATTTATTTTTTCATCTTATTTAGTTGATGTACATAGTAACAAGCATAAATTAAGTTTTTTTCTTTTTTTTTACTCTTTTTTACTTTTTTCCTTGTACTAGTTTTTGTTTTCTTAAGTACAATATTTATATCGGCCTCATTATATTTTATTTTTTTTGCTCTTAATAATTTTGATTTTCTGTCGTTTTTTATTTTGTTTTTGATTTTCTTGTAAAAGTTATTGTTTTGTGTTGATTTATGAATTCGCATATAGAATAGACATAGACCATATCTTTGTGCTCTGAATTACCTACATATATATATGTATGTAGTACATAGATTATGCTCACTGGGAAATTTTTCACTGGATCTATTGCTATCTATTTGAAGGGAATATAATCTGGCGAAGTATGAAATCTTGAAGCTTCCTTTGTAAATTGTTTGATGATTTTCAGGGTGATGCTGTAGAAGAGAGAATAAATTTTATTGTTTTTTATGTTTACTTAATTTTGTAATCATACATATTTAAATTTCTTTTAGATTTTATATAGTATTTACAATATTTTTAATAATTTGGTGATTGAGTTCAGTAACAAAGTTATTATTCTACTCTAGTTGAGTGCGAATAACTTGCAACTAGAGTCCTCCCACATAGCAACAAGCAAACAAGCAATTTTTTAATATTGTCAGATTATCATAGTTTTAGGAGTAGTACTTAGTTTGATTTAGATTATTAGAATAGAAACAAGAATTTATGATTTATTTATAAATATCTTGCACAATTCGGAGACTCGAAATCACAATTTTTAGAATTGGTCATAGATGGAATAGAAGAAAATTCCAAAACCGGACAAAGCGGTTGGTTTTTTTTTCTCGTGTACATTTAATAATTAAATTTTGAATCGTAAATGTAAAAATCTCAAAAATTGTTTTATTTCAAAAATTTATACTTGAGTAGAAGTCATATTGATTTACGGTCTAATAAAAAAGGTTGCTACATCGAAGAAATTTTTATTTTCGGTTTTAAACGTTCACTACTACTAATATTCGTTAATATTTGCGTTTTTTAATAATATTTTTATAAGTTTTTTTTCTTCTGACTGCTATAATGATATCCTTATTAGTTTTGAATTGGTGCGTTATTGTATAAATGTTGAAAGAAGCGTCGCAATTACTTTTTGGTATAACCTTTCACTAGATTAAAAAAAAAAAAAATCGAAAACAAAATATAGTACTTATCCACCTATCCACATTTATTGTTATATGCTTATTTAGTCAATACTATTGAATTTTCCTTGTATGTACCAACTCTTGTATAACCACGATTCGGCACCCATTACTATCTTATTGAAGTTATATAGTTTCCAATTTGTCATTGTTATGGTGGTTCTTTTTTGTTATCTTGAATCAATCTGATAAATTTTTTACTGTCGTGAAAATGCTTTCGAAAAATATATTTGAAATCAACGTAAGTTTCTTATTATCTCTACCATAGCTTCTTTTACATCTCATGCTATGATGTGTATCAATATTTTTTTTTGCAACTATAGCTTCT
The DNA here is from genome assembly GCA_963924295.1 of Dioctria rufipes. Classification (NCBI taxonomy): domain Eukaryota; kingdom Metazoa; phylum Arthropoda; class Insecta; order Diptera; family Asilidae; genus Dioctria; species Dioctria rufipes. The sequence continues at coordinate 16,792,247 of OZ002745.1, forward strand.
ATTACCAAATTTAAATTCCGTCTTTCATAGGAAAATGTACAATTTGAAATCTTCTGTAGAATATAATGATAGAAATGGTTACAAGACTTGGATTTCTCCAAATATTCCTTATGCCACATCGAAACGCGTATAACATTACGTACCTATACGTGATTTCAGTTTGCTTGATATTGTGGAGACTGCACTAATTTACTTTAAATTATTTTTCTCTTCCGTGTTTCCAATTTTTTAATTTCTAAATTATTGTGACAGACTAATGATCTCTAGGTCTCTTTATATTAATGAGAGCATCGCTGTCTTACCCTATTACAAGTACCTTAGCTCACCGTAAAATTAAAAATTAAAATAGAAGAAAAGATTTTTTTTTGAAAATTGTCTCAAGTCATCCCATTACTTTTAATAACTGTGTAATTATTATAAATTAAGTTTGTACAATATGAAACTATCTCAGATTTCTTTCAATGTATGAACCAATTGTTGTGGTTAAACCAGAATGACTTTTATTTAAGAAAATTTTTAACTAGTGTGTACATAGTGTTTTGAATAATTAAATTAAATAAAAATTTTTTTTCTTGTGTAAGTAGAAATTGGAGCATTCATGGCAGTATATGAATTCAATTTATCTTTATATTTACTATTGGCGTTATTAGCTTTTATAATAATATAATGGACACAAATTGATTTTTGTAGTATATTTCAAGCTGAAATTATAGCTATTTACACAACGCGGTAAGCAATGTAACGTAAAAAAATATTTTTATCGTTCTATCTCTTAAACTATATTAAAGTAATTTTTTTGTTTCGTTTTTTTTTAAATGGTCACATCTATACAAGACTTGTACACATAATTGGCCCTCTATTCTTACAGTGGCCATACTTTTCTTTCACGAGCTTTTAGAAATTCTGTTTTTTTTTCTAGATAAATTAATAAACTTAAGAAAGGCCCAGACTCTGTCTGTAACGCGTTCGAAGCTTTTTTTTAATGATAAAAAATTTAAAAAGAAATTAAAGAAAATAAAAAAAAAAATAAACTTAATAAAAGAATTCCGTTCGAAGAACGACCAACTTTGTCTAGAAAATAATTCTCTAACTTTTTCTTTACTCGGATGCATTGACATGGTACAACATGGACTGTTTTATTTTCTATTTTATGTGGGACCAATTTTGTTGGCATGGGTGTGACAATTATCTTAGTTTCAAGTTTCATTTTCGCTTTAATATTCATATTACAAGTTCGACGAATTCCAAATTAGTAGTTTTATTAGAAGCTTATCTCCAATATAACATAAAATATTTCTAAAGCTCGATTTTTAATCGAATAAAATTAAGTAATTTTAGTTTGCCCTAAAAGTATGTATGACGGACAATTATTTGGAAAAATTCACTGAACTATGATGGATTTCGTACAAAACTTATTATTTGAATTTCAGCGGAATAAAGTGGTTAAATCAAAAAGAGAAAACTATAGAAAAGTGATCACATGTTAATGGAAAAGCAATCTCAGTAGTATTAGTTGTCTATGTTATACATGTCAGTGGTTGGCTGATGATTATTTCTTCTCCTGAACGCTTATGTATTTCCTAAATCACCTCTTTTATGGTGTATATATCGACACAACTCTAGTGATATTTCTGATGTTTTTGTTTCTTCTTTTTTATAAAGTTCGATATACTTACGTATTATGAAGCACATGGTCACATATATATGGTCTTTGCGCCATGATGGTCCATAGGGAAGGATGTGATAGTACTCACCTAGCCAAACAAAAAATTTATGGGCGGGGGGGGGGGGGGGGGGCATATAAACCGTTACAGAGGGAGTAAAAAAATATGCTAGTTTTTCACAAAATACCATTTATATTCATGGCCTTTCCAACAACTCCTCAACTAACCCAGTACTTCTCTCCTCTCAGGAGTTATGGTGATCTAACGTTATGAGCTAATTACTCTTTAACAGCTGCAGTTAGCACATAGGTATAGTATGTCAAATTTATAGTTTTTATAAAAAAAGTTATGTTAACCACTTTTTAGTAAAAAATAAGAGGTCATAGTAAAACAAAATTTAAATAAATAAAGGAAAATCCGAAATCTTTAGCTTATACCAGCATAACTCGTGTGATGAGAGGAGTACCGGGCTAGTTAAGCAGTCGTTGGAAAGGCCATGAAGTTCTGCATATACTGATGGTGACGATTAACCTTGTAGTTTTGAGGCCCAGATCGGTATAACAGTTTAATTGATCTTTTGTCTTGACTGTCGACTATTTAATTGGTTAGTTTTTCTGGCATTTAGTGTGGTGTCTTGTCTGATTATTTTTTATAACCCAACGAAATCACGTCTATTTAATTTTTGCACCCGTATAACAGTTAATTTATTCTTATATCGCATGCCACATTTGGTTTTCCTCTAATTTTGTCTTATAATAGCTAGACGAAACTAACTTTTATAGTACATAGATGAAGGAAAAAAGATTTTGAGTAGAACAAGGCCTAAATTTTATTGGAGTTAACATAACTACTATGGCGTAATATAAACATTTTAAAAATTAACTTGTCTCCTTTTAGTACTGCTCAAATTTAAGGGGAATATTCCTCTTTTTTTCATTTTCTTACGTTTTCCGCCTGCTCTTATCTTCTGAGTTAACGAGACGACAGATGCCTTTTCTTCTTAACTAATAAATAAAGCTTACATTTGTTTACGAGTATTTTTTTATCTCGTTTCATAACTAGATACTAAAAAAAATCCTTTGGGTTTATATACAAAACCTTACATAAAGTTGGTGTCTACTAGTAAGTACTATAGCCCAGCGGTTTATATAAAAGCTTCTTACGAAATATTTATTTGTTTGCCTTAAAAGGACAAGGACAAGGCATTTCCTTCCTGTAGGTAGAATTATGATAACAAAAACAAACACGAAAAGGGATCCCATATTAATTCGTTTTAATTAAAGTAGTTTTATGCAAATTAAATGCCCGGAATTACTTCCTATGCAGATGAGAAAAGGTAAATGAAAAGCCGAAAATAGGAAAGGTTAACAACACAATGACAATAATGTTAAATTCTTTATTATTATGTTAAAAAGGGTATGTGAAAGTTGTTGCAAACCACTACAGCCGGTGCGGAGCGGCGACTTCGTCCGAGGCAATCCCATGTTTATTAGCCTCCTTAGAAAATGAGTTTTCACCCTCTGTTTCGCGGTGTTTGTAGAGACAAGCTTCATGTTGGAGTAGTCGTGAAAAACATAAAACTGCCATTAATCCCAAATTGTTTTCATTTGCTTAAATAGTCTTTATCTTTCCCCTCTTCCGCAAAATATCCAATGTTCAATCTTCAGTTTTACTCAAGCGTAGAGATAAAAAGGTTTAGCAGATATAGCTTTAAAGTAACTTCAGAGAAAACTTCAAGTGATATTTTATAGAGAGGTATAGATAACGGGAATATTATAGATAAACCTGAGGATAATATGGTATTACATTATTATTTCTATATGTAAATATAAATTTTATATTATATGTATGTAAAATATAGAAGACAATATTAGGATAATACTATGTATGTAACTTTACACTTACGATTGCTGGACTCTCGATGATTCTGGTGGTCATTTCGTAGATTACAAAAAGCTTTTAACACTTGGATCCGTCGGTTTGCAGTCCTTTGCAGTTATTGGTGGTCCCTTCGATTCGAAGTTTGGTTTACTCATTGCGAGGGCTGGATTTAGATCCAACATATTTCTAGGGCTCATTGCAATTATACTAGCACCAATTGGACCTGTTTTCGAAATAAATCATTTCAACTTGTAGAGTTTCAGTTGGATCAAGTGTGTATTTTGTTTTTTTCCTTGTTTCTAACACACTTATAACAGAAAATTAGTACCTACACATTTAGGGATGCAAACACATTTACATTGAAGGACTGACTTTAAATATCTTACCTGATTTGCTGCTGGTTTCAAGAATGTCTTTAGAGTGTAAGATTTCTTTTTTTTTTATTAGAATTTTAAATTTGTTCTATGTACATATGTATAACAATAATTAAGATATTTACACCACATAAACAACAATACTTAATCCTATTGCAATTATTACATACATACATACATATATCTACTTATCTTGAATATTTCTACAAAAGTAAAATCTGGAATTCAGACTAAACTATTTAGTTACGATATTGATATTCATCAAATATATACATACTAGAATTCGATTTGAAGAGATTAAAATCGATTATCGAGTGCGCATATGTAAGTTCATAGAAGAGGAATCCCAATCAAAAAGTAAGCATTTTTGTATGTAGCAGTTAGTAAGATTCTTATTGTATGATAGCATTTCGAGCGCAAATAGGACATTCTACCTTTAACCCACTTAGGCATTTTAAGGTCAGAATAGACCATGTCTCTGGAAAATCTCCAATTTCCACAACGATGTTCTTACATAAATATCGTAGAATCTGATTAACCTTGGTCGCGAAGAGTCATCTTTTTCTGGCTCTACTAAAATCACTGTAGGCAAGGTCAAGAGAACAGCGAAATTATAAATCAGAAAATGTTTGATTTGAAATAAAAACGTGATATAGACAATAGGAATAGATTTGGTATTATCTATACTCGGACATAGATATTTATTTAACCAATTCATGAATCAGCGCTTCCCTTCTGAAAGATACCGACATTATATAGATCTCAGTTTAATTAATTGTTTAGTAAAATATATTCTTATTTTAAAGATCTTCATGCATAATATTTATCTCTCTATTTGTCTCTCTTTATTATTCTAGCGGATCTGATTTGACTGGAGCATATAGTAGGACATCCTAGTGGCCTTGATTCGACTGGAACATATCATAGGACAACCCCAAAATCTACTAAAAGGTAAGCTAAGTAGGATAGGTAGAAAAGCATACCAGAGCACCTACTAGGTGTACCTATAGAGTCATTTTATAGGAAATCGATCAAGATTTTCAGTTTTTACAAAAATTACTAGACCTCTCTAGTAATTTTTGTAAAAAAATTTATACAAATTTGTAGTGTTATACTTCAACCCGTAAAATTTTTCATCTCTCTTAAAATATGAACCAGTAATAGTCCTTTAAATCATAAAAACATATTCTTCAATATCTACGTTCAAAAGTTATTAAAATTTGTATATTTTGTGAAAAATGAAAAATTTAATTTACAGAGCTCAAAAGTATTTTACGTTGCCCAAGATGACGACAAGACACATTTCTGCTCTTGAAATTAAACCTTTCACTTTCCGCATAACATAGAAATATTAAGAGGAGTTTCATACATTTTTCAATTCGTATTTCTGGCAAAATATTTGTACTATAATAATCATTTATACATTAAATTCGTTACCTTTAATTTAATGTATAAATGATTATTATAGTACAAATATTTTGCTAAATAAATGCCTAGTTTTTAAAATAGAGCAAACAAATTGCATAGGAAGGGCCACCTGAAATCAAGCCACACACGAAGGGTTTTTGTCGCATATTTTCGAAACTAGCAAGTTTTGGTCATAAATATTTCACAGTTATATTCCTCTCAATATTCCGCGTCCAACGAGTGCTCATTTGTCAAAATCGGTGACAAAAAATTTTAATCGAAATTTGGCAAAATGGCATGGACTATAGGCTTTGCACTTTTTTCATTAAAAAAATTACCGATCTGGACGATTGAGGGCTCATTTTAACGGGGAAAGGAATACCAAACGTTGTAAAAAAGAATTTTGCTAAATAAATGCCTAGTTTTTAAAATAGAGCAAAAAAACTGCATAGGAAGGACCACCTGAAATCAAGCCGCACACGAAGGGTTTTTGTGGCATATTTTCGAAACTAGCAAGTTTCGATCAGAAATATTTTGCAGTTACATATATGATTAAAAATTTGGCTTTTTATCTCTAATTGTATTTTTAGATTACATACCTTTTAAATGTACTAGTTTATTGAGTTTTTGTCGAATGGAGCATTTCTCAGAAATTTTTTTTGGCAAAAAACAAGTACCTGGTCTGTAAATATTTTTCAGTTATTAATTTGAGAAGCGAGCTATAATGTCCATTACTATGCATGTGTTCGCATTGATCTTCAAACAATGGTTTTCCAAGAAAATGTTGCTGAACTTCTATTGAAATTTTCAGGAAATAATTTCTAAAATAGTACTAGTCTAATAAATAACGTCGAGAAAAATAAAAAAAATGTATTTCAATTGTTATATGAGCTCGGGAACTTGTAAAAAATGGTAAAAACTGAAGTTTTTTAAATCAATTTCCTGCTGTAGGTGTTCTCATTTCTTTAGATTGTGACTATTTTAGAAAGATAAAGCCCAGATCTAGCAAATAACGTCGTGTTTTTTTTATTTTTAGTTTCGCTTTTTTTAATTATTTGACTCTAATAAGTATTTGTTTTTTCTCCCGATATTTCACCGACGAGAAATTGGAATATTTCGTTGAAAGTTGTTGAAATACAAAGCAAAATAGTTTGTTTTACAATTATGTGTAAAAATTTTTAGGAAAGTTAAGTCTCGTTAAATATTTTCAATTTCTTTGAACTGCAAATTTTATGTACAGTAAATTTTATTGCCTACAGTCTCGCTGGTATCTAAAGTGAAACTTTTGTTGAGTACCGACTTCTCTTAATAAATTTTGAACGGAAGCAGATATTGAAGTAGTAATTCTTTCTATGTTTTAAAAGACTATTAACGGGTCATATTTTAGGATGAAAAAAAAAAAAATAAAAAATATATCCTTTGTGGAAAAAATTTATGGGATAAAGGATAACACTACAAATTTGTATGAAATTTATACAAAAATAACTAGACCTCTACTGACGAAAAAAATTCTCGTTTTTAAGAGATCTCAACTTGGAAATTTACCAGTTTAACTAACAACATATCATTAACTTAAAATTAAAATAAGAAGAAAAAAACCGAATATATTTTGAGATATTCAAGGATAAATCATATATTTATTATTCCTAAATTTTTTTTCTTCTTAAAAGAATCCTTTTCATAATTTTCTCTGTAAGAGTGTGCTTTCTTAAAGTAAGCTAAAAATCAATGGTCTGTGGTAATTGCAAATAAAGTTATGATTTTTGAATATAACTCAGCAGACCAAAAATAGACTGATTTTAGGGCAGCATTCATCGCTGGACAAAAAAAAATAATTGTATTCTTACCTCATTACTACTCAACTTACAGCAAAAAAAGAACGAAATTGGTGAAATACAATTGATTTCTTATGGAATGACCATATAGATATGTAAGTACCTTACATAAATACATTGGAAAATGGCTTAAATTTGAATTTATATTTAGGTATTTACCTATTCACGAAAAAAATTCGTCTGCAAGTCCTTAAAATTTTTACCGTTATTTAAATTTTATTTTATTTTTTCATTCGAAATGTTTATAATTTCTTACCTACTTGAAATACATATTTCCACAACTTCATGTGCATAATATGCGTTGATGCTATTTCTATTAAATATATAATATTTCCATTTATGTTATGAAAATCACAACCAGATTACAGAAAAACCTTCCTTTTTCAACAGAAACACTTTTATGCGATAATTTCTGAAAGGATCAATATTTCTTTTAGCCCTTGTCGAGATTAGCTAAATAAAAATTCAGAATAAATTTTAGAAATTTGCCATTTACTTTTTGATAAAAAAAATATATATATATTTTTTTTTGTTCGTCTCGGAGGGGAACAGAAACGTCGTTCTGTTAACAATATTTCGTGAAGAAATGGTTGAGAAGATACAGAATAAAAGAATAATAAAAACTCCATAATCGATTTGCATTTAGAAAACAAAAAAACTGCATGAATTTTCTGATAACAGATGTAGAAATTAGCTGACTTGATTGTGATGATGAAATATTTTCCGAAATTTTCTTTACGAAATAAAACATGTAAAATTTCCAATCTAGAATTTGAGTTTTTTCAATTAGATCTATTAAAAAAAAAACATTTACAAAAAGGAGAGAAAGCGAAGTCTCGATCAAATTTCTCATTATTATTTCTCATTATTGCTTTAAAGGAAACAACTACATATAAAGTAATTTGTTATATGGTCACAGCAATTGTCATAGTTATTAAAATTATTTCCTGATCAGAAAATTTGTTTTCTGCGATTACGTACAATTTCGCCCACCATTTTTGGTAATTATGCGTACACAGAGAGAGAATAGAGAAGTGGGGAGTTCAAGTAAAAAAATGAAAAATGTTTTGATTGGCTAGTAAGTTTATGGGTGATGAAAAATGTTTTGATTGTGTGCATATATAGAAAAAAAAAGCATATAGAATGAGTAAATTATCGAAATATTTTTTTATCTTTTTTAATCAGAGTTGCTATTAAAAAAAAAAATTGTTTCAGTTTTCTCCCAACAGATAGCCTTACATGTACTAAAATGAACTTTTCAGTTGTTGATTTCTTTCTCATATCTTGTTAGCTCTAATTTTAACATTATCACTCGAGAACGTTATGGCCTAGTTTGGAAATTAACAAATAGCATCGAAATTATATTTATGCGATGACTTTCGGAAATGCAGGGTTTTCAACCAAACATAATTACTTCTTAAATGCGAATCCTAAGACAATAAATCCTATTACCTGATGTCATTCAGTTTTTTATTATTAATTCTAGAAAAAAATTACTTAAAATCGCAATATGAAAAACGCAATGCGACGAAAACTATTCTTTCAATTCATTCGTAATTTTTTTTTTTTTTTTTAAACAAAATTCAACAACATTCAAACAATAACTAGATATGATCGCTGCAATGAATAAACACGAGTCGCTCTAAACCTACAATACATTTCAGCAGTAGTGGACCAAAACTTTTGTAAGAAAAAATGTAAATAAAACAGCAGCAATACTATAGCAGCTGTTGTAGCTGTTCTTTGTTAATACAAAATCAGAACTACAGATATCCACAACTACATGTATCAAAATGAATTTCACAGTATAGTCACTAATTGGTGGTTGTTGGCTTTTTTCATACGGATTTAGTTCTATAATTTATCATCAGTGGAAAACACAACTACCTACATAATAAAATTATTTCTTATTAGCCTCAGTAACTAAATCTGTTCGGCGCTATTTCCTATCAGAAAATTTGTTTTCTGCAATTGCGTAAAATTTCATGAATGCCCAGCATTTGCCACTTTTTTCGGTAATATTAAGTGGAGCGAGAATTGAAATGATGATGCATGTATAAAAATATGAAAACTGATTACCGAATACCATGAAAATGTTTTGATTGTATTTATATATCATGGCTACAGTTGCAGGCAGAACATGGTGTAGAATGAGCAATAGATCGAAATTTTTATTTATTCCCTTTTATTTGAATCAGAGCTGCATATTAAAAAAACTGTTTAAATTTTCTCTCAATAGATGTCCCTACATATACCTAAATGAACTTTTAAGTTCTGATTATTATAGATTGTGGTTGTTGGTTGCTTTTTCAAATTTTCTTAATTCTAATTTTTATAATCGATAAATTGTAAAATTTGCTTTTGTGTTTTTCCAAAATAATTTTTGAAGAGTTGTGGGTGCTAATTTGCATACAAAATGTTCGAATGCGTTTTGTTTTCCATAAAGTTTTAATATTGCGTCTGTGTCTACGTATTTAATAATTATACCGTCATTGTATGATATGTAGTTTGCTTCTATTAATAGTAATTATCTGAAGGTAACTATACATACCTACATTGTTATACATAATTACAATTTGTAATGCGGTGATATTGACTAAGTTGACGTGCTCATAATTAAGCAAAAATAGATTTAATTCTCTTTGTCGGGTATTTGTTAAAAATGTCAAAAGGAAATATAAAATGATGAAATAAGTTTGAAAGAAATTTTCACAGTTTTTCTGTTTTTTATTTTGTGAGTTAAAACAAAATTACATACTTAGCTCTGTTAATAAAGATTTGCCACAATTCAAGCGAACGACTTTTCCAAATTTACAGTGAGCTTAACTTTTAGAAAGGTTTCACCTGATATTTGTAGTTATCATTATACAGCTATTAAGATTAATTTTGTTCGATTTATCATGAATAAAAATCATTGCTTGAATATACATATTTATGGCTACATAAGTTAAATATTAAAACATTCTCAGAAATGTCCAGCCAATGGAATCATGATCAGTGATAATTCGCATTTAAAATTTAAAAAATCCCGACGGGCTGCTGCAGTACGATGTCCATGCCTTTCATAGTCTTTATTTTTTATTTATACCAGAGATTTCTTCAAGTTCATGAAATAGAGGTAAAACAGAATTAAGTAACGTTGTCTCCAATAGCAACACATTTTTATTAAATGTCAATTAGGTAACTTTTCCAAACTAACATGAAAATATCTGAAAATTTCCGTTTGACTTTCAAAATGCTCATTATAAATTAATTCAATGGATTTGTTGCTTGTTTAGTGACAAATTTTCCATTCCAACGCATCTTTTAGCATCTTTGAATTTTCCACATAAACAAATTTAAATTAAGTGTGCCTGCCTAATCTGCTTGTAAATTTGCTTTAATATTTTTTTTATATTTTAGTATCTACTCACTGTAAATTTTGTTGCTAAAGTTTCAAAAGAAAATATTTCCAACGTTTTGAATAGAGTGTGGGGTCTTTTCTGAGAGTCTAAGATAAAAATTCCCGGACTACATACATATATACTTATATTGCCATATTTTGGATATAGTCTGGTCTATGTACACTCATTGTAGTTTTTATTCGGTAGACATTTATTGCACACGTTTTATGTATAAACATGTTATTCTTTTAATTTATACCCATTTCAAAAACTTCAAAGTGCAATTTAATTTTATCATTGTCTTTAAATGTTGCAAAAAATTTAATCTTGAAAAATTATTTGAAGTTTTCATTTAACTCGGTTCAAAAATATAAGTAAATTAGGACCGAATCATTTTAACCACGCAACACGCACTGATGTCTTCTACTGAGGAGGTGATTTTTATACCTTAAATCAAATCATAGGCTATACAAAGTTTGATCCTATCCATCCGTTTATCTCATTTGATATAAAATAATATTTAAACAAATGCCAACTTCAATGTATAGTAGTAGTGCTGATGATAATTATTTTTATAGAAAAATCGTTAAATTTTAACTACTCCGACCAGATTTGCTCTTATTTCGACCAGAGCGGCAAGTGTCTAACTGGCTAATTTTATATAAGCAAAACTATGCGTTTTTTAGTGCTTGTGAATTGTGAAGATAGTTGTGTGTGGCTACAACAATTATAGTTTCATGTTTGCATTGTGTTATCTCTCTATCAATACATTTTTATCAAACCCATTCGGCTACTGAGTGACTACTCCACTCCACGTGGAGTACCAGGCAGTAAGGATTTTCTTATTGTATCGTCATGTTAAACAATAGATGGTGCCAACAGTATTAAAATTAGAAAATTGTCTGCTCTGTACGAGAATATTTTCTTTATAAGAGAAAAATTGTTCATTACTTATTTTTTCTGTTTTTATTAAGTCATTTTTAAAGTAGTACAGTAGTTAAAATTCCAATTATTTTATTTTTTTATGTTTTTGACAAGCTGCTCGCTTTAGGAGATTGGTTAATCCTGAGGTGGAACGTAATTGTCAGCAATCAATATAAATATTAGCGGCTCAATTTCCAATAATTTCTAGATTCATAAATACAAAACTGATTACATCTAATTTACGCAATTTTCACAGTTCAGATCCTCGTACTTAAGGCGAAAATATTTTTACTAAACCTAATTAGGTTATCAATATTACCGAATAGGCTGAACTTATGTTACATAATATGCAGATAGACCGACATTCGTACATGAAAATGAAATTTTCAATATAAAATGGATCATTGCAATTTTCGGTGTCACTAAATCGTTAGATCGCCTTTTTATCCAATATCCTAAAATATCAAATATGTCCCTACTGCATACCTACCTACATATGTATGTTCCCTCATATGAAGTTTAATTTTAAAGAAAATTTTTAATCATGATAACTCTTCGTAAGATCAAATAGGATTTGTATCTTGAACATCTGGGAAAAGTTGTGAATTGGAATATTTCAAGAAACTTCCAATTGGATGGGATTTTCTATGTGCCTTCACCTGCCTTTACCTATTTTCATGATACGTGGTACGTCTCCATCAGTCTTCAACATACTAAATGCTAATTTTTCTTTTTTGTAATCTTTGAGTGTTTTTATTATTTTTGAAATCGGCAAGGATTTACCCGAGCAGATTTAAGGTACCTGCGGCAAATAAGGGCTACCTAATTTGAAAATGCAATAAATCAAGTATTTGGTGATATAGAACAACAAAAATAAGTTTTCCGTGAAGTTTATTTATTTGCAAAACTAAAAAAATAGAAAAACAGTTTTATAAAACCTTTTCCAAGAGCATTATTAAATTATCTCAGTATAATAAGGATCAAAGCATAAATTAACTTATTCAAAATCTTAATCAGTGGAATGATTCCCTTTAAACTTGCTAAAACTAAGAAAATCAACAGCATTCGGTTATTTTTAATAATTTCACATAAAAATGGGCATTTTCACCCTCCAGGGAGATAATAAGGCCCCAACAACTTCAGTTATAAATTTCTTAACGTACAACAGAGTAAAACCAAACAATCTTCATTTTTTGGAACAAAAATAATGTCACAATCATAATCCTATATAGGAACATTAGTTTCATTGAGAATTTAGGTTAGGTAGGGTAATAAGGCCCACGGTCTACTCCAGTGGGCCGTATTACACCTATGACAAGATTTTACAAAATTACTCATTAATCAAATAAACACAATGGTGGGCGAAAATAAACACCGAAATCATAAACTATATTACCTCACGTTTAAATTAATCAAGTTTCTACATGTGGAAATAGCAATTAAACAACGGAACTTATGATTTTGTCTAGGCGAACATTATAGGTCCAAGCAGCCATACTCCTCTCGATGACGTACCGTTTGCTACTGGAAAGATGGCGGCATGAGCTGTCAGACGCCGCGACGGCGTTCGTGTCGACTTAATGCAAATGCGCATAAAGTATGATTTTAGTACGCAATTTTAAATGTGGGTCTTATTATCCTCCGGGCTTTATTTGCCGCATTTACCTTAGTTATTTTCTAATTTTTTATTAAGAGCTCTATAATACACAGGCAGAGTCGTTCGTACTAATATTATTTCTATGATTCAACTTGAATTCTATCCACAACGTCCCCTAAGCTTTCGTTATGGTCGAAAGTCTTATTATAGCATTTTTGCGTCACATTAAATAAAATAAATGACGAAAACCGTTTTCCTGCCGAAGATCTTCACCATGAATACTATGTATACAAACCTTATTTAATTACAATTTTTCGGAGCACTCCTATTTTCGATTTCATTTATTTCTACGTTGCATAGGTACAACTCGTGCTTAAAATTTACGAAAAGCTGGAATGGCTATTGATTTAGTAGGTATTCTCAAAATTTCAGAACTACTTGAAGTATGTTGAAGAGCTTGTGACTTGCTGATCTTCCACTGCTAAGGAAGCATTAAGTTTTGCCTAGAATTTATCACAATCCTATTGCCTCCAGGGGCCAGATTCTGTAGCTGAGTTTGGGAGATAGAATTTTCGTTTTCCCCGATTAAATCTCCCTAACTCTCCTTTCGCGATTCTCTAAAATACTTGGGAAGTTAAAGAAAACGTGAGAAGTATCGAAATATTGAAAAGCTGCTAACTCTATGTGGGAGGGTCGTAGAGCATTGGAGCTTTTTTCTGTGGATTTAGGGTCTAGAGTACAAAAATATAGGTAAACCATTTCTGGGGGAGGGTCTTTTGGGATGGGGGGTCGTACCACCCCCAATTGGGGGTTGTCCAAAATACGTCATGTTTGGTATCAAATTAAAGAGGGAGAAGACGGTAATCGAGTGGTGTAGTTTTTGTTTTGATCATTTTAACTTCATAACTGAATTTTTACCGCCGAAAAGCGGATTTTTTCACTTGAGTCATATACACCCGAGTTCCTATATTTTGCATATATTTCTTCCATTCTTTATTTCACATCCATTAGTACTCTGTTGTGAACATTTTTCTCATCGAAACTGAATTTCCACGACTTACCAGTTCTTCATAATGATGAGTTGAAAATATGTCCATTTTTGTACTAAAAAACGGCTATTTTTTCATCTTAAGAAGGACTGATTTACTTCTTTTGCAGTTATCTCTAAAACTATTTACCGGACTCAAAAAATAGTTGCATATCTAATTAGGGGACAAAATGTAGATGCGATTTCATCCTACATACAAGCTTTAACGTGCATATTTAAAATTTTTATAGCATCTCTTCTGTACTAGAAGACGACCAAATTGACCATTTTCGCGTGAATAACAATTTTTAGCGGGTACCTTGCGACACCAAAATCCTTATTTCTCTGTAAGTATTACAAGGATGTCCATAATTTGTCTTTGTAAACATAGCCAGGATATGCAGTGAATCCATAATTCAATTTGAAAATCCTAGGTACTTTGGTACCTTCACAAAGGACAATAAAAGCAAACAATACGGTCAGTTGAGAAATATTTTTCTTACTTCTCCACAACTAATACAGCTAAGAGTTTTGCCGAGTGCAATAGAGAGTTTGGTAAATCTCAATACAATTTCCACGAGCTACAGAACTCCGAGTGGAGATTTAAGTGACAAAAGAGCTCTCATCTCCACAACTCCACAACTCTCCGAGTTAGTGAATCCGGCCCCAGGTAGCTTGTTGCTATTTTAGACATCATAAGCGCATACCTTCGTTGATTGCATTTGAATTAGGTGCTTCTATCGAATGCACGGAATTATAGTTCGCTCATCTATAACATTGTTCATCATAAAATTTCATCGTTTGATAATAGCATGGGCAATTTGTGTGCATCTTTCTCGTCAATTTCCTATGTATCTAACAATAATAGAACTTTAAACTACGAGAACATGTTGCGGTCGCAATTGTGAATCGGTCGTGCCATTGCCGTCTTTATGTTCCAGGCCATGACACAAAACGATTTTGCTACTTGCAAAAGTATTAGAGTGGTACGATTTCGTACTTCTCTTAGCGTTTGTTCTTATGGAAAAATGCATTACTTTCAACTTCAACCTTCTGCACAATGTAAATAAGCCTCCGTACTAAAAGTTTTATTCAGGAATTTTGTTATTTAATTTCTTGTGCATTTACGAGTACATACAACTAAGTACTTTCTTTAAGAAAATTCTTTATATTTTATTACTCAAACATAACACTACACATAAAAATGAGAAAATGCGTTCAATTCTGTTGCCTTCATACCACAAATCACACTGGAAAGCAATCAGAGCTTTGAGCTTGCCTATTGAGTTATATGAAAAAAATAAGTCTTTCAATGTTTAGCACACAGTAACTTCTTAAGTATAATAAAGACAAAAAGACAATGTTAACCATTTTTATATATTATCCCGTAATGCTTCTATCAATTTAAAAATATTTCCCACATTCCATATCAAATAATTCAGTTTTTTCATTTCAAACATGACTCAAAGTATTTTTTAATCAATGAATCGGCAGAGCTACACATTCTCCTCATATTTTCACAAGCTGCGCTTGCACACTGCGCTGTGAATCGAACGGACGGCAACGGTTTTCTGTGTTTAACTCTTCATAACTTTTAAATTATAATTCAAAGGTAATTCAAATATTAGCCTATTTTATAGGAAATTTTGTTGGCTTTATGGTTTATAATTTATACTTTAGGTTTTAATACATTTTCAAAAGAAAATCAGTTTCAAACCAAAGTAGATCTGATTTAAGAACTAGTTGCTCCCACTTTGAAGTGAGCTTTCATTTCTCTGTGAGAAAACACATAGAGAAATGAAAGTTGGTATGAAGGCAACAGAATTGAACGCATTTTATCATTTTTATGTGTAGTGTTATGTTTGAGTAATAAAATATAAAGAATTTTCTTAAAGAAAGTACTTAGATTTATATACTGGTAAATGCACAAGAAATTAAATAACAAAATTCCTGAATAAAACTTTTAGTACGGAGGCTTATTTACATTGTGCAGAAGGTTGAAGTTGAAAGTAATGCATTTTTCCATAAGAACAAATGCTAAAAGAAGTACGAAATCGTACCACTCTAATACATTCAAAGAATTCGATGTCACGGCCTGGAACATAAAGACGGCAATGGTCGTGCTAAATGATTCTACAGATATTTGTCAATTTCCAGACAATAACATGTTAACGAACCTATAGTGTACTGCTTGATCTTACAAACGTCTCTGATTGGACGACTACCTACTTGTAAATGAATTTTTGTTTTTCCAAATCAGCTATTGAATTTATAAGGAATCTCTTAAAAAAGACTATACACAGCAGATCTAATGTTGACAGCACTTGATCGAAAACTTGTAAAACAAACATAATGTTATTTAAATTATTTGAGAACTATGTAACCACTTATAATTCTATCAGTTTGTAAATAAAATAATTCTTATTGTTTCACTATTTTTGATTTATTTTTTAACGTTTTCGGTGGCCACGCTACCATCTTCAGATATCTTCATTTTCAAACTAAAAATAATATGCATAACTACTCGACTATGACAAAATGGGAAGCAAACAGTTCCCTAAATTCATTAACGCAATATGTTTATGTATGTTTTAAACTATCCGTTAACAAATGTGATAGTAATGTTAATGATCTGTGTCCAACAGATGAAACAGTCGACTTTCAATAGCTATACTGGATCGATTGGATTCGTTTTTTGTTATATATCTGTTGTATTCCTTCCATCTTTCTTTCACAGCTCTCGATGATTGTCTAATATAGATGAGATCACACGAAGAACATTTTAAAGAGTAAATGCCGCTCTTACTAAGTGGATCATCTAGATCTTTGGTTCGGCACAAAATACCTCTAAGTTTGTTAGACGACACAGGGATAACCTTTCTGTTAATTTTCTTAAAGATGTTTTTGAATTTACCGGTGTATTTTGGGTGATAAGTTATTCCTACTCGTTTAATATCCGTGTCATATCTGCCTTTTAGTATTGTGATGTCCTTAATCCATTTTTTATATTATTGTTTATGGACTAGTGCGTCTATTAATCGAGTATGGAAGCCATTGATTCTTGCAGTGTTTTTATGTATCTCAGCTTCGATTCATAGTCTGTTTCTGTTATGGGGATGTTTAATAAACGGTGGACCATAGAATTGAAACCAGACATTTTATGTCGATGACAATGATTAGAGATTGGCTAGAGTTGGATATCTACTCTCCTAATCAGCACATCTAAAAAGGGAAGAGTACCATTGTCTTCAGTTTCACATGTAAATTTTATAGTAGGAAACAGTTCGTTCAGTTTTTCCAAAGTAGTAGAAACTTCTGACTTCTTTATTATAGTGATGATGTCATGTACATATCTTTTCCACACCCTTGGGAACCAATTCTCTTCTTTACATTGTATTTTCAAATATCCCTTGAAGATATCCGATGATAAAAACGGTGCCAAAGTATTTCCCATCGCCGTTCAGTCTAATTGTTTGTAAAATTTACTTCTCAATGTGAAGTAGCCCAGAAAGCCCAGTCAGTTTCGAGAATAATATTTTTATCTCTTCGTCGATGGATTGTGTATTCAGCCACATCTGAAAAAACCTAGGGTTTTCTTCATTGGTACACTTGGATATAGGGCTGTAACGTTAAATGAGCACAAGATTTCTTCCTCTTCGAGAGTTATATTTTTAATATCTTCTACAAACTCAACCGCATTTATAACGGACATGCCTAAAACGGGAGTTAACTTTTGGAATTCAGACATCAGCCACTTCGCCAATTTTTCGAATGGAGCACTGATGTTAGAAACAATTGGTCGCATACATTTACCTGGTCTATGTATTTTGGATAAACCATACAATTTTGGACATTTTGGATTTAAAACTAACAGTCTTCTTTGTGTGGCGAATTCAAGTATATCTCGATGGTCAATGAGTGCTCTAGATGTTTCTCTAACCATTTTAGCTAATGGGCTCTTGAGTTCATTATAGTTTCCTTTAGTAATTATCTTATTCATTCGGTTTTCGTAGTCATCTATATCTAATATAACAATGTTGTTACTCTTGTTTGCTTTAGTATAGTAGCAGTTTTTTGCTTTTAAAATTTTTATTATTTCTGAAAAGCTAATATTAGAGTCATTCTCTTTATTATTTTTATTATTATTTTGTTGTAAGATTGGGAAAATGCTTCTCCTTACTTGTTCTCTTTCTGTACCTGGAACGTATCTAATAGCTGTCTCGATGCCAACAACTATTTCTATTTTTGGTATGGTTGCGGAAGGGAGGGCAAAATTCAATTTTTTATTCAACACAATCATCTCAGGAGTTGTAAAAGTTTGTTTGGAGGAATTTTGGACGAAACCATCCATGTAGTAGGTAGGAGGAAAGTAGTCTGGGTCAATAGACTGTTGTTTAAGTTGACGAAATTTTTTCTTCAAAGTAACAACATGCTTTCGAATTAGCTTATGTTGAATAACGCGTTGAATCTTATTGTCAATCGACCACCATCTTAAAGGGTCATCGGCACACCACTTTAGAATGGACATATAAAGATTACCGATGATGGTAGCTTAGCTATCGAAACGCATTTATATATTAAACTAACCTCGTGAAATAATAAGTAGCCTCCTATTTCTTACTCTATATCTTTAATAGACTCTTGTTTCAAGAAAGGAAAGTTTTCTGTAACATTAATTTCTTCTCTAAGCCAGTTCCGTTTATCTGAATGTAAAGCTTTCTTCGAACGGCTATTCACTATTGAACACTTCATTTGTATAACTTTAGGGAAAACATTATGCTGCCAGCATGAGATTTATTTTTCCAGACAAGTTAATTTAATAGAAGATTCCACGAGAGAGTCTATGTAGATCTGAGCAATATCGTTGTTCAGAATTTTCTACTACTTTATTAGGCAATAAAAATTAACGAACCCTAAAAGTGTTACTCAAAAAAAAAAAAAGTTGCATGCGTAAATTGCATTCCAATAACTTCACATTATTATTATTAAAGTTTCATTGAAATATATTTCAGTTTTATATTTATGAACATCAATTTTTAAGCCAGAGTTTTTCTGAATTTCAGACAGGGAAATGCTTGAAGGATGTTGAAAGGAAACATAACATCCTGGATGATGAAGATAAATGATTGCAATTTAAGGTAAGCAGTCAATTGTTTTTGTATTAATTTTATATTTACCTACTGGAATACTTTCGATTTCACTTTTATTAGCTCGAATTTATTTCTAAGAAATTATTTATTGTGCTTTCTGTAACAATAACAAAGAATTATTTATTATGATATGTATATGCAAATGAAACGATCGTTAGTTTTGCCTCTCCTCTGATTACCAGAGAAGTTTCCGATATGATTTACATATAATGGTACTGTTATGATTGAAAATGTTTATCATACCTACATTATACTATGGTAAAGGTTAGCTAGTTTGAATGAGATTTTATTTACACTATCTATTCCTTGATTTGGTTTTTAACTTAAGCTTAATTATTTATACATGTATAGTCTCTTATATATAGCGTACCTAATGAATAAAGTAGATTTTAAAGCATAATATAAACCAAAATGTTTAGGTCTAATGGAATCCAGGGATATAAGATAAATCTCAGTTCCAGAAAATATCATCTAGTGAATAATAGGTTAAAATTAAGAAGACGTCGCGTTAGCATCAGTAGCATTTTGAAATTAAGGAGAAGAAAAATGAGAAAAAAGTTCTGAAATTAATTTAATTTAAGTGTCTTACGTTAATTAAAGTAGCCTTAATATCTATGTAGTCCCTATAAATAATGCCACAGTACGCAGTTTACGAATCAGCCATAGAAAAATGTCCACTCCTCGAGTAAACGATACTTTAAGAGATTTTTTATTGCGCGTACTTTACACCTACTTTTGATCGCAATCCAACAAAAACTTCTCAACTCTATAAAAGGATTAAAAAATCGTCATACAGCATCAGTTATAGTTTTTAGCTGCATATGCTATATATGACGGAAAAAGTCAAAACATATCAGCGAATAATTTATTAAGAAAACATTATAGAAGCCTTTGTATACAAGAAAGAATTTCAAATTCAATATTAAACATTCCAAGAGGACTTAGCACCAGCTTGTTTATAGCAAAAGTAAAAAACCACAAATGAATTCCATCTGAAGCTATCTACCAAAACTGAAGATTGTGTGTCTTCCAGCACTCATCGACGTAAATCTCTAAAGAAAGTCTCTAAAGTCAGTGAGAAGCTAATTTTCGAATGGATCTTGCGTGTACTGAAAATGATAAAAATGCCAGGAGACACAGTGAAATTTTTATAGCAGGCCTATAATTATAATATTTACCATTAAAAAAATTGTAATAATAAAATTTTCTGAAAAATTCCAGTGTTTGAATTTTAATACTAAGTAGAGGAAGGAACATTTTTCACAATTCTGTTCATTTATTTTTAACTTAGATAATTTTCTTCAAGGACATATTTTCTATATCTAAGTAGTGCCTACCCGATTGTGAATATAAGTTCCATCTTTTCCTGTTACAATTATATATCAAAAATTATATTAAATTATAGTAGGTTTTCTACAATAACAGTACCATTATATGCGTTACCATAACCTAAGCGAACATATTCTATTAAAAGAGCTATAGTTTTTCTGATATTTTACATTAGGGTTGACTATAAAAACTTCATTGAACTCCAATGAATTTCAGATTGATATCTCTGGCTTGATATCGACTTGAACAACTTCCCTTAATACTTGTAATCAGTCAGTATAAAAAGTAAAAAACGAAAATTTTTAGACTTCAATAAAGTTTGTACACTTTGATCATGCTGTTGCCTTCATATGCAGCACCCCAAGTCCCCACAAAACTTGCTTTATTTCTGCTACCTTATTATTATTATTATTTATTTAACCAATGATAACATTTCAGGGAAAATAATTAAAGAGTTTAGACTATTGCAACTTGAACATTTAGGTAGACTATAAAGTGAGTAATATAATAAGATGATAACAGAACCATGTCGAGGAAAAACTTTTTCAAAAAAACCTCATTAAGAAGGTCCTATATAAACTAACTTAATCCTACTTAACCTATCTTAATATCTAACTAGACTGTAATAGCCAAATAAGAGGATTGGGTGATAGCTGACATTTATCAAAGAATTTTAAAGCAATTGTGCTTAATCTTTTTTGGATTAGTTGGACACGCGCGGTAGTGGGTACCTGTCTGGTGGAACAGTGCCATGGCAAGTTAAATATCATCTTAAGCACTTTATTTTGTGCAATCTGCAATTTACGTTTATGAATTTTTGCGCATTTATACCAATTCGGAGCACCGTAGGTAAGAACAGATTGAAAAATTGTTTTAAAAAGGATAAGTTTATTTTCGATACTTAAGATTTTCGTTAATATGTTAATCTTATATACTGCCTAGACAGGTATTATTCTTAAAGGTCAAAGTTTTGTCGAGATGTATGCCTAGGTACTTAATGCTGTCAGTCCAAGGAAAACTAACGTCATTCACTGTCAGGGTCGTGTGAGGTAGATGGCGTTGTTTACGTTTCCTTGTAAAAAGAATTGCTTGCGTTTTTGTCCCGTTGAGTTTGATCTTCCACTTATCGAAATATTCAGCTATTTCAGTTAGATCATTTTGGAGGCTACGAATTATATTTGGAGTGTCTTCTGAAGATGAAAAGATTGCTATATCGTCCGCAAATGTTGAGATTGAACAGTTGGGTAATGTTAGAGATCAGCAGTAAATATAATATAAAAAAGAGGACACAATACCGAGCCTTGGGGAACGCCAGGTATGGTTGGATAAGGTGCAGATATTTCCTGTCCAACATGAACCGTTGAGAATCTATCACTTAAAAAGCTTTGGACCATTTTAATGATGTAGAATGGAAACTCATCGCGAATTAACTTATATTTAAGCCCCTCATGCCAAACCGTATCAAAAGCAGCCTGAATGTCTAATAGGACAAGTCCAATATATTGTTTTTTGTTAAGCTTATCCTTGATAAACTGCGTTAGTCTGGCTATGGCTTGGTTCGTACAATGCTCACTACGAAAGCCAAACTGTTCGTTGGGTAGAATATTATTATCAGTCACAAAGTCCTCTATTTTTGTCTTAATTGTTTTTTTCCAATATTTTTCCAAGACCATTAAGCAGACTGATCGGCCTGTAGTTTGTAGCATTGTCGGAGGGTTTCCCTGGTTTTAAAATTGGTATAACTTTAGCTTTCTTCCATTTAACGGGGAAGTAACACAATTTAAGGCATGAATTTATTATGTGCGTTAAATAAATTAGGCTGGTCCTAGGCAAGGCTTTTATGCAACAATTGGGTACCTTATCAATGCCAGGCGACTTACGGGCTCGCAATCGTTTGATATGGTTTTTTATTTCGCTAACTCTAATATATGGAGCATTAGCGTTAATAAGGGATTGGAAAGAGGACACTGCATTATTTACTACTGATGTGATATCTGAATCAACTAAGATGCTGAGATGTTATACTATTTACAGAGAACTTACTGGCGAAGTAGTCAGCTTTTTCTTTGTTGGTCAGGAGTAGTCTGTTTTGATGTGATATTGCAGGAATTATACGATTTTTATTTTTAATTATTTTGGTTATATTCCAAAATGGCTTAGACGCCTTCTGTAGTCCCAAGAGTACATTATTCCATCTAGTACCTATTTCTGAATTTATAAATTTCGACCCGAAGTCGATAATTTAGTAGCACTAATAAGGTTTTAAGACGATATGCGGAATCGTTGCCATGCCCTTCTGATTACATTGCAATGACGTATTATATTAATAATATAATTCGGTAGTTTAAGAGGAGTTATAGTGTTAATGCTACGATTAGGGACATAGAGATTTGTATTATTGAGAATTGAGTCTGTAAAAAACTCAACCATCGTATCAACTTGATCCGGAGTTGTTATGTTGTTTAAAGAATAATTTTTAATTCTCTGCTTCATGTCACGATGCATAAGTAATGAATATCGCGTCCAATCAGCTCTGTTGAAATCATATAATCTTCGATTATTGAATATAACGTCGGAGCTATACTTAATAAAAGCAGACAAGTGGTCAGAAGAAAGTTCATTTATAAAGGTTGAGAGAGAACTTCTGGAACATTGGTGAGGTACACATCCAGTACGGAAGGGTTGGTAGCAGTACTATTTGGAAAGTATGTCGAAGAAGGTGCGTAAAGCATGGTGATCGGAATAGTCGCAAGTAGATTTTTGAGCAAGTTTCCCCAACAATTAGCACGTAAACAACCCCAGCATTGGTGTCTGCAGTTTAGATCCCGCCAATCAAAACCGACTCCTGAATTCGAGACAACTTCAGAAGATCATTCTTAAGTGAAATTTTCTTAGTTTGATCAGAATAACCACCAGGAAGTAGGTGGAGTAGATTTTTAATATGTTATTATTATTTAGTTCTTAGTTCGACTCTAACTGATTCAATAGCAGAAAGATTAAGCGAGGGTAGCTCAGAACAACTCAACTTTTTGTTAATATGGGGAC
Organism: Dioctria rufipes; assembly: GCA_963924295.1. Taxonomy (NCBI): domain Eukaryota; kingdom Metazoa; phylum Arthropoda; class Insecta; order Diptera; family Asilidae; genus Dioctria; species Dioctria rufipes. The sequence goes on from OZ002745.1 coordinate 16,815,863, forward strand.
ACCCCTCCTCTGGAGTTACGGCGATTTCACGATAACAATAATAATTAGGATTAGAGAATTTGATAGTTGGGTTAAGCCCTGTTTCAGTTAATAATAATATATCAATTTTATAGCTATGTAAAAAATTAAACAATTCCAAAGATTTGTTACGTACATCTCTGGCATTCCAAGTGACTATTTTAATGTGATTACTAGTCATACAAATATTTACTTACAAGCTAATTCTGTTATGACATTAAATTGCTCAAACTTATTTTTACAACTTTTTAATTTGAAAGTCATTTCGCTGGTTAAAGCTAAAATTTCACTGTTAGTAAAAACTTTGTTTAGAACAGTCCGACGTGATGTAATTGTTGTTGTTTTTTACCATGTCAGACCATGAAATCTTTCCCGAAAAAGTTAAATTAGTAGGTCTTTTGACGTTATTTGAAAGAGGAGGAAAGTTGTCATTAATAAAATTCGGAAGGCGTCTGTGATTTGCTGGACGTTTATTAGCTTGGTATGTATTTGCTCGCATTTGGATGTAACTCAATCTGCTAGGACACTGGGGATCAGTAGATTTGTGATTTCCATCACAATTCGCACATTTTATTGTTTCCTGATTTAGGGAAGTCAAACTCACGATAACATAACTCGATACTACCAGGCATAATTGAATGTCATAATGTAGGCTCACTTGGATACCGATGGCTTAGTGTCAAAAGGGTGTATCTACAAAAATGCAAAAAAGGTGTCAGAAGGATGTTTCAACTCTTACCTTCATATTATATGTATTTGCAACACAGACCTTTCATGTAGTTACACAAAATAGTATAAGTATTTCTATATATTTCGTTTATAGATGCATTGGTCAGACATAAGCAAAGATGACTTTAAAGCTAAGCCAATTCCACACTTAAAACGACCAAAATTGTAGTTACAACCCTTGTGACACTGAGGTATTGATATGATAAAATGCAAAATGTAAGTGCATGTGTAGAAACAAGAGTGAATAAATAGATTCTTATTGTAATTCCATCTTGAATTATATTCCAAATGCTCCTCCATTGATTTCTTTTATACTACATAGTTGCTGATGTTTGAAAAGATTTTTTCATCTCTTCCAAAAATGTGGATCAATAATCAATGGCAAAGTTATAGTAACTCTTATTAACTAACTCAATGAAATTAGTTCTATCCAGATCTGAGTTTTCTGTCCATTTTATGGTCGTAGGACTGTGGTTATGATGGAAGTCATATACTCAATTTGATCTGATTCAGTTGCCCCAATTTGGCTTCTTCAAATTAATTCTACCTTTGATCATATGAAAGGTCATCTATTTTTTTTTTTTCAAATTTTCCTCGGAACAGCTGGAAATCGTGTACTGGAATTACAGAAAAAGCTGCTAAAGTTGTTGATTTTCACCAGATCAACATTGAAACCTACCCTAAAACATTTATTTTTCCGTGTTTTCATGATAGGACACAAATAATATCAAAACAGAAGCTGTGTACATATTTCACGATAAAGAGCAAAAATATAACCGTGTAAAAATTTACTACACAAAAACAATTTTGAGCTGGATTTTGGAAGACATTTTTACTGCAAATAATGCACTAATCGTAATAATTTAAGAGAATTTGATCTCCAGGCTTAGTTTGGCGCGTAATTTAAGAGCATTTGATCTTCAGGCTTAGTTTGGCACGTATGTAAAAACTATACAATAATGAAAACGCCATGAACTACATACATAAATAATTAGCTCATCACTCATCTTATTCCTGCTTTAAAATTCTGTCATGGTGGCAAACTGCTAGCTGCCTGTGCTGAGGCTGACAATGAGAGAAACAAAGTTTGATAACACTATCACAACGTTTACCTTCTCTCTTCCAAAAGTTGAAATGACCACTTCATTTGATTGGTTAAATCTACTTCACTTAACGAACATTAATCACGTTTCCCCTCTTCTCTTATTCTCTCTCTTGCACAATTCCATATTTCGGTCATGTGCAGTAAATAGAATTCTACAAAAGAAAAGAAATGCATTTTGTCATCTAAATGCACAAGAGAGAATGAGAAGAAATTACAAAATATAGCAAATGGCACCGGCAGGTCTGCTATTGTTTTTTTTTTTCTCTAAACTACTTGCTCCAGCGGAATTGAAATGAAAAATTTTTGATTTGACGAAAAATATTTTATAATTTAACAGCTGAAGAGATCAGATGTAATTTATATTTAAATTTTGCATAGGCACAGGCATGGAAATAATTAAATTCTTACATGTTTTGCAATGCTTTCAACATAAAATTTCTAGCAATGGCTCTCGCTGTAGCTGTTAAGAGAGAAACAAAGAAAACAAGAACAATTATTACTTCGTTTGCCTTCTCCTCTTCCAAAACTTAAAAAGATCTGTTTCATTTTCATTGGTGAATGAATAAAATACACACACTATCTGACATCACGAAACTTGTTGCATTCCATACTTGTTCGTTTATCTCTTTTTCCAATTCTATATCTTGACCCTAAGAGAGGGACAGAAAATAAATATAATCGTCACATTGCCTTCTCCTCTTCCAAAATGGTTTTCAACTTTTGGAAGAGGAGAAAGCAATATGATATTACCATTTTTGACTGCTTCTTTTCATTGGTCGGTAAAATGGATGCTGACACACACTACTTCATTTAACGATCTTAACGAATATTTCGGGCATGCGCAGTAGAATAGAATATTACATTTTGTTATCTGAAATTTGCTGATCGCCAGGTGTCGCTGTTTCTTTAAAATACACAAGAACGAATGAGACGAAATTATAAATTGCAGCTGCATGCATATTTGGATTGGAATGTTGTTTTTTTCTAAACTAGTGATCCCTCTGCCAATAGATGGCTCCGGAGGTATCGAAATGAGAAAATTTTCAGCTAGATGAAATAAAGTTTTTTGTAATTTACTAGCTTGAAAAGTTTTTTGATTTCATGGTGTAATTTATTTTTAACTTGGTTTTTAAGTGTTGAGTAGGCTTGGAAATAACAATGACAAATAAAAATATATATCTATATATTAAATAAGAAAATATTTAAATTTTTGCATGTACGTTTTTTCTTTTCGTGATGAGATAAGAACGCGTTTGTCTTGCAAAATAACATTTTCAATTAGAAATTTTATTAAAGCCATAAATTTTTAAAGATTTTAAAATGAAATTACTACTGCTGCTACTGGAATACCTTTTCTATTTACATATTACACTGCTGCTTTGAGTATGGCTTATTCTATCGAAAGAATCTCAAGGGTGTGCAAATTCATCTTCAATTTAAAAGCTGCTGGTGTTGATAGTTAGTTATTCTGTTGATATTCTCTGTTCTTCTTGTAACTGCTCTTGAAATCATAATCGTCGTCTTACCCGTCCCATATATCTATAGTCGCTCTTAAGAAGCTTTCATTTATCGCGAGAATATAATCTTACTACCTATACCTATGCTTATTACACTTTCCTATGCTGCTGTGAAGGAAATAAGTCCTTAATCAATGATCAAATTGACGGCATCTCAATCACAATCCAGATTAGGTTTAAGCCGAAACAATTTTTACTGAAGGCCCGAAATATTTTAATTTGCCAATACACTACCTTTTCCTTTATTCTCTAATTATTAAATATTTTCATTGTTTTTTTTGGAGAGTTAAGAGTTCCAATCTGCCATCGTATCTCATAGCGTCTGTGGTCCAGATGAATTTAAGTACTCTTACAGCCACTCCATTTATGTATAGAAGGTTTTTTAAATACTCTGACGAAATCTGTAAGACTTTCTGTCGCTAATTCTTTTTTTTTTACAATTTATTCTTGAATCCAATTTGTTTTTTGTTTGCGAGATCGATTCAGCCTATTAGAAAAAGTGTATCAATCCAAATGTCCATACATGAAATGATACAGATTTTTTAAGGTCCCAAATTTAGCTGACAGTTATTCTCTCTTATAGATTTTCTATAATCATCATTCTGCTCCTCTTCTGTTATTTTTTACCTGTATTACGACCCAATTTCCCTTGAATTTCACATTAATTTTTTCCTATTGTTATTCTTAACTAATTCAGCAATCCACTCGATAATACCCATATAAAGATGCAATTCAGTTCACCATTTATAACATCAGCAGTATCAATAAAATCAAAATTTGAATGCGATTTGTCAATTTATGGAGATTTAAAGCGCATTTTGAATGCATTTACCTATTATTTCTTCAAGAGTTGACAAGGGTTATAATGACATCAAGGAAATTGAGAAATAATTTAAGTACAATTTCTAACTTCCTGTTAATGAGTGGAAGAGAAACTTAGCTGAGCCCATAAATAACATAGAGTCCTTAGCCCAATTGCTCTAAATTTAGTATAGATGTTGAGGGATAGGTTTATGATGATTGGGTTATTTGTAAACTATGTGATCCTTTATCCTGTTGACATCGGTATTATTATACAAATCCAGCGCAAGAGGCTGCGCTAGTAGAGAGGCAATAGGATGTTCTGGTTAGCGTGTACCAATGATGAATACTTTCCATGGAGAGAAATTACAGCCTTAATACCCTCGCCATTAAAAATTGAAGAATTTTGAAAGAAAATAAGTTTTAAATGTAAATAAACTTTTTTATTTTAAGTTGCAGGCGTTCTAGAGCTCTTATGGTTCAATTATCGATTATCCTGTGTTGTTGAAAATAGTTGCGTTTGGTAATATTCTGCAGTTTATCAACTAGATTAATCTATTCCATCGAAGAATTATAAAGTGGAGGCTTTATAGTCCCCCCTTCATTGGCATAACTAGGACTTTATTCTGGGGTGGGTCAGGTCCCCCAACTATCGTACATAGGTTTTAACAAACATTTTGTTTGCAAAGTATACCAGCTCATGAGTTTTCCCTGCTTTTGACCGACATTTTTTATGCATTGCTCTGAAAATATTGATATAATGCCTAGAGCCAATGAAATTGCACATAGAGTAGAGCGAGTCTATAAATTATAGAACTCAAAAGAAGCATAAGCTGTGCTTTTGTGTACCTTGTTCTAGAACTCCCATTTACTGGGAAGAACAAATTCTTCTGTCGATTGAAGCGAACTATTCGTACTGTTCGCTTCATTTATAAATCTTAAAAGGGGTAAGAGGGGTTCTTTTGTGTATCTTTTGTTTAGTTCTGTTCTGGGGACACAAAAGAGCACAGCTTTAATCTAAATTCTAGAACATAATTTCCGCTGCACACAACAAATAAAATAATTCTCATAAAAATAAAATAATTCTAAAATAAGTCTTTGTCGAGGTTGCGATGTTAAGGTCAGAAGTACAACGAACAGTTTTAAATTGTTTCCCATTCTTTTTTTATAATTCTCGTTGAATGCTATTGAGTACAAGAAGAGAGAAAACCATGGTTACAACGCATATCAGTTAGTATAAGTCATCAGCATTCAATCAATTTTTGGATAACTAGTAAGTCAACATTCGGCGATCAGATGATATTTATTGCTTATCGAGACTAACGACGTCGAGTATTTACGAAATAGTTTTATTCGGACATTTAAACTATTGTGAAATTAGATAAGTACCGAAAGTATGTTCTTTTCTTTAATCCCAATGAACCCAAGCGACACTCATATATGTATTCCCTATAATCCACTCCAAACATTTTTTTTAAATCATAGGAAGTAGTGTTTATTTGCAAAATAAAATAAAATTTGAACGATTTTAAAAGAAAAATAAAAGAAAGGAGTGTCGTTTAATTAACAGAGGCTTTTGTTTTCCATATCCCCTCCTTTGCTTTTCCCACGTATTTAGGAAAATAAATGAGAATCCTCCATACACGAAACTGATATGACAGTGAGGCCTTGCTTAATGGCCGTATTTATTGCAAGTACCAGTACCAGGACCCATACTTCAAATCTTTTAAGTACAAGTACAAGTTCCGGTACTGGTACTTAAAACATTTTCAAGTACAAGTCCAGGTACTGGTACTTATAAGTTTCAAGAGCGTTGAAAAGCTCAAATCAGAAATTTTGAAAAATCCATAACTGGATGAGGTTTTCATTTACGAAATATCATAAAATATCGTATAAGCTTTTGCTGGTTTAATTTTTACATAATTTTGGAAATTGTTCATACAGTATTTGAGTTTGCCTTTAGCAAAACAAATTTCACAACAGATAATTATTACCTTTGTATAGCATTTTCAAGACCTGCAAATGAAAATTAACGCTGTGCGGAGGAAGAGAGCGGATTGTGGCACTGGTTGTCAACCTTCTCAACAAAACATATCAATTCAGCATGTCAATTTCTGTCCTACAGTTACTCATATATTGCGCTAATTTTCTTTCTATTTTACTTAAGGTGGTAAGATTTCTTGAGCACTGTCGAAGAAGACGTATTTAAATACTTTACAACAGATGAAGTACTTCACGTTATTTCTAATGAGTGCATTAAGTACCACAGTATCAGGACTTGTACTTGAGAATTTTTTGATTACCAGTACCGGGACTTGTACTTAAAAAACATTTATGTAAGTCCAGGTCCTGGTACTGGTATTAATACTTAAGCCTTTGACAGGTCTGAAGTTAGATACAGATTTCAGATTAATTATTTATGTTTTTATTAAGCACGAATAAATATATTGTTAAAGTCTGTATACGCTTTAGTTTACGGGGTTTTTTTCTGCAAACTTTTTTAGCACCTGTTGCTCTATTAGTTTGTTTTTAATTATCTCATTTTCAATGTTTGGGGGGCCATGTTCGAAAACTTCTCCTGAGGTAGTTGTTCTTAATCAAGTTTTAATTTGATGCAAAAGCGCCGTTCACAGTCGGCCGAGCTGACAGGAAGACCCAGAGCTGTTTGCAGCTACTTGTATTAATTTGGGCAGAAGTCTTTATTAATTTCTGTTTTCAGTCTTTTCAAATTTACTACAATGCTCTTGTTTTGGAACATATTATTTATTATTTTTGTTACAGCCTGTAACGTGGAAATGCCTACATTGAAAACATTTTTATAATTTTCTACAAATGCCTCTTCATGTTTCAGGTACAAATTTATAAATGAGTCAACTGACTGTACCAAAGGTAGATTTTCAAACCTATTTTTGAGGTTAGCGATAGCGTTGTCCATCACTTGGTTATAAATATGTATCTTCCAATATTCGGATAGCTTTGACCTTGTATCTAATGGAAAGTCTACTAAATTACTTTTACCTAGAGTGGACTTTATCAGAAAGTGTTTTGCTCTCTCCGGTTGCCTTCTGCTTTTCGAGACTCTAGTTTTTCTGTGAATTTCTCGGTTTACCGAAGTATTTATTGTCTAAAAGAGTGCTAATATAGTTTTATTCCATAATGTAACTTAACTAGAATATTATTGAAATTAGTTCTTCCTTATAAAGATAATCAGCCTTATTACTGAATCCGTTGGGATTAGAATCGAAAGAGCTTAAAAAAGATTCTTTTGCGGAAAATCAAAGAAAGTTTTACAAAATTTTCAAAATATCATTGATATCAAAGGTTATCAATTAAAATTTCCGCACAAACTGTCAAAATAGCTCTGCATGATTTCTCCTACGGATCACGCCTTTGTCAAAATTCAGCGGAATTAGAGCAATCTCAGAATAGTTTTTAAACAATTTTTATTTTAATAGGTTTTATTGAAGAAAAGAACTCGTTAAAACCTTTTCGATTCCGATCCGAACGGATTCAATTTAATGGGTGTATTTGCGAAGCGCACAAGCCATAAAAAAACACTTCTCCTAGCGCACAAGCAGGAGTTTGCGAAGCGCACGCCTATTGTTAAGGGATTACGCATTGTTTTGGAAACGCGCGGCTACCTGATCTATGAATTTTGCCTGATCTATGTAAGTTAAGTTAAGTTTTTAAACCACTAATATCAATAGGAGGAGTACGCTCTGCGCCAAGCGCAAAGACACACACACACAGGCAGGCAGGCGCCCACACACACACACAGAGGCAGGCTGGCAGGGCCACACACACGCGCGCGGAGCGAAGCGGAGCGCGCGTGTGTGTGCCCCTGCCAGCCTGCCTCTGTGTGTGTGTATGTGAGTGCGCCTGCCTGCATGTGTATTTCTTTGCGCTTGGCGAATATACCCTACGGGGGTATATTACTTAGGGCAGGTAAAGATATGTGCTAGAACAATGCGTAATCCCTTAACAATAGGTGTGCGCTTCGCAAAGTATTTTTGACTAGATTAATTTTGGGTTGTGCGCTTTGCAAATATACCCAATTTAATTAGGCCTAACATTGTACGAATTAACGAATATTTTTTGGGAATTTTCATAATTTCCTGGGGCCGGATTCACTAGCTCGGAGAGTTGTGGAGTTGTGGAGATGAGAGTACTTTTGACACTTAAATCTCCACTCGGAATTCTGTATGTCGGGGAATTTGTATTGAAAATTACCAAACTCTCTATTCTACTCGACAAAACTCTCGGCTGTGTTAGTTGTGGAGAAGTAAGCAGAATATTTCTGTGTTTTGTGAAGGTACCTAGGTAAATAGGATTTTCAAATTAAATTATGGATCTTGACTTTGTTTACAAAAACAAATTATGGAATTCCTTGCAATACTTACAATGTGTCTCAAGGTACTCTTTAATTTGATATCAAACATTATGTATTTTCCCTAACTCCCCAAGTATTTTAGAGAATCGCGAATGGAGAGTTAGGGAGTTTTAATCGGGGAAAACGAGAATTCTCATTTCCCAAACTCCCAAATGCTCCGAGTTACAGAATCCGCCCCGGGGGGTTCCAGTCCGCATTCTGGGTGGCCGGGTCCACCCTGGCCCCTACCTAGTTATGTCAATGCCCCCTCCCTACATTTTTATTTCCGTCGAGTAATTTTCGCTCATTTTCTGAACATGATCTTCTATCTAAACCCAAAGTGCGCTATTACGACTTTTGATTTACATAATGTTACCTACTTCTTTTCGGGTCTTTTTGTTTTTGTTATCAATAACTTTTTGGTGACATTTTAAATATGTTACTTGAAGAATATTAGGCTACCAACAATTAGTATTTGCCAACTCTTTTGAAATGACCCTTCAGAAATACGTAGGCCTCTGTTTGACCCTTTCTCCCCATAGGTTTTCCTTTGCATAGTAATCTGACTCTAATCTCTAACGATTAGTAATAAGGCAGATATTACTGTAGGCATATGAAACCTATCCCTACCACTTTATATCTCCTCAGCATGCTCAAAGTTATTTCAGTCGCAACCTTTTTCAATATAATTCAGACACAGAAGCCAAATAGATTGACTCCTTTTTTAAAATTACCGCTTTCAACAAACATTACGTAAGGACTTGCCCAGTCTAATTCTTTCCAAAGGAAGGACAATCTAAACTCAAAACTTAGCGACTTTAGACTGAAAACCAGTGAAATTTTTAATTCATTTTCCTTGGTTTTGAAAAGGATTTGATTAGAAAAATTCTTAAATATCCTTATGACATATTTAGAATTAGCTTCCATTGCCGAGCGCCGTCTCTATCTAAGACTCCAGAATAAATAGACCATAGAACTCTCGCTTCGAAGACGTCCAACGATTTAATTGTCTGTCATTAAGGCCGAGTCGTTTGAGTCATATAAACACATACGTCACTTGAGGTCTTATGATTGCTCCTTTAAATTTTACGAACAAAAAAACGAGTTTTTAAGTTTCCTCATTGAAACAATCGCTCTACTATCCTCTGCGATACGGTTCCGTATAGGTATACCTAGGTATCAAGCGTTATAAGTTTCGTTAAAATTTACTATTATTTCTATAACATCAGAAGAATTCTTATCGATGAGGTCGCGTCCCAGCGGTTTTTTATACCTATAGTACTTGACGAAAATGTTACAATGATTTCACGATGTGAGGTATTGGATGCCAGATTAAATATAATATCAGAAACTGTATCGCTTTTGGCGATTAGGAGTTTTTCTGAGGTGTTATCTTCGTGAATCCGTCACCGATGATACGACATGGATTCACAATACATATTTAGCAGTATTCCGATATTTGACAACGCAGAACTCCTTAAAGTTCGGAAATTATAATTGTGATTTTTTTACTCTTAGGATTTCTGCATTATTTAGAGCAGAGCTGGTATAGTGAAGATCCGTTGTAGTTATCTTAGTTGACCTTAGGTATCTGAAGTTGGAATTATATCGCCAAGATTTATTCCGCGACTATATACCTATTTCAGACCAGCCCTTCTTACATAATTAGTTGAATGGAAATGGTGCCAGTTGTATGAGTTTTATAGTCTCTTAATTCTTGTAAACAGTTCATGTATTCGGTCAAAGGTTTGTTTGGGCTGAGTATTTTTGAAACCATCGGCATTTTTTTATTGTCGCCGATTGAACATCTGCTCAAGATCTTGTTAAAATATATTCACCACTTTTGACAAAAGCCTTGCATACTTGCAATAAGATCCCCTCGTGTAACTTTGTATTTTGCGTGGATCTTTTAAAAAATGTTTTTTTTCCCACCGCAATTAGCACTCTTCGATTAACTTGGCTTTTATGGTCTAAAACCTCTAATTAGTGTGAAAATGCAATTTGGAATTAAAATTTATTTTATCTGCTGGTGATATAGCGAAGCTGATGAGGAAGCAGCTCCAAAAATGTCTATTATTGCTGCAGCTGTGATTTGGGTCCGATATTAGACTAATCTACCTGTAGGAATAATATTTTCGATAAAAATGCACAAATGAAACTCGATGAGCATTAAAATAGCCAAAGCATTGTTTCTGGTCGAACAGTCTTATCATGCTCTGTTCCAACAATTCTAAATGGCTTTTTCTGTGTTATATACAAAATGTTAGAGCTGCTCTGACTTTTCTTTATGATCGTAAGATAGTGATGCAATTCAGTTGCACCAACCTGTCTTCTTCAAATTAATTCTACCTCATATACAAAGTCATGTAAATTTTTCAAAATTTCCGTTTTTGGGGAGGTAGTTGAATGTCATAAATATAGGAAAATAGCTTCTTACAGAATCGAATATTTCGCTTAATTTCTTATAGACAATATATATCTCCTGAAATATTCATGCTATTTAGATGTCCTGTTTACGAGCTTTTTGTCTAAAACAATTTCAATCATCCTCGCAATCATGATTCTTCCCCTTGTTGATCCTAACAATTATCCGTCTATCATGAATTTTTCATCTTCTACACAAACCTTAAGGTGTTCACTATCACTCACTTTTTGTTGTCCCCTAAGCAGATATCTTACTTTATTTTCTTTACTAAAGGAATGTTCAATGCCTCAGGCTCTTTAATCTTATGAATACTGCTCAAAACCATTCTAATTTTCCTTTCCGTATGATAATTAGAGTAAAAATTGTAAGTAAATTACAAAATTAGCGAAGAAAGTGGAGTGTTAGTCGCCATAACGAAACCTTCTTTTCAAACTAACTACAGTTTTCAAGTTCATCAAGAACATATCTTTTGACGACGCGATTATTGCTTGCATAACCTGCGGATTTGTTATCAGTATAATTTTTAAGTTAATCTCATCGAAGCGAGGCTTTTTCATATAGTAAGACTTCTCAAGTAACAATTTTTCCAATTTTTGGTGACTGAAGTTGATGGGTAGTTTTATAAGGGGTATATAATGGTTACTCGGTTATATAAGAATTTTATAATATTACCAATTGGTTCTCGGGGAAGTAAGTTACTAAGGTTTTATAAGTTGATGATGGAAATGTTTCAATCACCAGTCTATATAATTTAGAGTAACCATTATTAGAAGTTAATAAGTGTTTATTGCGGTATCCGTGGTTACCCTTATATAACTCGACAACGTTCAGTAATTTAGGTGACTTTAAAAAAAATTGGGAACTTTCGGTAATACATATACCCACTATGAAATATCGTAACATTTTTTGGTGGCCTTGTAGTAACTACGGTGACCGTTATAAACACAAATGACTTTTAGTATCGAATGGAGCCATTATAAAATTATTTTCATTTATTTATGGCGTTTTAGTAACGTGACTATTATAAAAATTTGAAACTTTTAGTAACGTCAATTTTTTCGTATTTGGCCATTTCAATATATGCATTTTCCCGAGCTGTTGGGACAATGCATAAAGTAGGTCTTCTTGACCTGCTCCTTTAATTTGCACGATTTTATATGACGTTTTTTTTTTTTCGTAACTAAAATTATTCACTACACTACCGAGGAGCGTAAAACAAAAATTATTATAAGAGGAACATGACACAGACAATTTGTCATTACTTTAAGATATGTATATAAGATTACCAAAGGTAACACAATATAACCAAAAGGTATATAAGATCACTAACGTCTGTTTTTTGTTTTTTTGTTTTTTTTTTTGGTTTAGTTTATAGTATAATATTTCTAGAAGTTTTATAATTCTAATTGAGTTTATATAACAGAGCCAGAGTTTATATAAAAGTAGTTGAAGTTTTATAATGCTAATTTGTTCATTTAAGTACATTTACAATGTCGGTTAAGCCAATTATTTAAATTGCTGATATATGGCTTCCGTTTTAATTTTATATGAAGAAAACACATCATTTTAGATATATAATTTTTCTAAATTATGTAATGTTACTTTTATCAATTGTGATATCACCTAAGTGAAAATTTAAAATTTTTTCATATTTAATTAAAATAATTAAATATTGCTTATTTCTGAAGCGGTCTGTATTTTTTAGAAGTATCTATAATGATATTCACAGTAAACTTTTAATTGCAGCTGAATTTCATCACGTATATGCCGATAAATTGTAATTCTAAGATGTAAAATTATTAAACTCTTACATTATAAAAGTGCAGTACAAAAGAATATCGAAATTCTATTTCAAGATAAGGTTGGTTAAATATTTGCCTTATATTGTTTTATAAAAGTAACGAAAAGTAATTTACCTAACATTTCAATCACTAAAAGTAATCAGTCTGAAAAAATTCCAAGCGTTGTGGAAACGTTACCAACACCATTATAAACAAAGTTTATAAAGGTAACCGAAACATTACCGCAACCACTGCTGTGTGACCAAAGTAAATGAATCTAGAGTACCCCAGGTTATTTAAGGGTTATATAAGAAGTTATATTAAGGTAACCAGAATAGTTTTATTACTAATTTTATAAAACTTTTAGTTATATAACGTTACCTAAATCAAGTCACAGTAACCTTTATACATATAATCCTCCATTTAAGCTCTATAAGGGGTTTATAGTGGTTACGAATAGGTTTCGAGTACTAGTCTATATAACCTAAGTTATATAATTTGGTAATGGAAACCTTACGGTTACTACTATATAAAATAAATTGTTTCTTACCTATATACATATATGCTGCATGCTTTCGATCTTCTTTGAGAATTTGTAGCAAATAAATCGTTGAAAAAGGTTGTATAAGGATGTAAATTTTTCATGACCTTTTCGTTAAATCCTGAGTCTGCGAAAGACATTAAAACTACACATAACTCTTCGCACTTCGAAATTCATTAGGAAAAGCTGTCCTCATCAACTATTAAAGATCTTTGCTAAAAACACTGATTGGATATACATATTTGGGATATCTTGAAGGGCTTCTCTCTCATTACTTTATATAATGAAGGCATAAAATATGAATAATATTTTGCTTAATATTGCCAATGATAATTAAATCTGGTGCTTTTTTCCTTAATCTGTTGGTCAATATATAAATAATCCCCTTACGGGTTAATAGATTGAACTGGTTGTAATTCATGGCTGTAGGTATGTCGGTATGTATGCATCATGTAGAACATTATTAAATTTAAAGTTCATTATAGGTGGGTACTATCTTATTGCCGTAAAATATTGCTCCAAAGTCAGTCATATTCATTAACTTGGAAAGTATTTTATTGTTTGCGATAATTTCTACTTGAGTGCAATTTGATCGTCGTGCAATCAACTATCTATTCAATAATAAAACGGTAATTCATGCCTACATTTTAGATTGCAGCTTTTTAATGTACAAAATTGATCTTATTCATCCTAGAATATAATTTAAATATGTTATTCTTGGATCTTTTTATCTTTTAACTGCTCCCTGCTCCCTGCCAATGATAACATTTAGTTTGCCCGACAAGATCGACGGCGATAATAATCAACAACAAAATTTATGCTAATTGAAAGAAGCTAAATTTGGCAACATTCCTGATTTTGAGTTCCCAAGCTTATCATCAAATTTGTTGTATTTTTTTCGTGGGTGATGCTGATAGTGTTGGTAGTTGCGATTAAAATGCACACAATCAGTTGAGCCATTTCATAGTGTGTAAAAAATTCATTTGTTTCTACTTTGAATTGCATTATCTTCGGTTTTGACGGTAAATTTGGCAACAAGTCGCCTTCTCTAAACTCAACTTTTATATTCCTTCATAATTCGTAGAGTTTTACGGTTTTTGTTTTCAACACTTATTCTATAAACATTTCCCTTTCTCTTGGATTAAAATACTCAACACACACTGACAAATCACAATGTGGAAATAACAAATTCAGTTTTGTTTCTCCTTTGAACTTCATTCGAGAGTACACTAGTGTAAACTTGTTTTAACGAAACTAATAAAAGCAATTCTATAATTTTTTCCCGGGTGTGTTTTTTATCTTCTCTCGAAATTATTATATGAAAAAAAAAAATTGGTTGGATACAGGCCAATAGGTGGCAACAGGAGTATCAAACTGAACTTATTTCGAGTCGATAAATCAAGGCAAATTTCATTCATTTGTTTTTTTTTTGTGTTTTTGCTAAGAGATGCCTGATTAAAAGGCCCAACTTGTTTGCTATAAAATTGTTAAATTTTAAAGGGGTATTAGGAAATACATAAAAAAATATGAGTAGGGTAGGTAGGTGTACCTGCATTAAAATAGCATTCAGAATTGCTCAGTATATTTTTTTACCAATTTTCTTGCTATTCTTGAGTGACTGAATTTTTTTTGAATTAAAGACGTACTTAAATATGGCTTGCTGTTTATAGACAGTCGACAATAATCGTTAATATCTTCTACATGATCATCGGTACTCATTTGGAATATGACTTTTCATAGAGCTCTCAATGTATATCTACCAAGTGTAAATGGTCTTTATCGCTGTTGAGATAAGTGTAACTTTCTTTAATTTCATTTTACTGTTCATCTCAGGGATTTTTTTAACCATCCAGATTTCCCAGTGCCCTATGTTAAGATGTTTTACCAGCAGAGGTTACACTTGTTTCGTACTTTTCTCTTCTATTAGAAGTAATTAGGTGTCCTTTTCATAACCATATATTATTTCTACGATATAGTCTGAGGATTTTCAGATTAACGTCATCCTTTTCCTAATTGATTTGATCTTGACTCAGTTTAAATTAATTCATTTCTTTTAGCAATTTAGTGTTTTTCTGAAGCAAATCAATCTTATGCCATGCCAAATTATCTTTTACAATATTTATTTGATATTTACAATTAATTTTAAATTCGCAGTTATTTCAATTGTCAAACAAAGCCCCAAAGAAGCTACTTCAATGTCGATAATTAACCCACACACTCCGTTGAAAGACCTTGTTGGGGGAGTCGATGTAGAAAATTAATGCTGGGAAAGGGAAGCGATAAAAGCCATTGAATCAAAAGTGAAGCGATAATCTTTTTCTCCTGCAATAACTTCTTGCACCTACTTATGTTGTTATCTACGATATGCTTCCTTTAAAAGAAGTGAAGAAATTGTCAATATGAAAAATATAGCATATCTCATGAAAATTGTGGTTTTATAATTCATGTGTCTAACCCGATTAATTTGGTTTGGCTTAAATAAAATAAAATCGATTGGGAAAAATATCAATTCATAATTGGTAGGATAATTCCCGACGGAGACGGTATCGGCGACGTATGCTAAATATAAATTTTCTTTACCATCTGTCCAGTAAGATTAACAATTAGCAATTGACAATTCAAACTCCCGTCAGTTTCAAAAACCTGCAATACCAAATCTGGAGGAAATGCTAGAAATTATCAGATTGAAGTGGAAATTGTGTACTAGGCGGCAGGCCTAGTCTAGCTAGTTGAATCAAAATTGAAAAAAAAAACCAAACTTACTACTGGGCTAGGTAGGTAGGTATACTTAAAAAAATATTTATTTTTAATTTGAATAGGTTTAGCCATCCGTGCGAGCATCCACTTGTTGGATGTTGGAGTAATAGAAGAGTTGTAACTACATTTTCCTAAAATTTCAAGAAGATCTTTAATTCCTAACACTATAAAAAAAAAACTGTTTCACAAGGCAATGATTTCGATGAGAACTAGACAAGCTTTTTGCCAGAAACGAAACAAACTTCTTTGGGTGACAGATTGCACCATCCTATATTAATGAGTACTCGTTCTTTCTAATTATCTAACAGGCAAGACAATAATTAAACTGTACATAATTTACTCGATATTGTATTGTGTTGTGTTCTCAGGTCCAGCATATAAGCAGGCACCTAATGGAATGATTGATTCTGATCTTTTGCATCGTGTTCATCTTGGGAAAATTTCTTAAAGAAATCCAATTCTTACCCCAAGTTGCCATTTTTTTAAACAACAAACAATTATTTTTCAAATGTGCCTACGATACTAAAAAAAAATCCCTTAAAATCGCTTCAGCTTTTAATTTTAACACCATGAAGAATAGCCGAAGGGAAATATTTTTTATAATATTGTCTCAATTCGACAATTTTTGATATTTTTGATTTTGTTTGCATTAAACTCATCAGCTACAGTCAAAATTAATTGATCACTGTAAATATATAAAAACACAAATAACGTTCGTTTTAAGTTCCCACATTCCTGGAGGATGTGTAGAGTTATTCAGGCACCGAAAGTGGTTTAGAATTAAAAAAATTGTCTAAATATGAATTTATTACTTTTTATTTTATTGCCTATATACCTATTAAGAAACGCAACACATGCATCAAATTTGTTGCTTTTTTCATATATGCAGATCTAAAATTTTACATTCAATGGAGAGGAGAGAGCTAGATAAATTTCTATAAATTTGTTAACGATCTATGATTTTCTGCTTTAAATAGCACAACTACATTCAAAATAATTTCTCATCTAGCCTCAGCAACTCTGCTAGTATTAAACTTATTTGGTGCCGATCAGAAAATTTGTTTTCTACAATTGCGGAGGTGCAAATTCATGGATGCCCAGCATTTACCGATTTTCGGTGAAATTAGTTGGAAATAGAATAGAATTGGGGAGGGGAGTCCTAGTAAAAACACGTTAAGTGTTTTTAATTGACGAATATCATAAAATATTTTGCTTGGTGTATAGCAGATCGAAAATGGCGTATTGAGAGAAATTATCGAAATTTTTATTGTAAAATCAGAGTAATGTCTATTAAAAAAAAAAACTATTTAAATGCTCCTTCAATAGATGGCCCTACGTATACCAAAATAAACTTTTGTTTTTAGTTCTCTTTTTTATAGCTTTTTCAAATTAGTTATTTACTCGATAAATTCTAAAAATAATTATCCTGAGTTATCCTTATAATTTATTGCAAGTGCTTTTGTATTTTTTTATTTTTTATTGGTGAAAATGTTGTGGTTCAATTTGTCTATACCTACCTACATATACCTACCCCACTTATTACATGCATTTTATTCTCATCAAAATTATTAAAATATTTTTGATTTGGTTAAATACACTGAGATTGCCTTAAAATATTTGTGATTGTGTCTCTTTACTTACAAAGTAAGTCTCTG
Source organism: Dioctria rufipes (assembly GCA_963924295.1). Taxonomy (NCBI): domain Eukaryota; kingdom Metazoa; phylum Arthropoda; class Insecta; order Diptera; family Asilidae; genus Dioctria; species Dioctria rufipes. Next base: position 16,833,561 of record OZ002745.1, read on the forward strand.
ATATGGGATTTCTCTTATGTGTAATATCTAAAGGTATGTATCTGTACCTACCTACCAACGTAATTATGTCGCAGCATATACCTACCAACCTAATTACAATTTGTAATGCATTGAGTTTGACTGAATTACGTACGCATAATTTAACAAAGGTAAACTTTTAGGATGGTTTTACGACTTTAAAGCTATTAAAATAAATTTTTCTGAGAGTTGTTCATAAATAAAAATCATGGTCTGGATATAAGAAAGTATCAGCAGAATCCATAAATTTTAAAGTCCTAAAAAAATACCCAAAAAAAATTGTAATGTTATTTTGAAAAACCCATCGCTCTGTTGCAGTATGATAGTCAATTTTTTCTTGGAGTTCTTTATAGCTCCGAGGGATTTCTCTGAAGTTGACGAAATACAGAAAAAATAAACGTAGGGCTGACGTGTGTCGTTATGTTGTATATTTTAATTTTTCCATATCGGTATTTTTCTCCAGCAGTATATGTATTTGACATGTCAAAATTGATTTTTCCAAATCTATATAAAATAATTTTCATATATTGATTTTCAAAATGTTCATTATAATGGCAAATTGCAATGAATTCTTCACATCGTTTTGTCACTAAATTTCTTTTGATTTATTGTGTGTCTTTAGTTTAGTAAATTTTCCATTCCAACGTTCAGCGCTTCCTTCTTTTAGCGTTTTTCACATGAATAAATAAAAATTATACATTTGAAACACTATCAATTCACAGGAAGTATTTCAGAGACGTTGAAATTAGTTTTATTTGGGAATCTGAGATGAAAATTTTTGGACTAAATGAAATGCATAAATTTCCGTATGATCCAGCCTGGTATTATTCGGTATTCAGTTTAAAAGCTTGAAAGCACTCATAAGTCGTAACTCGTGACAAATTAAAAGTTTATGCCTGACGAAGGTGTTTTTTTTTTTTAATTTACCCATTTTCATTTCAACAATTAGCAAAAAGTGAAATTTAATTTTACGTGTAAAAAAATTATTTCATCTTGGAAAAATTACTTGAAATTTTCGTTTAGTTTGCACAAAAACATAAGCAAGTTGGACGAAATTATTTCCCGTGCATGCTTTTACCAAAGGTAATTTTTACACCATAAATGAAATCATCAGCTCTATACAAAGTTTGATCTATCGCCGTCCACTTAACAGTCTGATTTTTGTCTGCCCCTTGTGGTTTTGAAAAGTGACAATAAAAAATTCCCATGAATATCTTCTTTTTTTTTATGGAATGTGTAGGAATTTTCGAACAGGATCCACCAGTTTCCCAAAAAAGAGGATCCTTCAATTCTCCTCAAATTTCTGTGGGTGCTTTTCAAAAACTTTTCATACATATCTTTGTAAGAATGTTTTTTGAGTCCGCGTCCATTAACGTTAAGCTATCTACTGTCTCGCTACAAAAATTGTTAACTCAAATTTTAGAAATAATAAAAAAAAATTGTGGTCACGGATTGACTCTGTACAGGATATGGGATCAAAAGAGAAAAAAAGAAAACGAATGATGAAAAAATATTACCTATGAATTCCCTTCGGTAAATTGAAGCAAATTTTTGCTTTGATATTGTTACACATAACCACACCATACATACAGATCAAGATTGCTAGCATCTTTTCAGGGAGTTTTGAGTAAATAAACTAGATTGAAAATTCAACTTCTGCACCTAAATGATTAATTAATTAATTTATTTTTATATGTGCATATGAGTGCACCTATAAACAAACAAATCGTGAATCATCCAAACTCATTCAGATAAATATAACTACAGAGCAAATCTATATATCACCTACCTGCCATAATTTTGCATATCGAAATCATCAAATTGTACTACAAAATCTTCGCTGGGCTCTGCCTAAATATATTTTAGCACATTGTGAAGGCAAAATTTAACTGATTTGTGAAAAGCAGGCCGCCACCATACACACACAAAAGTTTGTTTTTTTACATAATACGACATTTTGTGCCATGTAGTATTTATTGATTTCTGATACCTGTAAAAAAAATATTTTCCTACTAAATTTTGCAGTCAGATATTGATAGACATAACCAAAAATATATATAACCCGAAAAATAGCAATTTTTACATTACCTTACTATTTTAAAAAGAGGAAAACATCAACGAAATCAATCACCAACCGCACTAACAAAATTTATCAATTTTCAAACAAAAATGGTGGATGACATTCGCCCCGCCACCCTGCTTGCAACAGCTATTCATTTCTAAATTCATATAAAATCAGTCTTTTTCATTAATAAATACCCAACATGCGCTGAAAACGTATGTATATACAACACATTCATACAAAATGTAAACTCAAGTCGAGCGATCGTCAAATAATGTAGTAAGAAAGCCCCCCCCTTCCCCCCGCCGCTCCATCAATGTAATTTATATTTTGTTTACAATAAAAAAATCCCAAGTCGTCCATCTTTGCATTTTATATTTACGCTGATTGGATCACGATTTCTCCTGAAAGCGTGAGAGCAGCAGAAAGTACAGTTAAAGTTGACGAAAAAAGAGCAGATAACAATGGCGGGCAAGCTTTGTTCATTAAAATATCAGTTATGACCAACACATAAGCACAATAGGGGAAACTGAACATTTTCAGAGTTTACCACATTTCCGCGTTCCCTTAAAATCAATTTATCACTTATATAAATATTTGCCTAAAAAAAAATTATTTCTAACATTAATGTATCTTTTCTTTATTTTCAGACGTTGCAGCTCCAATAATTTATTATAATTTTTATATATTATTGTAAATAAAATGACGGCCAATAAAATTCTAAAATATTTTTTATTCTGATCTTTCTATTTAAAAAAAGACCCATTTTCTCTTAAAAGTTCGAAAATTCTCTTAAATTTAATTTTAAAAATCTAGCGGAATTTTTGTCATCAGTACGACAACACTGGTTTGACCTGATCAAATTTCAGCTACCACGGTAACATTGTCTTGCCCTCCGGCTCGCTATTCCGAGGGGGTAATTTCTATTTTGGGGGGAAATCACCAAAAATTTCAATTTTCGGATCTATCCGTAAGACTTTCGTTGGGCAAGAGATGGCGCTGATGCGGACAATTTTAGCTTCGATTGCATACTTTTAGGCGGTTCGAAAAGGGGGCGTGGGAAATAATGAAAAAGCCAAGTAAAGAAGGGAGGAGTCAAAAATTCATAGGAAATTATTTTTACTAGCAGTTATATAGTGAAACAAATTCTTCGGGTTTTGGGTATATTTATTTGATTTATTGGGGGAAAAAAAGTTGTTTTAGTTCGTTATACATTTCTAAAATACTTAACTATAAGTACTAAATTTATAATATATGGAAATAAAATAAATACAGAAAATATATAAAATAAAACATTGAATTTAAATTAAAAACTCAAACTAACTTAAATTAAGTCACTTAAGGTCGTCTTTGATCTTCTTCTAGTGCGTTTAAAGGTTTGGTAGCTTCGTTTTCTCGAAATTGGAGGCGATTTGCAACATAATGCCTTAAATTGGAAAAAAAGAAAAAAAAAACAAATTAAGATAAATAACTAAAAAATGTAATTAAATTAAGAAAAGAATAGAAAAAATTGTAAAATTTAGACAATTAGCTGTTACCAGTCGTAAGTAATATTAGCCCCCCAATATTAACAATTTTAAGCGTGCGTAAATAAATCACACTTCGATGTAACAATATTGTTGGTATAGTTCAGAAATCATAGTAGATTCCTGGGCAATATACGTAGGTTGGAACTTAACTAGTCTTCGCATTCTACTACAGAGCTTACGCAAAACATATATGATGCTATCTATACAGCAAAATTAAATATGACGTGAAGACTGTGATCTTTGATAGCATAAGGTACCTACCTACCTACACCTGCAGCATACAAACTGGCCTGAGAAAATGTTATGAGTGATAGCTCAGAATGAGATGTTGAAATTGAGGGCCAATTTTCGAAATAGATTTATGCTTTATGGTCTAGGTATAATTACAGGGATTTTAGGTTAGAAATTCATCAATTCACATAAGACAAAATGTAAATTTTTTAAGAGTGTTTGTTATCAAACGTCCAGGGACTCACAGCATATATTTAATGCGTGAAGTTGTAAACTATTATGTTCTATGTCTGTAGTGGAGTTTCTGAAGAGATCCTCTTAGTTCCTGTAGATAGTCGGATATAAAGAATGGGCGAGTATAGTTTACAATATCTACGGCAAAAGTGCCAAGCATATTTTAACAAGTTTCATACAATCAAACTTGTATCGATGACGAACTTTTTATTTTATATTAACAATAAAAATTTGTCAGAGTCAGCAGAATTTCTATTCAACTAAATTAAAGATGGACATATAGCTTAAGATTTATTGACTGCTCTCGATGAGTTAATATCTACTATTCATATGACAGATGAGAGACTCCTGATTGGAAGAAAAATAATAAAATAATAGCAGAACGGTAACAAATTAAATCCCCTGATAACAAAAGTAATATAGCCGATGAGATAGACTCAACTAATACCTATATACATATATATATGTAGGTAGCTGTGCCATGACCTAGTTAGAAATCAGTTCGTCCTGAGAAGCTGAAAAGCTATAACCGAAAGATTCCATTGAACTAAGAAAACACAAGGATTAAGAAATCTTCAACAGAACCAACTAGGTTATATTTCGCAATGCTGGGTGGTTTTCATACTCAAAACAAAGAATAGATCAAGCACTCTAGTCAAATCGTTCTTGCTCTTCTCTTGCCTTCTTAAATCCTTGGAAAAATCCTAGACTTATATATTCGAAGCGAAAGTTTAGCTAACCGACCCGCTTCATGTTAAGTAATTTTCATATGAAGCTGGAAAAGGTTAACTGAGATTGCTATTCATAGTTTGATCAAAAAGAAGGAGTCTTCGATGCATTCAAAATAATCGATGTTTAAAAGGGGATTTGTTTAGAACTTGACAGTTCAACTGAATAATTTAGAAGCAGAAAAACAACTACAACATAAAAAGGTATCCTTTCTTCGCTCCTTTGATCATAATAAACAACATCTTAGCGAAACCGATCAATGCTGAACTCTTTCTATAATCAGTAATTGGTGCCTAAATAAAGGTCCAGGATGAACCCAAGCAAAACAGCATTTTTTTTTATTTGCTAGAAGAACGAAGCTATAACAATAACGGCTCTATCTTACGATAATTATAGAAATAAACTGTGAGCTGAAATTCGAATTTTTTAATGACAGAAGGAGCCGCGCGGGAGTCGTTACTTTGTTGGTAGAATTTGAGGTCTGAAATGATGTACATCACGGATGCAGTGTTCGTTTGATGAGTAAAAACCAACGAAAAGAAAGCTGAGGATCAAATATAAGAAATCTAGGAATTACTGCTGCCATGACTGTTTACATGACAGTCTAATTAAACATTTCAAATTTGCGTATCTGTATTTGAAAATGGATGCGCGATATTACAATGACATTACGCTATAAAGTATCTTAAAGCAGATATGCTTCGAAAAAATGACAAAAACATCTGACATGTGAGTAAGTTAGATTTTTAAAGTAAATTCACGTCTACTATAAAAGAGACTGGACAACATTGGAGATCTGGAGTGAACCATCTTTCCAGCAAAACTGGATGGTGTGTTACACAGATAGATAAAAAACAAAAAGACAAACAGAATATATGAACTGAGTTCTATCCCAACCATTATTATCCTTTCGGATAATCAATCCGCTCCTTCTTCAAAATTCATTCAGTGATAGTCTGAAATTGTCTAATAGAAAACTCGCAAGATATTGGCGATAGGAGAAATAAAATCATCCTTTTATGGGGGTATTGGGATATGAAGGAAACAAATGTAATGAAATTTCTGATAGACTAGTAAAAGGAACAGATGAAATTCCCTACTTTGTTAGACCAAGGACCATCACAAGGCCATGTCCGTTTTTAGCCATGTGGGGGCCCTGGGCCAGATTCTGTGACTCGGAGAGTTTGGGAGTTTAGGAGATGAGAATTTTCGTTTTCCCCGGTTAAAACTCCCTAACTCTCAATTCGAGATTCTCTAACATACTTGGGGAGTTAAAGAAAACGTGAGAAGTATCGAAATATTGAAAGACCGGTAACTCTGTGTGTGGGGGGGACCGGTAACTCTCAATTTGAGATTCTCTAACATACTTGGGGAGTTAAAGAAAACGTGAGAAGTATCGAAATATTGAAAGACCGGTAACTCTGTGTGTGGGGGGGGGGGGGGGTCGTAGAGCATTGGAGTTTTTTCTATGGATTTAGGGTGTAGAGTACAAAAATATAGGTGAACAATTTCTGGGGTAGGGACTTTTGGGGATGGGTCGTACCACCCCTAATTGGGAGTTGTCCAAAATACGTCTTGTTTGGTATCAAATTAAAGAGGGAGAAGCCGGCAATTGAGTGGTGTAGTTTTTTTTGATCATTTTAACTTCATAACTGACTTTTTACCACCAAAAGACGGATTTTTTGCACTTGGGTCATATATGTACACCCCAGCCGCGAGTTTTGCCGAGTGCAATGGCGAGTTTGGTAAATCTCAATACGAATTCCGCGAGCTACAGAATTGCGAGTAGAGAGTTAAGTGGCAAAAGAGCTCTCATCTCCACAACTCCACAACTCTCCAAGTTAGTGAATCCGGCCCCTGGTCACTTTAGGAAATAGGGCTCCCTAATTGAAATTATTTTTTAAAATACTTTGGGTTATCATCAGGAGACTGTTTTTACTACCGTCAATTCAATAGATTCTAATGCGTGCATGAAGTGACGTGAAAGCAAGTTAACCTCTCGGTTCTTCCAGCTAGCAGCTTTTGGGTGACGAAACTATCATCGCGCCTTCACGTTTATATGAATGTCAAGCACTAGTAACATTTTTGTCAACGCTTGACTGCCATTGTTTTGGGAGACGCAAGTAAGAGGCTTACAGGTCTTTTTTTTTTTTTTGAAAAATGGTTGTAACGATAGTGTAAGAGGAAGATATACTACAAAAATTTGAAGGACGTCTCTGATACTAATAGTTATGAAGAAAAGAAAAAGTGGGGAGAAATAATGTTTACAGCAAGTCTCTTTTCGCGTTCAATTGATGATCGCATATTGGTACTTTGATAAGTTATTCCAGGTCCTAAAATCTGTAGTAGTAAAATCAATACTTTCAATACTCATACGGAAAAATCAAAGAAATTTTTCAGGATAGGATCGTATAGTTCATCTAATCTTAAGTACAATTTTCCTTTAATCAGCCTTTCGATGCAAATTGGAAGGACCCAATAATACGCCATTCGTTCGTTGATATTTTCTACATCCTTATGACAAATTCAGATAGCTAAGGTACCTCCTTTAAATTTATATTGATGAATGGTAATATTAAACATGAATTGTTAGCGTGACAGCTACCTACTAACTGTGTGCGTACTAAACTAGTCCACGGCGACTGATCAAAAAGTTGGATGACAAAATGTTTCCAATGAGCGTTAGGCCTAATATGAACCAACAGTATAAAACTTGACCGGATTATCAAATACATTTGGCCATTGAAGGCATGCCGGCAATTTATAAAACATGTGTACCTACTGGGACTGCAAACACAATCACTATAGTTACTTTGCATGAAAATTTGTTGTCATGTATAGAAGTTCGAATAAATTCCGCGGTCTACTTTTAGTATCCAAACTCTCGCAGCTAAACTAACTTGTAATAAGTTGTCTTAATGGTTGAAGAATTGATCGTCGGTTGGTCTACTATCTCGGGGACTAGGTGGCCATGGATCTCGGGGCACTGGGACCAGGCTCAGCGGGCTATTTGCTAAGATGGTGTTCTTCTCGGCTTCGTGGAAGTTGTAGTGATTTGGTTGCTTGGGCTTGTTAGCTAAAAATTTTTATGAGCGTAGATTTAGGTATACATAAGCGCAGATTTTTGGCTGAGGTCTTTCTAAATTATTTTCAATGAAGGAAAGACATGATTTATTTCTTAGAATGGAAATCAACCATATTTCTTCAGAATTTGTATGGTTTATTGGGAGGCTGTAGACCGTCCGAACAAATTCTGTCTGCCGTCTTGCGGGATGAGTTGATTGTGTGGAAGACTGTGGCAGGGGGCGGGGTAATTAATGCTGAACTACAATAGAAGTAAATAACTTTACGAAATTAAACGAGACTGAGGTTTACTTACGAAAAATTGATATTTTTAGCCTAAATATATATCACGTTCCGTAAGAGTTATTATTATCTTGATATTTAATGTTTTCAATTTTAAAATGCGGTGAAAGTGAAAAAATTAACAAATGGAAGTTGATTTAATTGGTGCTTTCTATTGATTTGCAGTACAATTTTTACTCCATTTTAATTTTTACATTGTGCTTTTAATCATTTAGTTCTTACGGAATGAGTGATTCTTAGCGCAGTATACTTACGGAAAATTGGATATCAATTTTTTGTAAGTAAACCTCAGTCTCGTTTAATTTCGTAAAGTTATTTACTTCTATTGTGGTTCAGCCTTTAGTTTGAATCCCGTCCTGATATTTATTTTCATAAGGCGAAAACACAATGTGAGCGACACGACAAAAACGCCGCGCAAAATGTCGGTGAAAATACAATGGGAGCGACACGAGCGTGACATGAGCTGTCAATCCCTAATTAAATTTATTTTGTTATTTGTGTTCTAAATTAAAAATAGAAAAAATTTCAACGAAGAAATTAAAGATTATTAAAGTAGCATGTGTGGCCGTTTTGGCTAATGAAGATAAAAAACAGAACCAACATTTGGGTTTCTATGCGGATGCGTTTTATTTTCTTCTTATAATACGGTGACATTTTACCATCTCAATAAACTTTTCTTCCATTTTTTATTCAACCAACTTTGGTAATTTCCACGGAATTTTTATTTGCTGATATTTTTAATCTATCAAGTCATAAATATGATTGCAATGAACGTAATCACAAAATTTTGCCAAACGCAGTGCGATAAATTTCAATTTTCATTTAAGTTCGACGACAACGTCGAGAGATGTCGTCAGCATTGTATTTTATACCATACACCGCCATGCTTTTAGAACCCAATTGACAGCGTTCTTTACGCCGTTTTTGTCGTGTCGCTCACATTGTGTTTTACCCTATATTTCACCGAAACCGCTTGCAATTATTCGTTCTTTGACTTTAAGTACCTACATACATACGCACTGTCGTTCTTTTGCATTCCACCAACTGAATTTATTGGAATAAGTTGAACTTTCACTGTGCACTCGCATCTTAACGTCGATTTGCATTAACTTCCTAGGTACTAATCTTCCTACTTGTATGCCGTACATTTTCCCTACTCGCAATTTTAATGAAATTTGTACCTCAATAAATACTTTCATATTCAAAACATTTCTGATGTGCGAAACAATATCTTTCGAGTCAATGTTTTGTTAAAATTTGCAATTCTCTTAAATACGGAAACCAAAAAATGCAAAATCTAATTTGTGATAGCCGCTTTGGCGTTATTTCCCTAGATGTGCGATTTGTACCCATGCCAATAAATTTCGTCAAATTTTGTAATTTTGTATGCTTATCCAACTATTAAAAGAAAGAAATCTTTCATTGTTTATCTCCACCTAGCCACCCTTCACAATCAGCCAGCACATCCAGCAAGACGGTAGACAGCAATTTGTTCGGACCGTCTATAACCACAAATAAACAACGAATTCTGAAGAAATATGGTCGATTTCAATTCTAAGAAATAAATCATTTCTTTTCTCCATTGAAAATAATTTAGAAAGACCTCAGTCAAAAATCCGCACTGATGTACCTAGATCTACGCTTAAAAAATGTTTAACTAACAAGCCCAAGCAACCAAATCAATCCAACTCCACGAAGCCCAGACTGGCCAGACACAACTTATTCGAATGGTCTTCAGCCACCAATAATGCACACAAGTTCTGAAGAAATATGGTTGATTTAAATTTGCCTATATTGAAAAACATTTTTGGCTCGTATCCATGATATAACGGGTTTTCCAATAAGAGGTGTTATTTTGATATTCAAAGAAAAATGCCATTTTTTGAGATAAATGATCGGATCTTTATTTCATTATAATAATTAATTAATAATGGAAAATAACATCAGCCAAATGACCACCACGACCACGCCTACAGGACCATATCCTTTTCATGAAATTTTCCATAACCAAATCGCAAAGTGGCTGCCCTATGTCCTCGATAGCCTCACGAATTCCATCTTTGAGGTCTTGAATCGACGCTGGGCTGTTGGCGTAGACCTTCTCTTTCACGTGGCCCCAAAGTAAGAAGTCGCAAGGTGTTAAGTCACAAGATCTCGGTGGCCAATTGTGATCACCTCTTCGAGAGATAACACGGTCCGGAAACTTTTCCCGTAAAAGATCAATGGTTTCGTTGCTTGTATGGCACGTAGCGCCGTCTTGTTGAAAGTAAACGTTGTCCAGATCAATACCATCCAATTGCGGCCATAAAAAATCATTAATCATCTGTCGATAGCGCAATCCATTCACCGTAACTGTTGCTCCAGCCTCATTTTCGAAAAAGTAAGGTGCAATGACCCCGCGGGACTATAAACCGCACCAAACAGTCACACGTTGAGGATAGAGAGGCTTTTAAACTCTTGGGTTTTCCGAGCCCCAGATGCGACAATTTTGCTTGTTGACGAAGCCATCGAGGTGGAAATGGGCCTCATCACTCAAGATGAGTTTTCGATGGAATTCCGGATCATTTTCATGCATTTCAAGGACCCAATCAGCAAAGACTCGACGTTGTTGATGATCGGCCGGCTTGAGTTCTTGTGTTAACTGAACTTTATAAGCCTTAAAACCCAAATCTTTATGCAAAATACGGTGTGATGACGTTTGTGGAATGCCTAATTCCAAAGAACGACGAGGAATGGACAAACCTGGGTTTTCTTCAACACTTTCGGCTACAGCAGCAATATTCTCGGCTGTTCTTGAGCGACGTGCACGGGTTTTATTCTTCACATCACTAACTTGTGCCGACTGCTCGAATTTTTCTACCAAAATCTGTATTGCGATCCGACAAGGTGCTTCACGACGACCCAAAAATGTTCGAGCTTTACGAACCGTCTCGGCCACATTTTCACCATTTTTATAGTGAATTTTAATAATTTCAATGCGTTGTTGAATCGTGTATCGTTCCATTTTTTTAATGGCGCAGTTTCTACTTGTCAAATGTCAAAAAATGACAGCTCCAAAAGTGACATCTACCGAAATAGCGGGCTAATTAAAATAACACCTCTTATTGGAAAACTCTTATTTAGCCGAGATCAGTGAGTTATTGAGGTTTGCTATGAGCTCTTCCATACATAACTTTCTTAGCACTACCGTCGATATCTGGGTATTTCTTGTCTGTGCTATTGGAAAAGAATAGCAAAACTCTATATTGAACGATTTGTGCAAGGTAAAATATAAAGAAAAACACAACAGCTCTGGTGAAAAAAAAAAAAAAATAGAAAGAGCTCCCTTCTAGAAAAGTAAAGCGAAATATAATTATATGGTTCTTCTCTATTACGGTTAACATTTAAATAATATTGAAACTTGGTCAAATTTTCATTCTAAGTTACCCCATAAAACATCGCGCAGCACTTACCCTGCTGCGCAATATTAGCGTAATAGAAAATTACTTAACCTCTAGCACACATTTCTTCTCCCAAACTATCTGCATGCAATTTCAACCCGCACATATACATATAGAAAGGTAATAAATTTGATTAAGGGGTTATACCTCCCAAAATTTTTCTATTTATTCATTTTTTTTTTATTGGCGTAAATCATGCCAAAACAACCCTAGAATCAAAATTTACAACGCCCAAGTTCCGATCTAAACTCAAAATTTTTTTTAAATCAATTTTTCCCAAATCGCTTCGATGGTCCAAAATCAAAATTTTCGCTTATTTTAGCGGTGGTCGCAATTTTGAATTTCGCAACTTTGGAAATTAGTCGAAGTTACCTATGATCAATATCGTGTTTTAAATTTGAATTATAGAGGTTGCTGCATCAAATTACAACGGTTACAAAATTTCTTTACAGCATGTGTTTGCTCACACTTGCACTGTGTTCAGTCGATCAGTCGTTCTCGTCCGAAACTTCAAACGTGTTTTTCTCGAAAACATGTTTTCAAAATCGGCGAGCAGTAGAACTCAAAAAGTTTACATCCGATTGACTTGAAATTTTAACTGTAGCTTCATCGTTTGATTTATCTTGTGAAGTACCTACACACGATTTTAGCGATTGATTAACAAGAAAAAAATTTCTAAACAATTTAAGTCGATTTTTTTCATCGAAAACACAATTTTTTGTTAAAACAATTGCCATTTCGCGAAAAAAATATACTCATATGTACTTCACTAGCAAAACTCATGTAGATATTGAAAAAAAAAATTTTTTTGTTCTAATTGGAGTTGGACGAGACTTCTACTGCTCGCCGCGGAGGACCTTTTTGTAATAGCAGTTTACGGTACTCACTGCACAGCCGCCATTTTGTAAAAAAAATGTTAATAAATGTTTTTTTTTCTCTTCTTCAAGAGTTGCTTAATCAAATGTTAATATTATTTGTATGACATTAATCTCAAATGTCATTAAAGAAAAAAATAATTAAGAAAGCCTTATTTTTAGAGCGTTTGGAAGGTATAACACCTTAGGTTTTATGTATTGATAGGAAAAGAGATTTGTCTACAGTTATATATTTAAAAAATAACGTCAGAAATTTTGAAATATGATTAAAAAAAAAAGAAATATGATGCTGGAGTTCATGTAAAATCACAGATTACTGATCATCACCAATCATCTCTCTTTTGAATTTTTTAGTAGCAAGGTGAGAGTTTAGATTATTTATTTATTAACATTTAAACCTAAAATTGTTAATATAAAATTATATGCGCAGTTTCAGTTTGAAAACCGCTTTCTATATACATATGGTAACTAATTTATAAAGGATTTAAATAAAATTTCACACTCGAAGACATCCTTGAATCAGCTCCATTGTCCTAAAAACAGAATATTTTCTTTCATTTTAGTTAAATAAAATAAAAAAAAAAACAACATTAAATTAACTTTGAAGACAAACGATTTTGAACCTTTTTTTTATGTAAAGAGAAAATGTGTTTTTGTAAAGTGGTGTACACAGCTATAGTGAAGCTAGTCACAAAAAAATTAAGAAACAGAAAACACAAAACGGTGTCCTTTTTTAACTCCAAATTTTATTTTAAATTTCTTCCTGTATTGAAAACTGTAGGTATGCGCATGTGTTCCGACATACTGTAAAATGTTAAAATTTAAAAATCCATGCAGGCAACTACCTTGTGGCTCTAAACGAGTTTAGTATAATAAATCTTCACAAATCACAACATAAAAACAAGCAAACAAACAAACAAACATACAAACATCATTAAACACTAGTTCTACTCACACTTTGCCTATTATAATTATAAAAATTCGTTCGCCAAGCGCTGCTTCACGTACACATTCATATTTGGATTGACCGTCACATTATATATATTTTATGTGTTCGTGTTTATGATATATATGTGGCAGCACCAAAAAGCAGGTTGCATAGCGTATATATTCATGCAGATGCACAGGGAAAGTATCTGATGATGTTGTAATAATTGCTCGATTTCGATATCTAAAGATTTTCAGCCCTGGTGGTCTGTCTGGTGGTTTACTCAATATCAAAACAACTTCGGTAAACAAAATGTAAATGCGTCTGCTACGAATTTATTTAATCCTGGTCTGGTGTATAGGTACATATTATGTGTGTGTATTTTGTAGGGTTGATTGCGTCCCCCAGTTGCTGAGGGTATTTATTTTCCAACAATAAGTTTATTGAGAGCAATCACCGATAAATAATCACACATCAAATTTGTAATATCAATATTTAGTCAAATTTGAAGACCATTTCTGAAAATGGAATTTCCGGGAGTCACTCTCTATGTCAATGCAGCAATTTTGATATCAGCAAATTATAGGAATGTGAGTGGATCGGGACATATAGGTAACTATATATAATTATATGCAGATTGGAAAAACAAGTATAATGGATGGTGGAGGATTTGTTAATTTTTAACACACTACTCTCTGGAGAGGATAAATTCACTAAATAATAGAATGTAAACTGTAGAGGTTTGTTTTTAAGTAAATGCTGCTATATGGTGTTTTATATAGTAAGTTTTGTTGATAATTCTACTTCCGAAAATAATCGACCTACCTAAATTGGAGCAATATAAATCAATTCCAATCCATAGTCAGAAAGATATTTATATGTAAAAATTATATACATTAGAAATGATTTCCGGCGCAGAACTATATATACTTATGGCGATTATATTTTGATGTTTGACTGGACAATATGAAGAGAGTGGTGGAGTTTCAGATGTATAAAAAATTCAGTCTATTATTATTACTATTATAACAAGTAAAAACGCTAGAATTGGTCTAAGACCTTAGATGAATGCCCGTATGAAATTTCGTATTGTCACCCTTCTGTGCAAATGTGATTTTTGAAGTGGTTTTTCGTATATATTTCTAGAACGGTTTGTCGCACAGAAAAAATGATTATAACCAATTTTATAGGATTTCATTTTTCAAGAAGTTTTTGGGACAATAAAAATGTCTTGGACTGATCGTTTTCACAGTATACGTAAAAAACCTAAATTTTTATATGGCAACACCAAGAAGTTGCCCGATTTAGTCCATTTTTGAAATTTTATTTGCTAGTACAATGAAAACACCATGTACCAGCTGTCTATATCGATGCGTTCTCAGGCAGTGTCCAAGTATATAGTGCAAAACGAAAGTTTTGTATGGCGACCCCACGAAGGAGTTGTCCGATTTGTCTCATTTTCAAACTTAATTTTACATTTTTTTTAAAGTCCGTGTACAAAATTTCAGCTCTCTAAGTATACGCGTTCTCGAGTTATCCTGCGCAAAGACGGACGGACATGCAAAAATCAAAATAACTTTTAATATTATGCGTGGATGTCCATCCATTTTGCTCTACCATCATTATTTCGAAGTGTTACAAACGGAATGACAAACTTAGTATACCCTATAGATTTCATCTAGGCCCTAGGGTGTAAAAATAGGGGTGAGGGCCGAAGATCCGACCTCTAAGCAATGCTATCTAAAAGATATTTTTTTTTCTACGCCCCTGTATATTTTTATTTATTTTAATTGTCTACAGATTACAATATCTTAATGTATTAATTAATTCTAAGAAGAGTTAACACATCTATAATTATCAAACGGGACTCTAAATTTTCTCTTGCCATAGAAATATGAACAATAGATAAAAATTTATTAAACATTGAGGAAAAATTGGAAATAGGCTCATGATTACCAAAATTCGTTCTGTGATGGGGAATATACAGCAAGCACCTAGAGCGAATTAGCCTTTCCGGAGCATATATCTACTAATCAATGATAATAACTCGGGTGAGCTAATTCTATAATCTAAAATATCTTTAACAAAAGTCGCACAGTTATTCTCGTGTCGTAATTCCAATTGAGATAAACCCAACAGTAAACATCTTACAGAATATGAAGGTAAATTAACATATCATATCGTTAATTGCATCTGTAAAGCGCAAATCTAGTGAAGCTTTTCAGCGTATTGATTCAAGACGATCAATATGAACCTTGTAGTAGGGGCAGGGGCGGATTTGATCACTTGGCCGCCCTAGGCCTCCCTGTAAAACACGAAAAATTGAATGATCTATATCCAGTGAAGGGACCCCAGGATAGAATTAGCGGAGTAGGCTGCCTCATAAATCGGAGTAGATTTGAAAAAAATGGAGTAGAATTAAAAATAACACTTTCCAACGAATTATTTTATTTAAAAAAACGAAAAAGTATAAAAATGTAATGAAATACCCACAACTACAAGAAAAAATCGCCGCCTCCGAAATCTGCCGCCCTAGGCCCGGGCCTACTCGGCCTATAGGGAAATCCGCCCCTGAGTAGGGGCATCAAACGTCACATGTGGGGTGGGCCTAGTGGGCCTGAAAAAAGTATTGTTTTTCAAAAATGTGTAAAACTTTCTAAGACGTTAATCAGTGTTAACACCAAGTTTCCTTACATCAAGCAAATTATTTTATTCATTACCGTTGTTTTTTAGATCGAATATAAAATCATATGATTTTTTTTTTTCAAATCTACTAGCAATATGATTTTTCCTGGATTGAGAAAACTTTCATAGAAAGAAGAAAATTCCTTTTAACGGTAATAAAACCGTAGATCTAATAGAAACAAAATTTAATTAATATGCGTAGGGACATGAGAAAAATTCTTCTTATTATATGAAAATTATCGCTTATACAAGGAAACTGACTTGCTACAACAAAGAACATTTTACATGAAGTCAACATAATAAATATATATGTACGTGTACCTACTAGAACTTAATTTGGAATATTTAAAATAAATCCTTTTTCTAGAATCACGAAAAGTAGACTACATTTAAGGGGGAAAACGCACCGAGAAATTTCGAAATTTTCGAATTTTTTTGTTTGACTTTTCTTCAAATGTAGCCTCTTAAGAATGTCTGGTGAAAGCTGCATGCAAAAATTCGAAAAAATAACGGAGTTATGGCCGATCTAGTCACTGTCGAGCGGCCGAACGAAATTCAGGTAGAAATACGCCGTCGGCTGCTATTGTAACATCGTCTGCGTAACCGGGCGTTATATCGAAAGTTTTCGTTCGGAAATAATATATTCGGTGAAAAACGGATAAAAAAAAAGGTTCTCGTAAATCTCAGAACCATTATAAGTATTGGCCGAAGTGGAGTGGATGATTCTATGTAAGTTGAAGAATTTTGCGATTTATTCATTGCTCAACTTTCAAACGCGTTTTTCTCGAAATCATGTTTTTGAAGTCGGTACGCATGATATCTGAAAACTAATTAACCGATTGCAATTATCTTGCTTTCTGCTTATTCTACACATAGTCTTTGTCATACTGATTTTTTTAGTGGCTTAGTTTTTTTTTAATCGGCGAAATAAGGTCGTATTTTTCTCTAAAAATCGCTATGTAAATTCAAATGTCCGCCATTTTATCAAAAATCGATATTTTCAAAATCGCATATGACAAAGACTAGATTATATACTGCCCAGTTTAATAATCTTTTTTTTTACAGATGAAGCAGTAGTGCGTACCGCGGAGGGTACTTTACGGACCAGAGGATTATTCGGCGAATATTTGATATTTTTCAATAAAATTTTTTTTTGATATATTCTTAAAAATGTGTTTTATCATTTAAAAAAGAATTGGTTTGATTACTGCTATAGATTGCCTTCAAAAAAATCCAGAAAAATGGCTTTTTTTCGCGCTTCTCGGTGCGTTTTCCCCCTAAGCAATTCTATTCTTAGGATATATGTAGGTATAACCTTTTCTCATATCCTGTAATAAAATTTTCTGCTATTATGATAATCAGAGATAATTGAGAAAATATATTTACTACTATTAATCTAATTTTTCTATATTCATTTGAATAAGACGAAGCAATTTGTTTTCTTACATCTAGGAAATGTCTGCTAAGCTCAAAATCGCACCTAACTTTCCATGATACACATGGAACAGAGCTTATTCGCAGTGAAAATTATTTTCGAATTTGAATTCGTCACCATCACTGACTTATAACAATGGACTGAGCTATTTGCTATTTCATGTGGCACACAAAATATTGTGTTTCTGTATATCACCGATAGATTGCCCTTTAAAACGTTTACTACATAAATATATGTAAAACTCAACCAATCAGATGAAATTTTACACCCGTAATTCGAATTAAATTAAAAAAAAATTATTTTCTTTTGTCCAAGTGATATTTCAATCGCTTATAAGCACTCTTATAAGAAATTAAACTAATTCCGACTTTAATTTTCAAAATTTATTCTTAACTGAATCCTGCGTATGGGCAAGAGAGACGGCGCACGGTAAACACTATCTTTACCTTATTCTTTCTGCGGGGATTGCATCTGCAGCCAACATAAAAACATCAAATGGCATAAGTAAACGTTCAGTAAGTAATATTTTGTGTTGGTAGCTCCAACTCTGCCATAGGGCGAAAGAGAGAACTGTAAAACTTGTGCCATTCTTTCCTATAGGAAAATGGCAATACGCTCAGTCCATTGTTATAAGTCAGTGGTCACCATCCATTACATACCTTCTAAATTAATATCATCATAATCATAACAGAAATCAAAAACTAATTCTCTGCTCAGCAGTAACATTCGTGACATTCGAGAGAATCGTTCTTGAAGCATTGTGCTTCTAAGCAACGTTCTTATCCGCCTCATAGCAGAAAAACTTCTCTCACAACCGGGGCGGAGTTCACTAGGAGTAATATTGCCGCTTTAGAAAGTTTATAATCTTCTTTAATATGTTTTCTCAAATTTTCAGCATTTATTTCATAATTTTTTTTATTTAAGCATGTTTCACATGACTATCGCATTAGCTTCCAAGGCTGTATCAATTTTTTAGATTTTATTATTTATAATTACTGATGAATTTAAGAAATTTGTCATCATATTTACAAGAAAATTAAGGAATTTTCCTCGAAATTACCCTACCTCTGCTAATTTTTTCTAGTTGTTAAAGCTGCTGTAAGGTTACGTTTTCCAATTACAGCAAGGACTGGGGTGATTTTATGCAAGAAGTTCACCAGCCTCGATTTAGATCTCTTTCTTGACATTTTAACTTTCAAACTCAGAACTTAAGTTTTTCTTATTACGTTTTTTATTTTTGACTTATTGACTTAACATTTATTTAGTTACTTCTTAATTTTCCTTTTCGTTCTTTATTAAGGGAATAAGAGACCTTACCATGGGTCAGGGGTCTCTTGGTTCGTTTTTGTTTTAGTTTTAAAAACTACTGCCTAAGTTACAGCGACACACCGGCCTTTTACTTAGGATCATCGATCGATTTTCTTCGATAGATAATTGGTGATCCAACAAGATTTAGTAAAGGGGCGAATATTTATAAATTAACGTAAGTGTATAATTTTGGGTACGTCTTCCGATTTATATATTAATTGAATATTGGAAATAGTCTATTTCGCTTAAACAAGCGAAATGGAACATTTTCCCCTACACATAAGAAAATTAAACGCAGAGGCTATTGGCTAGCATGGCCAATAACCAAAAAGGTCATGTGCTGCCAGTATGTGGGTTAACCATCATACATATGGCGCATAGTATTTTCTATATATGAGCAAAGCGAGTGAAAATAGGAAAGAGCGAAAAACAATATACAGAGCACAATTTTATAGGTCAAACATTAGGCACATTGCGCATATTTCTTCACATACTATATGGTTAAAACAAGCATACAGCTGTGTGGTAAGTCAGGGACAGCCCAGTGCCATTACATGGCCAGAATCGGTGTGTTGAGGGGTTTGTTGTTTCTACGTAAATAGTGTAGTGCGTTGTCGCATTATGCTAAAGCCTTGGTTTTCAAGAAAATGCGACGCAATTGCAATTGCTCCGCTACATTCTGTTGGAAACTAAGGCTTTAGAATGGAAAAATATTGAGTTGACAATAATTCTGATGGATTTATTATCAGACCAAGGATACTAAATGAAAGAGAAGAAATAAAATTTTTAAAGCGAGTGAATCCTCATACTAGTGCTAAAGAGATATGCGCAGAAGTTCGCGAAAGTACTGGTAAAAATATAAGTGTTGAATCAGTGAGCCGAACGATAAGAAAAAAAAAAAAAACCGTGGATAAATAAAACAAATATGAAAAAGAGAATCGAGTTCGCTAAAAAATTTGTTCATGAGGCTCAAAGCTTTTGGGATACTGTAATTTTTAGCGATGAGTATAAATTTGAAATATTTAACTCATCTCGGAAACAATTTGTCTGGGGAAAGCCAAGAACTAAGTTCAACAAAGAAAACCTGCAGCCAAACGTTAAACATGGAGGTGGTGCTATTATGGCATGGAGTTGTATGTCAGGGGCTGGGGTTGGAAGTCTTCATTTCATTGATGAAACAAAATAAGTCCCGATTTAATAAAAAAACTTTTGCTATCAATGCCTAACAGACTGAAAAGTTTATTAAAATCTAACGGTTATCCGACCAAATATTAAATTTAATTTATAGTGTTGTACAATTCCGGATATTTTTGTGTGCTTTATTTTATGTATATAATTTAAAATGCTTATTTTTTTAAAAAATTTTTAGACCATATTATACAGTATAAATAAATCTAATAAATATGATTTTTTAAAATCTTTTCTAAGCTCTAAATTTTTTATTCTACCTAAAGTTTTTGTGAGGGGGGGGGGAACCGGGGTCATTTCAGGTTCACTGAGGTGAACCGTGCCCGCCCGTGCCCCTACCTAGCTACGCGCATGTCTAAAATAGACTTCACCGAAGCGAAGTAGAGAACTTTAAGAGTGTGAAGTCTTTACAGTTACGCTTAACGAATTCTAGGCATCTATGGGCCTTACAAGCTATTAACTCAACATGTGGAATGTATCCTAAATTTAATATCATGTATAACCCTCAAATTTCAAAAACCCTAGGGGGAGTACTGTTATTTATAAGATAATCAAAAATTATTGGATTGGATAAACGATGAAATGCCATAGTTTTATATTTACCAATGTTTAAGTGAAAATTGTTCACAGAACAGCAATCAGAGATCATTTTGTAGGAGTGCGCAATCATACACAGAATTGAATTTTAAAAACAATTTCAAGTCATCAGCAAACATCAAACATTTAGTAAATTTGAAACTTTCGACTATATTGTTAATAAAAAGCAAAAAGAGCAGAGGACCTATTTGGCTACCTTGAGGCACGCCAGAATTAGCGTTAATCTCTCTGGAGAGGATTCTACTAATTTTGACATGTTATTTACGCTCAGTCAGATAGGATTCAATCCATTTTAAAAAACATGAGTGAAAACCAAGTATACTAAGTTTACACAACAGAAGAGAAATATTAATCCTATCAAATGCTTTGAATAAATCCTTGGAAATAATATAAACTTGAAATGAATCTTCTATAGCATTAATAGCGTAATGAGGAAAAGAAGTAAGATTAGTTACACATGATCGATCAGGAATAAATCCATGAGGTTCAAATGAAATAATTTCCTTGGTTAAAAATGTAACCTTAGAGTGAAGAATAAACGAGTCAAAAATTTTAGAAATCGTATTCATAACAGAGACACCTTTATAATTTTTTATGTCATCGTTTTCCGCAGATTTAAATATCGGTGTAATGAAGGAGATTTTCTAAGTATCTAAAAAAAATCTCCTCTATTTGTAAGGATAAGTTGAAAATTGAAGTTAATGTGCCAAGGTTTCAGCGCAATTTTTCATTAGAGAAGTGCATAAAAAGTCAGTGTCAGACTTGGTACTAGAAGTTTCTTAAGCACTGCAGTACGTCGCTGATAGACAAACAGACTACACCAAAGTCAACAGAAGATGGAGCCGTAAAATTAATTATATTAAGATAAGCATAGTCATCACTGTACACGGATTTGAAGTATTTAGCAAACAGGTCACAACTAGATTCTAAATTAAAGGCCTTCTTGTTGTCATATTGCAACATTTTCGGAAGACCTGTAGAATTACGTTTTGTATTAATAAATGACCAAAATGACTTTATATTGGATTTAATACTGCACCCCATAGACTAAACGTATTGATTGGACATAAATCTAAGTAAAAACTTATATTCTCGCCTAAGCTGACAGTATCTTGTTCTATCGGAAAAATCACCAGATTTTTTTAAAGCTTTATACGCTTTAGTTTTTTTTTTGTTTTGTTTTCTAAGACTTTTGTTAAACCATTATGGATGTTTATTGGATAAGATTCTCTTAGTAGGAATATGTTTTTTAGGCCTTCATGAATAACGTCTAGGAACCTACTATATATTTGATGTAAATCATCAGAGTATATCGAATTCCACTTATAATTTGATCGGATTGCACATGCCCAGGATGGCAAAGGCAGTAAAATTTTGAAAAAATAAAAAAACCCTTGCCATCCCATACAAATTCAATTCAATTATGTGTTTGTCCGTATGTCTGCCACAGATGTTTTTCTTAAGGGAGTAGGCCTACCTGCAAGACTAAAAATTCACATTATCAGGATTTTTTTTTCCATGAAATCAATATAATATTTTTCAAAACTTTTTTTGTTCGATGGAATACAAAAATCTAATTTTTATGAATATGTATATTGATTTTATGCCCATGGTACCAACTTTTTGAAGACAATGTTGTAGGAAAGCGACTTACTGTGACAATTCGTGACGACGGAAAAATTATCAAAAATCAAAAATCTAACGGGATTCCATTAATAACACCCAAGAGCAATTTATAACTGTGGATTTTGGAAAAACACCAATTATTTACGAAATGGCGACGTTGTAAACTTCAAGTCCTCATTTTATACCGAAAAATCGGTGTTTGATCGGCTATGAATAATCGAATTTACATCAAAAAAGAAAACCCCAACGATTAAAAACTGAAGAAAATAGTTTGCAATATAATAAAATAAACTACAGCTAAATTGCACTTTTCGTTCTCGAGTTTGTCACCGATTTTGAAACCTTGTTTCGAGATAATCGCGTTTAAGGTTTCAAGTTATGTTTAAAGTGAATGTAAATGATATATGTTCAAGGCGGTACTCTTTCTAAGTCTTATAATTTCTTCAATTTTTATCACACCAACTTGAAATTATGAAAAAAAAAAAAAACGGTTTTTTGAAGTCTATAGGTAGGCCTACCCCTTAAAGTGACATATGATTTGAAATTTGGCAGAAGGCAAGTACCAAAGAAAAAGTACTTAAGTACAAGTACCTTGGCAGTAATATAATGAAGTTTATCGAGTTCAGTTAATAGATATTAATAAATAAATATCTTTTGAAAACTATACTGTGTATAGTAACCAATGGCTACTATTTATAGCTTTTATAGTTTTCGGCGCTGCAAGTAGAGTAAAACTTTCACCTCTCATTGCTACACTCATAAAAACTATTAGAGGTCCGCCCAAGCACCCATTATCGCCTCCAATAATGCATAACAATTCTAAAGAACAAATTTCCAGTAAATTTCTAAGAAAAAATTGAGGCCTTCCCTAAATCAGGTCGAGGCATCGTTCATTTTATATTGGAGCGAGGCATTGCTTGCTTACCCTTGGTTATGTCCACTGACGTATATAATATGGACTGATTACTTTTCTGTTTCACGTGGGCACAATTGCTTGTGTCAAAAAGAGTTCTTACGTCGGTGCCAACATCGGAAAGTGGTTTTAATAAAACATTTAGAATTTCTTCTGCGTATCTAATGAATGTATTGTCTTTGGTAAAAGAGTTTTTCTCATTTAGAATTTCTTCTGCGTATCTAATGAATGTATTGTCTTTGGTAAAAGAGTTTTTCTCAGTAATAACCCTAAATGATTAATTTAAAATCATTTTTTCATCTCTCTCTCAGTTGGTGCTTAGACCAAAAGAGTCAGCAATATAGAAGTGAGCCCACTTTCTGCAGTGTATTTCTAGTCAGTAGTCAGTCCATATTATACATGTCAGTGGTTATGTCATCAAGTCGAGATATCGTCGATTTTATATTCGAGTGAGACGTTACTGGTTTTTGTTCTACTTTTCCAGTCTTGTTTGTATGTTATTAGTTTGTCTAAGGTTCTGCCTTGACGGTAAGTGCGACACATGTTTTGACAGTTCTTTGCGTGCTTTAAAACTCAATAAAAAAAGAGTTGCGCTAGAGATTGTGTTTGCTTTTCTACGAAGAGTAAGATGTTTGTAGGTACTTAATAGACTCAGAAATACTTAATTAAAAATCTTGATAATTAAGTACAAAACTAAGTCTTAAGTATACAAGTAAATAGAAGCAAGTATTTATGTTCAAGTACTAAATAGGGGCATTTCAAAAGGATCGAGTAATATGTCTTAAGTAACGAAAATGTACTTTAAGTAGTACTTAAGTATTGCCCAGCTTTGGCAGAATGTTAGGTGATTTTCGTGACACGCATATATTTAAATTTTTTTAATATAGGTGTGGGCCCCAAATTAATTTTTTTTTTATATTGCGAAGGGTAGCAATTTAAAGGGGTAGGTACTTTCAAGGATTAAATTTTGTGGTGTATTGATTATAAAGAGTACCGTACTGTCTCACGCCACCTGGCGATCTCCTAGAATTCTAAAGTTAAAATTTATATAATAGCTAAAATAATAAGAATATTTTGTGTGTTAACTTTTAAGACAACTCTCCTACTAATAGAAGCATCTCTTATCATAGATCACGCTTGCGTCTATTTGTATTGAAAATTTATAATATAGAGCTTAAAACATATTATGAAATATACCTATAGAGCTAGCTAAATGACCTCCTAGTACTTTTAAAATGCTTAATTTGTCATCATAGAAAAAGTTTTCACATGGGGTTACATGAACACTATCTAAATCCTATCTTGCCCCTGCCGTGGTAGGATCATTAGATTACCTCATTAGGGTCAGTTTTTCAGACGTCAGATGGGGTTACAAAGTGCTTATCCGCCAGTCATTGGAGTCTTTGGCGAGAAAGTCCTGTGCATTCGCAACAAACAGAGTACGTGTTCTGCAGATTTTACTTCTCCTTTGTAGAATTGGAAGTTATCGCTTATTTAGTCAAAAGTACTTTAAGTTACGGTTCAACTCGTTTTTCTGTTTTCAGAAGCTCTGGAGCCCATACTTAACCTATGAGAGCTCGCTACTTATGTTTTTTCGATGCTATAGATAATAAGTACAACTAACTTAGAACGAGAAATTTTGCATATTTGTGACAAAGGTAAAGCTAAAGTTGCTAGAACCACTCGTAATATCTCGAGATTTATTCAATTCAAATTCTGCACGCTTCAACGACCAAACGGATCTTCATTACTCGCGATAAACTATTGCATTAAACTAAATAAGCAATACAAAATTTTTAGTATACTGAAGATAGTCGAAGAGCTGAAAACGGTATACGCTCCGCGGTAAATTAATTTTTATCAAGTAAGTGTGGGAGACAACATTTCCAATTTCTATTATTTATAAGTTGGTACAAAAGTGTCTAAATAGAGGACGAGAAAACAACTTTTTTCAAAGATCTGCAGAAAGTTCGACGGCAAACATATATTTTATTTTTTGGATGACAAATATTGCGGAAAATTAAAGTTTCAAGGTTGATTTTTTCTAAGATTTAAATGGAAAAAATATAAATATAGCAAAAATAAAAAAAAAAGGTGATTGACTTGACGACCGGTAGATAAAATGTCAGATTCATTGAGTGCAGTACGTATTGAACACTGCGCTGGCTGGTTGAAACTGCGAATTTTTATTAAGGCATTAGAATAGCCTAATCCTGGTGGTGACTTCTCAGAGATCATATATTTTCATGGTTCCATGCGTTCGGAAATCAGAAGTAGACATTCCAAAAACACTAAGAAGTTTACCCAACAAACCCTCACTGGATAAGGCTTAGAATGAAAATAAAGAAGAAGTTTCCGAAACTATCAAAGAGATATTGTAAAAGGAAAATATATATTTTTGTTCATTTGATGTCTACTATATCATATTTTCTGCTGATAAGAATAATAAAATAAATACCCATAGTGTTCTGCCCTTCTCGATATTAACGAGTCTCACATCAATTTCTAATTTGAATAAATCTGACTTGATTTTTTGAGACTGCATACGTTAGTATACCTACTACTTATATAGAATCATTTGGAAAAGGTAACTAACTAGAAAAAAAAGTTTGCACATTCATCAAGTCTGTACAAATAAAGTTAATGTCGCAGAATTCATCCCAGCATTTGCATGGATATGATTTATTAAAAATTTATAAGAATATGAATAAAATATGAAGTCTAGAGAAAATTGAAATCACTCATTCTTCTTCACAGTTCTCCTCATTCGTTGGAAAGAATGCTAAAGTATAACGTCTCACAGCGGACGACGACTACTACGACGACGACGACCCACAATGCGACAGTCCGGCATTAAGGTTTGAACCCTATCATTATAAATATTTGAAATTGCGCTATAATAATGTACAAAAGAAAATTTCATGCTCGAAGTACTTAATTCTCTTTAGTTGCATACATATTGTATGTATAATAATAGTGCAGAGAGCTCCAGAGCTTTTCACTCAAGAATAGGAAGACGGCTTTAATTACATTAAAATTTTAATAACTGTAATGGCTAATGTTCTCAATTAGTATATTATGAAAAGAATAATAATCCCCGTTCGTAGACTTGGATAAATCCGTCAGCAATGCCACAATACGGTGAGGATTACACAATAATTCACACAACTTCAAATGCAGCAAATACTTATGATCAGGGGAATCAGCCGGAGGCTTAAACAATTCCACTCTTAATAGCATTTCCACTGCACTAAACATTGTTGCTACTCCAGTGGGTTTTCACTGTTTTCCCCATGCATTAGCCTGATTGCTAGCATTATACGTTCGATAGGAGAGCACAGTTCTGACAAGCTTTGAATGAGATTTTTCGGTAGAAAACTCTAAAATGCAAAATGACGGCAATTGTAAAATTGAAGAGTGAGTCATGAAATAACACCTGGAGATAGCATAAAAAAAAAGATAAATCTTCTATGGATGTATGTAGAAATGTCTTGTTTTTATTGGAAATATTATTTGTTGGAAATAAAATAATATATGCTACAGCAGAGCATCATAAAGTCAGACTTGTCCTTTTACTCTTATTTCTCACCTCCTTCAGACAGCCTTTTTTGTTTTTTTTAGAAAGGTGTCACATCTATTAAGGATCTAGTTTGTCAGGAACTAAATTGACTTAAGCTGCATCTACTTTGGGATTTCTTGGCTACCCAGAGGTAGAGGCACCACGCGGATTCAAGTATTTCTACCTCTTCGGCATGAATCGAAATATGCACATTGCCATCCCAATCCCCATCCCTTCATTTTAACTAACTTTACTAACGCCAACGTCAACTCTTATCCTCCTGGTGTGTTTAGCAGACGACAACGCGCGGTGGTGGTGGCGACCTACAGGGGCGGCTGTAGCTATAGTAAAATTGAAACCATCACTTTCGATGTGTAAAGTGCCAAAGTGTCGGAATATGAATTCATGAAATCAGGCTAAAATATTGCAGATTTAATGTTATCCATGTGGGAATGGAATTGGCAGAACGAACAGGTTGGGGTTGATGTAAATGGTAATGTATGCGCATACGTGAGAAGCTTTAACTTGCATAACTCAGCAAATTCGTCTTGTATAAATGTGAATTGCACGGCAATAAATTAGTGAAGGAGCTCCAACGGTGGAATATAAACCCCTAAGTGCCCACCTCTATTTCACATCATTTCAATATTTTATAAGTGCAGTTAAGCGTATACTTCTTTACACACACAAAAGCGCTGCCAATTTTTTCACTCCACAGGGACCTTTATATGCTCAGTGAATTTGAAGCGTTCAACATTCTTCAGAATGTGAAGTAATTTCTTGAGTGCTGGATACTGTGCACATCTAATGCGGCTAGGTTGAAGCTTATAGTAGACACTTTTTGCGGTTTTCAGTTTTTTATTGGATGGTTTTGGATAGATTTTAAGATAAGTTTTCTAGAAATGAACATCTTGCGTGTTGAGTTTATTTAAATATAATCCTAGCCAGCCTTCTTCACATAGTTCTATAAAAGAAAAAGAAAAATAAACTATGGCTAGACTATTGATGCAATGTTTTTCTAGTATTTTCAGATATAATAAAATTGGACAAGTAATAACCAATAATGAATCTTATGGAATTGGCGGGAGAATAAAAGTAATGTGAAGGAATTAGACAAGCGGACTAATGTAATTCCGAGTCGATAACTATTTTATTCACAGGATTATAGCAATATTTGTTGGGCTGTCCTAGAAACTCAACTACGAGCATATTTGAAGTAAACAATCCTTTAGAGTTTCACCTGAAATTTTCTACACACAATTACCTAGGATGCTTTCATATGGTGGACCAAAAGGGAGGTAAAAAATAGTGCAAAGAAAGTTTCAAAAATCAGAGAAATTACCTCCGAATTACAGATACCATGAGGGACCTGTTTAATCTCAGCCTTAAAACTGATGTTCGACCTCATGTTGAAATTTAATAAACCATTAACAAAAAAAAATGAAAAAAAAGGAAAATTATGAATGAAAATTATCGACAATAAATTAAATCCCTTTCGGTCGCCCTTACGGCAGATACAATAAATGGATGCATGTAGCTTTACATATTAAAGCATGAAAGTAACCCAATTTAGATGGTGAATATCCTGTAATTTGTAGGACACTGTGTGACAATAAATCTTTACTACTAAATAAAAGGCTACGCTTTAAAGGGTCATTTTACAGTTATGACCAGTCGTTTGTGCGAAATTTAATGTTGCTTTTGTCATTTTCCCGTCAATCAGATTACTTTATGTCCTCCTGGGTGATAAGTAGTAAAAGCAAATCACTGGTAATAACTTTCTACAATTTAGAGGTGTATAAAAGTTTCTCTACATACTTACGAACGGGATGTATACAGAAACCGTAGACATCTTTATCACGAAATAATTTCTTTTTCTCAGTTCTGTATTTCTCTTCTTCCTTCTAAGGAATAATAATTTTCGAATTGACCACGATTCCTCCTAGCAAGCAATCTCAATTTCATGGAGCATAACATCAAAAGTTATGGAAGTTGGCGGACCTACTGAAAAATCTCCTTTTATATAACGCAAATCATATTTTTTCTACCCAATTTTCGGATTTTCCTTTAACGGGATCAAAAACTAAGGAAAAATATTTCTTCCATTTTCTTGGTTTGGTAAAATTATGCGTTTGGATAGAATGAAACTCGTTTGGTGGTGGTAGGAGTTCGTTTTCATTTGAAGGACAAATTTGTGTGACAGGAGAGGAAATTGAGAAATAATATAGATTCCTATAGTAAGTATTGAAGTGAAAAGTAGTTTAGCTTATGACAAGGGTTTTATGTTTTCATAATGAATATAAATAAAGAAAAGAGGGGGAAAAAATAAGGATACTGGTATGTATGTACATATATAATCCCAGTAGGAAATTTGATCAGACCTTCCACGTGAAGGCTTGTGGAAGCAATAAAACTTAGTGCAAAAAGACCAAGAAGCCGAAAATTTTTTCATCCATTCCAGATTAATCCTGGAAGAAGCATGTTGGAAGTGCAACGTATATTTTCAAGTTCATTAATCCATTTTACTTCCATTTTCGTTTCAAGGAAACTAGGAGGAAGCACACGAAAATGCTTGAATTCGTCCCATCGGCATGCCTATATAAATGTCCCATAAAGTGTACAATGAATAAGCATGCATGCTCGTTCCGTCCAAGAAAGCTAGGGGGAAGCACACGAAAATACTTGAACTGCTTCCTCTCTAGGACAAGTCTGTATGAATGTTCTATGAAGTGTCCAATATAGAGGTGTGCATCATATCTTCCAAAGAAGGCATCCGGTTTGACTGAGATATGAATCCATTTCCCGCTGGGATACTTCAGAATTTCATTATGGGAACTAGCAGAATTAATTTTATCTTTGTTTCTTCAGAATTCTAGGTAGCATTTATGGCGTTTGGAAAAATATCAGATTCAAAGCTAATATATAAAAAAATAATTGAACTTGTAACGTTATTAGATCGTCGTAATGTCTTCCATTTTACATATACATGGTCATTCCAATATTACCGTAAGTATTAAAATGACCTTTTTTGGATTTGAAGTTGATTTGAGAATTTTAAAGCTTGCACTTTCCTTATCAGTTATTGTATTTTGCCCATCTAAACTGTTTTGTACGCCTTTAGTCCAGTCAATAGAGATATTTGCCCTTTAAAAGTTGGTGTAGAAACGATTTTGATATAAATATTAATTACATCCGGTCCCCGATCAAAAATCCCAGTTTTTAACCTTGGGGCAGGTCAGTATTTTCCGCTATCTTGGATTAAAGCACAAAAAATGTGTTTTTTAAAAATATTTCCTCAACGCTTGATCCTACGACAAAAATATAAATATGAAATAATAATAAATTCCCTACATTTTTTGTATAAACACTTTTGATGTGTGACAAGTTACAGCGAAAAAATCGTCCAACTCTCCGTTTTTCTTCTTTCAACAAATTGTTTGTAGTTATTCATTACAAAATTATGATAATTTTGTAAATTCAAAATAAACTCATTTCTTGCCGGATGGATTTTTTTTTTTGATTCCACACCATTGTTGGACTTAATGGTATGTTCTTAACGCATGATACCGTGCAGTGTCTTTTGTTGGTGGTAAACAAGCTAAGCTGAAGTCGTTGCTTATTGTCGATTTCGGAAAACGTTATTAACGAACTTTTTCCAAGGTTTTATCTTTCATGTTTCCATCATACAAGGCTACGAGATAGTGTGATCTAGCGTCTGAGATGTCTTCTCGTTTGGCATTCTGATCTTTGAAGATGTCAATGACAGCATTGAGTCCTTTGATGTTTTCGACAATTAAAAAATTAGTTTTTTTTTATAGATTGAAAAGGTATGATAATAGTATGTAAAAACAGGATGTTTTCATTTGCTTCTTTCACTTTCAAACTAAGTATTTGCGGAATACACTCTTTATGCAGTGTTGCCTCTACCCGGTTTGCGAAGGTAGGTGTTGGTTTTGGATGATTCGAATGCTGTTAGCAGAACTAAAAGATCGACGTGTTCGCCAACGATAAAACAGCGTCGAATGATGAGCAGAAGTAAATCGCTGTGTTGATAATCAAGGCAACAGCATCTTCTTCAGCTTGCTTGATAGTAAAAGCAGCTTGTTTGAATTTTTTTATCAACATCGAAATCAGACGGACATTATTTTATTTTTATTGAAAACTTATCTCATATAACATAAAATATTCCTTAAACTTGATTTTTAAGGAAATAAAATTAAGAAATTTTTGTCTGAAGGTATGGAGGACAGAGAGAGGACTACAAATATTGTGTCTATAGGTACTATATATTCATTTCAAAAATCAACTGAATTGTGTATTGAACTTATTATTTGAAGTTGACCGGAATAAAGTATTTAAACTTAAAAGAGAAAGCTATAGAAAACTGATCGCATGTTAAAGTAGCAATTTCAGTAGAGTCAGCGATTCTGATATACATGTGAGTAGCACACTGACTCACCCACCCTGAGTGTGTTGAGCTGGGATAAGCCACAGTGGCAGTATAAAAATATGTTACCATTTTTCCAATTTTATATAAGAATGATAATATTATTAATGTTATCATTTTTACAAAATTTACGTTTCCATCGCTGTAACTTGTTACACATCAGACTTAAAGTGATACACTAGCGAATCTCGTATTCAATGCCAACGTATCTATTAAATCCATTATATGAGTTTACAGAAGAGCAGATTAGAGGTAATTAGTATCATTGTTTTGGAGATTTTTTGATTGTTCTTTTATTAAAAAAAAAAAAAAAATTGGATAGTTTGAAAAGAATATATCAATTGTTCGTTCTGATGTACTTCTGGTTCAGGGGAACTAATATTACAATATATGTGGGAAAAATGCCTCAAATTCCTCATTCAAATCTGAAATTTTTGGAATTTTGGCTTACAGAAACTTCCCAATATTTTGATTAGATAAACAATCGCGTTCGATATACTTCCGGTAAAAGTTCCCGAATTCTGTTCTTGGATGTGTAGTGTTTTTCTTCTTCTTCCGTGTATTGTTTTGAATTATAAAAACCATTTACTTACAAAAACAGAAAAACAACTTAAAAATTTTGTTTGGCCGGTAATTTTCGCACAAAGCCGTTAGTTCAGTTAAAATGATAAAAAAAAAAAAAATGCACTATATATAAAAAAACACAAATGCACAACATTTTTCATTTTGCTGGAGAAATTTACTTAGGACCTATTCCAAAGTGAGTTTTAATTTTTATTTTATATTGTGTATAACATATAACAGCTGATGACGTCATATGAAGTTAAGATCAGTTCAGTTCAGACATTTTGTTTATTACTTGCCTTCATTGAGAGATTATAATGAAACAGAAGCTATCGGCAATGTCTGTTTTGCTTATCCTGATTTTTTACAGTAATTCCAGAGTTGAGTTTCATAATATGTTATCTATAAATCTTATCTTAGCTAGATCAACTCGAAATCATCATACTAACGGAGGTTGGCGGTATGGTCATAAGCTCGGATATGAAAGATTAGCTATTAAGCTATTGTGGATAGAAGGAAACGAACGAAGATTTAAATACAGAAATTTGCATTTTGCGAAAATATTTTTCGAATACCTATGTAGGTATTACAAGACTTTCAGGAAATTTTTCAAAATGTAAATTTATTGCACATTCTTTTTCAGAATGGTGAGGATATAGTTTGCCTGGAAATCTGTGCATCATTTCTGTAGCACAGAACCCGATTTTTCAAGAAATTTGTTTTCGATTTTGACACAGACCAATTGCAGAGTAATGAACATATCGGATTGCTTTTTGAACTGCATATCCTGGGTGTATCAGGACCATATTGCGTCTCACTTTCATATTCTTCATTACAGTTTGTATCTGTTGGCATTGAAAACGAAAAATCAGTTTTATTTGATGTATACGTGCGGCCTTAATATATTTGAGTCATTCCATGACAAATAGGCAACAAGTTTGATATGTCCATATCCAATTTTGTTGAAATTTTACATACTTGGAGGGTTTGCGAAAAAAAAATACAAATTAAAATTTTTCCTTCTACAGTGCGTATTTCGCGAGTGGTCTTCTTTAAAAATTCATATGTATTTTTTTTATTTAAGCTAGGACAGTGAAACATGGCTCATTTGAAAGATAGTATTTCATGAAGGAGATTTCTCGTCTAACAAACTGAAATTTATTGAAAATAATTTCAATAAATTTACAAAATGCATTTTAAGTGCAAAAAAAATATTGAAATTTTTCGACCCAGCGATCAGAGAGGTCTCATCGGTATGGTTATCTCTGATCGCATACCATAGAAGTGTTATATATCTAAATTGTCTAAGATAGATATTTTAAAAATAATTATAATTGATTAAATTTATTTAACCAACATACATAAGTATAAAGCTAATCATGCTTAAAATATGGTTAGCTTATCTCTCTGCAAAGCGAAAAATTGCCATCAGCAATTTCGTCACATTCCTTTGCACAAAACCAAAATATTTTCCCATAAGAACGACTTGGGAAAAATAGAAGTTTTAAGTTTCATCCCAAGTCGTTTCATTAGAAAAAAACAAAAGCCCCACGACAAATCGTACCTTCAGTAAGATTTGTCGTAAATACGATATGTATGTACATACATACAAACATACATATCGGGCGCATAAAATTTTACGTCGGTGAAGACTGAAATGATCAAGTCTGCACCGAAAAAAGCTCTTATCAGCGAATTGTCGCGAGCTGCATACATTGTGATCGCAACAATGTATGCACGATAGCACGACGATGGTTGGATATTTATGAAAATATCAAATTTCAATTCCAACCATCGTTCGTCGCGATAATTCTGGGCATGTTTAAACATGCCCAGCGGTAAATAATTTTCTCAGGATAGGAATGCTAATTAAGCACTTTCCTATCCTGAGCAACTAGACTTGCGATTAAAAAGATCCAAGTCGAGTACAGTTGATTTTTGAAAGCGCTCGGGATCGCCACGGCAATTTAAAAAGTCCAAACAAAAAAAGAAGAAAGGTTTTTTTTTTTCTAAAACCCACCTTTTGTGATCGGATCGGTTAGTGATACTTGGCAAGAAGAAAGATAAGTTAAGTGTTGAGTATTAAAAAAAAGAGAAGAAAATAAGTTAAGTGTTTAATGTAACAAAAAAAAGGGAAAAAGTAATTGAGTGAAATAAAAGTGAATAAAGAAAAAAAGTGGAAGACACTAGTCTTTTAATCAAATAATCCCGCTGCCATAGTGCAAGAAGAATACGCCGCTGCCTAAAGGTTGGATAAGTCGATTGGGCAGACTGGCAACAGCCGTGAGTATTCTTGGTTACGTATAGAGATAAACGCCCGAAAAATATATATAACAGAAGTTCAATGTTGGAGGTCACACCAATTGCCCATATAAATACTTTTTATAAAAAGTATCTGTGAATTATAGGGTGGCCAGATAACTCATTGCGCTTTGAAATTGAACTCCAACATTGAACTTATATGGTAGGCGATCAGAGATAACCATACCGATGAGACCTCTCTGATCGCTGGCTCGAAAAGCTCAATAATTTTTTTGCACTTAAAATGCATTTTGTAAATTTATTGAAATTATTTTCAATAAATTTCAGTCTGTTAGACAAGAAATGCCCTTCATGTAATTTCTACTTGGTTTATCCATATGCCGCCAGGGAAAAAAGGGAGATAAATCACCCAATTTCAAAGCGCAATGAGTTATCTTGCCACCATATAATTCACACATACTTTTTATAAGTATTTATATGGGCAATTGGTGTGACCTCCAACATTGAACTTCTATGGTAGGCGATCAGAGACAACCATACCGATGATCGCTGGGTCGATAGTATTTCAAGCTATCTAAGAAAAATAGAATCTTAAAAATATACGTGAAAAAGGACATTAATCCTTTATCCTTGAATATCCTGGAAGACATACTTTTCATTTTGTTAATTTTTTTTTTATATTTTATACCTTATATTATCCACTAAAACACAATAAAATTTCAACTTGGGATCTCAACGGGATCAAGGAGTAAATATCAAGAAAATTTCACAAAAATTCTTTTATAACTACCTACAAATTAAAAATTATTGTTTCTATACAGGGTGTCCCGTATGTGATCTTGCACCTGAAGGTTATAGATAGGCCATGCTTAACAAGCAAAAAATTGTATGGGAGGTGGGGAAAACCCTTACGGTTTTCGAGATAAAGGAATTTAAAAATATTTGGGAAATTTTTTTATATATCATCCTGTAACTTCTTAACATTGCATTGATGATTCAAAATTTTGTGGATTGTTAATCGTTTGACCTCTCCAATGATGTAAAAAATTTTACCCTTCCTCTTCTCCGTTTTGAAGTTATGGTTCAACAAATTAAAAATTTCGGATCTTTAACTCGGTGTTTTTAACTACTAATTATATTTATCAAAAAATACGTCATCAACACCATTGTTTCATATGGGATTTAAGAAGACCAAAAGCTTCCTTTTAAAATAATTTATTACACTGTGTACCTAAAACGTAACCCTTTCTGCGTGTTTTCCCTTTTTTTAAGCATATACAACGACGGGCTCAAAACTCATTCCCAAACGATAATTGCCTACTTTTTGCCATTTATTGAATTTTTTCGCTTGGTATGCTTTTAAGAAAAAGTGGAAAAAAGCGCAGAAAGGACTACGTTTTAGGTACAGAGTGTGATAGATCGTTTTAAAGGGAAACATTTGGGTTTCTTAAATCCTATATGAAAAATTGGTGTTGATGACGTGTTTTTTGATAAATATAGTAGTTTAAAAAACCGAGTTAAAAATCCGAAATTTTAAATTTGTTGAACCATAACTTCAAGACGGAGAAAAGGAGGGGTAAAATTTGTACACCATTGGAGAGGTCGAACGATCTACTAAATTTTGAATCATTATCATAGGCTGCAACGTTAAGAAGTTACAGGATGATATATAAAAACATACCCAAGTATTTTAAATCCCTTTATCTCAAGAACCTTAAGGATTTTCCCCACCTCCCATACCATCTTTTGCTTGTATAAGCAAGGTCTATCTATAACCTTCAGATGCAAGATCACATACGGGACACCCTGTATAGAAACAATATTTTTTTATTTGTAGGTAGTTATATATGTATTTTTGTGAAATTTTCTTGATTTTTTACTCCTCGCTCCCGTTGAGATCACAAGCTGAAATTCAAATATGTTTTAGTGGATAATATAAGGTATAAAATATAGGAAAATGAACAAAATGAAAAGTACGTCTTCCGGGATATTTAAGAATAAAGGATTTGTCTTAGATAGTTTGAAATACTATCTTTCAAATGCGCCATATTTCACAATCCTAGCATTAATAAAAAAATGTATGTGAATTTTTAAAGAAGACCACGACAGCATTTTTGCGAAAAATAATTTTGATTCATAACTTAG
Source organism: Dioctria rufipes (assembly GCA_963924295.1). Taxonomy (NCBI): domain Eukaryota; kingdom Metazoa; phylum Arthropoda; class Insecta; order Diptera; family Asilidae; genus Dioctria; species Dioctria rufipes. The sequence continues at coordinate 16,869,702 of OZ002745.1, forward strand.
TCAAATACGTAATTTTGTGCAGCTGGTCAGGTTCCTTTGTAAACTTATGATTTATGAATTTCTCCATCTACTTACTATAATTTATAAATGTCATTTTATATATGAAATTCTCCAAATAGCGTATTTAGAAATTGTTTCCCCATTCCATTATAAATATAGCAGAAAAGCTTTACATATAATTATGGAGCAGCACTTTTAGTATATTTCCAACAATATTAAAAAATAACAAAATGAAATGAAACATGGCCCAGATAAAATGCTTTCATATTATATCAGGACATTTCGGTATGTCGGCAGGATGAATGGTTGCGCGATTGTTAGCATACTAGAATCTCTTGAGAGCATTAATCATATTTACCTATATAGGGAAGATTTATATGTACAAATGAATGTCGATATGTGTATACCCACACATTATGAGCGAGGGTTTGTGTACGATGCGCTAAAATGTAAAATGAAATTCCCTGGCACGTTTTATTCCCAGTTTTCATAAATTTTTAATTTGCTTGAAGCAATTAAAAAAAAATGAAACAATGGAGCCTAAAACAATTGGAACAATTTATTATCCCAGGGGGAATATAATTGTTAATATCAAAGGAAAAAGGTGATGGGCAAAAGAGAATTCAAGACTATAGTATGAGAAATGATAATATTCCCGCCCCTCTGAGATGCGTTGACGTGACATCAATTATAACTCAAGAATTGAATAGCAAATAGAACTACTTATGTTTCACAGATATTTATCTAGGTCGATTAAAACTATCGTTGAATGTATTCAATTGGAAATAATGTTGATGCTGATTTTGAATTCGAAATATCTGAGCTGGTTAGGCTACAGTAGCTCCAAATTCGAATCTATAATTCTCGACTGCCTTTCGGCAAAACTTTCTTTACTTATCTAGAATGGAAAAGTAAAGGTAAAGTAAAAGAAAAGTAAAAAAATTACTGAAGCTGAGGATTGAACTCTTCTTTATTATGAGGCCCAAGTTCAAGAGATACCTCTTATGACGCTTATAAATAGCCTTGGTAGGGAGGAGAAAAAAGAAAGGGTATGAAATTTGCGATTATTTGATTGACTATAAGAGGATATGCTTCGCTTGAACACCTGCCGCTAATTCAACTGGAACAGAAAATGGAAGATGTCAAACTGTTCCACATTTTATTTAGCTCAAAAGTAAGAAGGAATATTCTGCTAGAGTTTTGTATTATTTTACAAAATTTCTCATAGCACATATTTATTCTGCAGAAATTTTCAACCCTTAATAATAAGACTAAAAATTGCTATTGAGATCATTTTCCTTACTTTTAGACAAGTTATATTATTGTTACGAAAGATATATAAATTTGGATTTAAAAGGTGCTGATATGAGCTCCGTTTGGGGTTAGTATATTACTCGATTTAGTTAAGAGAAATAGACATACAGAAGTAGCGATAAAGGAGTGAAAGAAGAGAAGCCATACTTGAAATTATCATGTCATGTCTCAGTTAAGAGATTCGATTAATAAATTGTTCATTCGTATTATGTTGCTTAATAAATTGTCTAATTCCAATTACACACTGTTACTTTTAACTTCTTATTATTTCTTCCATATAAACTTGAACACAATAATTTCATATGTATATAAAAAAAAAATTTCAAACACCTTCAACTTTTAAAAATAAATTAAAATAAAATTCTTTCCACAATTACTCGTATTATGAACATAATTTAATTTCTAATCAAAGTAGAAGTTTTTCTCTTCAAACGGGCATCCAATCAATCATATTTAACATATGAGAGCAAAAGATCCCCCAGAGTTTATAGACACCCCCACATTCCATGCAAATTTAATTTAATTATATTTACGTAGATACTCAGATTTTTTATAGAGCCTTTCAGTGAAAAAAAAAAAAAATCTAATGAAAAATGCTTACCGCAGAAAAAGTTCTATACGAAAGTAGGTACCTAAATACTAACTTTGTATAAAGTGTGTATAATAAAGAATAATCTTTCAAAACTTTAAGAACATTTTTCATTGCTCACAAAAATTAAAAAGAAATTCCTAAAAACTTTTTCAACTTTAGAAATACAACGGAACGGGTTTAAGAAGACTTCAGAGAGAGAGATAATTTAACTAAATTGGTATATAGCTGAAGTTACTTCAGTCTATTAAAGCACTTCCTTATTACGAAAAAAAAAAAAATCTTTTCACAAGAACAATGGATTACGAAGGATTTCCCCCGGGGTGGAATCTCCAGCGTCGTAATTTCTCGCTAAATTCTTAATCAACGCAGACAACAAAAATTTTTAAACTTTTCATACGGCAAATCCTTTTCGTTTTACAAATAAATCATATTGCCGTTCAGTTATTGTCACAAAACAAAGTAGGTACTGGCGGAAACGACAGGAAAATACATAAATTTATAAAAAAAAAAATGCCTTCAAATGCCCTGCAGACAGACCAAAGGATTTTTTTTTATTTCATCCTTTTAAGTACCATTCACAGCCTATGAAAAATGATATAGAAGAAATTAAAAGAAAATACGTTGAAGGAAGAGAGAGAGAGAGAGAGAGAGAGAGAGCAGAGACTGGTAGTAATAACGGGGTCTTACGCAAATACTTTCCAAAACTTCCAAAGTCTTGTTGAGCGTAAAATGAAAAAAAAAAGTTGTAAGAGCTTATAAAGACGTAAAAGAAGTTAAGAAGAGACGTAGGAGGAGTGCTATATGTCCTAAATATACTCCGTAAAGGAAGACAATTTTATAAGGTCTAAGATGGAGGAGGACAACTATATATTATAATGTATAGTAGGTAATCCGAATATAAGAAGTAAGTCATGCAAATCCGATTTGGAAGTATGTAGTTGATCAGACTAAAATCTTAAATAAGGAAAGATGCATATAAGTAAGGGGAAAGTTGAAGGAAATGGAAAAGGGCGACTAGATCTATTCATTCTTAACAATTACCAGCTAAAATTTCATTTATATCAACGAGCGCATGCTGTTAACTAACGTTCAAGTTTTAAAGATAAAACTTCGACTATATTCTAGTTTAAATTTTCATTAGACATTATGCCGTTAATGAGTAGTGGCGGGCGGGTATTAGAGTTGTACGCTATTCTCATAGTCAAGTCGAAGCGATTATTTAAAATTACTGAAGTAGAACACAATTTGAAGTTTTAAAGTTTGGTCCATACCGGGATTCATTCAGTTCCTTAGGCAGATGATGTCGTTTTTCGTTCCATTCAATCGATTCGTGTTACGCCTGATATCGTCGTCTGCAAAATTGAAATTGAAATTGAAAATTACCAACTTCTGTGGTATGTGCCCTACATACCTATGTATATAATGAGGAAAGAGAAAAGATAAAAGCTGATGCTACTACTTCCCATTATATACAGATATACTTACTATACTACCTGTTGTTATATAGGTATGTACAATCTGTATAGTAGAGTAGCATGAAATCGAACACTTAATTTCTCAGATGAGCTCACAAAGTTTCGGCTGCTCTCATTTAATTTAGTCAAATTAATTTGCCAAGTCGGTTCCCTCGTCTGATTTAATTAAGAACATGCCATTGGTCTCGTGTTTCTACAGCTACTGATTTATTGCCACAGCCGAGAGTAATATCCGGGCCTTTTGACTGACAGGACAGGATGATATAAGGTAGAAAAATTGCTTGATATTGGAGGAAACGTACATTATTGGTTCGATAGGATAAAAAAGAATTGATCTTTATGTTATCAACTAGAGGATACTATTTAATGAAAGAAACACATCTCTCGTTATAATGTAGTATTTTATGGTAATGAATACCTCGTCAATGGGATTGTATTTATGTATAATCTGACAGGATTGTAAGATTACTAAATTTAAATTTTCAATTTATACCTTACTAAATCTACGCCGACAATAGAATTGTCTAGAAAATCTACAATTAATATGATTTTAATATTGCTTTACATATGTATATGTACATATCGATAATAGGAAGATACCAATGAGGCCCACGAAGGGCAAATTGAAGGAATCACCGCTGGATAGCCTCAATTTGTGTGATTTGTGTGGATCGTATAGAAACGATACCAAAACACATAAATGGGTGCCAGGACACGCGGGAATTAATGAGAATGACAATTCAGACACAATGGCCAAAAATGACGCATCCATGTCCTTCATCGGACCGGAACCATTTGCCGGTATCTCCTATTATAACAGCATGAACTTTACCATATAAAACTGGATCCACAGCTAAATGGACCAGAGGCGGATAACAATTATAGTTCCAGACAAGCCAAAAGATTCATCAAATGACCTTCACCAAAGATCTGGATCTGGATCTTTATTAAGGCTATCTAGGAATGAACTCAAAATCATTACATGAGTCTTAACAGGGCATTCCAAACTTAGCAAATAGGGGATAGGGAAAGGCATTTCATTCACTGATATATATATGTTCAGTTTCGAAGAGGAGGAAACATCGGAGCGCGTCTTATATGCGAATGCGAGGCCATTGCACAATGTAGATTACAGGCTTTTCGCCCATACTTTCTAAAACCTGCCGACTTCGAGAGGATTTCATCCAAAATGCTCTTCTTAAAAAGTTTTGGATGAATTATAAAAGAATAAATGGGTGCAGTGCTAAGGCTACTCGTCAAGCAATAACTTAAATCTAAATCTAAAACTAAGGGATTTGAAACTGGAGTAGTATATTCCAGAGCAGAATGAATTTAAATAATGTGAAGTAAAAAAAGCTTCTTTATTCCCGGATCATCATATCCGGTAAAAACCCTAGAGTAACGTTAGATCTGGTAGCGATTTCCATATCTTTGGACTAGTTAAAAATAGTAAATTAAGTGTAAAGGTAAAAGGGCAGAAAACAGGAGCAGTTAAACCAGAAGAGAACTTTTCTGCCCTATATTGGAGGCATTACGGATAGAGTGGAAACAGTTTTGAAGTGATATGGCGTGAAATCTTTCCTTTTACCACCTAAAAGGGTGATAAATTAGCTACAATCCCTAAAGGGAGTAAACGCCATCCCTTGTAGCGGTGAGTCATTTTATATTGGACACTACCCGCCTGAAAGAACACATAAATGCTGTAAGTAAGAATCAGCGGGAAAGATCAGCAATTTGCGAATGGACCATCCAACAAAACATCATTGGATTCATTTTGAAAAGAAAGAAGTCCTGGCTCGCGAGCGCCTTATTATAGTCCTAGTCTTGTTCGTGAGATGATTGATCATGGGATCCCATCTTTAACACCGCTCCACAGTTGATCCAAAATAAACTCTCTTTAAGAAGTGACGTAGTGCGTTATGTTTGTTCGCAAAACTCTACACAACGGCAACAATGAATACAACAATCACAACAGCAACAGACGCACCAGTACAACCTGCGTAGCTTAAATCATATGTAACAATTTCAGACAGTTACCCTTGTGTGGGTTTTTCCTAAATAAGGATTCCAGAGAAAATCGTCTTATTCTAGAGTTAAAAGTTTTACCCTTTTTCTTTACGATTTCAGATTTGTTAGAGAGTTTTTCAAGTTAAGCCAGAGCCAACAAGTACTCTTTGCAAAGGAAATGGTAACTCGCCATTATATATCCGCCAGAGTCGAACCTACGATTTGGGGGTGATAGTCCGAGCTTTTTCCCACTGCATCAATTTTCTTCGTTGTTGGTTTATTGTAACATGTCACTAAAACCACCTTCGGTTAACATGATAAATTGAACACCATTCTAAAAATTCAATAACCTTTAATTCCAGGAGATTATAAGATCACGAAACGAAATTGCCTCTAAACAAAAAGGATACCTTTTATCCATCAGAAAGTATATACATTTTTTTTTTATTTTACATGATTGCTTTGTTCCCGAAAATTTCGACCGCTTTCTATGATTTATATTCTTTTTGTTGATTTTCCGAAGTATTTCTTGATACATCTGATTTTCAACCAACAAGGATTTTGTTCGTCGCGATGTAGAGATTTTCTTCCAAATTTGGGTACTTATCTTTGCTGGATGCGATCTGCGCTGCAACAACAACCCGGTCACCACGATCAATATAACTTGAAGCGAAAAGAGTAGTTTGTTTGTTTGTGGAGCCCGGGGCATAATGACGAACGGGAAATAGTGACAAATGAATATTATCTGTAATCAGCTTAACTAGAAACTCGCGCTATGATACCCAGAATGCAGGGTTAAGTATTGCTAATATATGGTCAACATTTTTTTCACATTAGTCTATGTTTGTTGTACAAAAAGAGCAGAAGAATTTTGCAATTAGAATACGCAAAAGTTTTAGCTTTCCTAAAGATTGTATTTGAGGGAATATTTTAGATGTTTTGAGTTGAATGGTGAATAAGTTTAGATATTTATGGTGTGCAGTCTGACGAGATAATAATATATTTCATAGAGGTTTACGATAAATATTGCATAACATGTCGGGGCAAAATGACTAACTTATACGAGGCATAATCATTTTTCAATTTTCACATTCTGGTAGGCTCTACGATGATCGGATTCAAAAGACATAATTTTAAATTAAAAGAAAATTCTTTGTAAAGGAAAATGATTCCAACAATTAGTGTGTTTAGCAATTAGCAAACTGTGAATTTTTCGGACGTTGGTTGCTCACAAACGAAAAAATCGGCATTTTGTAAAAACAATATTTTTTGAGTTCTATGAATACAAATCAAATTTTGGAATGTCAACCTATTTATCCTAAAACTTCCGAAATCCAGGAATTGTTTTAAACGTAAAATATCAGATGTTTTCAGTTTGCATTTTTCGAATTTGAAATTCGAGCTGTTCCTCATTTTAGAATGTATAATTTTATTGTAAAAATTATATTCCTGCAAGGCTCATTATGGTCATTAATTAATAATAATATGTTTTGATAAAAAAAGATGTTATTTCATGTATTTAATATAATTCGTTATTATGTCCCGAGCCCTTTGTAATTATGCCCCGCTAGACAGTATTTATCTATGTATATCACATTTTGTCCCTGATTGACCCTACTTGGTATTGGTATATTTAAAGTCTCAAGAATACGATTCAGGGATTCAAGAAAAATCTAGAGATAAATCGTTCGTCATTATGCCCCTGGCTTCCTTACTTGAGTTAGCACTTAATAAATAATTTATATAGTACGCGGCTAATCCGGAAAACCTATATAAAATGTCAGCAAGCAACCGCGAAAGCATGCGATTGAATTTGTTTATTAATCAAATTTTCGGTGGTCTCAAGATAGACTCTGTATATATATAACAAGCTGACACATCCTCCACTCACTCATCTCCTAAGCATTTTTAGCTTATTTAGGCATATAAAAAAATTATTTTACAAAGCTTAAGTTTTATAGAAAAATTGTAATATAAAAATCGGCCAAGTGAGAGTCGGAGTCGCACACGAAGGGTTCCGTATCATCGTACAAGATTTAACACTATGTACTTTTTAGATCGAGCAAGAACAAATGTTTATTGTATGGGGAGCCCTTCAATTTTTAACTTTATTTTATTTTCATTATTTCTTGGGTATAGAAATACACTTTCTGGGTAACTTTCCACTCTCTCCCTATTACCATTATTATAAGGTACAGCCCGCTGGCAGACAGACGGACGGATAGTGAAGGCTTAGTAATAGGGTCCCGTTGGCACCCTTTGCGTACGGAACCCTGATAACGAAAACAAGGTACGTACTAAATAATTGAAATGAGATAGGATTCAATCTATATTCGATTCAACTGTAACGTAAAAATGTTCCAGCTTTTTTGTTCGTAATGTAAATGTGTATTATTAATAACTTATTATGTATTTTGTAGAAATAAATCTGGTTATTTCACTCCCTAAATGAGTTTTTCCAAATACGTCATTTATAGTTAAATAGCTTTTCCGCATCCATAAATAATCGATTCATGCTGTTTCCTCAAAATCCTTAGGCCCGTCTTTTTTGATAAAACTTACAAATATATAAGAATGTTTTTATAAATATTATTTGAGATCTAGTCTTCAATTAGGCTTTTTGTTCTAAATAAATAAATAGATTTGAACATCCTCAGCATAAATGGATTAATAATAATAAAAAAAAAAAACTTGAGGATCTCCACAAATAATGTTCATCCAAAAATGTAATTTCCAGTAATTTTGCAAAAACAAATTCATAAAAATAAAATCAAGTAATGGCGACTGGTATTTTTTCTATGAAGATCATCATTCTCTCATTGTTAATGTTAATTTACTCCATAAATCACATCTCTCACCTTTTGGATCATACATAATATTTATATCCTTATAAAAATATGCTCAAAAACGTGAGAAAGAAGATTGAAAATCACAAAAAGTAATAGAGCCAATTTTAGGTACAGCAGAAAAATGTCGAAAATGAAACAGAATTAAAATTTTCATAATGCCATAATGCAAAGATAGATTTCCATTTTAAAATAGTCTTCTTTATATATTACAGATGATTTTCCTCTTAATAATAAAACCAGGTCTGTATATATGTACATAATTTTGTACGAAATCCGAAATGAAATCATAAAAGAAATGAAGTGAACTGCTGAAATCTAAACCGAACAAGATTCTCATAAATACAGATTTTGTTTACATTTTCAAAGCGCATGAAGGCAACATGAAATCTAAACAGTTTTCCTATTTATTTAGAAGAAACGAAATTTGTTTAATTAAACTCAAGGGGAAACATTTCCGTAATTAATGTATATAATTTGAATTTTGTTGATACTAATTATATAGAAAAGTTTAGTTAGCCTGTTTCGATTAGGTACAAATATACTTTATTTCTGCTGTGTGTTTGGAGAATATTTGATGTATATATAGGTAAAATTAAGATAAAAATGAGTAATGACTATTGAAAGACTGCGTAGTACATATATATTGATGATTATTAAAATATGTAGTCCGGTATTTTATTACTTATCCTTTACTACAAATTATAACACCGGTATTTTTCTATTATATCAACTGCATTGATATACTACTTCAGAATTTCTTCTGCATATGTTCCCAAATAACGATTATAATAATAAAAATCTTCAGAGGTATATATGTTTTAATTAGTTTGGCTATCCTAACTCCCACTCCAACAACTCATCTATTTCGATCGAATTGCTTCAAATTTCAATTTTCAATTAATTTTAAATCTAGCTGCGATTATTGGATAACCATCCATAAAGAGATCAACAACTTATCGGAACAATTATTCTTTCTTGTAACAAATGATATCAATTATTATTATCATATTAAATAACCTTGGCTCCTGCCTTCATTTGGATATTTAATTTCATAATGCCACTTTAGAACAAAATTAACAAATTAGCTTGAGGATTTATCATCATCATTGCTATATAGAGAGTGCAAAAAAAAAAAAAAGACTCTCCCCTCTACGATAACAAAAAAACTGAAAATACAAAAGCACATCAATTGTATAGACACAGAGAAAAAATTAAAATTTAATTTTTAAGTAGAGAAAACATAAGTTGAAAGCTCAAAGTAAAGTTTGGTAATAAACAAACAGAGGAAGTTTGTTCAACTTAGTATGTTTGTAAATCCATCGATACAGAATACTTATATAGCAAAAGAACAACAGCAACAACAACAACAAACATCAACTCAAGGCAAGACAACATCGATATAAGGAAAATCGGAAAATATTAATTTCCTTGTACACACACAGACACACACACACACTAACAAGAACGCGTCAAAGTTATATTAAGTATATGAAAATTATCACAAAAATTTCTGTGAGAAAAAGCTTTGCTAAACTGCGAAAGGCTGTAAAATGAGTCTTACATACGCGAGCTTTCAAGCAGATGTGTAACACTTTTGGACCAGATGACATTATGAGATGAGGTGGTAGGTAGAATTTTTTCTATTGTGGAAATTTTTTTGCAAATTTACTACGATGATTTCTAATTGTTAAGGTAGCAGCTGACTTTTGAATTTCGGTAGTTTATTCTTCATATTTGTGGCATAAGTGTGTTTTATAAGAAAATCGTTTCGATTGCAATACAATTTTAGAAACGAAATTTTATAAAAGTCGAGCCATTTTACCGCTTGGTGTTTTGCCAATAATCGTTGAGAACTCATCTATAAATTTGAAATGAAAGAGAAATGTTTTTTGTTGTTGTTAAATCTTTTTCAACAGAATCGTTTGGTATAATTTATAGTTTCCCATATACTTCAGTGGGGGTGTGTTTTAATAAAGAAAATTTTGTTAAATGGAATATTAAGTAAGTACTTAATTAAATACAATGATGACATCATTAAATGCTATCAAATGAATAATGATGCATCACTAAATCAATGTTGGATTATTTGTGTTATGCGTCACCGGAGTATGGAGCATGTATCACTCATAGTTCAGTCGGATTAGGTCTGGAGGACGAAACCAGTTTTTTTTTGTGACTGTTTTTATGGTGTCTAGAAACATAATCTAATTTGGCGAAATGCGTGTCCAGTCTTCCATTTTTTTTTAATACCATTATAATTTTCTTTTTTTTTTAAATAGTGTAATTAACCATTGGGTTGGGTGATGTGGGATTTCGGTGCGAGATCTAACATATTCGAAAATATTTACTGTTATGTAAAAATGATTCTTCAAAGGTGAAAAAGGTAATTTTCGAAGATCGAAAATCGTAGAAAGAGGGTTGGAGAGGGGAAGTAGAAAAAAAAAAACTTTCGATGATCTTGGTTAGGCACATTATTTGGGCATAAACGTTTCTCAGCGTGAAGTATGGAGGCCTATACATACGAGGTTAACCGGATTTAGAAAATACAGTATAGTTCCTTTTTATCCCTACCGAATTTTCCCATGAATTTTTAAAACATTTTCCATGAAACTTCTGGCAAACGGAGTTTCGGTAAGATACGATTGATTTTAAAATGTTTTCTAGAAAATACTTATGTTTTTAACTGTTTTTTTTTTATCATGTACAGGATTGCGGATGGGAAATTTTAACAGGAGAACTTTTATAAGCTTATTGCTATAATTTGTTATTTAAACTCAGCACTTCTTTCTTTGTTGGTGGTGTTTTGTGGGGCTAAAAAGTAATGATTTTTTTTGTATTACTGGTTAAGCTTTACGAAAAAAATTCTTTTAATTTAGAGTAGTTAAAGCACTGAGATTGCAGCCCCAGATGAGGAATTGTTCATGCAGAATACGTTGAACAATTGAATTGCATTACTAACTTTGCGATACGATTAACTTTTTACTTCCGTTATTTCATAATCCCATATTAGAATCGATTGCTGAACTTTATAAAATATTAATTTTTACAAGTTAAAAAAAAAAAATTATTTTTATCAATGTCGATGACTGCTGATAAGAAATATTGAAAATTTAACCATTCAAGCTATATATATATAAACTATAATCAATAATTTTGAAAACCACATTAAAAAATTAGTTTGGATGTTAAGTTAGACTGAATGACACAAGAAAGACGCACGTGTAAGGGCCTCCGATCAAAGTCGGCATCGTGGTCGAATGATGTCGAGTGACTCCAATTGGAGTCAGGGGCAACGAATTTGTCAAAGGTGGTTGCGCCACCATCTGAGCGAACGTCTTACCTGATTGATTATGTTTTCTAGACACTAATTTAATAAATATATTTATTTTAAGATGTTTAAGGTCGTTTTTTCGTCTATAATCCGACTGAATTATCAATATACATAATGATATTCACATGAAGTCTTACTGGAACATACAAAAATTCACCGTCATTTTTTTTAAAGAATTTTTCCATAAAAAAGGCTTCCATAGTAATACTTAAACGAGGTTCTGTACAATTAACTGTATTAGAAAAAAAAAACACATTTTTTTTTGTTATCTTCAGGTACCCTACTTACTTATTTTAGAAATATCCGCATAAGAGCATACCATCCATCATCATGGAAGAGAATTAATGGCGACAAAAGTCGGAAATGTTTTTGTGACAACTTCCCTTTTGTGAAAATTCATTTATTCAGCATTAAGAAAGCTAAGAAAGCTTAGCAAATCGCATTAATTTTATGTTCCGTTCTAAGTTTTAGTAGGGTGCTGTGGTAAAGTGTGTATATACCTAAGATTTTTGGATAGTCTGTATCTCTTTAATATTGTAGGACTAGAATTCAGGAAAATTTACTCTATATAAGATGAAAGAGGGGGTTGTACTTGTAAATTACATACAAATGTTTAGTGTCCTCTTGCCTCCTGTTTCTGATGAAAATCAAACTTTTTTTCCCTTCAGAAGTATGTATCCATGCATATATAGTGTAAGCGATGATTTTGGATGATATACATACATACATACGTACATACAGACACCCACGTTCGTTTGTCAGTTTGATATAGCTTACTAAGTGTCTGATGAAGTTTTTGTTTGGGGAACTTTGTGAGATTCTTCTGATGCCAGAGGATTTATTTTGTTTTTCGATGTTGATTGATTTACTAATGATCTAATTCTGTTTGTTCTGTACGTTTGAATGGTATTAAACAGTGACTTGCAAAAGTTATCTATATATATTGGGATCATCGATTTAAATGAACTTATAAAGTTGCAGAAAGTAATTAAATCTACGTAATATAAGAACATGCATTGCAGAATTGAGTTTTTTTTTTTTATATAACTGTAGAAATATGAATTGTTGTATGAAACTTCCTTAATATTAAATAAGTTTTAAAGTTTTCTCAACTGGAGCGAATCCGAGTGATAAGTCTAAAAATAACTATAGTCAGAACTCGTGTAAAACTTATTATTCTCGTTTCGATGAAGATTTTTTTTTTTCCTCTCTACGATAACCTGGGTGTTTTGGCTACCATATAAATGAGAAATGGTGATAAAAAAAATTGTGTAAGATTGCATAAATAATAGAATTGTTGTAAACTTACAATTTTACAAATTTCTTTTGCATTTAATTGTAAGGGTGTAGGTACATCAGAAAAAAGTACATTTTTGCTTGATTAACAATGTAAAAGATTTTCATGTTACTACATTTATTGTAGAAATCTCTATCTGTTGAGGAGCTTTAGACAGATAATTTTCGATATAATTTCTGCAGCCATTTATGGCTATATAAGTTTACGACTACGTATTAACTACCAACCAGACAATAAGCCTTACTAAGAAATATAGCAGCCGTTGCTAAATGCCTTTGTAATAATATTTCATAAGAATATTTTCAATACACATAGAGATTTATCAACTTTTCGAATATTCTACTGTTGTAGGTCGATTTAACGTGTCAAAACTGCTGTCTGTCTTTTTGGACAAAAAGCAAAATTACTAAATACATTCTAACAAACAGTTTTCGACATAATGAGGAAATGGAATCATAGAAAAAAGTTGTAACTTTTTTATTATCTAGAAAAAATCCATGATACATGTATAAAAACAGAGACACACTACTATCTTTAATATGTGTTTAAAAGAAAGTCAAAATTATTATTGTAACTTTATAGTTACACGCTTGTTGTTAGTAACTATTTATACCAGCAAGAGTATCAAACAAGTTACATAATTGATGTGCCTATAAACAGAAATGCACACTAGATTCCTGTTTGCCATGTTCGCACGCACAGCCATAATATGCTGTATTGTTTAAGTATCTTTCTGTTGCCGAGAAGCTTACTGCAAATTCGTGAAATTCAATATTCCCTTTGTTCATGAAATTTTTATCGAACATGACTTTATAAGAAAATTAAATTCTAGCGTTTCGAACGTTAGAAGTTATTTTTTATTGATCGAAAATAACACAGCGATACCAAATGGAAATTAATTTTCCTCAAACTCGTATCAATTATTTATCCTTTAATAATGAAGGAATTTTATTAGAAAACTATTTCCCACTCAGACGTAACATTCTTAATTATAAGAATCGATTCTGGTTAGTTTGCTTCTTCACACATTATTTGAGGAGAAATGATTTCACTATTTGTGATGACAACTCCTATAGACATTCCGTTGTTGTTCTTCTTTTCACATAATTTACGTAAAAGTATGTTTAAGTGAACTCAATGGTATGCCATTAATTAAGAAAGTTGAGCCATTATATACTTTCCCCATTCACCAGCATAATTCTGTGAGAAAATTGACGCTATATTTCATGGAGTAATTTCTTGACGATATTCGCAATGAAATATGCAGCGTAAATTTAGGTTAATTTACCCCCACAAAATGCTGACGATAAATTTCGACTTGAACGAGAATCGCATGCTTGAAAACAATAATGTAAACAAAAGAAAACTTCTAGTAAAAAACTCTTCAAGAACTTTATGAAAACGTAAAGAAATAAAATAAAATTAAAAGAAAAATTAACAACAAACTTCATCGAAAGGAGATAATTTTGCAAGCCACTGTCTTGATGAATGAGAGCTTATACAAAAAATATATAAGCATTAGGGAATCGAAAGGTGAATTTTCATAATGAGGACTCCATGAAGCTATAACGTCACAATTTATAGTAGAAGCTGAAGTAATGACCTCGTTAAATGTGCATTATTTGTGCAAGCCTATAGTAGTAGGTATGCCAGTCATCTAAGCGAAAGCGGAGTTGGCTAGTCTACGGGGCCAACGCTACTCTTTTGTTTTTACCACCCGTTTCCTTAAGGTGAGTTATGTGTGCATTATAAATATAAAGACTTGAATGAGCATTCTCAATCGCTACTAGTAGATATAATATATAGACTACGTGTACACACCCCATCTGTTTGTGATAGGTGTATAGAGTGTTCCAAGTTTACACTACCCTTTGGCTATTTGGTAACTATAGTTTTGAAAAAGCTCACATTTAGGCGACTGCATTTCGTCATATCATTTATATATTATAGTTATAGCTTCTGTATAAGGTTTTCATACTGTTTGGTTTACAGCCCATAGTGGTTACATATGTGAACTGTGGAACTGTGCAGGCTACAAACTTTACACGTGTGTGTTTGAGTGTGTTTTTAATAGTCTGTCAGTGTGTTTTGGGCTATTGTTGTCTGGAATTAAATAAAAACGGAAGAAAGCTGCTTTAAACGAGTTTCTCTTGGTTTTTCTGGTGGTGAACTTGTAACAACACAAATAAAATGGATTTTAGCTGCGATTAAAAAGCGGGGAAGTATACACAGTTATAGTGGAACGGTTTTCTTGGGGGTGAATTGTTGAACGAATGTAATGGGGGATGGAACGACCCATTGTGAGATTTTTTTTTTTTTTTTTAAATTTTACATTTAAGTGTTTTTATGTCTGAATGTATGTACAACATTAGTACACATTTTGATGACAATATGTATGTATATATAAAGTAAAAATAGAAAAATAGTAAAGTATGCTTAATATTTACCTGATTTCGGACTGACTAAGTCTTTTGCACCAGTTTTATTTGCATTCATTCGCCTCGGTCCAAGACCACCTGAACCTGGAGCACCCGCATGTGGACCGGAACCTGGCGTTCCACAAGTGCCACCAGCTTGACCTGAAAAAAAGACAATATAAATTTAAAAAAAAAAAATGTTTTTAATCATAAAAATCAATAACTTTTCTATAGGTACGCTTATTAGTTATAAAACTATTGAAATACAATAAAGTTAGATCGCTGTAAGCATAGAGTTTATAGAAAATTAATTTTGAAGAACAATTTAAAAACAGACATATAACTGACTTCTTTGTATATGTACTGTAGCTAGCACAGCGAATTACGGTATAAACGACCTCGTCACTTGTCTTAACAAAAATAATTAAAAACAAGTAAAAAAGCTAGAATTGGTTTAAGACCATTTCTTATGATACCCTAGAATCTAGGGCCTAGATGAATGTATGAAATTTCGTATGGTCACCCATTTGTGCAAGTTTGATTTTTGAAGTGGTTTTTCGCATATATTTTTATAGCGACGTAAAAATCCGAAATTTCTATATGGCAACATCAAGAAGGGGTTGCCCGATTTAGTCCATTTTTCAAATTATATTTACTATTTTTATGAAACACTGTGCACACAATTTCAGCTCTCTACGTTGACGCTCTCTCAGGTAGTGTGGAAATATGTAGTGAAAAACGAAATTTTTGTATGGCAACCCTACGAAGAAGCTACCTGATTTGTCCCATTTTCGAACTTAATTTTCGTTTTTTTAAAAAGCCCATATGCAAAATTTCAGCTCTCTACGCGCTCTAATCCATTTTGCTCTGCTATCATTATTTCTAGGTGTTACAAATGGTATGACGAACTTAGTATACCCTGTGATTTCATCTAGGGTATAAAAAGAAAGAACAAAGAGAAATTCTCTACACAGTATACAAGGAAGAAGATTTTTCTTCAATGAACTACATGCTTAGCCCTTCTAGATACGGCAATCAGCAAAAAAATAGCTTAATTGGACGAAGTGAGTAAACAATTATTAAATAACAATGTACTACTTGTTGATGGTGACTGGTATTAGAATGCAGTATGAAAGAGCTCAGATGTAAGAAGCAAGAAAATTTATTGAATTTGACTAGGAAATCTGGTCATCAACTTCAATTTGTTGCCGAATTCGAATGGATGGTTTAAGTAATCGATAGCTTAGAAATCTAACCCGAGATAACCTTAACCCTAAATAGATATTAATATTATTTATTTAAAGTAAGCTACACGTACTTCAATGTATGTGTATAACCTAGAAAACTGTGACGCACTCTTGTGTTTTTTTATTCCACACACTAATTATTCCGGGGTGCCTCAAGTTTTACTAATTAAATAAAAATGCAAAACGCCATTTATTGACAAAAACGAATTATAGCAAGAAATATGAAAAAAGAAGATTCCACTTATCTTAAGAGAAAGTAAATATTGATGAGTATTAAGCTAAAAAGAAGAGGTGTTATGTTGGAGGGAGGGGTCAGCTGACGGCATCAGTATGTAGTAGGTATACATAGTTGATTAGACTTTCAATTATATACTTAAATAAATTTTAGTTAAAAAGCATCCGCTGTAATTTGAGTATATTTTCTCTTTTATTCTTCATTTGATGAAACTTATTTATTCTCACTCCATCTCTTATGAACGTTTAAAGTTAAAATGGGATTTTAGTGAAAACAAAAGATCCAATGTTTAGTCGGTTCAAAGGACCATGAATATGGTAAGAATGTATAAAAGGGAGGATGATGGTGTATTTTAAAATTAAAATCCTTCCTTTTTGCCAAATTAATGAAGCCTTTGTGCTTCTTTTTTTACTGCTACAGACGCGTTCACATTTTCATGGCAGAATCCCTGTGATGAGGGTCTTGAAGGAGAACATTTTCAGTATAATTAAGTGTGCGGTTGGATCATAATCGTATGTATGTACATAGAAAATATATACATATATTATTTTGTTCCTACATGAGTTATAATTTTTTAAATCTTTATATTCTGATGCATAAACTGTTCTACTTTAGGCTTGTAAATAGGTATATAAGACTATAGGCTGATTTTTATGTCAGCATTAAGTCGCACGATTAAGTTTTACGTGTAAAGTTTTTTTATTTTTTATTTTAATATAAATAGAATATTCGGGCCACTAAATTTGTCACATTGGATTAGGTCTAATTTGTGTCGCTGGAAAAATTCTTTTTAAAGAATTACATTCACTGTCTTGATGCTTTTTATTTAATGGATGCTTATGGAAATTTATTTAGTCGATTATTCAAAATCTTTTTAAAATTCTATCAAGATCTTCAGTTTTTCACAGTTCACATCCGAATTATGCAGTTTTTGTTTACAATACAACCTATGTAGTGTACTTATATTGCAAGCATGCTTATCAATTCCAATCTTCACTAAATTAACAAAATTTGGTCGTTTCTGTAAAAGACCTTCAAAGAATTACATAGTATCAGATTCGAAATTCAAAAGTGTGGCGCGCATCTCGGAAATGATCGAGTCCAAAACAAGCCATTTTTGATCGTTTCCGTGGAATAGCTATATAATGAACAAATGAAAAAAAAATCTTTCCAAAATAAATGTAAAGACTACTTACAAATACGCGTTTTTGTAAATACATTTATTTACTATCGGACAGATAACAGAGTTAAGTGTTGAAGATAATATTTATTGATTTTGATTGCGCAATAATAAATCTGATTGAAAAATGAAACTTGATGATGACAAGTTTCCAAGATATCGACAAGTTTTTCTTAACAAATTCCTTGAAAATTCCATAGAAAACTCTGCGCCTTTGGCATCTAATTTCTATTTGAAACTAGACGATTCTGATAATGAATATTTTTCGATATCTCGGAAACATTTAGGTTTTCCAAAAAGTATCTATACCTTGATGTAGAATTGATTTGTCTCGTTCACTTGTAATGGAAAAAAAAACAAAAGGAGCCTAATATTCCTCAATATATAGTATAATGTATCTACACTTTTAAATATAAGGGTTAGAGACGAACATAGTCTTATGTAGTCAGATATACAAGGCAAAGTTAGGAAAATCTTGAATTTCAGTCCCAGGACATTGGGACAATAGGATTGTGGACCGCTTTGCAAAGGAAGGAGCAAAATCTATAAGTTTATCGGCCTGAGCCTGTTTTTTCCCCATCAAAATAGTCACCTTTCTGCAAAAGTTAGGCTTTAAGAGGACATATTGGCACAATGAGAAAAGGCTGAGATAAGCGAAGAAATTCAGTGCTACTAAAAGTTCAAGAAGAAAACGTTAAAATCCGATGAACAAGAGGGCTTTGAAAAAATTTGTATTCCTGGTTCGAAAATCATTTAGAAAAAAAAAAAAACAAAAAAAAACACATCGGTACCAATCTGAAAATTTTATGTGAAGCAAGCGGTGAATGATATGAAAAATTTAAAAAGAGTTTCTCTTTCTTGTGACGAAACATTATACCTATATCCAACCCGAATTTTTACATGCCATTTCGGAATAATTTTCTCAATAAGTTGTTTGTCAAAATTATAATGCAAACAGATCGGCACTTTTTTGGAAAATGTTGTCCGCCAGGACTTTTGTCCACATGCTCCTTGAAGGAATGATGTATAAAGAAAAAGTTGGCCATATAAATGTTAATAATTACATTGCTAATAAAATTACGTTTTCGTGAAGTATGCTAGAACGAGGATCACGTAAAAATGTGTGTTGTTTTAGCTAACTGCACAGTGTGATATTTATTTACATTGCTTCCTTGTATCTTGTGCTATGTGGCCATGCACAGAACTGATAATCCTCCAATCCTAATGGAAGAATTTCTAGATCATCCTAAAGTATATGTTGACAATGTTCCAGAGACTGTAAGCGAAATAGTAAGACGGAGATGAGTTGTTCGATTAATATGTGGAGAAATAGCAGAAGTTAATAGTTTAGATAAGTAATGAAATAGAATTTAATTTTAGTTATACTATTTTTAATAATATTTCCGCTTTGGGCCTTCTTACATAGGTATTTTTAAAATTATACAATTATACAAACGTTTAAAATATATGTACAACTACAACTGTCAGTGAATTAAGTCTTCGAAGATTTTATCATTGTAATTTAAAGTGGAAAACATTTCACTACATTTCATTTACCTAGACCTACCTACATATATACTTTTATAGAAATAAGTATAATTATTGAAATTTTAGAATCAATTTTAATATTCCAAAAATCATGGATACTACTAGCTATTTGCAAAATTCAATTAACAATTTGCTGCATGATGAGTAGCAGGTAAAGACTGTTTTTTCAAATCAAATATTTTCTCATTTTAATACTTAGCCATCTACTGACAGAAATGGAAAAATTCAAAGAATGTATGAGTTCTGTATGAGTTCTTGGCTATGTTTGGCTGTGTGTAAACACAATTTAAATCCATAAAGCCGACCATGCATTATAGCAGGAAATAATATTTTTTGCTCTATTTGTTTTAAACGTAGTGATATGAACTGAACCAATCAAAATTAAGACCCCATCTTGAATTTGTTATAAGTAGGGTTGTAGTGCCAAGGTGGAATTGCGTTTGCACTGTCCAAACGCATTGATCATTATTGAATGTATGATCAGCTCTCACTCTAATCGAAATTATGGCCGACAACGAATCATCTTCGATCCGAGCAATGCCATGCGGTTGCGGCTCGTACAATAAGAGTGTTGGTATTTCTACTACCCCATCAGCCGACCCATGAACTTTCGTCAAATTTGCCTTGTTGACTAATTTCATCAATCAATTCTACAAGCTACATTACCTACTTCCCCTACTTCCCCTACTTCTCTCATCATTCACTGCTCTATGAAATACACGAAACACACTAAATAGAATTACAAAAATACACAAACCCAAATTCATTTCTTCCTTCATACGATAAATTAAGGCACACACGTTTCTCCATAACGATGTACCCACCTTATTTTACTTTCGAAATTTCTCAGAGCTTTATACAACACTTTCGTTAATGTGTTATGCCAGCTCCTTAGTGCACTCAATTAAAAAAAATTATTTACATACAGTTTGTGAGAGGGAGATATACAATGGCTTTTTGTTTTATATATTATTAAGCCAAGCTCAGGGGATACCTTATGATGCAAAGCACAGCATGGCAGGAAGGAGATAGGGAAAGGATAAATGGACATAAAGCAAGTGGCGCAGGTGCCGATGATCTCACTCTTGAAATTTCGTAGATTGTAAGCCCGAGGAAAAACAGAAGATGGTAGAGGTAGACTGTTCCACATTCGCACAGTTCGGGATAAGAAAGCATCACGGAATTTTACTGCTCAACCGAAAGTATTTTGAGGGGTGAGAAGATGTGCGCGGCTTGCAGCGCGAGTATTCCGTGCAGGAATTAATCTACAAGAGATCAGACTAGATATTTCATCGGTACAGCCATGCGAGTTACGTTACAAGATATACTTTCCCACAATAAAAGTGATGAATACACAAATCCGTTGTATTCATCACAACATTTTAACCTAGAAGATCTAAAGCAAAAATATATAAAGCCATAAAGTCGCAAGTAACGTAACACCTTCTTCCGTCGCAAATCTGTGGGAACAATAAGTTTACCCATTCGGATAAACTTCATAAGTTCTCACAATGTTTATCAAAAAAAGCTAAATTTGCTTAACTAGCAAATAAACGTTCTCACACTTTTTCGTAAAGAAAAAGCTGTGAAGAACAATTAGAATGAAATAAGTTGAGTTCTGTCGGAAGTTTTATGTCGTTAACATCGTAGTTAAGAATTACTAAAAAAGCTCTCACTCCAGTGAGACACTGTGCCAATTTTTGTTTGTGAAGTTGAAAGTGAATAAATAAATAAAATATATATGTATATCTCAATTAATAAATTGGTTGTTGTTTTATTTTTTTTATTTTTTATCCGAAGATAAATGTAATTTTCTAACTTGCGTGTAGTGATACAAGGAGCGAAAGACAACCAACATTGCGACGGTGCTCGAGTGAGTATATTTGACAAGTTATCGCCAAATCGCGAATGAGAAGATGTGATCTGTCCAGCTGAATTTACTGGAGATATTAATGCCAAGAATGCTTAGTGACGGTGAATCTGATATTAAGGCTCCATCAAATGATATGGGTGATTTTGCTTTAAAGATATGAAACAATTTTGCGGCTTAGATGCATTGAATTTGATGCGATTCGCTCTGCCCCAATTGAGGATAATATCAAGATCATTATTCAATGATCTAGTCATGCAATCTTGTTTGACACATGCCGCATTCCGTCTGGAGTCCGAAAGAGTATGAAAGGAGTAAGCGAAATCAAGGGTACTGTCATCGGGAAAGCTATGGATGGGATTGAACGTAAGGGAAAGCAGATCATTAATGAACATTAGGAAGAGAGACGGGGAGATAACAGCATTCTGGGGCACACCGGCATTTATAGGTTGAGGTTCAGATGTAACGTCATCTGATACAACACGTATTTGGCGATTAGATAGAAAACTTTCAATCCATAATAGAAGAGGAGGGACGAGCCCAAGTGCTTTAAGTTTGGCTAAATTGGCAGGATGTCAGACTATATCAAAGGCCTTTGAAATATCCAAAGCAACGATTTTGGATTCACCAAAATTGTGGAGACTACGATTCCAACATTCCGTAAGAAAAGTCAGCACGTCTCCAAATGAGCGTCCAGTCCGATCATTGATGAGATGATAAGTTTCTATATACTTCATTAATTTGAAGTTAATGATAGATTCAAAAACCTTTGAGAGAATCGAAGTGATTGTAATTGGTCAATAATTTGAGGGATCGCTACCCTCTCCTTTTTTGGGAATAGTCTGAACGTGAGCTAGTTTCCAAGCAGCTGGAAAGATTCCTGTCGAATAAGACAGAGGTTTAGCCAAGGATGATGCGCAGCCTTTAATTAACAGGGGCGAGAAAACATCAGGTCCCGCAGCTTTCGATACGTCGATCCTAAGGATCTTGAACACATCTCTCGTACGGATGTGTACACATCCACACGGGGAATGCAAAGCAGGTGTCTATGAAGTGGGTGGAAGCCGAGAATTTGCAACGAATCTAGCAATCAGAATATTAGCCTTATCCAGGGAGTCAACTACAACTTCACCATTCTTAAGTAGTGAAGGTATTGAGGAAGGGGTGAAGTTGTTCCTTATGGCTTTGACCCTTGCTGTTCTGGCTGCACGTTTCGTACAATAAAAGTATTTTGCATCACCCCCACCCACCACTGATCTATTTATAAAATTTCGTCAAATTTACCTTGTTGTCTAATTTAGGACAATTCTACAAACTGAATTGCAGAATTTGTATGGGCCAACTGATGCGCCTGGTAGAATAGGCAGCAGTCTTTGCCAGGCAAAATAGAGGATTGTCTCTTTGCCACTATACATTTAGGTTACAATTTTGTTTTTTGTTAAATGATGACAGATACGTTGTACAGGTATAAGGAACAGAGCTAAATTGATAACTGAATAGTTTTGGAGATATTCAAGATTCGCCATTTTTTAAATGCAAATGGCGGAACTTTTCTAGTTTTGGGAAGTTGATAGGACAGAAATTAACTTCAATTGAAAGTGCAAATGCATGACAGAACAGAACGAAACAAATATCGAATATTTACTGTTCTGGTGTGGTTCTCAAAATATAGGTAAATATCATGTTTCTTTGTGTGATAAAAATGTGTTGTAAGAGTACTAAATAGGTAAGCCCATGAAATCATATTTTTAATTACTACAAAAAGCAAAAACATATTTAAAAAATGAACTAATTGCAGGAAGTAAGCGTGCTCATTAATAGTTATACGAACAATCTTTCTAAAATCAACACTTTGAAACTTAATGATTTCTTTCAACTCCTTGAGAACCTGCTATATTTTCTACAGCCATTTAAACTTTAATTATTATCGATTCTAATATAGTAGAAATACGTAAAGTTTAATTTGCTGTACCACACACACATACATATTTATATATATAGATTCACAGAACCACATAATAAAATGCCTTAAGGACGTCTCTATACATTTTCAATTCCTGTCAGAACTTTATTTTTCCTTCTTGCCTTTTTTTTTTGCAATTCCTGCCACCTTCTGCGTAATGGGACGTAAAAGTCCAATATTTTGTTGGGAATTTTGCTGCTGATTTGGCAAACCATTTTCCAATCGTCTGTAAAATTTCGTTCATTTCATGCTGTGTTGCTTGCTGTGGAGAGCTTACGATAATTGCCAGAGAGTTTTTGTAAATGGCAAAGAA
The DNA here is from genome assembly GCA_963924295.1 of Dioctria rufipes. NCBI lineage: Eukaryota > Metazoa > Arthropoda > Insecta > Diptera > Asilidae > Dioctria > Dioctria rufipes. The sequence goes on from OZ002745.1 coordinate 16,893,340, forward strand.
CATTGTATACGGGGTTGGACCCAGATGCTGAGTGAAATGTACTTTAATTGGACCAGAAGGATACTATTTTTTCATGGTCAGTAAATAGAATATTTGTGTTTATAAAAGCGTTACAAATTTTCAGAATATTTTCACTTCATGGATGATTGTTAAACACACTCACTCAGAAAAGCAGTTACAGATAGTGTACAAACAAAGTGTAATTATTATAAAGTTTTTGTATTCTTAGTAAAGAAAATTCAATGCAATTATTTCTGATGTTTGAAAATAGAATGAAAGAGAAAAGTAGGTTATATGTAAGTTGACAAATTGACTGTGGCATTTTTTGGGAAGTTCAAAGAACCTTTTACTTAGGAGATGTTTTAGCAAAAATTTCATCTGGAATGTTGCCCAACATACCTACCTATTTGACCCTAAGAATTCTTTGAAATAACTGGCATGGAATTGGATTTCAAATGGATGTGTATTATAAATAGTCTGAATGTGAATAAATTGATGAACATTTGTCAAATATTTCGATTTAAAAAAAATAATTATAATTGCTCTGGTCGAGCTTATGTAATGAGAATTATTTTGTCAAATTAATAATCAGGAATGATAAGGTTCATTATGTAAGTAAGTTAAACAATAGAGCAAGCATTCAAAACCATTCAAGATGTTCCTAGAAAATTATAGGTGACTCTTACTCTATGAAAAATAATTTTATAAATGCTTAGCAGATGGATCTAAAATGGCAGACAGAGGCATGGGAATATATTGGCCGAACAACTAACAACAAGCTAATTCTTTATGGAATTTTAATTACTTAGCATTTAATAAAATTTCTATTCAATACAACTTTCGCCCCCTTTTTAAGTGTGGCCTTTATTTATTCCCTATCCTAAGTATCCAAAATTTCCTTCATAACATATCTGAATTCGTATGCCTGAGTGAAAAAATTACCGAATCTCACGGGACTTACTTCAATTTTAGCTTACAAAATCAGTTAAGGCTATAAATTTTCTGAAACATTACGTCACCTATAAAACTCCACACTAATTTAACCCTATGTAGATCTTATGACTGTGATAAGAATAATATTATTAGCATAAGCTAGAGTTTACTCGCATACCGGCCAGAAGTGAATTAAGGAACAAATTATTACTTAGAAATTCATTAATTCCATGTCTGCACGAACAAGAAAACCTTTTTTTGTTTGTTTTGTTTTTGTTTTGATAGTAACTTACCTGGAATTCGAGGTGGTCTTGGCTGTTCCACAGGAAGTACCCGTCTACGTTTCTTGGGCAATTTTGCTCGTGCCTGTGTATGTGAATAGTACATGGCGAAATTACTCACAATAACTGGTACTGGGAGTGCAATCGTTAATACACCGGCTAAAGCACACAAAGCACCCACAAACATTCCGATATAAGTCTTGGGCGCCATATCACCATACCCAACGGTAGTCATAGTTACAAGTGCCCACCATAATCCAAGTGGTATACTATTGAAATCATTATGAGGATTCGCCTGTATCCGTTCAGCATAGTACACTAGGCTAGCAAATATAACGATACCTAACACTAGAAAGAACACTAACAACGTCAACTCCTTTGCTGACGCGCGAAACGTCTGAATTAGGATCTTAAGACCGGACGAATGTCTTGTTAATTTAAATAATCGCATTATTCGAATAATCGAGAAGAACTCCAGAATATCAGCATTTTCCAGATGCGATGCAAATTTCTGAAGTACCAAGTCTATGTAAAAACTAAGCGTTGCGATATAATCGATTATGTTAACGGATGACTTTATGAACTCACACTTATTTGGTGATGAAATAAATCTCACCTAAAAATTGAAAAAAAAAAGAAAAAAAAGAACATTAAATCGAATGATTTTATTTATTTCGAGTATCTTACCAAAATTTCTAGAGTAAACCAAGCATTACACACACATTCAATGTAGAAAAAGGCTACATGGGCGTTTGTTTGTGTTTTGTCGAGGACCCATGCTGTACTGCCATTGGCCGTCTTAACAGTAATATTTCTAATAACCGGAACACGCATGTCCGGATGTGTTTTAAGGCAAAATGATAATATTGAAACGCATATAAAAAACACTGACACTACACCAATTATCTGAAAATGAAAAGAATACAATGAATTTGTAGCAATTTTAGTATTTTGAGTAATTATAAATAATTTTTTGTGTATGTGTTTATTTTGCTTGTTCTTAGTAATGGTAAGTAGTAAAAAAAAAGTAGTTTTGTCGTTATTTAGTTTATTTAGCAAGTTTGATTGATTGTAAATACTTTGGGAGTTGGTACCTCAGAGTAATATACTTGGGCCGTTTCTGTTTATTTTCTACACCAATAGTATATATCCCTACTAGATCTGTCCAACAGACATTTCTCACAAGTGGTATTCTAGTATCTTCAGAACAGTGAATAGAAAGGAGAAAATTCTGGTTTATATTTTTCTGGATATTAAAAGCAAAGAATAGAAAACGACGACGTGCAGGGCTACAGAGATAGCTAATAAATTTTTATCTTGCTTTACTTCTTTATCGGTTTCTGTATAAATTAGTGCAAGTGTAGGTATACTAGCAGAGGAGAGTGTAGAGCGAAATAGTCTCTTTATTAGTTAGTATATTCTGCAGCATAGTAAAATGGGTACATATTACCTTTATTGAGCGAATGATTGATATGGCCACCGTATAATATATACGCGTCATGGCATGAATATTATATGTATGTGTAAGAACATACTTTGATATTAAGTAACTACATCTATGGCTTCTCTATTTTCTATGGGCTTCAAAACTTATGAAGCTGTATGCTCAATTCGAGAACATGACTATCAACATTTTCCCTGTCGGCTTGGAATATTTCAATGATTTCTGGAGAGCGGTGTAAAGTTAGTTTTCCTACCTTCCAACGAAGAGCTTTTCATATCACAATTTGCAACACTCATTTCATATCCTTCTAGGAAGTTTGCGAACGAATATATAGAGGAAATTACGTTAAACGTTTCCTCGTTGAATACCGAAAATGGCAAAATAAAAAGAGGTGGCCGACGACGATTCATTCAATGATTCAGCTTTTTTTAAGTATCTCTATTTTTTCGGCTATGTCAATACAGCTAGAGAGAGACTATACCAGACAAAATACGAGACTAAATAATGAATTTCAACACTCCCAGATATTTTTTATTTTTAAATATCATATTGCATCTATTTTAAAGAGTAACTGCACCTCATTTCTTCCACATTCTTATTGATTTATCTTTCGACTCTTCCTTTTACTTCTGTACATCCTCCTCGGTAAAAAGAACAAGTGTATCAGTGCATGTATAAGTATGTATATATGCATGTACGTATGTAAGTAACAGCATGTTGCGCTTATAAATTTTCAAAGTAGTGAACAACTGCTGAGACGAAAAAATAGAACTTCACGTGAATTTCCTGGAGTTTTTCTGTTTCCATTTCACTCTTTCTCCGACATCTGTTGTTGTAATTATGGATTTCTTTTCATAATTAATTACGGAGATTGGTCAAGCTTTTGCAGGAAGTCATTACAGGATTTATGTTTTTTTTCTGTTCTTTTCAACTAAGAATTATTGAGAGGTAAAATTTATTCAATGGAATAATATTTTCTCTGAAATATTGCGTTGTAGAATCTTTGATTTAACTTGAGCATTTTGTTCCAACATTTTTCTTTATTTATTATTTCTATGTTTTGTTTTGTTTAATTTTGTCTTGTAAAAGCATAAATCCAGGCGAAACTTTAAAGTCCTTTTAAGTGTTTCTGTTTTTAAATTTTGCGTTTATTTCATTGTAACATTTTTACTGCGAAGCACGAGAGTATTTCTCATTTTGCTTACTCTGTTCTTTTTTTCGTTTTTCCAGTGTAGAACAACACTGTGTGTGCTTGTGTACCAATTAAAATATTCATGAGCTTGATGCAAACGCAATGTCCTCACTTAATATTATGTTAATTTATTATCGCGCAACCACTGTATAAAATCACACAGAGGGTTGTCATCTGGCACCCCTCCTATCATCCAATCTGTTTCTGGAAAATGTTAAAAAAGCTAGTCATTTTGAAAAACTTGAATTCATCTGAATTCTCGCCACGCCTTTAAATTTAACTTTTCAGCATGAATTTAAACTTCTGCCAGAGACGCAATTCAGAGCGAGTGGGTTTTTGTTGTTGAAAAAAGTTCTTATACTTACTATAGTAAAAAATAAGTACTTCATGTTGGTACACCAAACGCAGCAAAAAAATATTCGGTTCAGAACCGAGTAAAATTAAAAGGGCCAAGTTATTATATAGGATATAACATAACGCTAACTTTATGTTAAATATGCGTAGCAGTAACGATAAGCAAAATTGCACAATTCCTGTAATGTATACATATATGTACATAGTATATGTATGTATACTCAAATGAGGCGCACAGGATATACAAATTCACTACCGGCTTAACGCATTAAAATAAAAAAAAAAACGCGGTAAATTTAATCCGGACATATCTTACAAATGTATATATAATATGTATTCTTAGGTATGTAACCGAGCTTTGAAGTTACAAACTTTCACACATACTTATCCACAAAAAAGCCCTAATTTCTGGCCTTCCGTATAAGTACGACCTACTTTATACATATACAAATATATACATATTTACATAATTACATACATTATATCAATGGGGTGATGTCACAAGAGATGTAATTAGGACATGTTGTGAACTCATTACTCTTGCTGGAGTCATTAAGTTAATGGTGCACTTTATCATACATGTAGGTATGTTCGTTTGTGTACCATGAGAAAAGGTAGTTTCTTATTTGAAGTATTATGTTTAGGTATTATGTTGTCTGGCTATCCTTTTACTTACCTTTGCTGCATTTGAACTATACGGCTCGTCGAATAGGGACCAAGTTTGCGGTTTTACTTGCTGCCACCAGGATAATGTACCCTTGTAGTAGTCCTCTTCGAAACCAAATTTACGTGCTACTTCCTCTTCGGATGGTTTTTCTGTGTCTAGATCTAATCTATCTAAGACTGCTAAAGTTTCCTGAGTATCTCTATGCTGAAAGAAAAAGAATAATTTTTTTCTCTTAGTTGCTTGATTATCTATACGAGTGTACATAAGTATGTATGGATAAAGCATGTAAGCATAGTGTTATTTGAAATCAGATAAAAATTTTGATACAATGTCATAAAAAAAGAACAAAAAAAAAAAGTTCTTGAAATAGTTGAAAAAAGAATTCGTTTTTTTTTTTTTTTTAGTTTTTCTTATTTTTCTAGGGTCCATACGATTTTTGTGGAATTGTTCGTCACTTACAAGACAAGACAATATTAAGAAAGCCGCATATTTTGGTAACATCAGAGTTGAATTAAAAATAAGATTGTACCAATGAAGAGTATAAAACATTAATAGTTAGCTAATTAATCTGTTTCCGAAAAGTAAAAAAAAGTGGGAACATGCTTGATAATCCTGTTTATGACTTTTTATAACTATGACTTTACGGTTTTATGGTTTTTATAACTATACCATAAGCCCCCTTACTTGCTTGTACTACTTCTATGAAAACAAACAATAAGATTTTCAAATATGAGATAATTGTTAAACTGTTTTTTTTTTACCAATAAAACTGATCCAATGCGTTATGCTAAAATTTATCAGAGAACCTTTTTCATTAAGAATCATCACAAGTACAAAATATTTGTCATCAGGTCAGGTGTGTATTTATAACTTAGTATCCAAAGTGATTTCAGTAACACTCTTCGATTTTGTTATAAAAAAAAAGAGAAAGGAAAGAAAGCATAACAAAAGACTCGCAAAGCTGCCCTGGATATTGATGTCAATGTAGCGTGGTAAGGGAATTAAAAAAAAAAAAAGTTTTACTTTATGAAATCCTTTTACAGAATGAAAGGAGTTTACATGGCTGGGAGATTTGGCATAGAAATTTCGATAGGTAAAAAAAGAAGTCTGGCAACTTAAACATGCTGTGCTTGGGCTCTCCACCCTTAAGTTTTTTTTTTATTTTGTAAAAGTTTGGTTTCCCGCAGGGTAACTTGATATACCAAGGCAATCCAATCTATTGATTTGCTTCGAATATATCCAGGTAAATATATTTCCCTTAAGTTTCCATTATGCGGTTTTGAGGTTTACAAATTGTTTGTGGCAAGAATCTTATTTGTGCTCGATATAGCAGCATGTGGCATATTCCCTGGAGAGAGAGTTTTTGAGAACTTAAATAGTTTTACTTGAGTAAAAAGGGTTACTAAGTCTAAGTTTATCCTATTTTTATTGTAAAAGGAATCGAATAAGTTCACTTTAATTTTTCATGAACTGAAGTTGTCTGAACCAGATAACAATGATGTTTCTTTTTACGTGTATAGGCATAAATACAAGTTGCGTTGAGAAAAAATCCAAATACACAAAGCTTTTTTTTTGTGGCCCATTTAGAATTTAGTCCATATATGTATGTATGTAAAAACTTCTATAAAATGCAGAGATTTAAAAGGATTCTTTGTAATTTCATGCGTGTGTGATTGTCATACAAATAGTCAAAGTTTCCTGTTCAAGTTTTCGAGAATATTGAAAATAACGTTGGGTTAGAGATGGTACAGGAATAACATATTGACAGTTTCTGTCTTAGGCAGATTTCTATCATACCCTTATCGTGCTAATATCAAATTGTTAATTATCCTACTAGATGATGAAATTGTAGCACATACCAGTTTGTCTATCAGCATGACAACTTGAGAATGAGTGCGAGCTGGATTTTTTTACACAAACCTAATTGTATGTAAGCCCAAGTTCATAGTTGGATACAATCGAGCCTATTCTATCCTTTGTATTGTTGCCATACTAAAGTTTTGATTTTCATTATATTATTTGAAAATAACTTGAGAAGGCGTTGAGTTAGAGAGATTCAATTTCCAGCATGCTGTTATTATAAATGAACTAAGATTTCAACTTCAAATATGGGCAAAATCGGGTAATTTTATCTTCTGTAGGGTTACAATAGAAAAACTTTATTTTTTTATTTTTAAATATGTTGCCATATTGCTTTCAGGTTACACCAAGTGTTAATAAAATGTTTTTTTTTTTTTAATAACTTTTGGAACAAAATTAGGAAACGAACAATTGAATGAGTACAAATAATTGATAGTAATTTCTGCTTGAAGTCGCAATTTTCTGTGTGATTATGAAGGGGTGGGTTCGAATGGTAGTTGGATTTGAGGAGAGATTTTGTCGCAAATTAGTAAAAAAAACGGGTTTCCCTTATTTTTCCTTTTCACCTTATATATTTTCTGGACGACTTTTCCCCCCCTTTTCAAAAGCAAAAACAAAATTTGCCAGAAAGTGTAGGTACCTATTAAACAATTTTAAAACATAAAACAAATTATATAATTATAACTGGTTGAGCTCGAGACTGTTTTTTTTTTTTTTTTTGAGAGAAGCAAGACATCCTGTGTAAGTAGTATGTAATTAGCGGAATTAAATTGTAAAAGGTACCTAGAAAATAAAAACTGGTTTTTAAGCTCTGATGAATTATTTTTAAATAAAAAATTAATTTTCCAGAATTTTTAATCCAATTAATTTAAGCCAGAGAGTAAATTAAAATAGTTTTGCAGTTTACCTGTTTTTTCGAGCTAAACGTAATTCTCTTATCTTACGCTTACCACATAAAGTTGTTTCTCATAATATAAAAGAAGAATTGTTTTTAATTTAAATTTATTTGTTGAAATTTTTTTTAATTAATTTCAACACCGTTCGGCAAAGATGGGAGAAATTTCAAGAATTTCGAATTAAATTAATTAAATCAAGCGTGATTTTGTGCTTTTCTTGGAGAGTTAACCACAGCTAATACAACAAAGCTTTAATTTAAGAATGGATGTGAAAGAACGAATGGAGTACAGAGAAATAATATGTATCTAAGTAATAAAAATGTGTGCGCCCAGGAATCAAGACCGTCTTTGCTAGCTGTTACAGAGAGATTAGCAATTGGTTCTCTATATCGAAGTACATATGTCTGCACTGATTGCGTTGTCAGACGCAGACCTTCAATCTGGTTTTTGTGCAAATAAACATGACTGTAAAAATTCCATGTCGAATAGAAAATAGACACATGCTCGTATTCTAGCAATAGCATGCTACTTCATTTTTTTTTCAAGATTTCGTTGTTCGACTAGGTACAGGTATACTTTCAAAAATACAATTCTTGCTGTGCTGCAAAGCTACCTACTTAATTCAAAATATTAATTAATTAGTCGAAACCGTAATGTGTTGGTTTGGTCATAATGTTTAGTGTCCTTGTTTTGTATTTGAACGTATTTTTTTCTACCTCTTATAAACAGGATATTTTATTTTATTTCCCGTGTTTTAACTATAGACGAATTCACCGTACGACAATGCAAAATAACATCCCCAAGAAATTTGTAGATGATTTGGAAATGGTTGAATCGACAGGATAAGTCAACGCGGCTCAAAATATCTAAATTAGACATGAAGTTTTTTAAAATTTGACTAGTGACGAAGGATAGAAGAGCTCACGCATGGGTTTATCATTAGAAAAATAATTAGACCTTTTCGTGGTTTTTCGTTAAAATACCATAGACATAAAAATCTATTATTGCACGCAAGGAAAATATATATGAGGGCGAAAGAACGAAAAAATTTGAAATTCTATCCATTTTTTATTACAACAATACGTGCCTAACTCTGCTTGAGTAGACGTAGGATTATTTGCAAATACCATCGCTCTTCAGGGATTTAGAAAATCTGTTGGCCTCATGAAAAACAATTAATTATTCTTAATTTCATATTTCATCGCATGAAAAATGTTAACGTCTTGGCATGAATCTCTGTTCAAGGTTTTCGTTTAATTTGACACAGATGATCTTATAGTAAGTAATATGAAAACTTCATTAAAATGACATACACCTACACATAAACCATGAATAAAAAAATTTAAATTTACCTGTGTATAAGTCATCCAACAGCATGGCTCAACCTGATTTGAATCTAATCCCCAGAACTCCAGTTCCTCCTCGAAAAGTGGACCACAGACGTCTGTAGGATAGTGAAGCTTGCCAGTTCTGCAAATATTATGTAAATCTTCAGATTAGAATATAAATCTGTAAAAAAAAATAAAAGAAAAAAAAAATGAAAAAGTTGTTTACGTTTCATAACCCCAAAGTGTTCAATGAATAAATTTGTCCTATTCACTCTGGGGAAATATCCTATTAAAATTCCGTACCAAACTTCCCTTACGCGTGTATACAATACGTAGGTAGGTCCTGTGGGATACCAATTTCATACGCCTCTAATATTAATAATAATTCAAAAGTCTTCAGTTTGTCATTTCTGAAGACTGGAGAGAGATATCACTTTTAGTAATTTGAATTTTCAATATTAAGGCATCATTAAGGGTGTAATAAAAATTTAAAATTTCAATTGATCTGTGCTCTCTGTACTGGACACCTGCGCAGCTATAAAATTGGCAGGACTATTGGGATTACATTTTTGTTTTTGTAGGTTTATAGGCTTACCTACCTATAGACAGTTTATAACAAGAAATCAATATCAAAGAAAACCAGTGAAGAAAATTCCTCTCATTTTCCTCCACTTTTTGTTTTTTGTGTTTTTTTTCTATCGTCCTCTTGGAACATTCGACACTCAGTTTGAGAAGAACGATGCCTGTTCATTTTACATACATAGTACATAACCTAGCCTAGCCTAAAATTGCTAAAATCGAATTTTCTACCTACCATCATGGTTGGGTGAATTGGGTCCGAAATTTTTAATTTGTTTCCCACCGCTTGGGAGTATATTCAAGTTAACCTTTAGTTAGGGAAGAATATTTCAGTGATGCTTGATTGAACAAAGGCTTCGTCTACATACAGTCAAATTTCATTTTTTTTTCTCTTCTGAATACAAAGTGGAGTTTTTATAAATGTAAAAAACTGTTCAGTTTCGGGAAAATTCCCTTATCTGACACGAATCTGTGAATTGAATTTTCATTTCAATTGTTTGCATTCAATTTTCTTTATTGACAACATGGAACGAGGTGCAAAATTGATTGAATAAAGTCTGCTATAGAGGAGGTCTGAAATTCGTAGGGGAAAATATTTTTATTTGTGGCTTGAGCCACAATCGCGTCCTTTGAAAATTTGAAGTGGCTGTTGAGAAGATTCGATTTGGGTTTATGATTTTGCAGAGCATTTTCAGTAGGAGGATTTATAAAAGACGGGCGGCAGAAAATTTTTATTGATAATAACAGATTTTTAACAAACTTCCGAAATGTGGGTCCAACTAATTTTAAAGAAAAGTTGGGACAAGGAAAAGACTATACTTTCAGAAGACGTTCTCAACTAGCATACCTAGTAGAGAGGTGTGCGATGGTAATCGCGTGAAAATTGACTCTGATATATGTGTCTTTACGAACGGTTCGAAAATGGATGTGGGAGCCGGAGTATACTCAGCACTGCTTCAAATACAGGATTCGTACCGCCTACCGGAGCACTGTAGTATCTTCCAGGTGGAGGTTGTGGCCATCTGCAAAACAGCAAGGTTGCTGCGTACAACGTATAATGTATCTAGCGATCGAGTTATTAGGATTTGTACTGACAGCCGAGCGGCAATCAAAGCTTTGGACTCGAACACCATTAGATCGTGCCTAGTGCAAGGGTGTCGCTGTGAGCTCGTGAAACTGGGTGCTAACCATAGAGTTATTCTCTGCTAGGTGCCTGGTCACAGTGACATAACTAGAACCGAGGCAGCGGATGCCCTGGCCAGAAAGGGTTCCGCTATGAATATATATGTGTAAAACTGCCCCTAGAATCCGTGATGCGGACTCTAGATGTACTAGCCTGCAAGCTGGCAAATCGGAGATGGGGGGAACTGACTTCATACAGATTTAGCCCAAGATTTGACTTGTGAAGACTGAATCTCTACTGAAGAGGAACCGTAATGATGTGCGTAATCTTACTGCAGTTATTACGGGACGCTGCCTCTTTGACAAACATGCGGAGCGCATTCAAGCTCCATACAATGATGTCTGCAGAAGGTGTATGGACGAGGAAGAGGTTGAGAGCATTAAGCACCTGCTGTGCGAATGCCCTAACGTTGCTGAGCGTAGGAGGAATACGTTTGGTAGTTACTCTTTCTGCAAACTGGAGAAATTAGCAAACAATGATTTGGGGGACCTAGTAGGGTTTATTAACTCTTGTGGCTGGTTTCATCGCATCCTCTAGCTCTTAAGTAACTTTTCCAGACAGGGTTCCGGAATCACAATGGAACATAGATGGTCTAAGTTTGGCTGAACGTACACGTTTTTACGATGGCAGGGCCGCAACTCTAACCTAACCTAACTTAACCTTGGGACAAAGTAGACTCTGAAATTGCGATGCTGATCATGAATACATATATGTATGTAGGAACCTCAAAATTAGTTTTAGAGAAAAACAAAGTAAACAATGAAAATAAAAACGACATGCCAACTGCGGGGTTAACGGAACCTATCTTCAGCCAAGCGACGAGTGGCTTATCAGTAGACACAGTCGAAAGCAACGAGTGGCTTATCAGCAGACAGTCGAGTCTTCGCCGTGAGTCCGTTCTGATCTGATTTATTATTATTCAAGCATTTTCGTTCCTTTTAACAATTAAACCCATTTCGTTTTAAATTAGTTCTTAACAAAATTGGATTAACTTCATAATATATATAATTCTTTATAAACCAACTACAAAGCGTTTATTATTTTGTACCCGAAGTCCTCAATCCTACATGTATAACTTTTGGAATATACCGGCATACCGCAAACGTCAACTAGTGGTTGAAATAATATTTTCTGTAAGATTTTAGTTGATTCTTTTGTGTAGTTCAATTCGTCAGTTAAGTCGCATTTCTTCGTAGAACTACTTCACAATTCTCTGAAGCTTGAAAAATTGGCACCATATTATCTCATGCTGTCCTTCAGGGTTCTAATTTCGGTTCTTTAAAGGATTCCTTACTTGCTACCTGACATATGTGGCGAGAAACTTGTTGTCTGATTTTGCAAATCTACTCTCATAATACTTTTTCATAAGTCCTTCTATTTTAAATCATGCTTTTTACTATTCGTGAAATGTTATAGTTTGTAATTTGAATGTTGTAATCTTTTTTTCTCCTCACATATTTTCGAATGTTGCGTGGAAAGCATATCACTGTCATCCAGGCACATCACTATCTATCAGATATATGTATGTAGCATCCGCTAATGGACTTTTCTCGTTCATGGATGAACTTTAAGTTATTGGGGGAATAGGAATCATTGGATAGACTTCGAGCATTCAGAGAAATACACTACAGTAGTGGGTTCTTAGACATCATCATTAGAGAATTTATAGGTTATGAAACCCCAACTAACAAGATACTTCTGGTTATTTAATGGACCAGAGTTTAGAAACTTTTATGCGGTAGGTACTCAATATGAAATAATACAGAATTATGTTTGAATTCATTACTATGGCAAACAATAATAAGGGATAGCTTATTTGATAATACACTTTCGATAGGGAACTTAAAGCCTTCAACATATGATGAGTGGATATTTTCCATTTTTTATACAGAAATCAAGCAAATAAATTTATTTATTTATAATTTACATTATAACTTTCTATAAGAGAATAAGACGTGAGATTAACGAAGAAACGAAACGATTTTTTAGAAGCGTGTCTCTTTATAGAATTCCATATAGAGTCATTGTTTTTTTGTTTTTACGTTACTAGTTCACCGTACTAATACTTAAACTAATTTCATATAAAAATATGTATTTAAAATACTTTACCTGTAATAGTTGAGCACTTGAGCGAATACTCCTGGATGCCGATCAAAGAAGTATTCATTAAGTATTGGATCATAGTTAGCTAATGCTTCAGTCAGTCTAGACAGACGAGTCGCTGGGATCTTTTTAAGTGTGGCCTTGTACGTCTCGTGACGTATGCCACCGACGTTCAGAACCACTCGGTTCTCGGAGTCCATATTAATTAGATTCATAACTGTATCGAAATATTAATTATTATATAGAGATCAATATACATATGTATAATATAAAGTTATTTACCTAAAAACTAATGTTTTCCCCCAGGCTGCAGTTACCACGCATTGGAATCTTCCTGTATGCTCGCAAGTAGAATTTTCCCTGAGCTTTAGCCCACGACATTCGCAAAGCCTTTTATGGAACCGTTTACTTCGGTGGATGGATGTGATATTATCCTCATTCCTTTTGGAATGAGTACCAGATGGTGGCATCGATCTGAAATTAATTAAAATACATACATACAATATATGACAAATTTTCACGAAAATTATTTCATTAAAAAAGCAATTAATAATTCTACACGAATACTCTAGAAATTTTTATGAAAACATGAATTCTATCAAAGAATACGATTTTAATGTGTTTTATCTCGATTTATCGGAATATATTATATCACGTGTCAGGAACGACCGGAGCTACATGTTAAATATCACAGATTTTACATATAAAAAGACCTGAGATTTTCCTTACTCTCTCATATAATATTCTTTTTGGTTGGACTGGATACAGTGTAATAATATAATGGGATGGGTACAACAATAAATTTCACTTCGGCGCAGGAAAATTGAAAGTTGCCTCCAATTTCCATAGGCCCACAGTTTCTTCATAACATTAATTAAAATGTATTCGTTGCGTGTACTATGTTGATGCGGGCCTTGATCGTAATCAACAACAACAACCCAAGAGCTGACTGGGCTAAAGGATGCCTTAATTTATTGCATGTCCCAATTTTTAGACACTTTGCACAAAATTGATTGTTAACAAATTACATGAAAAGGGCTGGGCTATACAAAAGGGTGCACACATTGCATAACACTCGAATAGCTCTCCCCGGACTCCCTTCTACCAATTCAGATATGGGGATATAATTACCAAATGGAAATTAATGAATTACACCGTGTTAATTTCGTGTATGAGATCTGGATAATGCTTCAGGAAAAAACTGTTAACTCTTCCTAATTGAACGTTTTTTGTTTTTTGCATATTTTAATGTGAGCTTTCCAAGACTACTGTGCTTTATTAAAAGCTTAAATCTTTTAAACAATTTGACAGCGACAGGCCAATTAAGTGGTAAAATGAGTGCGTGTGATAATACCTTTTGGTGCTAAAGCTTTAGCAAATAGTTGAATATCTTATCAAGGAGCATGTTACATTTTAAGTTAGTTTTGGATGCGGTTACAATAGAATATAGGCAAAAATGTTTTATCTGAAAGTTATGTACCAACATTGAAGTTAATTTTAGTAATGAAAAATTTACTTTTATAATTTTGGGAATATTTAATAATTTATATAATGCTTTTAATATCGTTCCCTTTAAACTTATGTATTTTAGTATATAAAATTAATCCTTGAATTTCTTGAATATATAAAAGCTGTTCCTTTCGGAACAAAAATCTACGCTCCTTAAAAACGAAGCATTTGCATAAAAATTAAAAAAAAAAAAATCAACTTTATGAATACAATTTGACGTGATGTTAATGCTCTTAAATCTTAAAAGCTCTTAGAGCTCTAACAGAAATATGTGCGACATTACTTGTATAAGAATGATGGGGACCCCACTACCACCACAGTGCAAGCTAAAACTTACTGACGAACAAGAAACATTTCATAAAGAAGAAGAAAATCTTTCTAAGAGCATAATATACTTTTCACTTTATACCTGAGCTAAACTCTTTAAAATATGCTTCTCATTAAAAGTGTCTTGAACCGGGGGGCGGCTTATGTAAACCCAAGCGAAAGACTATTAAATATTTCTATGTTGGTTGCCTCGGAGTTGTGAAACGAATCTGCCCTAGACAACCTTAAGATAAATGTTTTCATTCTTGGTAGCTTTAAGACTTGCTGTTTTGTGCAAAGAAATTCTCCTACACCAACAAATATAGCAATTAGGAATAGGACAATAGCCAGGTTATAAGCATTAGCTTAAAGGAATATATGCTTTTTAAGGTTAATATCTACATAGTGTAAGTACAATGTAGACATTTCTTCATTCATGTTCAGTATGTACCCACATATATACCTATGCTCTGTGCCTTGAAGAGTTAGCAGAAACGTGCCTTTAAAGGGTACTCGTGAGCTCCCATTACGTAGATAAGTTGTGGAGGGTAAACAATAAATCATACAGACGAAAGGGAGAAAAATTCTTATCCCATCTGTAGTATGTAGTTCTTCGTATAAGGGTAATAGATGAGATCTTAAGAACGGAAGTAAATTGCTAAGTAGGTCAGTACCCACTTGCACAAACTTGAGTTACGTAGAGCGGAAATGAGATTCAACACTACCCAGCAAGGAGCTCTGCTTACAAGAAAAAAAAAAAATATATATATATGTATATACATATATTAATAAATGAAATCTCCTATAAAGCGAACTGATTCTAAAATATTAGTTTGCAATAGTTTTACGGAAGTGGCAAGCTGTTAAGCTGTTTATGAGAAATTGACCAGTTGTAATAGTTTTGCTTGTAAAACAGATGCAAGGAAAGTACAAAGGAAATATTAATTTGTAAAAGAAAAACAAATTAATACTTAAAGCTGCGTAACAGTGTTACGTAACACACACACACACACACACGCAATACTCCGCAATATGAAACTGCTTTGTTTTTCTTTCTAGTCGAGGTCCGCTACCATGCCGGTTTGTCGAAATCTATCAAGATCTGGACGTCTGGATTTATTATATTATTATTATTATTTATACTATAAATTGTTATAGTTATTAATATCTTATTAACAAAATGTCTCGACTATTGGTGCACGAAACGTTAGTGGAACTTGACACCAGATTCGATTAATCATTGTAAGACGAATGTTTTATGGGTTGGGTACGATTGACCGTAAATTATAATCCCGTACATTAAAATCTCGCATACTAAAATCTCGCAATTTCTAAATCCAGCATTTTAAAATGTCGCATATAAAAATCTTGTTTCTATAATCTCGCAAATTAAAATCTCACATAGTCTCGCATTAAAATAAAATATTTTGTAATTCTCGCGCGCGATTTAAAAAATATATTATTTCAATGCGAGATTAGGATTTCCAACTTAGCACCATTGCCTCCAGCATTCTAAAATGAAACTCTTAATTATTAGAATTTGAATAGACGCAACAATAATTTTACATCGTTATAACGGGTCAAACGGATTTGAACAGATTATTACGTATTTGTAATGCTAATGTTGTTGACACGTTTTTCCAGGACATAAAATAATATGGAAGCACCTGGCGCAGGCGTTTAAATGCCATTATCAATAAAAAACACATTGCCCTTTATAGTTTGGTTAAATATCTTACCAATGAATTAATTATAGGAAATTTTAAATTGCAGCAATCAAGATCCAATCAAACTGCAAAAAACGAAACAATGTGAAAAATTAATTTTTTGCGGGCCATAGCTCACAACATCTCCCCCTTTGTTAAGATTTAGAATTAAATGAAATGAACTTTATTTTTTCTCACATAAGAATTTTAAAGAAATTATTGTTTGTATCAATAAATGAACTTTAGAGGAAATATCTTTTTTTATTTATGCTAATTTTTTTTAAAAGGCACTTTATTTTTTCTCAAATTGCGAGATTTTTATCTGTCATAGCGAGATTTTGTAACACGAAATTCCGGGTAATTCGAGATTTTAAAATGTGATATTTTGGAAATGCGGGATTTTGTTTTTTTTTGGATTTATCTGTAAAGTGCGAGATTTTAATTTGCGGTCAATCGTACCGCTCCCATGTTTTATCCACTGACGTGACAACCCAAGATTATACAATTTAAGAGCCAAATTTTGGCGTTTACTTTAGTGGACGATGTGTTTGATTCTCCCAAGTTCTTTTTACATGGATATTGGGAAGGAGTTAGTCCAATGTTTAATACCCAATCTGCAATCTTATTTTGCAAGTACATAGCAAATTGATTGAACAGATCATTAATTATCTATGCCTAGTCACCTTTGGGAGAGGACGGGGTCAGAAAACATTACTTTGCAGTGAAAAATCATAACGATTTAGATTTATCAATAGTTGTTATAATGGAATCATAGTATTATATGAAAAAAAAAACAAGTATCTTTAGCTTTTCGCACATTCCAAGCTGTTAGGAATTCCTTTTCTTATAAAATTTGTTCATTGCCTCAAAATTGTCTATATTGATTTATGGCTTAGTAGCAAAGGGTACTTTTGGAATTTTTTTTAGCCATATCTCAACGTACTCTTTCTGACTATTTTTCTCTTAAAATTAAGTACTTCATAAAAAAATAAAATTAAATAGAAGTTATCTCAGAAACTATCCTTTAGAGTCCTGAATCGTCGAAAATGGATTAAAATCAAATCCTAAGTACTTATTCTATAGTAGATACTATCTTCAATAAATATTACGGAGAAAACAAGTGAAAAGTTAGAATTGGTCTAGTCCAATTCTTACGACATCCTAGATGTATGCGCGTTTCTAGTGTAGTTCGTCGAACATTCAAAAATGATTATAATCAATTTCTTATGATTTTATAATCTGAAGGGCTTTTCAGTAGAATAAAAACCTTTAGGACTGATCATTTTCACAGTACATGTAAAAAACCTTAATTTTTGTATGGCAGCTCCAAGAAGAGGTTGCCGACTTTGTCAATTTTTGAATTTGTGTTTATAATTTTTATGAAAACGCCATCTATGAAATTTCAGCTCTCTACGTCACGTCGACGCGTTCTCAGGCAGTGTCCAGATTTGTAGTGAAAAACAAAATTTTTGTATGGTAACCCTAAGAAGGAGTTGCAAGATTTGTCCCATTTTCGAAATTAAATTTTTTTAAAAAGGCCGTGCGCAAAATTTGGGCTCTCTAAGAGAAGACGTTCTCGAGTTATCGTAAGAACAGATTGACAGACAGACAGACGAACGGACGGCCAGATGGATATGCAAAAATCAATATAACTCTTAATATTATGCGTGACTGTCTAATACATTTTACTCTCCAGTATTATTTCTATGCATTACAAATGGAATGACAAACCTAGTATTACTATCCTATGATTTCATCATGTAGGGTATAATAACCAAGAAAACAAGATTTCTAAAAATCGATAATAATGTATAAGTTAAAAGGTGTTATATTATAGAAACAGTAATAGTGCTAAAGGAACAGAAATGATGGATAGGTATATTTTAGCCGCCCCCAATAAATTGAATATGTATAAACACGAAAGAGTCCACACCTTATCTTACAAAAACTTAGCAATTTTTTTCATGAGATCAATTTCAGAATATTATTTTCAATTTTATAATGAAATGTTAATACCCATATTTCAGGAAAAATTAAGCTCATTAGGAAATTATCAAAATTTCCAAGTCATCAGTGCTTAAATAAACGGAAACAATTAGAAGGAGCAAATAAATCCAAAGATACCCAAAACTTTTGCCCCGTGTGTATTTCCCTCAATTTTGAACATCTTTTACGCTGAGGAATAATTAAGAAATTCAACATCTGGCCTCTTCCACTTTTCACCTATAAACGTTCTACCTGTTTTGGGGTTAACAAGAAAATATACCCTCACAAGCAGGAACAACCATTTTAATCGAAAATTATGATAAGAAGGTGGTGCCATCTTTCAGTTTTCAGTCATTAATTAACGATATAATAGCTAATAGGCTACCTAATTTCTTGAGAGCATAACCAAAAGCATATATATATATATAGTACCTACTCATACATAACTTTTTAGCTAAAATCAAAGTTCTGAAATCATCATCGCACCAAGGATAATAAGTAGTTATATATTTGTATGAATGTAGTTTTTGTATGTTGCCTCGGTAGATGGGGTTTGTATATATGTATATACACAGTTCATAAATATGTAAGTATTTATAACACCCCGAAAATGGTTTACTGTGAACTATACTTAGAAAGTGTCAGAAGTAGTCAGAGTTTTAGCCAACAGACCACATAGCAGAGCAGTATTGTAAGAGTATGTACCTCCGATGGAATCAACTTTTCCAAACGAAGAAAACTGATGGAAAAACAAAGAAACGGGTGAAAGCTTTTTAAGGAAAAGGGGGTGTTAGAGCGGAAAGAATGATTTTCGGGATGAACAAGAAAAATGTTTTCCTCAAGGTGTAGATTTAATCTTTCAACGTCTGAGTTATTTATGGGGAGTTAACTGTTAACTGATAGTATCCTAGTACAGACGACTACAGATAGTCTAGGGTTTTTGTGGTTCTGGCTTAAAACATTTTCGGAGATTGCAGTTTAGAAGGGTTTCAAACTTTTGAAAGTTCTTAGCAAGGGATTTTGAAGTGATTTCAGTACAATGGCTTCTGCGAATCCACATAATAAATATAATCTAAATTTAGTTTTTGTTATGAATTGTTAATTGTTATAATGGTTAAATACTATGTTTTCTTGTTCGTAGTACTTAAGCAATCTCAAAAAGTATATATACATTAATATATATTATATTAATGAAGAAGAAAGGAAAGAAGTGCAGGAATTTCTCTCCATCCATCAAACGTACACTCATTAGACCCTAGAAATATTATTAAGCACAAAATGTGTTTAGTTCTAAAAATAATTTGTGAATCCTCGGGCCATGATTATGATACAAAAAAAAAAAAAAAAAAAAAAAAAACAGAAGAATTCCCACCATTATCAGAATTAAAAGAACCATCAAGGCTGTACTTAACATTCAATTGAAGTAAAAAAAAAAAAAACAAATCTTCAAATGGAAGTTAATGTTAATTTTCAACAAAATTGCCAAAGTGTTTCTAATGGGATCACAATCCACAGCTTGTGCACGTCATTATGCAAATATGGCAGTTGAAACCAGACAGCATCATGGTAAAAGCATATAATTTATTTATGTTTTTTTTTTTTTTTTTTTTGCCTCGCAAAAGGATGAATTGGTCCTTGCTAATGCCCTTCGTTTTTTCTTACTTTTAAAATCAGCTTAATTCCACCAGATACTCAACGAAATTAATAAATCTCTTTCAACTGTTTTAAAATGTTACAAATTGGAGGAATACATTATTTCGATTGAAACTTTATGTTGATTGAGAGGGAATGAATCTAGCAGATTTTGAAAAAGAAGGTTGAGTCGAAGAAAAGAAAGGAATGAGGGAGAGCTTAAGCGACTGAAGGAAGAAAAAATTTAGGATGGATTTCTAATATTAAAATAATAAATAGAAGAGTTAATTGAAGTTGCTCATTTCATTGTCAAAATTGATTGATAACCCTATCGATAATGTGACGTTCTTCTAAAAGTTTAGCTACATACTTCGAAAACTAACTAAAAATTATCATCTTAATTTAAAAAAAAATCGTTCATTTGTCTACGATGCGATGATGTGGCAAACTTTTAAGGTTGCGGAACTAATTGTATAGTTACATGATTTTACATTTCCTTTTGATAACTTTAGATCATCAAATTTATTTTTGCTAAAAGTAGTAACATAGCAATAGTAATATAAACCAAAAATACATATAATTATATATCTATGGACATTATTTACACTTTTAAATATTATCTGTAAAAGAAATTCCATAACTTACTAGGAAAATTTTTTTATGTAAGCCATAAATATTTTAATTGCGCTGATACGTATATCTACCTAGAAATTTTACGTGAAAAAAATGCATACGAGCATTATGTAGGTAACCTTTTGAAAATTATATGAAAAAAAATGAAATTTAATTGGAAAAATATTTAACGCTTACAATAATTTAATTGGCGTATAGGCTTTGACGCGTTAATAGAAATTTTTAGATACATGGAAAAATAATATAAGAAAAATCCCACAATTTATCAAAATTGAAAAGTTCATTTTAGTGCATGTACAGCTATCTATTGAGAGAAAACTGAAACCTTTTTTTTTAATTGACAAGTCTGATTTCACACAAGAAAATAGAAATTTCGACACCTTTTTTTTTGTCTGCATATGCATACAATTAAAATATTGTTCATGTTTTTTACTCTCATTCCTGCTAAATTCTGTCTATACCTAATATTATCAAAATGCGGAAAATGATCGCTTTATCCATGAATGCATGCGTACTGCAGAGAGTAAAATTTCTGATCGGCAAACAAATTTAATACTATCAGAGATTTGAAATTACTTAAAATGTAGTTGTGTTATTTAACGTTGAAAACTGTAGAATCAGAAGCGTATCTAGGGGGGAACAGGAGGGGCAATCGCTCCCTCTGGGTAACATCATCAAAATGTGGCGCCTTCCTACCAACGAAATTCAAATTATACGAATTTAAGCGTAAATGTACTTAATCTCTGATTTTCGTGTGAAGCAGTTTATTTCTAATATATTTAAGTATAATTCTGAAAACAACGCATATTTATTTCGTTATAAGTTGAACGCTATTCGCCGCAGAAGGACTTTACGATGCTGCAGAATTTTTGTATGTATATGTAATACCTACTACAAAAAAGGTAAAGTAGCAAACAGTCAAAACTCTCGAGAACTTCACAAGCCATGAAACCCAGCGGCAAATGGAAACGCTCAAAGACGAATGCTTCTTTGGAAGCTCGCAGCGCTTCCTTACCGTATCCTTCTTCATATGGTTTTAACGTGAGCATGTCCGCAGAGGGAAGCGCTCAGTTGCTGATTCTTGGGAAGCGCTCTTGGTGCGCTTATAGGGTAGCACTCTTGAAGCGCTTATAGGGAATACAGAGGGAATCAAGATAAGGGCTTTACTAAAAATCTCAGTTTTATGCTGAATGTACTCCATTTAAATTTTAATCTATACGAATTACAAGGCCAAGTTTTTGCTAAAAATAGCAGTATTGTTATATTATATTATTAAAAAATTTTAATTAACCGCACAGTTCAATGAAAATTCTGATGCGCTTTCAGATGCATATGAGTCATATTTTCACAACAAAAACAGATGGGTTATGAATAAGCCTAAGCTCATAGAAGGGATTTGCTTCCGCGCAGATTCCTTAGGCTATGATAAGAGAGCACTTGGAAAAGAATTAGCTTAAGCTTAGGGAAGATATCTGGCCGCACAGAAAAGATATTTTCTGGCTATGTTGTGGAAGCGCTCCCCTGATAAGCGCTTGACATATTTCCCGCTGAGAGACTCCTTCACTACTATATGAGAACTCTAACTTAGTCCTAATAAAGTTTTACAGTGTTCTAATGTAAAACTTGGTTTGAATAGCTCCTCCGCCCTAAACTACTATTCATACAGAAAAATGGTGTTCTGATAATCTTAAGCTTGCTATCTTATCTTCCAAACCGTAATCAAATTTTTATACCTTTCCTAACCAAATTATTTACAAAAATGTTTGTTAACCAAATGACTACGATTTCTCGTTAGAACGTTCAGAGCACTCTGGAAAAAGATACAAATCCGGAGAGCTCTGAGTGTTCTGGTAGTTTTTGTTTTTTTTTTATATTGGCAACACTTATGATTTGTGAAATATCTATTGATAATACAAAATTCTTTATAAAAATTAATAAATAATAATACTAAAGTTACAAAAATAAATAAGGGGTGAAGGAAAGGAAGGAAATATGGAATTTAAAAAAGTATTCACATTTTCAATAGGATTCTTTTGCGCTCTATTGGTATTACTGACGTATTGCTTCAAATGCTCCGATGTTTATCTACGATCAGTTAGAGCACTCTGAGCAATAATAAAGATACACGTTCAGAGCGCTCAGAGTACTCTGAAAGTAAATGAAGATACAAGAAATCGGTGTTCAGAGCGCTCGAAGTGCTCTGAGAAGAATAAAGATAGACGCCCCGAATGTAGCTGCCTACAGATTCGGACTCCGGCTGCACATACGCACATGCAATTATCACTCAGCTGAGAGGTATTGAGCGTAAAATGGTAAAATTACTTTGTAATCAAAACTATTTTATATTTTGTTATGTAAGGTATATAGGAAGTGTACCTTTTGGGAAGGTAAGAAACCAAGCTTTGAATTACTAAAAGACTATTTTCCTGTATGGATAGTAGTTTAGGCTCTATAGCATATATAAAGTCAATGTTTGGCACTTTTCCATAAGTATCAATATAGAAAATTTTAGAAAACGGACTCACAACGCATACATATAGATTTCTGTTTCATGGCTTGGGAGTTATTCTCGAGGGTTCTGGTTGAAACTAAAAACCGTAAAAATCTACGAATAATAAAGTTATATAAAATAGAGTTTATAGCAGGCAACCTGTTGCCAAATTTACCGTCAAAGTTAAAGAGAATTCAATTCAAAGTAAAAACAAATGAATTTTTTACACTATGAGATGCCTCAACTGAGTGTGCATTTTAATCGCAACTACCAACACCATCAGCATCACCCACGAAAAAATTACAACAAATTTGATAATAAGCTTGGAAACTCAAAATCAGGACTGTTGCGAAATTTCGCCTCTTTCAATTGGCATTAATTTTGTTGTTGATTATTATCGCCATCGGTGTTGTCGGGCAAACTAAATGTTATCATTGGCAGGGAGCACGGAGCAGGTAAAAGATAAGAAGATCCGAAAATAAAATATTTAAATTCTATTCTAGGATGAGTAAGTTCAGTTTTGTACATTAAAAAGCTGCAATCTATATGCAGGCATGAATTACCGTTTTGTTATTGGTTAGATACATGATTGCACAACCATCAATTAGCACTCAAATAGAAATTACCGCAAACAATAAAATACTTTCCAAGTTAATGAATATGACTGACTTTGGAGCAATATTTTACGGCAATTAGATAGTACCTACCTATAATGAACTTTAATTTAATAATGAGCTCTATATGTTGCATACATAGCGACATACCTACAGCCATGGATTACAACCAGTTCAATCTATTAACCCGTAAGGGGATTATTTCTATATTGACCAACAGATTAAGGAAAAAAGCACCAGATTTAATTATCATTGGCAATATTATGCAAAATATTATTCATATTTTATGCCTTCATTATATAAAGTAATGAGAGAGAAGCCCTTCAAGATATCCCAAATATATCCAATCAGTGTTTTTAGCAAAGATCTTTCAAAGTTGATGAGGACAACTTTCCCTAATGAATTTCGAAGTGCGAAGAGTTATGTGCATATGCAATGCATGTGTAGTTTTCATGTACTTCCCAGACTCAGGATTTATCAAAAAAGTCACGAAAAATTTACATCCTTATGCAAAATTCTGGAATAATATGATTGAATGCATGCAATATACAGGGTGATTCAGATCAAGATAATTTCCGATATACCATGTGATTTCTTGAGGTAAGATGATCAAAAAATTGATCCACATACCCCCCCCCCCCCCCAACTTTTCGACAGATACTATTCTTGGCTATTTAATAAGGTAACAATAACCAAAATCTATTGGGTGGTTCAAAACTTATACTCATTTATTATCACGAATACTGGCGAAATCTTCACCTGGCCACAGCTCCTAAAGGTAGGTTTCTAAGGGGGGGAGGGGGTATGTGGAACAATTTTTTGATCATCTTACCTCAAGGAATCGCACGGTATACCGGAACGTATCTTGGTCTGAATCACCCTGTATATATGTATATAGGTTAATAAATCATACTATATGATAAAGCCTCGCGTCGATGAGATGAACCTAAAAATTAGACTGATAACAAATTCGTAGGTTGCGCAAGCAATAACCGCGTCTTCAAAAGAAATGCTCTTGATGCACTTGAAAATTGTAGTTAGTTTGAAAAGTAGGTTTCGTTATGGCGACTAACACTCCACTTTCTTCGCATTTTACTCTAGTTATCATATGGAAAGGAAAATTAGAATGGTTTTGAGCAGTATTCATAAGATTAAAGAGCCTGAGGCATTGAACATTCCTTTAGTAAAGAAAATAAAGTAAGATATCTGCTTAGGGGACAACAAAAAGTGAGTGATAGTGAACACCTTAAGGTTTGTGTAGAAGATGAAAAATTCATGATAGACGGATAATTGTTAGGATCAACAAGGGGAAGAATCATGATTGCGAGGATGATTGAGATTGTTTTAGACAAAAAGCTCGTAAACAGGACATCTAAATAGCATGAATATTTCAGGAGATATCTATTGTCTATAAGAAATTAAGCGAAATAAGCTATATGCTGGGAGCAAAAACTAGACTTCAATTCTGTAAAAAGCTATTTTCCTATATAAATGACATTCAACCTCCCCAAAAACGGAAATTTTGAAAAATTTACATGACTTTGTATATGAGGTAGAATTAATTTGAAGAAGACAGGTTGGTGCAACTGAATTGCATCACTATCTTACGATCATAAAGAAAAGTCAGAGCAGCTCTAACATTTTGTATATAACACAGAAAAAGCCATTTAGAATTGTTGGAACAGAACATGATAAGACTGTTCGACCAGAAACAATGCTTTGGCTTTTTTAATACTCATCGAGTCTCATTTGTGCATTTTTATCGAAAATATTATTCCTACAGGTAGATTAGACTAATATCGGACCAAAATCACAGCTGCAGCAATAATAGACATTTTTGGACCTGCTTCCTCATCAGCTTCGCTATATCACCAGCAGATAAAGTAAATTTTAATTCCAAATTGCATTTTCACACTAATTAGAGGTTTTAGACCATAAAAGCCAAGTTAATCGAAGAGCGCTAATTGCGGTGGAGAAAAAAACATTTTTTAAAAGATCCACGCAAAATACAAAAGTACACGAGGAAATCTCATTGCAAGTATCCAAGGCATTTGTCAAAAGTGGTGAGTATATTTTAACAAGATCTTGAGCAGATGTTCAATCGGCGACAATAAAAAAATGCCGATGGTTTCAAAAATACTCAGCCCAAACAAACCTTTGACCGAATACATGAACTGTTTACAAGAATTAAGAGACTATAAAACTCATACAACTGGCACCATTTCCATTCAACTAATTATGTAAGAAGGGCTGGTCTGAAATAGGTATATAGTCCCGGAATAAATCTTGGCGATATAATTCCAACTTCAGATACCTAAGGTCAACTAACATAACTACAACGGATCTTCACTATACCAGCTCTGCTCTAAATAATGCAGAAATCCTAAGAGTAAAAAAATCACAATTATAATTTCCGAACTTTAAAGAGTTCTGCGTTGTCAAATATCGGAATACTGCTAAATATGTATTGTGAATCCATGTCGTATCATCGGTGACGGATTCACGAAGATAACACCTCAGAAAAACTCCTAATCGCCAAAAGCGATACAGTTTCTGATATTTTATTTAATCTGGCATCCAATACCTCACATCGTGAAATCATTGTAACATTTTCGTCAAGTACTATAGGTATAAAAAACCGCTGGGACGCGACCTCATCGATAAGAATTCTTCTGATGTTATAGAAATAATAGTAAATTTTAACGAAACTTATAACGCTTGATACCTAGGTATACCTATACGGAACCGTATCGCAGAGGATAGTAGAGCGATTGTTTCAATGAGGAAACTTAAAAATTCGTTTTTTTGTTCGTAAAATTTAAAGGAGCAATCATAAGACCTCAAGTGACGTATGTGTTTATATGACTCAAACGACTCGGCCTTAATGACAGACAATTAAATCGTTGGACGTCTTCGAAGCGAGAGTTCTATGGTCTATTTATTCTGGAGTCTTAGATAGAGACGGCGCTCGGCAATGGAAGCTAATTCTGAATATGTCGTAAGGATATTTAAGAATTTTTCTAATCAAATCCTTTTCAAAAGCAAGGAAAATGAATTAAAAATTTCACTGCTTTTCAGTCTAAAGTCGCTAAGTTTTGAGTTTCGATTGTCCTTCCTTCGGAAAGATTTAGACTGGGCAAGTCCTTACGTAATGTTTGTTGAAAGCGGTAATTTAAAAAAAGGAGTCAATCTATTTGGCTTCTGAGTCTGAATTATATTGAAAAAGGTTGCGACTGAAATAACTTTGAGCATGCGGAGGAGATAGAAAGTTGTGGGGAGAGGTTTCATATACCTACAGTAATATCTGCCTTATTACTAATCGTTAGAGATTAGAGTCATATTACTATGCAAAGGCAAACCTATGGGGAGAAAGGGTCAAACAGAGGCCTACGTATTTGTGAAGGGTCATTTCAAAAGAGTTGGCAAATACTAATTGTTGGTAGCCTAATATTCTTCAAGTAACATATTTAAAATGTCACCAAAAAGTTATTGATAACAAAAACAAAAAGACCCGAAAAGAAGTAGGTAACATTATGTAAATCACAAGTCATTATAGCGCATTTTGGTTTAGATAGAAGATCATGTTCAGAAAATGAGCGAAAATTATTCGACGGGAATAAAAATGTAGGGAGGGGGGCATTGGCATAACTAGATAGGGGCCAGGGTGGACCCGACCACCCTGAATGCGGACTGGAACCCCCCGGGGCGGATTCTGTAACTCGGAGAGTTTGGGAGATGAGAATTCTCGTTTTCCCCGATTAAAACTCCATAACTCTCCATTCACGATTCTCTAAAATACTTGGGGAGTTAGAGAACACGTGAGAAGTGTCTCAATATTGAAGGACGGCTAACTCTGTGTAGGAGGGACGTAGTGCATTGGGGTTTTTTCATCGCACTTAGGGTCTAGAGTACAAAAATATAGATGGAAAGTGGGAGGGGGGGCTTTTGGAGCTGTGGGTCCATACCATCCCTAATTGGGTTTATCCAAAATACATCATGTTTGATATCAAATTAAACAGAGTACCTTGAGACACATTGTAAGTATTGCAAGGAATTCCATAATTTGTTTTTGTACACACAGTCAAGATCCATAATTTAATTTGAAAATCCTATTTACCTAGGTACCTTCACAAAACACAGAAATATTCTGCTTACTTCTCCACAACTAACACAGCCGAGAGTTTTGTCGAGTGGAATAGAGAGTTTGGTAATTTTCAATACAAATTCCAAGAGATACAGAATACCGAGTGGAGATTTAAGTGTCAAAAGTACTCTCATCTCCACAACTCCACAACTCTCCGAGCTAGTGAATCCGGCCCCAGGAAATTATGAAAATTCCCAAAAAACTTTCGTTAATTCGTACAATCTTAGGCCTAATTAAATTGAATCCGTTCGGATCGGGATCGAAAAGGTTTTAACGAGTTCTTTTCTTCAATAAAACCTATTAAAAGAAAAATTGTTTAAAAACTATTCTGAGATTGCTCTAATTTCGGTGAATTTTGACAAAGGCGTGATCCGTAGGAGAAATCATGCAAAGCTGTTTTGACAGTTTGTGCGGAAATTTTAATTGATAACCTTTGATATCAATGATATTTTGAAAATTTTGTAAAACTTTCTTTGATTTTCCGCAAAAGAATCTTTTTTAAGCTCTTTCGATTCTAATCCCAACGGATTCAGTAATAAGGCTGATTATCTTTATAAGGAAGAAATAACTTCAATAATATTCTTGTTAAGTTACATTATGGAATAAAACTATATTAGCACTCTTTAGACAATAAATACTTCGGTAAACCGAGAAATTCACAGAAAAACTAGAGTCTCGAAAAGCAGAAGGCAACCGGAGAGAGCAAAAGACTTTCTGATAAAGTCCACTCTAGGTAAAAGTAATTTAGTAGACTTCCATTAGATACAAGGTCAAAGCTATCCGAATATTGGAAAATACATATTTATAACCAAGTGATGGACAACGCTATCACTAACTTCAAAAATAGGTTTGAAAATTTACCAGTCAGTTGACTTATTTATAAATTTGTACCTGAAACATGAAGAGGCATTTGTAGAAAATTATAAAAATGTTTTCAATGTAGGCATTTCCACGTTACAGGCTGAAACAAAAATAATAAATAATATGTTCCAAAACAAGAGCATTGTAGTAAATTTGAAAAGACTGAAAACAGAAATTAATAAAAAACTTCTGCCCAAATTAATACAAGTAGCTGCAAACAGCTCTGGGTCTTCCTGTCAGCTCGGCCGACTGTGAACGTAGCTTTTGCATCAAATTAAAACTTGATTAAGAACAACTACTTCAGGAGAGGTTTTCGAACATGGCCCCCCAAACATTGAAAATGAGATAATTAAAAACAAACTAACAGCGCAACAGGTGCTAAAAAAGTTTGCAGAAAAAAACCCCGTAAACTAAAGCGTATACAGACTTTACCAATATCTTTATTCGTGCTTAATAAAAAAGTAAATAATTAATCTGAAATCTGTATCTAACTTCAGACCTGTCAAAGACTTAAGTATTAATACCAGTACCAGGACCTGGACTTACATAAATGTTTTTTAAGTACAAGTACAAGTCCCGGTACTGGTAATCAAAAAATTCTCAAGTACAAGTCCTGATACTGTGGTACTTAATGCACTTATTAGTAATAACGTGAAGTACTTCATCTGTTGTAAATTATTTAAATACGTCTTCTTCGACGGTGCTCAAGAAATCTTACCACCTTTAGTAAAATAGAAAGAAAATTAGCGCAATATAT
Organism: Dioctria rufipes; assembly: GCA_963924295.1. Classification (NCBI taxonomy): domain Eukaryota; kingdom Metazoa; phylum Arthropoda; class Insecta; order Diptera; family Asilidae; genus Dioctria; species Dioctria rufipes. The sequence continues at coordinate 16,922,799 of OZ002745.1, forward strand.
GAGTAACTGTAGGACAGAAATTGACATGCTGAATCGATATGTTTTGTTGAGAAGGTTGACAACCAGTGCCACAATCCGCTCTCTTCCTCCGCACAGCGTTAATTTTCAATTGCAGGTCTTGTATATGCTATACAAAGGTAATAATTATCTGTTGTGAAATTTGTTTTGCTAAAGGCCAACTCAAATACTGTATGAACAATTTCCAAAATTATGTAAAAATTAAACCAGACGAAGCTTATATGATATTTTATGATATTTCGTAAATGAAACCCTCATCCAGTTATTTAACTGGCTATAGATTTTTCAAAATTTCTGATTTCAGCTTTTGAACGCTCTTGAAACTTATAAGTACTAGTACCAGTATCTGGACTTGTACTTGAAAATCTTTTAAGTACCAGTACCGGAACTTGTACTTAAAAGATTTGAAGGATGGGTCCTGGTACTGGTACTTGCAATAAATACGGCCATTAAGCAAGGCCTCACTATCATATCAGTTTCGTGTATGGAGGATCCTCATTTATTTTCCTAAATACGTGGGAAAAGCAAAGGAGGGGATATGGAAAACAAAAGTCCCTGTTAATTAAACGACACCACTTTCCTTTATTTTTCTTTTAAAATCGTTCAAATTTTATTTTATTTTGCAAATAAACACTACTTCCTGTGATTGAAAAAAAAAATGTTTGGAATGGATTATAGGGAATACATATATGAGTGTCGCTTGGGCTCATTGGGATTAAAGAAAAGAACGTACTTTCGGTACTTATCTAATTTCACAATAGTTTAAATGTCCGAATAAAACTATTTCGCAAATACTCGACGTCGTTAGTCTCGATAAGCAATAAATATCACCTGATCGCCGAATGTTGACTTACTAGTTATCCAAAAATTGATTGAATGCTGATGACTTATACTAACTGATATGCGATGTAACCATGGTTTTCTCTCTTCTTGTACTCAATAGCATTCAACGAGAATTATAATAAAGAATGGGAAACAATTTAAAACTGTTATTTTATTTTTATGAGAATTATTATATTTGTTGTGTGCAGCGGAAATTATGTTCTAGAATTTAGATTAAAGCTGTGCTCTTTTGTGTCCCCACAACAGAACTAAACAAAAGATACACAAAAGAACCCGTCTTACCCCTTTTAAGATTTATAAATGAAGCGAACAGTACAAATAGTTCACTTCAATCGACAGAAGAATTTGTTCTTCCCAGTAAATGGTAGTTCTAGAAGAAGGTACACAAAAGCACAGCTTATGTTTCTTTTGAGTTCTATAATTTATAGACTCGCTCTACTCTATGTAACTTTAGAAAACTTTTTTAATCTATGCAATTTCATTGGCTCTAGGCATTATATCAACATTTTGCTCAGAGCAATGCATAAAAAATGTCGGTCAAAAGCAGGGAAAACTCATGAGCTGGTTGGTATACTTTGCAAACGAAATGTTTGTTAAAACCTATGTACGATAGTTGGGGGACCTGACCCACCCCAGAATAAAGTCCTAGTTATGCCAATGAAGGGGGGACTATAAAGCCTCCACTTTATAATTCTTCGATGGAATAGATTAATCTAGTTGATCAACTGCAGAATATTACCAAACGCAACTATTTTCAACAACACAGGATAATCGATAATTGAACCATAAGAGCTCTAGAACGCCTGCAACTTAAAATAAAAAAGTTTATTTACATTTAAAACTTATTTTCTTTCAAAATTCTTCAATTTTTAATGGCGAGGGTATTAAGGCTGTAATTTCTCTCCATGGAAAGTATTCATCATTGGTAACACGCTAACCAGAACATCCTATTGCCTCTCTACTAGCGCAGCCTCTTGCGCTGGATTTGTATAATAATACCGATGTCAACAGGATAAACGATCACATAGTTTACAAATAACCCAATCATCATAAACCTATCCCTCAACATCTATACTAAATTTAGAGCAATTGGGCTAAGGACTGTATGTTATTTATGGGTTCAGCTAAGTTTCTCTTCCACTCATTAACAGGAAGGTAGAAATTGTACTTAAATTATTTCTCAATTTCCTTGATGTGAAAAACTAATAATAAGTAGCGTTAATTGCTTGTCATTATAACCCTTGTCAACTCTTGAAGAAATAATAGGTAAATGCATTCAAAATGCGCTTTAAATCTCCATAAATTGACAAATCGCATTCAAATTTTGATTTTATTGATACTGCTGATGTTATAAATGGTAAACTGAATTGCATCTTTATACGGGTATTATCGAGTGGATTGCTGAACTAGTTAAGAATAACAATAGGAAAAAATTAATGTGAAATTGGGTCGTAATACAGGTAAAGAATAACAGAAGAGGAGCAGAATGATGATTATAGAAAATCTGTAAGAGACCTCAGATGCATTTTACTTTTACGACTGTGAAAAAAGTAGAATAACTGTCAGCTAAATTTGGGACCTTAATAAATCTGTAAGATTTCATGTAAGGACATTTGGATTGATACACTTTTTCTAATAGGCTGAATCGATCTCGCAAACAAAAAACAAATTGGATTCGAGAATAAATTGTAAAGAAAAGGATTAGCGACAGAAAGTCTTAAATATTTCGTCAGAGTATTTCAAAAAACTTCTATACATAAATGGAGTGGCAGAAAGAGGATTTAGATTCATCTGGACCACAGACGCTATGAGATACGATGGCAGATTGGAGCTCTCAACACTCAAAAAAAACAATGAAAATATTTAATAATTAGAGAATAAAGGAAAAGGTAGTGTATTGGCAAATTAAAATATTTCGGGCTTTCAGTAAAAATTGTTTCGGCTTAAACCTAATCTGGATTGTGATTGAGATGCCGTCAATTTGATCATTGATTTAGGACTTATTTCCTTCACAGCAGCATAGGAAAGTGTAATAAGCATAAGTATAGGTATAGGTACCCGCTTGAATGAAATAATGTAAAAGCTAGGTAGGCAGGTATATCGTGCTCGTAATGATGATCGTTATTAAAGTAAATATGTAATGTGAATGTTTAAAACAACAACATTAATAGAGAGAAGAGTAAGATTATATTCTCGCGATAAATGAAATCTTCTTAAGAACGACTGTAGAAATATGGGACGGGTAAGACGACGATTATGATTTTAACAGCAGTTACAAGAAAAACAGAGAATATCAACAGAAAAACTAACTATCAACACCCGCAGCTTTTAAATTGAAGATGAATTTGCACACCCTTGGGATTATTTCGATAGAATAAGCCATACTCAAAGCAGCAGTGTAATATGTAAGTAGAAAAAATATTCCAGTAGCAGCAGTAGTAATTTCATTTTAAAATCTTTAAAAATTTATGGCTTTAATAAAATTTCTAATTGAAAATGTTATTTTGCAAGACAAACGCGTTCTTATCTCATCACGAAAAGAAAAAACGTACATGCAAAAATTTAAATATTTTCTTATTTAATATATAGATATATTTTTTTATTTGTCATTGTTATTTCCAAGCCTACTCAACACTTAAAAACCAAGTTAAATATAAATTACACCATGAAATCAAAAAACTTTTCAAGCTAGTAAATTACAAAAAACTTTATTTCATCTAGCTGAAAATTTTCTCATTTCGATACCCCCGGAGCCATCTATTGGCAGAGGGATCAATAGTTTAGAAAAAAAACAACATTCCAATCCAAATATGCATGCAGCTGCAATTTATAATTTCGTCTCATTCGTTCTTGTGTATTTTAAAGAAACAGCGAATACCTGGCGATCAACAAATTTCAGATCACAAAAATGTAATATTCTATTATACTGCGCATGACCGAAATATTCGTTAAGATCGTTAAATGAAGTAGTGTGTGTGTCAGCATCCATTTTACCCACCAATGAAAAGAAGCAGTCAAAAAAGGTAATATCATATTGCTTTCTCCTCTTCCAAAAGTTGAAAACCATTTTGGAAGAGGAGAAGGCAATGTGACGATTATATTTATTTTCTGTCCGTCTCTTAGGGTCAAGATATGGAATTGGAAAAAGAGATAAACGAACAAGTATGGAATGCAACAAGTTTCGTGATGTCAGATAGTGTGTGTATTTTATTCATTCACCAATGAAAATGAAACAGATCTTTTTAAGTTTTGGAAGAGGAGAAGGCAAACGAAGTAATAATTGTTCTTGTTTTCTTTGTTTCTCTCTTAACAGCTACAGCGAGAGCCATTGCTAGAAATTTTATGTTGAAAGCATTGCAAAACATGCAAGAATTTAATTATTTCCATGCCTGTGCCTGTGCAAAATTTAAATATAAATTACATCTGATCTCTTCAGCTGTTAAATTATAAAATATTTTTCGTCAAATCAAAAATTTTTCATTTCAATTCCGCTGGAGCAAGTAGTTTAGGGGAAAAAAAAAACAATAGCAGACCTGCCGGTGCCGTTTGCTATATTTTGTAATTTCTTCTGTAAAATTCTATTTTACTGCACATGACCGAACGAAACATGGAATTGTGTAAGAGAGAGAATAAGAGAAGAGGGGAAACGTGATTAATGTTCGTTAAGTGAAGTAGATTTAACCAATCAAATGAAGAGAAGGTAAACGTTGTGATAGTGTTATCAAACTTTGTTTCTCTCATTGTCAACCTCGTCCTCAGCACAGGCAGCTAGCAGTTTGCCACTATGACAGAATTTTAAAGCAGGAATAAGATCAGCTAATTATTTATGTATGGAGTTCATGGCGTTTTCATTATTGTATAGTTTTTACATACGCGCCAAACTAAGCCTGAAGATCAAATGCTCTTAAGTTACGCGCCAAACTAAGACTGGAGATCAAATTCTCTTAAATAATTACGATTAGTGCTATTTGCAGTAAAAATGTCTTCCAAAATCTAGCTCAAAATTGTTTTTGTGTAGTAAATTTTTACACGGTTATATTTTTTGCTGTTTATCGTGAAATACGTACACACGCTTCTGTTTTAATATTATTTGTGTGCTATCATGAAAACATCGAAAAATAAATGTTTTAGGGAAGATTTCAATGTTGATCTGGTGAAAATCAACATCTTTAGCAAAAAAAAATAGATGACCTTTCATATGATCAAAGGTAGAATTAATTTGAAGAAGTTAAATTGGGGCAACTGAATCAGATCAAATTGAGTATATATGACTACCATCATAACCACAGTCCTACGACCATAAAATGGACAAAAAACTCAGATCTGGATAGAACTAATTTCATTGAGTTAGTTAATAAGAGTTGCTATAACTTTGCCATTGATTATTGATCCACATTTTTGGAAGAGATGAAAAAATCTTTTCAAACATCAGCAACTATGCAGTATAAAAGAAATCAATGGAGGAGCATTTGGAATATAATTCAAGATGGAATAAACACCAAACGCAATTACAATTAGAATCTATTTATTCACTCGTGTTTCTACACATGCACTTACATTTTGCATTTTTTCATATCAATACCTCAGTGTAACAACGGTTGTAACTACAATTTTGGTTGTTTTAAGTGTGGAATTGGCTTAGCTTTAAAGTCATCTTTGCTTATGTCTGACCAATGCATCTATAAACGAAATATATAGAAATACTTATACTATTTTGTGTAACTACATGAAAGGTCTGTGTTGCAATTACATATAATATGAAGGTAAGAGTTGAAACATCCTTCTGACCTTTTTTGCATTTTTGTAGATACACCCTTTTGACACTAAGCCATCGGTATCCAAGTGAGCCTACATTATGACATTCAATTATGCCTGGTACTACTTATGTTATCGATGGTTTGACTTCCCAAATTCTATATCATAAGGTAGTGCTGCATATGAAGGAAACAGCATGATCAAAGTATACAAACTTTATTGAAGTCTAATATTTTTCTTTTTTCACTTTTTATACTGACTGATTACAAGTATTAAGGGAAGTTGTTCAAGTCGATATCAAGCCAGAGATATCAATCTGAAATTCTTTGGAGTTCAATGAAGTTTTTATAGTCAACCCTAATGTAAAATATCAGAAAAACTATAGCTCTTTTAATAGAATATGTTCGCTTAGGTTAGGTTATGGTAACGCATATAATGGTACTGTTATTGTAGAAAGCCTACTATAATTTAATATAATTTTTGATATATAATTGTAACAGGAAAAGATGGAACTTATATTCACAATCGGGTAGGCACTACTTAGATATAGAAAATATGTCCTTGAAGAAAATTATCTAAGTTATAAATAAATAAACATGATTGAGAAAAATGTTCCTTCCTCTACTTAGTATTAAAAGTAAATCACTGGAATCTTTCAGAAAATTTTATTTTCACAATTTTTTTTGAATGGTAAATGTATAAGTATGGCCTGCTATAAAAATTTCATAGTCTCTTGGCATTTTTATATCATTTCCAGTACACGCAAGATCCATTCGAAAATTAGCTTCTCACTGACTTTAGAGACTTTCTTTAGAGATTTACGTCGATGAGTGCTGGAAGACACACAATCTTCAGTTTTGGTAGATAGCTTCAGATGGAATTCATTTGTGGTTTTTTACTTTTGTTATAAAGAAGCTGGTGCTAAGTCCTCTTGGAATGTTTAATATTGAATTTGAAATTCTATATCTATATCTACTATCAGAGATTTGAAATCACTTAAAATGTAGTTGTGTTATTTAACGTAGAAAACCGTAGAATATGAAGCGTATCTAGGCGGGCAGCAGGAGCAATCGCTCACATCATCAAAATGAGGCGCCTTCCTACCAACGAAATTCAAATTATAAGAATTTAAGCGTAAATGTACTTAATCTCTGATTTTTATGTGAAGCAGTTTATTTCTAATATACTTAAGTATAATTCTGAAAACAACGCATATTTATTTCGTTATAAATTGAACACTATTCGCCGCAGAAGAACCTTGCGATGCTGCAGAATTTTTGTATGTACATGTAATACCTATTACAAAAAAGGTAAAGTAGCAAACAGTCAAAACCCTCGAGAACTTCACAAGCCATGAAACCCAGCGGCAAATGGAAGCGCTCAAAGACGAATGCTTCTTTGGAAGCTCGCAGCGCTTCCTTACCGTATCCTTCTTCATATGGTTTTAACGTGAGCATGTCCGCAGAGGGAAGCGCTCAGTTGCTGATTCTTGGGAAGCGCTCTTGGTGCGCTTATAGGGTAGCACTCTTGAAGCGCTTATAGGGAATACAGAGGGAATCAAGATAAGGGCTTTACTAAAAATCTCAGTTTTATGCTGAATGTATTCCATTTAAATTTTAATCTATACGAATTACAAGGCCAAGTTTTTGCTAAAAATAGCAGTATTGTTATATTATATTATTAAAAATTTTAATTAACCGCACAGTTCAATGAAAATTCTGATGCGCTTTCAGATGCATATGAGTCATATTTTCACAACAAAAACAGATGGGTTATGAATAAGCCTAAGCTCAGAGAAGGGATTTGCTTCCGCGCAGATTCCTTAGGCTATGATAAGAGAGCACTTGGAAAAGAATTAGCTTAAGCTTAGGGAAGATATCTGGCCGCACAGATTCCTTTGGCAATGGTAAAAGAGCGCTTCGGAAAAGATATTTTCTGGCTATGTTGTGCAAGGGCTTCCCCTGACAAGCGCTTGACATATTTCCTACTGAGAGACTCCTTCACTACCATATGAGAACTCTAACTTAGTCATAATAAAATATTTACAGTATTCTAATATAAAATTGATAAAAATAGCTCCTCCGCCCTAAACTACTATTCATACAGAAAAATGGTGTTCTGATAATCTTAAGCTTGCTTTCATATCTTCCAAACCGTAATCAAATTTTTATACCTTTTCTAACAAAATTATTTACAAAAATGTTTGTTAACCAAATGACTACGATTTCTCAAACAACTCAAACAAAAACTCTCAGCTGAGTAGTAATTGTATATTTTGCTGTGCCGTCATGGCATGCCGTAGGCTGATGATATCGATTGTAGCTGCCTACAGATTCGGACTCCAGTTCCAATTATTACTCAGTTGAGAGTTGGTGAGCGTAAAATGGTAAGGTTACTTTGTAATCAAAACTATTTAATTATTTTGTTAAGCAAGGTATATAGTATACATGTAGCCTTTACGCATGATACAAAGATTAATAATATATGGTCGAGTAATCTGTCAATTGATTGCTTGCCTCATTTGGCGACTATTATCAAAAATTTGTTCATCTCAATTTCAATCGTCCTTATCAAAGTGAAAACAATTTTCTATTTGAAAATTTCTTTGCTTTCCCACTAACACATAATTACTTTTACCCGAAGTGATTCAAACGAAGAAACTACATAATGTTTTGTTAAATATTTTAATATATTCAAAACGTATTTCAGTCAATAAAATACGAAAAACTCAAAACAAATTCGCTGGAAATGGCATTAGTCACCTCATGACGTAGCAACACAAAAAATTCCTCTCGAATCGGCCATACCTTATTATCTTTGTATCATGGCCTTTAGGAAGGTAAGGAATAAGCTTTAAATTACTAGAAGCCTATTTTCCTGTATAAGTAGCTTTGCTCTATAGCTTATACAGGGTGATTCAGATCAAGATACCTTCCGGTATACCATGCGATTCCTTGAGGTACACTGATCAAAAATTGTTCCACATACCCCCCCAAAAAATTTGGATTGATTCGGTTCTCTGGGCCACTACACATTTATTTTTATGAGCATAGATCATATTTTCTTAGGAATTTTTATGAAAATTCATCCTCTTAATTTGTATGCTCTAGTTATGGCATGGTCGACATTTCCGAAAACTGAACTTAAGCAAAATTGATTTTGATCGAACGCTTTTGTGATTTCCTTCCAGAAATTTTCTATTCAGCAGATGGACAAAATTTCGGTAGATAATTGAAAAGCGTTTTTTCAAAAGTTGATATGGGAAAATAAACAAAATTTTCAGGAGAAGCTTTAAAATACCTACTATAATTAAATATACACGATATAATAAATAATGTGATAATTTTTAATTATTTGTTAAACATTAACGCATGGAATCAATATATAAATTTAATAAAAAATAAAAAGTTAGAGTTTTTCAATGTTGCGATAAGTGACATACTTGTCGGGACTTGACACATTTTAGAAAGACACATTTATCGAAATTTGCTAAAACTTTAATGCACTTTTGATAAATGATTTCAAAAGCTTTTTAATTTAATTTAGCGTTTTGAAATGTTTTAAGGTAATCTGTAGATAGATCTTGCCATTACGAATTATATGATGTACATACATATGTATCTCAATTTTACATATTTTGAATAATCGACTTTTAAAAAAATGCTCCTCAATTGGGTTTTGTTAAAATTAAAAATTGTTTGGCGAAAAAGATTTGTATATTATAACTGCGTGTGTGTATAAAGTATAAGCCATTAAATATTGAAAAATTATTGTGAAAAGTAAAAGATAAGCAGGTTTGCTTTTCAATTTAAATTTTTTACATGTTAATTTATACATAAATATATCATGTCAATAGCAAATTTTATCCATAAATTAGAAAATGGCATTTTATGTGCAGAAAATAGTCTTGTCTAAACTACGACGATTTATCAAAATAATTTTCAGTTCGCGACACCAGTAAAATGGTAAGGATTCGTAGTAACTAGCTATTTAAAATATATTCATATGAAAGTATTCAACATGTGTACCTACGTATTTTAATCGAAATTGCTAGAATTTCCTTGTAATATTAATGCAGTCATTTTGATGTGGTTTAAGTATATTTTTTTAAGTACGAAAGGACGCGTACACCTTGTGTATACAGGGTGTTTCCCACTAAGAGGTCAGTAGAGCGGGAGGTGATAGTACTCTGATAGATGAACAAAAAATTGTAAGGCAGGGGGGGCATATCAACCGTTTAGGAGTTACAGGGTGATTAAGAAAAAAAGTTAGTTTTTACAAAACACCCTGTATCTTAAAAACTACAGGGTGTATGGTCATAGCTCATTGTATGCAGAACTCCATGGCCTTTCGAACGACTGCTCAATCAGCCCTCTCCCCTCAAGAATTATCGTTGTCTAAACTCAAAATTTCGGATTTTCTTACCTTTTTTTTAATTTAACTTCTATTATTTTTGCAAAAAGGTCGTTAACATAACTTTTTTTTATAAAAACTGTAAGCTGTAGACTCTCCTCTTTAATATGACCTATTACACCCAATGTGCTATCTGAAGCCCTCTAAGAGTTATTAGCTCTAAACCTTTTCTAAAACCTATTTTCAAACCTTCTCTCAACGATAATTTGTTCCCTTAGCACGTCATTTTACAAAATATCGTCTAATTTCGGTGTGACCTGAATAGGTTATGAGTTAATAACTGTTTAAAGGCTGGTGTTAACACATAGGGTGTAATAGGTCAACTTAAAGAGGAGAGTCTACAGCTTACAGTTTTAATAAAAAAGAGTTATGTTAACGACCTTTTTGCAAAAATAATAGAAGTTAAATTAAAAAGAAAGGTAAGAAAATCCGAAATTTTGAGTTTAGACAACGATAATTCTTGAGGGATATGGGGCTGATTGAGAAGTCGTTCGAAAGGCCATGGAGTTCTGCATACAATGAGCTCCTAACTGTGACCATACACCCTGTAGTTTTTAAGATACAGGGTGTTTTGTAAAAAACTAGCTTTTTTTCTTAATCACCCTGTAACTCCTGAACGGTTGATATGGCCCCCCCCCCCCTCTGCCATACAATTTTTTGTTCATCTATCAGAGTACTATCACCTCCCGCTCTACTGACCTCCTAGTGGGAAACACCCTGTAGAAGTATTTATATAGTATTCGTGAAAAGGTTTATGCTTTGGCGTTATGTATAAAATTTTACAATATTTCTCATTTTCCATAAAGGTTCCCATTTAAAAACTAATTACGTAGGTACTTAAGCTAAAATAACAACGTTAATAAATTTAAAACAAACTTAGGTGAACTTGAACACATCAGCATTTAAAAAAACTTTAGAAAACTATAAAATTTTACAATTGCGGAATCTACTTAAAAAGAAGGCAATAGCCTCAAACACCCTTTCCTACCACTATATACTTTTATATATCAAGGTTATAACAATCATAAAGAGTTCGCTCTTTACATAACATTTTCTACGAGAGAATTTTTAGGCTGGCTGGGAAAGACAGTTGGTTACTGAAATGGATTATCGATATAACAATCCATAGATAATTTTGCAAGAATAAAACCTAGACGAAGAACGCTGTTGTAGTTGCCTTATTTATTTCTAATTCATATGTACTACATAGATACTTATATTAATTTTATTTTGAAACAATAGGTTTTTATTATGTTTTCTTTAAGTACAAAATGTGTATATACTTATGTTTGAACTACCTGAAACTGGAGGTCTTTTTTTTTCATACTATAAAATAAAATTTATTTTGAAGCAGTGGCGCCTTTTTTTAATATGATCGCTCCCCCAAATGCTTAAACCTAGATACGCTTCGCGCATAGAATCACCCTCATCTTCTTCTTTTCAATGTAAAACCTTATAGCTATTCAAAACCACATTTTGATATTGTAAAGATATCATGATATATCATGGAAATAGTAGGCAAGCTGAACAAAGGTCGATGCACACTTACAGGCATAGCACGAACCGGGAGAGACAGGCATCGAACGGCACCGGCATTTTTCGTGCATGTATAACGACATAAAATGGAAAGGAAACTTTCAATTAAGGTAGGTACGTATCGAGATAAAACTATAGAAAAGTGATTTTATGTTAACTTCGCAACTAGACCAACAACCGACAAATACCGGTCTGGTTTTGTCTATCTGTACCGGTTCCTGCTGTGTCGGTAAGTGTGCATCGATCTCAACTCGTCCTTTGTGGCTCTCTAAATAAGAAACGACAAAATACCTGATCTGCTCAACTACAATAATTATGGAGTCTGACAAAACTTGACAATTAATTAATGGAGGTACGAGAACCTGAGATATTATGTAGAGGCATCACACAAAATAATAGGAGTCCCTTGTAATTCGTGAGGTCTGTACTTAATACTGTGCGACCATATAAAAATTTAGACTTGTTGTGATGATATAATGGTTCGAAGGATGGATTCTATCAAAAAATATTATATTGGAGCGCCATGTACTATCTTTGAACCCACGATCCCATAATTAGATAGAGAAGTGGTAAATAAAGGTAAAATCAACTCTCTATATGAAATCTAAGGTGCTTTTAACAGAAAAAAGTTATTAACTTTTTGATAGCCTGGCTACTTTTCCAAAATTCAGAATATAGACACTTATCAGCAGCACAATGCTCGAGTGAACCCTTGTCGCTTCCAAGAATAATGGAAAGGATCGAAGATTGCAAAAAAAAAAAAAAAAATTTTTGAAATTAACTCTTTGTAACTCCTTTTTGATTTTTGTTTGGTCGTAATCTGAAATATTACAAAAAAATATACCTACCTACATACATACATATGGATATGTACATATATGAAGGGTATCGTGAGTAGAACATAGGTAGGTATGATCAATGAAAATTTTAATTTTAATGTTGATAATTATGTTTTTATAAATGGTCATGAACGCCTTTTTCTCTTTTGGATATGGGATAAAAAGGCGGTTTAACGATTTAGTGGCATCGACTTTTCCAATGATTCATGTTACATTGAAAATTTCATTTTTATGTGCAAATCTGTGTCTATCTGCATATTATGTAACATAAGTTCAGCCTGTTCGTTAATATTGATATCCTATATTAGATGTGATCAATTTTGTATATGATGCTTCTATGGATTGATTTATAAATATAAACTCTATTAGAAATTCTTGGAAGTTAAGCCGTTAATATTTATATTGATTGGTGATAATTACGTTTCACCTCAGAATTAATCAATCTCCCCGAGCGAGCAACTTGTCAAAAACATAAAAAAATATAATAATTTGAATTTTTTGACTTAATGAAACCAGAAAAACAGTAAGCAACAATTTTTCGCTTATAAAGCAAATATTTTCAATCAGAGCAGATAATTTTCTAATTTTGATACTCTTGGCACCATCTATTGTTTAACATGACAATACAATAAGAAAATCCTTACTGCCTGGTACTCCACGTGGAGTAGTCACTGAGTAGTCGAATGGTTTTGGTAAGAATGTATTGATAGAGAGATATCACAATGCAAACATGAAACTAATTATTGTAGCCACACACACACCTATCTTCACAATTCACATGAAATAAAAATTCAGCTAGACACTTGCCACTCTGGTCGAAATGAGAGCAAATCTGGTCGGAGTAGTTAAAATTTAACGATTTTTCTATAAAAATAATTATCATCAACACTACTACTACTAGTACTACTACTACCTACTATACATTCAAGTTGGCATTTGTTTAAATGATATTTTATTCCAAATGAGATAAACGGATGCATAGGATCAAACTTTGTATAGCCTATGATTTGATTTAAGGTATAAAAATCACCTCTTCAGTAGAAGAAGACATCAGTGCGTGTTGCGTGGTTAAAATGATTCGGTCCTAATTTACTTATATTTTTGAACCGAGTTAAATGAAAACTTCAATTAATTTTTCAAGATTTAGTTTTTTGTAACATTAAAGACAATGATAAAATTAAATTGCACTTTGAACTTTTTGAAAAGGGTATAAATTAAAAGAAAAACATGTTTATACATAAAACTTGTGCAATAAATGTCTACCGAATAAAAACTACAATGAGTGTACATAGACCAGACTGTATCCAAAATATGGCATTATAAGTATGTATGTAGTCCGGGAATTTTCATCTTAGACTCTCAGAAAAGACCCCACTCTATTCAAAACGTTGGAAATATTTTCTTTTGAAACTTTAGCAACAAAATTTACAGTGAGTAGATACGAAAATATAAAAAAATTTACAGCAAAATTTACAAGCAGATTAGGCAGGCACACTTAATTTAAATTTGTTTATGTGGAAAATTCAAAGATGTTAAAAGATGTGTTGGAATGGAAAATTTGTCACTAAGCAAGCAACAAATCCATTGAATTAATTTATAATGAGCATTTTGAAAGTCAAACGGAAAAATATTTTCATGTTGGTTTTGAAGAGTTACCTAATTGACATTTAATAAAAATGTGTTACTATTGGAGACAACGTTACTTAATTCTATTTTACCCCTATTTCATGAGCTTGAAGAAATCCCTGGTATAAATAAAAAAAAAACAATATGAAAGGCATGTGACATCGTACTGCAGCAGCCCGTCGGGATTTTTTAAATTTTAATTGCGAATTTTCACTGATCATGATTCCATTGGTTGGACATTTCTGAGGAAATGTTTTAATGTTTAACTTATGTATCCATAAATATGTATATCCAATCAATGATTTTTATTCATGAAAATTAAATTAAATTAATTTTAATAGCTGTATAATGATAACTACAAATATCAGGTGAAACCTTTCTAAAAGTTAAGCTCACCGTAAATTTTTAAAAGTCGTTCGCTTGAATTGTGGCAAATCTTTATTAAGGCTACAGAACTAAGTATGTAATTGTGTTTTAACTTACAAAATTAAAACAGAAAAACTGTGCAAATTTCTTTCAAACTTATTTCATCATTTTATGTTTCCATTTTACATTCTTAACAAATACGCAACAAACAGAATTAAATCAATTTTTGCTAAACTATGAACACGTCAGCACCCATAGCTCTTCAAAAATTATGAAAACAATATAAACTTAATATAATATAACATAATTTTGGAAAAACTCAAAAGCAAATTTTAAAATTTATCGATTATAAAATTCAAAATTAAGAAAATTTTAAAAAGCAACCAGCAACCACAATCTATAAAAATCAGAACTAAAAAGTTCATTTAGGTATATGTAGGGACATCTATTGAGAGAAAATTTAAACAGTTTTTTTAATATACATCTCTGATTCAAATAAAAGGGAATAAATAAAAATTTCGATCTATTGCTCATTCTACACCATGTTCTGCCTGCAAATGTAGCTGCTATATAAATACAATCAAAACGGTATTCGCCAATCACAAATAGTTTTTATATTTTTATACACGAATTCCCACTTCTATTCTCTCCCCACTTAATATTACCAAAAAGTGGCAAATGCTTGGCATTCATGAAATTTTGCGCAATTGCAGAAAAGAAATTTTCTGATTGGAAATTCAGAGAGCCGAACAGATCTAGTTACTGAGGCTAATAAGAAATAATTTTATTATGTAGTTGTGTTTTCCACTATATTTTTTTTTTTTCAATGTAATAAATTATAGTTCTAAATCCGTATGAAAAAACCGACACCCACCAATTAGTGACTGCTGTGAAATTCATTTTGATACATATATTTGTGGCGGTATCTGCAGTTCTGATATTTTGACTACAAATTTTAATAATTTATTATAAACAATTTTCTGTTAGACTACACAATACAAATGCAATCAAAGCATTTTTATTGATTATGCTAGCAGACTATGATTTTGCTGCTGTTTTATTTACATTTTTTCTTTCAAAATTATTGGTCCACTACTGCTGAAATGTGTGGTAGAACGAATCGTGTTCATTAATTGCAGCGATAATATCTAGTTATTATTTGAATATATAGTTGAATTTTATTTAAACAAAAAAGAAAACTGGTTCCATTGCGTCTTTTTCATACTGTTGATATTAAGAAGTCTAAAGCGATTCGCTCTTAAGAAATAGTTGTGTTTGGTTCAAAAACCTGCATTTCCGAAAGCATTAGCATAAATATAATATCGATGCTATTTGTAAATTTTCAAACTAAGCCATAACGTTCTCGAATGATAATATTAAAATTAAGACTAACAAAATATGAGAAAAAAAAAACCAACAACCCACCACAATCTATTAAAGCTGAAAAATTCATTTTAGTACATATAAGGATATCTGTTGGAAGAAAACTCAACCATTTTTTTAATAGCAACTCTGATTAAAAAAGATATATAAAAATTTCGATAATTTACTCATTCTATATGCTTTTTTTGTCTATATACGCACACAATCAAAACATTTTTCATTTTTTCACTCGAACTCCCCACTTCTGTACTCTCTGTACGCAGAATTACCAAAAATGGTGGGCGAAATTGTACGTAATTGCAGAAAATAAATTTTCTGATCGGCAAACAAATTTAATACTATGAGAATTGCTGTAATTGAAAACAAATTACTTTTAATGTACTTAGTTTTTCCTTTTATAAAGCAATAAATCCTAGACTGAGAAAATTGATTGCAGGTTCGCTTTCTAATTGAAAAGCATCAAATTCCTTGCATTAAAAAATAATGTGGTTAGATTGGAAATTTTAATTAATTTCAGTAATAGGTCCTTCTAATTTTCTACATGTTTTATTTTGTCAAGAAAAAATTGGGTCAGCTAATTTCAGCACTAGCATTGTTGCCAGTCATGCAGTTTTGTTTTCTGTGCCGCTCCATGGCAAACAAACAAAAGAAGTATATATACATGGTGTCCCGTAAGTCGACGTCAAGCCGGAACCGGGTGATAGACGAAATCATAATAGTTACCAGAAAAATATAAAAAAAAATCTAAGTCATGTATTTTTCAAATTATAGACAATTCTTTTGTTGGTTTTGATGATTGTTTAGCTCTTGTTATTACAAATCTTTACTTTTTTTCCATTTAATTTTTCTTATGTAATCCCGAATAGTGCTTATGTAACCTGTTGCTTTAAATTCTAAGCCAACTGTTCCAGCTTGGAAGAAAATGTCACATTTTGCCGAACCAAGAATAGAAAATTAATACTTCACCAAACTTTAACTGACTGTACTTAAAAAAATGTACTACACCTGTTTGGCAAGTAACTTTAAAAGTTGATGCATTTAATAGGAATAGTAAGATGGTATAAAACTTGCAGCATTATTTCTTAGATTACGGGAAAAAAAATTTCCTCAAGAAACCCAGTTTCGAAAAATTTCTTTTGACCTACTAAAAAGACCGTATTTTTAAGATTCTAGTTTGAGTGAGACGAAGAGTCATTCCATGAAGTGTGAGTGAGACAGATAGTGACGCTTTCGAGTGAGATGCTAGCTTTTTGTTAAATTTACGACAAATCCTTAAGTTTAAGATTAAACACCAATTATTTGAATGCTAAGATATATCAATTACAAAAGATTTTCAAACTGCCTTCCTTCAGCTGCAACACAAGATCGACATCTTCTTAAAAAAGATCGGGTTATCAGATGGTCAAATCTTCCGTTGTTGACAAATTCCACTGCTTCCGTAATTCTTTGCCGAAGCTCAGCTAAATTTTCAATAGACTTTACATAAACTTTCTCTTTCACTGCTCCCCAGTAAAAAAAATAACACGAACGAATACGGAAAGATGCATAGTAAACAAAGGAGCGTAGCGTACTGATCTGTATTGCGTGTGCCAATACTAAAAAATGTGGCGTCACTATCTGTCTCGCTCACACTTATTAAAATGACTTTCTCCGTATCTGACTCATTAGCATCACTATCTGTCTCACTCACACTTCATAGAATGACTCTCCGTCTCACTCAAAATAAAACTTAAAGTTACCGTCTTACGGCAAGCTTTGTATACACTAGAATCATTTTTAGTAGGTGAAAAGAAATTTTTCGAAACTGGGTTTCTTGAAGAAAATTTCTTCTCCCCGTTATCTAAGAAATAATGCAGCAAGTGTTACACCATTTTAGAATCCTTATTAAATGCGTCAAATTTTAAAGTTAGTTGCCAAACTGGCGTAATACATTTTTTTTTTCAGTACCAGTCAGGTAAAGTTGGGTGAAGTATTAATTTTCTATTCTTGATTCGGAAAAATGTGACTTTTCTTCCAAGCTGGAGCAGTTGGCTTAGAATTTGAAGCAACAGGTTACATAAGCACTATTTGGGATTACATAAAAAAAAAAACATAGAAAAAAAGTAAAGATTTGTAGCAACAGGAGCTAAAAAGCCATCACAGGGTGTACATTTTCTCAAAAACAAAAGAAATGTCTATAATTTAAAAAATACATGACTTGAATGTTTTTTTTATATTTTTCTAGTAACTATTATAATTTGGTCTATCAGCCGGTTCCGGCTTGACGTCCACTTACGGGACACTCTGTATATATTTTTTACAAAAAGGAAACGGCAAATTTCTAAAATTTATGCTCAAATTTTGTTTAGCTTATCTCGTCAAGGGCTAAAAGAAATATTGATCTTTTCAGAAATTATTGCATAAAAATGTTTCCGTTGAAAAACTTGGTTTTAATCATGAAATTAAAGAAGATTTTCTGTAGTTTTTTATAAGATAAAGGGAAATATTGCAGTATTGAATACAAATAGCATTAACGTATAGATATGCAACATGAAGTTGTGGAAATATGTATTTCAAGCAGGCAAGGAATTACAAACATTTCGAATGAATAAATAAAACAAACAATTTAGGTATAAAAGAAAATTTAACCGCTGAAGTACGTATAACGCTAAAAAATTTAAGGACTTGCAAACGAATATATTTCGTGAATAGGTTATACCAAAGACTCTTAATATCCTTCGATTCATGAATTCAAATACATAATTGTAAAACTAATGTCATGAAGATTATGAATATTGTTTCGCCAAGTCAAAACTGCGAGAATCACGACGACCTTATGCTTGAATGGCTTGAAATTAATTCAAACAGTGCGAAGACAACAAAAGGAAGCGGACCTAATGTACAAAATGATTTATCTTCACCAGTTGATATCTTGCACTGCATTTACATTTTGACATCTTAGTTAATGACTACGTACTTTATACCTATATGGCATCTCTCCCACAAAATGAGGAGAGATGCCAACCTTTGCAAAAGTGTCAATGTAGGGTATTTTCTTAAATATTTTTATTGTTTATAGAATGCCGACAAAATACGTGAGGAAGCACACTGTAGTCAGAGGGCAGTGGACTCAAGAAAATTTAATATTGGCAATTGAAAAAATACAAAAAGGTGAAATATCGAAAAATGAAGCTCAAAGACGTTACGGAATACCGATTAGAGCCTTGAGTAGGCGCCTCATGACTGGCAACACTATGAAGTATGGATTAGGCCCTCAAGGTATTTACAAAAATTTTTGTTGCTTATGTACTTTTTATATGTACCTAATAGTATAGTACCTAATTCAATTAAATATTGTTTCAGCATCACTTGGAACAGAGAATGAAAAACGATTGGCTTCTTATATTAAACGCCTAGGTAACGCTGGTTTTGCACCTGATAGGTCTACTATTCGGTCTCTACCTTATCAATTTGCCGAGAAACTTGGAATTCAACACTAAAATAAATTTTCGAAAGAAAAGGAAAAGGAAGGACAACATTGGTTAACTTCCTTTCTAGAGAGAAATAAAGATATCTCAGTACGTCAAGCAGAAGATCTATCTGTTGCAAGAGCTCAGGGTATGAATAGAGAAGAAGTTAGTGCATTTTTTAAACTGCTTGAAGAAGAAATGGTAAAACATGATTTGACTAATAGGCCTGAAAATATTTTTAATGTTGACGAGACTGGAATATAGTTAATAAAGAAATCTGGAAAAGTATTAACAGCAAAAGGAGCTAAGGACGTTCATGGGACCACACCTCGTGAAAAAGGAGAAACCATTTCTCTTGTTGCATGCTGCAGTACTGAAGGCCGTTTTCTACTTCCAGTGTTAAAACTTTATGTGCGGGTAAGGTAGTTCTACCCGCGCGCCTGACTGATGCTAAACGGCGGGACGGGTAGTTCTACCTTTTTAGCAGACTCTACTTTAAAGGCGGGAAGGTAGAACTACCCGATTTGTGTATACGAATGTTGTATACAAATCTCTTGGTAAAGGTCCAAACTACATGTACATGTCTAAAAACTCCCAATATCCGTCCACTATACCCTTTTGTCTTCGTGCCCATTATGTAGTAAATAATAAGTAAAAAAGCTAGAATTGATCTATGGTGCACTATGGGTGCACTATGCAGGGTGCAATAATTGGTGCGCCTAGCTCAAGGGTTTGATAGCTGAGGTGGAGTCAAGCAAAAAATTATAAGGTGAAGGGGGTGGTAAGACGCATCTTTTCGGTGGTGGGGGGGGGGGCACCAATTATTACACCCTGCATAGTGCACCCTGCACCCTGCAATACATGCGCGACTTGTTGACAGATAGTATACAATATCGAGGACCATACTGTGGTAAGTGAGAATTCCAAATTTCATTAAAAAATAACAAACGGCTTGGAAGATAGAACGTTTTTTCTAAAGTTTGTTTTTTTATCACATTCCAATGGTTTTCGACCGCTACACGTACTAGTGACACGGGAGCGGCACCCCGCACATTAAGTGTTAATAATGAAAGGCGTCAATAAAAAATCCGAATTTTCTGATGGCTTGCCTAATGGGTCTGAAGTCTACATGAATAAAAAGTCATCTTATATTAATTCTGAATTATTTTTGCGTTGGTTTAAGGAACATTTTCTACCCAAAAAACCAAAGACAGGTAAAACAATTTTGATTTTAGATGGTCACATCTCACATTCCAATTCAATAAATCTGTTAGACCTAGCCAATGAAAATGATGTCATAATTATATGCTTGCCGAGTCACACAACACAAACCCTTCAACCTCTAGATCGCATTTTCTTCAAACCTCTGAAAACCTATTATAATCAGGAATCCAATTCATGGAGAAACAAAAATAGGACAATCACAAAACTACAGGTTGGGTTATTAATAAGGCAATCATGGGGGAAAGCTGCAAGTGTAGGAAATGCCACATCAGGTTTCAAAGCCTGTGGAATATTCTCACTCAATGCTATTCCAGACCATTTCTTTACAATATCTGATTTAATCGAATTATCTCCTCCAACTGTTCCTATTGAAAGTGCTGCTACTGCAGCTCTGTCTCCACAAAAACCATCAACTTTAAAACAAACATTAACTAGTAAAGAAACCCCTACAAAGCTTCTTGAAGAGTCTAATCCAATCCCAAAACTACCTAGTTCGACAGTGAAGCGAAAGCAAGTTGCTTGTGTTTTGACTTCCCCTGAGAACCTTTGTAAGAAGACTTCTAATGTCAATTTAATTAAAGGAGCAGCTAAAAAACGTAAGCTAGCTAGTACTTAATTAAAGTCTTCATCTTCTGTCTTAGCATCCACCTCAATTGAAGATGATAACAATGTGAGCGCGGAATGTTGGGAAAATTATCACTTAACAAAAAGACTGACTGGATTGAATGTTCCTTATGTCAAAAATGGCTGCATGAGTCATGTACAATGTACTCTCCGCATTGCAATAATTGTGGTAGGAAAATGCTCCTCAAGAAAAGTCAAAAATAGTTATAGTTTATGTTATATGGCATCTTCCCACACTTATGGGAGAGATGACCCGGTACCTACTCCTACAATTTTTATTTTCATTTTTTTGTTCTTAGTCTAAAACCTACTTAATTGCAATTATAATACTTAATTATATATCCTTTATCTCAAAATGCATCCGTTTGTTTTCTTATTTTAATTATAAATTAATTTTTCTACCAAGAACATAGAAACAAAAAGAAACATAGCAAGAATTACTTCAATATCTGCTACTGTTCAAAATTTAATAATATTTCAATGTTATGCGAAAAGTGAAAAATTTAATTTCCAGAGCAGAAAACTGTACTACATCTTGCAAGATGAGGGCAACGTAGAAAATTTTTGTGCTCTGTAAATTCAATTTTTCACTTTTTGCATAACATTGAAATATTATTAAATTTTGAACGGAAGCAGATATTAAAGTAATAATTTTTATATTTTAAAGGGTCGGATGATATATTTGGTGAGAAAAAATCATATCCTTGGTGGAAAAATTTTATGGGATAAAAGATAACACTACAAATTTTATGATTTTTTTTTTTTTTACAAAAATAACTAGACCTCTAATCACGAAAAAAATTCTCGTGTCTAGATAGCCAATAGCTAGTACAGGAAGGAACTATAGGAATCAATTTGAACAGAAAAAGAAAAAAAAAACTCATGAGTATAGGATCACTATGCAAAGGGCTACGAGTAAAACAAGCTACCTGCAGAAAATAATGTATTCACTTTCAATTTTTAATTACTATTTTTCTAATACTCTTAAAACATTTATATTCCGATATATATTGATTCGAATCGAAGTAGACAGTTCAGACTAGTTAAGATATAAATAAGTTAGTCTGTCAAAGATATAAGTTAGAGTTAATCAGGTGTAATTTCATTTTTTTAGGCTAAATAATAAGATCGTTAATGTTAAAAATAAATAATAGATATTTCATAGGCAATAGATAACGAACTACAGTTCAATCATCGTAGGAACTCAGGGCCAAATTTTATACTAGCTCGTAAGTATAGCATTTATAGTTAGAGTTCAACTTTAATGGTTAAGAACATATCTAAGAAAGAATTGTACATAATAGTCGCTAAATAAAATATTCTATTCTATTCTAGACAGTTCAGACAACGCATACCTGTACCGTGTCAGATTGTGGCACTTTAGGGTACCCAAAGGATAAAAACGGGAACCCTATTTTTAACCCCCTGATGTCCTTACGCTCGCCCGTCTGCTTGACAGCGGGCTGTATTTAATGAATCGTAATAGGTTGAAATTTTCACAGAGTGTGTATTTCTATTGCCGATATAACAAGGAATAATAAAAATAAAATTAAATGAAAAATTAAAAGGGGCCCGCCCCATACAGGAAACGTCACTTTCCGGATTTTTTTGCTCGTTTTCTTCTCATTGGGCGCGTTCACTGCCACTTTGCTAGCGTAGTCGTTGTCGTAGTGTAGTTCTGTCACACCAACTACGATCGACTATCCTCCTGAGCGTAGTCGAATGTAGTCGACTATTTGATACATTCAAAGTGCGGAGTGAACGATAGTCGTAGTCAATCGTAGTCGTTTATTGTCAAATTTGGCGGAGTGAACGCTCGGTAGCGACTCGTAGTTGACAAAAGGTCACTATTTCGGTGGCAGTGAACGCGCCCAGTCATTATTATCATAAGTAGGCATTTTAAAATAACGCCTACTCTCATTGGAAAAAAAAAATACAAAGTAGATAGTGTTAAATTTTGTACGATGGTACGAAACCCTTCGTCGTTTTTTATTTATATTCGACCACAGATGATTGCTGCATTACATTTTTTTGTGAATTGACAGAGCAATGTCATAATTTTATTTTGATGTTTATTAAAAACAATAACAATGCAATTTTTCTATAATTTGTAATAATTATACGATTAAAGAATTTTACACCAATTATTATGTAGTAAAAAAATGTGAACAATAAACTTTTACATACAAGGACAAAATGCAGATCGTTCTACTTGCACTCGAGAAAAAGTGAAGTATACACTTAGAACAATTCGAAGTTTGAAAATGTTAATGAGAGATTGAAAATAATTTGTTGGGAGAAAAACAACTGACAAGGATTAAAACCGATTGAATCCGAATGATAGATTGCAAATAATAAATGCAAAAGTGATACATTCAGAAACGAAACGTCAAAGATTCTCACATTAATATGACAATCTATTCTCGAAACTGTTAAATTCAATTTAACCAAAAATCACTTCATGTAAAAATAAACTGACGACACGAAGACACGCGATTTAATCGATTCATCTACTCTGTAAATCTGTTGCCCTAATAAATTTAACCATCGTTTACCTTTTTCTTTTGGGGCAAAACAGATAAAAATAAGAAAAACGAAAGGCAAGAAAGAGATTTTTCCTTACACTTCATTGTTAAGATGTCGGAACGATAACTTTCCCTATCATTTTAAGTTTTATGTCGAGAAAATGTGCGGCTGAGAGGTACGTTAACTTGCCTGAGGTGAGGTTTATCTAAGAAGAGGATGCCTGCTGCATGCTAATTGGATTAAAAAGGCGAAAAGTTTCTACGAAATTTCTGGGGTTGAGAGAAATTTACACCTCTCTCTGATCCGTACTTAGTTTATATTAAAATTGCCAGTCATGTGATAAAGAGGATATTATGCTGTGGGAGGGATGAATAGGGTAGAAAACTTTTATTTTTATGGAATGAAAGTCCAGAAATGTAATATTTGAATTTTTCGTGCGAATTACAAATGTAAATTTAATTTCACTGGGCTATTATTGTACATAGCCGTTGGGGCAATTTTTTCGAGATGAAAAAACATTTTGACTGTTATTAGATGTACCATAGGTACATGCGATTACATTTCCTTCCACAGTAAGGGCTGTTGAAATTTTATGTGTATATGGATAGGTAGGCATATACCGTTTTAAATCAGTGTACATGTAGAATAGAATTTTTTGATTGGAGAGAGAAAGATGCTAAGAGCAATGAGAATGCATTCTTAATATAAATTTCAACTTTGATCTTTTCCTTGTTTCGCATTTTTGGTGTTGTGAAATTTTTTTTCATAAGTCTGAATATGCCCCCACACAGATTCGTATAATCTTTGTAAATAGTAACTGCAACACATTTTCGATAGGATACTGCTAGCATATATGCATATTAGTTTTATGATGGTACGAGCCTATACAGATGGAAAATTGATCGAGCTGTAACTTATAATTAAAAAAAAAATCTAATTTGTTATCGAGGTATAAACCCATTGGGCGAATATGCCGTCTACATAGGTAAGATACTTCGACGTCTATAATCCCATGTTTTTTGCGGTATTGTACTGTGCCCTTCAGTTTTGGCAAATTGTTTTGTGAAGATTATAAAGTTGATCATTTTATTTGTGTTCCATTATGAAATTGGATAGAAATTCCCAAATAACTTTCTTGATACAGAAGGTTTTTTATAATGACTAACTTGATCTATGTACATATAAACATAAAATACCCAAATTATTGTATTATTCGTTCATGGCCATAGCTATCGACATCTTTTAACGAAACTAATACATTACACGCTGTTTAATCTGAATTTTCTCAATAAATTCTTTAGTTTTTAAAATTTATTTCCAACTATTTTTACGTAGAGCAGAGCGGGGCTTAAAGAGTCGTGGGATAAGAAGTGCCACCTTTAATTTCTCGTATACAGGGCTGCCAGTTTGGGGATTTTGTCCCCAAAATGGGAAAAAATCCAAGTTTGGGTAAAACAGAATCGTGAGGAGTTATACGAAATCAAATATTTAGCAAAGGGAAACATTTATTATTTAACAATCTTTAACTTTGAGCTGCAGATTGCCTAGGCGTACACGCTCACTTTTTAACGATGAGAGGCATTCGGGAGGAGGAAAAATTCCGAAATTCCAAGTTTCAAACTGCAGCATGAACAGCATACCAACACAACTACAAGAAAATAGTTTCAGCCATTTTGAAATTGTGAAATATGTGATCGGACGGCTGTTCAGCTCTTTACCTGTGATTGGAGGTGATAATGTAATAATTTAATTATCATTACGTGCTGTGAATTTGTGATAAAATTTTTATTTATATCAAAAACTGTGACTTGTATGAACACGCACACAATTAACCTCGGTATTTATATAAGGAACTGTTGCGGAACAAAATTGTTTTGATGGCATGTCTAGGTACAAGTTGAGCAATTTGCGCGTGCTGCGTGATAGCTACGTGTACGTCGGCCCATTGAAACAAAACTTTTTTACCCGATATATTATTTTAAATCCGATTGCGTCATCAGTATGCTGATAGAAACACAGAAAAATAGAAAACAGAAAATTGCAACGAAATTTTGATATTAATATGTGAGTAAATTCAAGCAAGAATACCCGAAAATATAAATGTTTTGGAAAAAAATGAATGTACATACATCATCATAAGCCACAAGTGAAAAAAGCCTTAACAGATTTAGCCGTGCAATTCCAAGTTATTTGTGGAAATGTAGATGCAATTATAGACGAGTGGAATAATTTACATGTTGTTGATTGGTCACATACTAATGATGCCTTAATCTTGGAGTTTCGGGCAGAAGTATCGCGCTATAAAAATGCTACTTGAGATCAGCGCTGTGTTGTGTAAGTTCGTCCCAAAATAAAGTATGTTAAAAATATTTACATCAGCGGTAATGTACAATAACAAAAACGATGAAGATGACATATGTTCTGCAAGCGTTTTCGCAAATTAGAGATGGATATTTGAACAAAGGTTAATTATTATTATGGGCCTATTTGAAAACGTTTTTAATTTCAGACAGGAAAAGTAATATAAAGATAATATGAATGCTTGAAATATATAACTTGATTTATATGTTTTCTGACAGAAAAATGTTTAGCCTTGTTGTTTCCTCGTTATGTTATTTATGTTTTAATGGAAATATATTTTATTTTTGGTATTGAAATACAGCATTTAATTTTAATTTAAGTAATTGGGGAAAGGGAATTTACGAGCTCGATATGTGGATAAAAGGGCAATAAAACAAGAGCGTATATGCAAAGAATTCGCTAGGCGTAGGCTGATATGATATTCACCACATAGCCAGTCACTCCCACAAATCGTGTCCGACATTTTAGTTTCTTGCTGAATATGCTCATCATGTAAGATTGAAATAAATAGTTACCTTAATATTATTATTTTTTTAGTGAACACACTGGTACTACTTACTACTACAAATTTCTTGTTGTCATTGTGTTCTATCTAGAAACATTTTCTCGTACCGTTCGGGGTTAAAAGTGCCGCGGTAGCAAATTTTAGGTTTAACACAGATAAAACAGAGTAAAGGTTATAGCTACATATTTAAATATTAATAACAATCTGAATTTCAATGTGGCTATAAAGATTTTTCCAAAAAGTATGTAAATATAAAAATAACATTTTAAAGTGATGCAACTAGAATGCTAGAATATCATATTAAATTAGTTATGAATAAATATCGATAACAACGAACTAGATTCCACTTTTTTATTCTTTCTTACGCATAAAGTCTTCCATACGGTGCCTCAACAGGTGGACTTATTACCCTGCAAGAGAGGTAAAAATACCGAACGACTTGCACATTTAAAATCAATTGATAACGTAAAATAATTAAATTTTTTACATATGTATATTTTTTGTTTGGTATTGATACATGAAACCATTGTATGTTTACATTATTATATAATTTGACCTAAAAGTTTATAATATATAGAAGATAATTCAAAAAATGGCTCTTCAATCCCCGCCTTACCATATATTAAAGAATCTTTAATTTTTATTTACTACAATAATTTGAATAATATGTATAAATATCTGCAGTAAGATAAAGGCTTTCTCGTAGTTTGCAGAGAAGTCTTCTTTATAAACTTATAAATAAAAGCAAATTGTTAAATTAAATAATACAAAATGTGGTATCACTTTATATGGTTCACAAAAAAGAATGCTTATCGATTTCGAATTGCTGCAGAAGTGTAGATAAACCAATGCCAGAAATGACTTATATTGTCTTCATGCCAGTTTTACAAAAGAAAAAAAGAACGTGCCCGAATAAAATTTTATAGAAATAATATAAAAATGCATCCTAAATGCGTTAAGAAGACGGAACAAGTACTATTTATGAAAAACAAAAAGTCTAGATGCTTTCTTTTGCTCTTGTCTCGATTTGATACATATCCCTTAATTTATACGTTACCGTTGTAGGAATAAATTTTCTTGTTGTTAAATTCCATTCCAAATCACCTCTTTCCTTTCAAATGCAAATATCTCAATTTCCTATAAACTTTTTTCCTATTTACTGCATTTCATCGCCCTCATTTTTAGAATATCACCCTATTCCCCCCATCCAATGTTCTTACAAACACTTAGATTCTTAGGTGTTCTGTATATCTTTATTATCCATCTTGAGA
Organism: Dioctria rufipes; assembly: GCA_963924295.1. Taxonomy (NCBI): domain Eukaryota; kingdom Metazoa; phylum Arthropoda; class Insecta; order Diptera; family Asilidae; genus Dioctria; species Dioctria rufipes. Next base: position 16,950,538 of record OZ002745.1, read on the forward strand.
GCTCCTTGAACTAAGCGAAAGCTCTCGAATAGCAGAAATTTCGAACTTACTGTCGAAATCTAAGGAACTTTATCGATTATTGTCGTTAGTTTTTTCTTCTCTTCTCGTTTTTGTTGTTGTTAGGCGAAGTGTCATTAGGCAGGTATATGAGAAGAGCGCGAAAGATGGTGGTGCAGCAACAGTTGTGTAATTTCTTATAACTATGGCACTTGAATAGTATATAACCTTGATCCAAAAAAAAAAAAAAAAAAACAATGGTTTGCTCTAAATAACGATTAGGTTAACAGAGATTTTTATCGATATCAGCAAGTTACATAATTACAGGGGGTGGTACTTTAATGGGTCGTCCCTAAAAGCTATGTCGATTATGCTTGTTAAGAGATACCTTTTGAAGTGAACGAAACGAACCAATGGTGTTCGTAGAATTGGAAAGAATAGTTTTTTTTCTTCTGCATATCTTCAATATTGAGTTTTTCGACGACTAACCATGCCGATTACTAGTTAATAATTCAGACAATGTGCTACCTGAATTAGTAATCTTAATCGCTACTTCTGGGAGGAGATTCTCGGAACTGACTTCATATAATATATATGGCTTTACATCTTAGATTCATTTTATAAGTAATTCATTTAGTGTTTATCAAATGAGAGATGTAATCCAATATAAAAAAATAATTTACTAGTAGAAGTACTTAATCAAAGTGAAATTGGGTTAAACCTCCAAAATAATTCCATACTCAACGTATAACGGTATAATGGATATACTGAATGAACCCACTGCATCCATGCCATTTGAATTGTTTCAATTTCATCCTTTTTACAACAAACACAAAATCGAGAAGGTGGTCCTCATATTTTTTGTCTGAGCCATTAACTTTAATTTTAGATCGTAAAATGTCAACTTTCAACTCTACATTTTCCCCCTTTTCTTTTTGGTACATTTTCTATTAAGCTTTACGGTGAAGCGTTTATTTGTTCAACAGACTTTTCCGTGTTTGCTTTTGTTTTCAACTCAAGTCACAAGAATTATTGTTTACACAACAAAAACAAAAAGTAGATATATACATACATACATATGTATGTACATATGTACCAATAAATATTAAACTTGTGTTTCTTCTCAAGAGCATTTTGTAAATGTGGGTACTTGTCGAAGGTCACGAGGATCTTACAATAAGAATTTCATGCGCTAGAATGTGTCATTTTATATGTTCACCATAAAGTTAAGGACATATATCTTAAGTATATGTTGAAGACCCTTTTCGGTTTTGGATAATTTATTATTAAAGAAGAATTTTTATTTTTGGTGGAAGATGAAATTTATATTAGTATTTTATAATAAATCGTAACAAAAAAAAAACAAAAAAAAAGGAGTGTAACAAAGAAAGCTAGTAAAAGCAGTTTGATTGGTATAAGTTCAGCCGTTTATTAGCTTTGAAAATTTTGGGATGCGGTACAAGTTAGTGTGTGATAGTTTGTTGTTTATGAACTGTACATACTTTGGACTCCTTCATATTTTTTTTCCAATTTTACCATGTTTTAATTCCTGAATTCTTTTCTTCTCAGACGTGTCAGTCAATATACGACATTTTTTTTTCTCTTCCCTTACGAATAGGTTTTCTGGGGCCAGCTTTCGTATTTGGTGTGGTCATAGCAATACTGGAAATTGAGGTTGAAGGTTGATCACGTATGACTTGTAATTGGGAGGTAGTAAGGACATCTAGAGGCATAACATCATTGTTCGTGATAATTGGAAATTCATCATCTTAGACAATTAAATGGTAGTATAAGGCGGTCAGTAACATCAGATGGTAAGAGTTTGTGATGTCGAATTTTCTTTGCATTAATAAAGAATATGCCGTTTAGTTTAAATCCTTACGTTATATTTAACGGCGTGAAAGCTAAGAGAAGAGATTTTCCAATTAAATGGCTAACATCGTACATGATTTCGGGTTTACCGACGTATTCTGGAGTGATCATGAGTTCCTTCATCGCAGTGTTATAGTATTATTTGAAATGTCCCAATATTGTCCGATTAAGAGGTTACATTTTATGGCTAGGTGGAGGGTGACTAAAATAACACCATTTTCTTTTTTGTCATATCGATGAAAGGATTAGAGATGTTAGTTTCAGTTGTCAAAGATCACGATACAAGGAGATTTCTTCGACGATTTGTTATATTGTAAGAAATGCATGCAAAATAAGTAAATAATTATTGATTTATTCATCCAGAAGGATTTACTGCACCAATTGTATCTGCAGGAGACTCATTTTGCATAAAATCCTTAAATTTAACGCGCGGAAATATTAACATTGGTGGTATGAAACCACCACCAGTGTTAATTACTGCTATCATCGTCGAATTTGTGCTTGTTTCTGCACTTGTCATAGACCAAACATCTTTGAAAACTTTAGGGTCCATGATTTTTGGTGGAGTATGCACAGTTGATATACTGGTATCATTGACGTTCCATACATTTACAGCCAAAATGTTGGATGAGCATTTTCTAATGATTTTTTGATGTTAGAAAATGTTTTGGCAACATTTGTTTTATTAAAAGCGGTTGATCGTGCCAAACTTGTAGCTTCTGGCTTACGTATTGATATATCTTTGCTGAATTGTTTTCTAAATAAACGAATCCAAAAGTGCCCAGCCGATTTTTTCTTATCCCATGATGGCAGGTAAATTTTACCATTTTGTTAAGCAAATTGATAAGCAAAAATAAACCATAAATAAACCATATGTATATGTAGCAGCTTCTTTTATATAGTTAAGGAGAAGTAGCTCTTCTTCTTCTGTGAATACTTTGCTAGTGAAATTATTTTCACGAAGACTTTACTTCCCACACTGTAAAAAAAGTAGGGCTATTCCCAAATTTAAGACACGTTTTTCCCTAAGAATAAATGTAATTTTCTCTGATATAAAGCAAAAATCAGTTCAATTTCCCCAAATAAATGGAAAATTCAATGAATTTAGGTATTTGGGACCAGAAAACCTATAAAGTTGGTAAAATTCTCTCTTGGATATAAAGAAGATAAAATTAAATAAATTAGGTGGTATTTGTTATGGAAATATATTTTCGTTTATATAATTGACATATTGTTTTGGAAAACAAGTCAGTTTTTCAATACTTTGTTTGGGCGTGCCCAGCACACCAAGATAACTTCCGTACTACTTAGTAGTATGGGTCATAAGAAATGAGCTATTGAGTTTATTCTTGTTTTTTAAAGGGGGTGGTGTTCTATCATCTTTGGTGGAGTATGGTGCAATCACCTATTCTTTACATAAAAAAAAAAAAAAAAAAAAAAATTCAAAATTCCCTACACTTTAGGGAAGAAAAAAATTGAAGATTCCTTACATTTTACGGAAAAAAACCTTTTTGCATTTTAGGGATAAAAACCTAATCCACGTTTTCCAAGGTGGAACGATCCTTAATCTTGTCGATAAATACCTAATCTTTGTGGCACAAATTGTTACCACTCACTTTAGGGAATTATTTTTTACTGTGCAGTCTTAAGATTTGATCTCGGTGTCTTCTAAGGGTGCTTCTGGGTATTCCTGTGAGTTTTGATACACCCAGCAGAGTTGACGTATTATTTTTTAATAATTGAAGAGCTTTTATCAATTTCTCATTGTCTATTAAAGAATTACGAGGGTACTTAACTACACTCTTGCTACGCAACATATTTTCAGCTATAAAGTAAAACATTATATGGACTTTGTTATTGCATCCAAGGACCACGCATGGACAAAACTTATTTAATAACGACATTACATTTATAGTTTAAGCTTATAAACTGTTATAGCTACTGGTTTCAAAAGATTAATAAATAATAAAACGTATTTTTCCAATTCAGTTAATTGAAATATATTATATATATGTAGTTAAGGCATTAAATACCCCAAAAAAATTACTTTTTGAGTGAACAAATTTTAAACACGACTAAAATCTTGCAACTAACGAACACATACATATCATCTGGTCGGTGCCCTGCCAGAGGATGCATTGAACATGATGGGTTTTCGAAAATTCATACGCGGGAACAATTGAAAATAGTGTATTGACCGAGGTACAACCATGTCCGAGGTACAACACCTTCCCCTATAGTTTAGGCAGTGTGATTGGTATAAGTTCGGTTAGCTTTGAAAATTTTGGGATGGTGGTAGAAGTTGTTTGTTTGTTGTTCATTAACTGCCTTGCTAAATATTATCTAAAGTGATTTTTTTAAACACATAAATATTTCACAATTAAATTCGACTTACAGTTTTGAATCGAGGGAAAGATAAGAAAATGTTTTAAGGGTTATGGACCATTGGAAAGCTTCAATGATTTTCTATCTAGCAAAGTTTAAGTATAATTCAAAACTTATAAGGTAATTCATAAAATGAATGAATGAAAGACCTTTATTATATTTTCCTTCTTAACTACCACAGAATACATTTTCATTGCCCCTCTCTCACCCTTCGCCTGCACCTCTCCCATACAATTATGTGTTACGATTTTATTTATTGTTACCTTTTCTAGATTTTACATGTATTCAACGTATCGGTCACAGATGTTGTTCTACAGATGTATTTAAGAGTTCTTCGGAATGTTAAAACATTTGAAATCTACAGACGTTTTAAGACAAGCTAGGGTACCGATAAAATTAATCATGTTTATTTTCAATACAGAGATCGTATTGGTATAATTGAAGTACTGCATGCTTGTGGCAATGTTTATTAAATCTCATATGCCTGCTCATTTAATTTATGTGATAATAGGTTTGCTGTAACATCACTACATAGCCTTTCCAGAAATTGTAGAATTTGAATCCTTAAAGCATGACCATTATAACTAAGTAAGTGAAATAAATAACTAATCTTAATGTAAGTGTTACTTATATGCAAGAACTTATGCGCTTCCCTAGAACGATGAAATCGTAGTGATATTGATTTTATTATACTGTGTAGCATCCTAGCACTTTCTGCAGTAAATTCAGTTCATATCAGGAATCGGAATATCCTTCGAAGACAGAAATTGTAATTATTGCTATATTTCACAGAGACACATGTGATTTATTTTGAAAGTTTTTTTTTAATTTTAAGGACATGAAGGAAGAAAAAAAAGCTTTTGGATAGATCCAGTATACGAGAGAAATGATAAATGAAATGTTGAAACTTTCACATTCGCTGATGGTTGAACTCGAACAGAATTCGAATATGCGCTAAGAGAAGATAAAATTTATCTTCTTCATGCTTTTTCTCTTCTACTTTATAAACGAGTTTTTTTTTTGATTAATTTCTCTGCATTAGTAGTACATCCTTTTTCCATTATTTTGCATATACATACTAAGTGCGATCAATTTAATACAGTAAAATATACATGAGAGGAATCCATGGTTGCAGTACATTTCTTGAATATTTTATGTGTCAAAACCTTTTCACCAGCGAGTCTAGAGTATCGTAAAACTTGGCAGTTTATATTGCACATCGGAACGCGATGATGAGAACTCCTCAGGTAAGTACTTCATCTAAGTTTTGTGCATGTAAGTTCACATGATGGTACAAAAAAAAAAAACAACAACTAAACTTTTCAGAATTGTGCAAGCTTCCTCCCAAAAGGGCTGTTGGCTGCCAAACATTTGCTTGTACTAGGTATTGCAGCACCGCATAACTGCTATCGAAACGAAAGAAGAAGCTGTACAACCGCAGACAGGCTATCGTTAAACTCATCTTGTTTTCCCATGTTTTCCCAGGTGAACATAACAAAACGGTTTATCCTTATACAGAAACTATGCCATTAAGAGCATACAACCGCACAAACAACCCCATTTGGTTGGCTGGCTTGGATGGGATGGGATGGAATAGATGCGAGGCTTTCTATTCTCCTCTTCTCTGTCATATTCTGATGGAATATGAAGTGTGTAGCCTGAAACATTGGGGCGAGGTTCTCGAAAACTTGGAAATGGAATGCATGGCGATAGTAGTAGTAGTAGTAGTGATGATGCTCATGCATACAAATTGCATAAGATAATAATATTAGCAACTTCAATGTTTCCTGAATCAAGACTGCAGTAGACTTAGGGAATATTTTCAAAGTTTGAATGAAAGCTTGTAAAACTTGATAATGATTGCGGAATCAAAATAACAACTCCACCATATATGTATACATTGTACATACATAGGTATGAATATTTTCAATTCAACGATACAACTAAATTTAAATTTCCTCGCATTGTTGATTTTTGAAATAGACATGTAAAAAATTTAAAAGCAATTTTGCTGAATCTCATTCGAAAATAATGAAAATTTCCCCACTCAGAACAATTCGAATACCATATAGAAGTGCTTTATAATCTAAAAGTAAGCGGTAGTGATTTTAATCCTCCACTAATAACTGTAAGGGGAGGATGTGTTAAAACGATTTTTTTTTTTTTGGATTCTTGATGCGCTATAAGAATTGCATATACCATTTGTATGGTACGTACTCTTGAATTTAGTTGGTTAAATTTGAAAATGGGAGATAGTAAAATAGTATTTTCTGCGCAAACATATTGTTTGAAAATGGCATTGCAATGGGAATTTTTAACGTGTGAATCCGTTTGTCCGTCAACCCGTCTGTGCAATATCTCAAAAGCACGTACCGTTATAGGTTTGAAATTTTGTACACAGTTCGAAAATTGCGCGAAATGTGTAGGGAATTCTTTCGTAAGATAGTAATAGAAATATTTTGTTTTTTATATGTATATATTTGGAAACTAATTGAAAACGCTTTGAGTAGAGCTGAAATTTTATAAGAGGTAAGGTAAGGTAAGGTAAGGTAGCTAGTTTGGCTTACAAAATCTCATAAGCCTAAAGTGCAAAACAAGCTCTACGATTTAAAAAGGAATTTAGTGAACAGTTCTTAGTAACTAAGATATAAGCGACCAGAAATGATAGAAACTTCCTCAGAAACAAAAATAGGTAGCAAGCACAATACTTAAAGGAAATATTTATTTTGTAAAAGACTGGAGCTGCATAAGAAATATAGTGACGGAGAAAATATCTGAGGAATTATGCTTTAGTAGGCATTATTAATATTTTGGAAGACAATCAAAGCCTACACCATAAACTTAACTGATAACGGAATTAATATGTATATATATATCTGGCAACACTTTATTTTTTCTCATTGTTTCCCTAGACCTCCTTGCATAATCTTTCAAGCCGTCCAAATCCATCCTGCTTCAGTCAGGAAACTCAGGATATATCCAAGACACTTTAACTAAATCCATCCTGCTTCTCTCAGAAAACTCTGGATATATCTGAACTCTTTATTTTGAAGCTCTCCCAGATTTGAAAAGGAGTAGCTACCCAATAACCTACTTGTTTTATTCATCGAAAGGGGGCATTCGCAAAGCACATGTTGACCCGTAATGACCCCTACTAAATTCCTGGTATTTGTTCTGCTGCAATTAAGCAGTTCCTTTGTCTTTTTCCTATGGGCTACCTAATAAGTTTGTTCCGAACTGATCAAATAGATATTCTTGCTAACTCTAATCTCAAATTTGATGGATCATTGCGGAACACATAGAGTATCGTTCGTTTATTTCAACCGGTGAAGATCTACAATTTGTAGAAAGTTTTTCATTTATGAAGGTAGGTACATGGGAAAATCTTGAAGAGAGACAGTAGGTCTGTCTGTCTGGTAACTTTAGAGCAAAAATCTTTGTGCAAAAATCAGGGATAACTCAAGATAAGTTACCAGACACTTCTCGAGTAAATATTGTTAATCTTGTCATATGTCAAAAAATTTGACAGCTACGTTTTTTGTCTGAAACCAAAACTGAAGCAGTTTTGTAAATATATTATTGGAGGAATATTTTGCTTAAGTAAAGCAGCGTTCTCACTTTCTTTAATAGTTGTATTAAAATCGCAATTCTTATAAATGATCACTTTTCAATCCATATCACAACAAGCGAATTTAATACTTTTGACAGTCAGTTGATTGCATATCATAGTTACACATGCTCATGATCTTATGTAAAATTTTGTAACTTTGTGCAAGAGGGGAAACGTATAAATTTACTCGATTTTCACGATCTCAAAAGTTAACAGACGGTTTGTGTGTAAAAATGAGTAAAAGTTTTTACATCGAGTAAAAACTTTTGAGTTAACAGACAATGACCTAATATCTTCAAACCCACTAATACTTTTAAATTGTCTGTATTCACAAAAACAAAAAAAAAAAATAACAAACAAAGCCGGTGAGAATTACGATTTGTCACAATCTCTTCGAATATTTCCATTCAATCATACCTACATAATACATTGTTCATTAACGACTTTGCGTATTGAACCTATACACCAGCTCTAATATACATACAATGAATAATAATAGGACTTAATAGGTACGCCCGAGGCCCGACCAACAACTTTTGTTAACAAGTCAAAAGCAAATTTTTCAATAATTCAGAGTTGTTTATCGAAAATTTCTGTTCCTATCTAATTTATACATTTCACTCTTGTTTTTCTTGTTATTATTGTCATTAAATTGTCTTTCTTTATTATACTATAGCTAAGTAAATACGGAGCTTTATTAGGACAAAAGGAATCTCAAACAAAAGGATTTACGTGGTGAAATGTCCCTGAATTTGATTTGTATGCCACTGTATTTTTTTTTATCTATACATTACATTATAGGCGGAAAAAAATGTGCAAAACGAAGGCAAATCACTAAAATCAATGCGAGGAGAGTAATTTTCCTTCGATTGTGTTGTAAATTGTTTCCGAAACGATGTAAAGTCACGTCAGGCTTCGGAATATTTAAATTTTACGAAAGCTTGCCTTTATGTTTTACGAGTGTGTCACATCCCTTTTGGAAAATTGGAAATCAATACGCAAGGGACGAACAATTCAGAAACTTTGTTGTTAAATGGAGGACGGATCCTTATGGGCTTCTCAAATGTTATGTAGGTATGTACATTATGTATATATATATATATATATATAGGTAGCTATAGATAGGTAACAAAACGACCGCGGTGTGGCGGTATATAGTAATGTCGACAGCCAGGATTGCCCTTTTCCATTACTTTATGAGGGGGTTGGGGGTAAAGACGTTCAGTGACTTCCTTTTCGTGACTGGAAGCATTTAGTGTCTTCAACAAGAGTTTGCCCTTTCCAGGTCCTTAACTTGTCCATAGTTGTGCCTCAAGTTTTCTCAGATATGCTCAAGAGGATTGGATTGACATCGGTAGTTTCAGATAAGAACACTTGTTGTAGGGCGTCGTCTTAAGAAAGCCAAGAGCTAGGAATGGGCTATAAATATGCAATAAAGAAAATCCCCTTAAAGGCAACCAACATCTGGCGCTAATTGTTTGACGATAATTACTTTTGTGTTCGATTTACGTTTTCTCCATTCGTAATAAGACTTCCGTTCTGGTGGATTGTGTGACGATAAAAAATAAAGGACTGGCGAAAAAGTGAAAAGAAGTGGAGTTATATTATGTCGAATGATGGTACCTATACGATTAATTTCAGGCAGTTCTTCGATAAAACACATTCCATAGGAAATAATGACTGTGAACGATAAAAAAAATATATTGTGTACTAGTTTTCTATGCTAAAGAAATAGCACATAGCACACTATAGTCAGAAAATATAAGTGAAACCGATGTAAAGGCTGTAGAAGTGTGTAGTCATGCAATGAACCTAAAAGAAAATGAACTGGTGATATGGAAGACTGCGTGAATTTTTAAGGGGCGTCACATAAGCGCATTTATCACCATAAAGCTTGGTATGTTTTTTCCTAAATGAAAGTGGGGTAAGGACTGTGGCTTTAATTACGTGAGCATATGAAAATGGGCTACAGAATCTACATATGTAAATATATATAAAACCAAAATACTTGTCGCCTGCTATCGATTTTTTCCCGTTTTATTTTTCCTCCCTTATAGCATTCATGTATCGCTATTACTGACAGTATATATGTAATTCCATTCAAAGTTTGAGTTAGAAATTTTATTCTCTTAATGGAGGTGGGTATGTATGTTATGCGCTACATTTATAAATTAATAATTTATTTCATAAACGACAATTTCCTTTAGATGTGTAAGAACGCCTCCGGATGGATTTGGAACTCACAGAGGCATCTAACAAAATTTGGTTTATTCTCACATAATCTAAGTATGTGTATTTAGGATTAAGAAATAATATTAAGGAGTTAAAATATTAATTAAACACAAAACTGATCGTGTATATTATGAGAGATATCAAAATGGAAAGTAATTTTGTGGGAATAAATTTAATCAATTTTCGGTAAAGCGACATGTATAAGAGGCAGGATCTGAGCTTTCATGCATGCTACAGCTACAGGAAAGGAAAAAAGCATTAAATCTTATTTTTCAAATTATTTACTAGTAGGAAAACTGACAAACAATTATATGTAAATCGTCCCAATGCGTTCACTAACACAAAATTGTTAGATCTCTGAGAAGACTTCTAATCTTCCAAATTGTTAGTATAAGTATAATCAACAATTATCTTGAGAAATATATTTTGAAATGAGAACTTTTCTAGACACAGAGAAAAATTAAAAAGTCACAAAAAAAAATAATTATGAACTCAAAATCTTTCAGTAAGACGTTCCGTCAATTTAAATTTTCTGTTATCCTCTTGGCGGGACAACAGTATTTATGCGATATGCGATGGTTTCGGTTATTTTAGTTAGTAAGAACAACTTGAAATTTTCGTTTAGATTATTTTTGGCGATGATTATAACTCCGGAAATCGATCTTAACTTAGCAGAAAGTAAGACTGCTTGAAACGAAATGTGGCAAACATTAGCTGCATAAACAACAGTATGCAAATTAATTAGTATTTAATCCGTTGCAAAAATGAATACCTTAACTAGTCAATTGAAATCGAATTATAATCACGTATAGAGCTAAATTGCTGTACTATTTATTATTACAGATTCTTTAACAAGATTATGATTAATAACATAATTTACGTTGTGAGTTACTACCGATTCTGTCCTTCATAGGTAGGTACACATATATGTATGTACATATATGGAGGAAAATGAAATTAATTTACAAAGATTGAAGATGTAATGTACGTACATTGGATTGGATAAAAGTCAGGTTTTTATTCAGTTATGCAGATAAACGTTAAATTTCCACAGAAACCTCAAATTACTTTATGGAACATTTTTTTTTATAAGCCCTTAAAATTTTCTGACAAAAATCCTTTTTTCCTACAAAAAAAAAAGGAATAAATAAAAAAAAACAACATAACGCCACAAGACGTCTCGAGTTGCCTCAAGTTCAATTTAAAATTTTAATATATCAAAGAAAACGCAAAATTTTTTGCATCCAATTAGAGAAAAATATTTGCCTTGAGAGAGAAGCATTTACTAAAGAACGCAAACCGTTTCCTTAGGCTTATTAAATATAAGAGTGGACGCAGGAGGAGCATGAAAACGTATAGTGACATTTTGTGCTTTTAACTTTCAACGGAAAACTTTTAAAAAGAACGTAAAAAAATGGGTCATAATAAAAATTTGTTTTCCGCCATCAGGTGAGTAAAGTTTCCTGAAAATTCATCCTTCTTTACATAGAATTGCAGCTTTTTTGCTTGAGAGAAAATTAAGAATCCTTAAAACGAATGGATAAAGCCTAGAATTTGAATGAATGAGGAAAAACTAGGGTGTATCTATCCAAGTAGAGGAAGAAAGAATTGACTTACACACAACTCATAAGGCAATGCGGACACCACGTTTTATGCATTAAATATTCGAAATGTCCTAGATATTCATTTTATAAGGACGACGCAAGAATAAATTAAAAACTTAGTGAAGGGATAGTAGGTAGGTACCTATACATATATAAATAACAGAGGAATAAAGATATAGATACATATTTCAAAGAGATTCCTTTATATGATGAAAAATCAAATAGATTAACGAATTCAGGATCTTGCATGTGAAAATTATGGAAATTGCAATATTGTAGAACATTTCATCTCAGTTAAAGCAGTTTAATAATATTTTGATTTGTCCAACAATATTGCATTGAAAAGGAAAGCAACATTATTTTTACGGAAATAATACGATAATTATAGGAAATATAGGCTCAGAATTTACTAATTTAGTTTTACGAGTAGTTGGCATATAATATCTCCCTCACATGGAAAATTGAAGAGGACGACAGTACCGGAGTAGGGCAGGATACTCGCGACAGCGATGAGTTTACCTTCTTAATCCCTATGTAGAACCATAGAGCCCATAAAATAATTTTTTTTTATGTTGCCGACCTGATGATGATTCCACATGTTAAAATCTTCAAAAAATTCTCTTTTGTATAAAATTTCTAACAGAAAATTTTATGTTGAGCTTGAGTTAATTTATCGATCGTAAAGAAATATGTAATTCTTTTCTTAATTTCACTTAAAAATCAAGAAGCAAGCCATCGTTATTTCTATACTCATAAAAAACTAAAAAACACCATGCAATCGAAGAACTTCTCGAGCTGGTGCTACATATACAAAAACTTGATGAGCTCCTAAATTTCTCATTTCGGTACCCCCGGAGCCATCTGTTGACAGAGATATAACTATAAAGTTCAGAGAAAAGAAAAAAACAATTGCAGACGATTCCGAGTACCTCCATCGTCTGTACTTCCATCCCATTCACTCTTGTGCATTTTAATGAAACACCGAATACCAGGCGATCAGCAAATTTCAGATCATTTATAACCAAAATGTAAAATCTGTTCAACTGCGCATGACCAAAATATTCGTTAAGTGTGAGGTAGTTCTTTGCTGTATTTCATTAACCAATGAAATGAAGCAGAAATTTTAACTTTTGGAACAGGAGAAGGCGAATGTGATGATTATCTTTATTTTGTTTCGCTCTCTCTCTCTCTCACTCTCTCTCTCTCTTATGACCCAAAATATAGAATTGGAAAAGAGGATAAAAGAAGAAGTACCTATAAACCATCAATGCTCGTTAAGTAAAGTAGCGTGTGCATTTCTGATTATACCAATAAAATGAAGCAACCATTTTAACTTTTGCAAGAGGAGGAGGCATATGTGATAATAATTATGAATATTTTCTCTGTCTATAGGCTGAACTACAGTAGACGTCAATAACTTTACGAAATTGAACGAGACTAAGGTTTACTTATGAAAAATTGTAATTTTTAGCCTGAATATACAGGGTGTTTCCCTCTAGGAGGTCAATAGAGCAATAGGTGATAGTACTCACTAGCCGAACCAAAAATTGTATTGCAGGAGGGGGGGGGGGGGAACATCAACTGTTTAGGAGTTACAGGGTGATTAAGAAAAAAAGCTAGTTTTTCACAATATACCCTGTATCTTGAAAACTACAGGGCGTACGGTCACAGTCATTTTATGCAGAGCTTCATGGCCTTTCCAACGATTGCTCAATCAGCCCTATACCCACCTCCCATCAAGAATTATGGTTGTCTAAACTAAAATTTTCGGATATTCTTACCTTTTTATTTTTAATTTAATCTCTATTATTTTTACAAAAAGGTCGTTAACATATCTTTTTTTATAAGAACTGTAACCTGTAGACTGTCCTCTTTAATGTGACGTATTACATCCAATGTTCTATCTGAAGCCCTTTAAGAGTTATTAGCTCCAAGCCTATTCTGAAACCTATTTTCAAACCTATTCTCAGCGATAATTTGTTCCTTTAAAACGTCATTTTAAAAATTATCGTCTAATTTTAGTGTACCGTGAATAGGTTATGAGTTAATAACTTATTAACACGGCTACAGTTAATACATAGGCTGTAATAGGTCAACTTAAAGAGGAGATCCTACAGTTTACAGTTTTTATAAAAAAAGTTATGTTAACGACCTTTTTGCAAAAAGAATAGAGCTTAAATTATAAAAAAAAAAGGTAAGAAAATCTGAAATTTTTAGTTTAGACAACCATAATTCTTGATGGAAGAGGGGTATAGGGCTGATTGAGCAATCGTTGGAAATGCCATGAAGTTCTGCATACAATGAGTTCTTAACTGTGCCCATATAAACCTTTTAAATAACAGGGTGTTTTGTGAAAAAACTACCTTTTTTTCTTAATCACCCTGTAATTCCCAAACGATTGATATGCTCCCCTCCCCCCTGTCATATAATTTTTGGTTCGTCTAGGTGAGTACTATCACCTCCTGCTCCATTGACCTCCTAGTGGGAAACACCCTGTATATCACATTTCGTAAGAGTTATTATCTTGATATTCAATGTTTTCAATTTTAAAAAGTAGTAAAAATGAAAAAAATAACAAATGGAATTTGATTTAACTGAAGATTTGTGCCTTCTATTAATTCGCAGTGCCCTAATGACATTTTATGTGTTAAATTTTAAAAAGTGGTAAAAGTGGAAAAATTTTTAAATTGAAGATTTGCGCTGTCTATTAATTCGCAATACCATTTTTATTCCATTTTAATTTTTACATTGCACTTTTATTCATTTAGTAATAATTTAATTGTTTGGACACATCGCGTTCTTCCGGAATGCGTGATTCTTACCGCGCCTTTACTGACTACCATTTGACTTTTAAACTTAACGAAATTTCCCCTCACACGAGTTAAAGCTAATTTGTGTACGCCTGTTAAAATAAAGGGCGCGTTCGCTTTACGTAAATAAATGTACTTACGTATACGTCTATTGCAGTGCAGCCTTATCTTTTTGACAGTGCTGACAGATGACAGAAGTTAAAGCTAATTTGGTGGTGAAATACATTTGCATGATGGGTCTATTTTTTCCCTAATCATTGTTCTAATGCCTTTCCTTATACCAAAATAAGTAAAACCAAAGAACATCTATATGTTCTTTGGTAAAACCAAAATCTACAAAAAAAACAGATTTGTGAAAGCCTTCTAAAATTCTCTGGTAACCGTAATATCTAATTGACTGAAATTTATAAGTCTGATAAGACACATCTTGAGAATAAAATTTGAAAGTCTTAGGTATGGAAGTATTATGAAAAGACATTTATTAATAAAAGTCATTTGTGCTGAATTAAAAGTATAAATGCCTACAAAGACTGTTATTATGAGACTTATGAAATAAAAGTTTTTTGGAAGGAGTCTTATCATAAGATTTAAATAAATAAAAGTGCTCGGTAACAGTTATGACTGTACAACATTAACACATTTAATAAATAACTATTATCTTGTGATCTAAAATTTTAGAAGTCTTTTATAACAGTTATATAGAACTAACAACTTAGTATTATTTCAAGATTTATTATAAATCTTTTAAATCTTTTAGCATAGTTGTGACAAAATTTCATTATTTTTAAAATGCTAAAATGGTAATTATAACATGTCCAACAACTTTTGTTAAACCAAACTGAAAATTATATAATTTTAAAAATTAACCAATAAAAACACGATTATGCAAATCTTATGTCTTTTTAAGTGAAAGTGATGGTAGTTTCCTTTTAATCAATAAGTAAAATGCACGACTAAAGGCCTAAAAATATCAGCAATCAAATTGAAGACCAAAAATTGCGTCCAAGCATTAGTTACGGACTATAAGAACATTTTATATCGCTCTGTCTCGAACAATTAAAATTATAGAAAAGTTAAATAACAGGTTTTACCACCAGAGTCGTATGATATTCAAGTAAATTGTTACACATTACATGTGAGGACAGCGGCGGAGGTGCTTATGTATGTTACTCTTAAACTTTCGCAGATTGTATGCCAGAGGAAAGACAGGAGATGGTAGATTGTTCCACATTTGCACAGTTCGGGATCAAAAAGCTTCACGAAATTTTACTGTACGACCGAAGGTAATTTTAAGGGTAAAAGGCTGTGCGTGGTTTGCAGCGCGAGTATTGCGTGCAGAAGCAATCTACAAGGGATCTGACTAGATATTTCATCTATTCATTTTATAAGGACGACGCAAGAATAAATTGAAAACAAGTGTAAGGATAGTAGGAATTTAGGAAATTGCAGATATGGTAGAATATTTCATCTCGGTTAAAGCAGTTTAATATTATTTTAATTTGTTCAACAATATTGAATTGAATGCGGTATGGATGTCCGGAACTACCTTCTCGATGCTCAAAATAACTATTTAAAATTAGTCTCAGTTCTATTGTGATTTAAATTCGTTTTACTTACTAGCACTATTGTTCACAACATTTCCTCAATTACACAAACATACAGTCATTAAGAATTTTCTATCCCTGTGGCGTCAATTAAAATTCAGCTGAGGATAAAATCTCACTAAAAATACATACATATATACATATATGAGAGTTAGTATATAGGTGTTGAAAATTCAAAAGCCGGCTTTTATGTCGTTGAGTTGAGCCACAAGATGTGGTCTCTTTTCTGAAAGTGGCACAATTGTAGCCGTTGGAGTGTGCACAGTGAGATGAAAAACTTTAAAATTGACTTCTCATTTCATTTGAATATTTCCAGACCAGTGAGTCCTTGACTAGAAATATTTATGCATGTATATTCAGCAGAGCCAGCAGTGCCTTCCAGATGTCCGGATGAGAGATTTTCTTGGTTCTGGGTACCTACTACTGGAAGACAAGTGCTCATAATATCTTCGTTGTATATGGATATATTGTGTTGTCGACAACCATCCACACTATCCTCCTTCAATGCTGACAAAAGCAGTAGCTAAGAAAATGGAGCATGAAATGAGTTCTATATGGAACATAAGTAAGAAGATATAGAAAATTGTTGCAAAAGGGTTCAATGCGACATCCTGCGAGATGACGTCTTATTGAAAAGAAGGAATGTATGCATTTCCAATAGCTTTTTATGTTGGTACTCAAATTTTTATTTCATAAAATTGAATGCCATCACGGTAGAGTTCTGTGCAATTACAGTTTCTGGAATGGTTTTCAATACATATAGAATTGTATTTGTCGTCATTGGCAAAATGACAATAATGTTGCCATAGAAAAGTGATGCTGATGCTGAGTGCAGAGATGTGATTGGTGAAGGTACTTTGAATTTATAAGAATATATTCAAATTACTTAGGAAGAAAGGATAATTTTCTGAGCGGTGAAATCACATACTTGGACAGAGATCGAAAAAATAAGTGCTGTATAGTTTTTGGTATTACAGACTTTTATTCATGATTTTCACATACAAAAATCGAATGTTATAGCTTATAGTTTCTCAAAAGAGATACTTGTGTTTTAATCTTTCCGTTTTTGATGTATAGGTGGTACATGCCTAATCGTTGAACGAACAAATTTCAAGAATCATAAATTAAACCTGCCTGGAAAGCGTTTCACTAAAGACAGTATTATGAAGTTAATCAAAATTCAAGTGCTTTATAATGCTTAGAAAATATTGCTTCTAAAGTATACTCTAAATATTGAAATCAATTGGATTAAGGTCTGGGAGGCTGCACTGCTGATAAATTTACGTGGGATGTTATACAAATTACATCTTCGAACAAGATCCAGGCCTAAAATTTTTGGTGTGTTCTTGTGTTCATTTACGAAATATGCCAGTGTTGAAAATGTTTTATTTTTCGAGAAGATAATATCTTTCTGTTGTTGTGTTGCTGTTTGAACTGCTTAATAAGCTAGTGAGCCATTTAGATTTTACTAATAAAATTGAAATACTACAGCTTGAGTAGGTTAGATTGAGAGCATTATATACATAAAGATCGAAGTGTTAAATCGCTTATTGAAAAAAATGAAGGAAATATACAAGAAATGAAAGTAAATTTTAAATTATATGCTGAATAACTCAGAATATCAATCAAAGATTGTGTCTGTCCATGGCAGAACGAGGAAATATTTTACTTTTTCTTTAATAGATATAGGCTTTATTACCGAGCTTTAGATTTTATCAAGATTTATCAATTAGATATAATTATGAGACAACATAGAAATTAAATGTAACAAAATTGAGGTTAAGGTTGTAGCGGAAATTCTCTTTTCTAAAGGATCAGCGCTATAATGAAATTAAGTTAGGGTAAACTAGCTATGAAATTCAACTATAAA
Source organism: Dioctria rufipes (assembly GCA_963924295.1). NCBI lineage: Eukaryota > Metazoa > Arthropoda > Insecta > Diptera > Asilidae > Dioctria > Dioctria rufipes. The sequence goes on from OZ002745.1 coordinate 16,968,522, forward strand.
CATAATGAAATTAAAGAGGAAGCCCAAAATGCGTCTGTGGAACTTTCAATGGGATATTTTGGTTCTCTAAAAGTAGTAGGTATTTTTAGTCGGTCTACTATTTCTTCGTTTAACTATATTAAAAAAATTTCTTTCAGGCAACTTTACTCAGTACACATAATTATGTATAGGGCGAGGTTACATCTGATTTCTCACATTATTAGGTATTCCTCAAGGATTCATCATTTCCCCTACTATCTTTTATATACATATTAAAGATCATATTAATAGTTTAAATTATGATAATCCCATACACTCATTATATTTTAATTACTTTAAGAATATAAGGAAAGCTCATGGTTACGATTCTCAGAATTGTGGAACAGCAATGCCAAAATCTCTTATAGACTTCAAAATTAAAAAAAAAAAAAAAAAGTCGTAGGAATAAGTTAAAACTGCTATGTCGACACTTTATCTTTTGAGTCTTTACGAATGTTTTAAGGGATTTTCTTTCAAAGAATTTCTACATCCTTCGTTAGTTGGTTCCGATTCTATATCATTTACATATTTTTAAAGAATATACCTACATACTTATTATCCTCACCTTAATATTCACTGCATATATATGTATTTACCCACTATGCAAGTTTTTCAACCACCCTTGAAATAATTCATTAAAAATAACTATCTAGAAGCACTAGCAAAACAGCACATAAAATAACGCACACCGTTTTCTCGTGGGGAACGTAAATTATCTTTTTCTTTTTGAAATTATCCTTACGCACGCCATAAAGAAAAATTATTTCATTTTCTTGCTTGCTTGATTACGATGTCATAATTTTTACTCTCCCCATAAAATCTGAAGATCTTTAGTTCTTGAAGAGGATCCCTCATAAACTTCAAGACAAAGGTTGCAAAAAAAGAGGGTCGGCGGCTGCCTCTTTATCTTACATACAACATGATGAACCTTAGTAGGAGAGAAATGCCATAAAATTGTTAAGATAACTAGAAAAATCCGATTTCTTAAACCAGCCCCTCTTCTGTATATTGAAGAAGATACAACCTACCTAGTGTCATATACACATCTCCTAAAGAAATGATACGCTTGAGGAATCCGTTCAGAGAATCAACTCCAGCTTAGCTTTAAATGTTTATTAAAGTCTAAAAAACAACAAAAATCAGCTCAGTGAAGGTAAGTAGCGTGTGGAACAGGATTGACGAGATTTCTATGCAAGTTGAAGATTTCAAATTCTGTGACAATTCTTTATTTATTTTTTCAAGCAGAATGACCTGTACGGTCATATTCTAGAGCTTCGTTTATCTAGAGCTAGAACGTCATCACATTATGGTCGTACAGAGTCGTTTAGTTCAGACTTACTTCAGAGTCGTTGTGTCTGGACGAAGTAGCAAGATTTTCATGAATTCAATAAATCAACGTCAGATGTTCGGACCTAAAGTGATTCTCTTTTCTCATCGAGTTTGTTATAGAATTTGCGAGGGTAATATGTATAGGATAAAGAGCATTCAAGCTTCTCGTAATTTCACTAGTCATGTGATTTATTAGAAAATTAAGTAGAGATTCATTTCAATTAACCGTTTCACTGCTTTTATGCTTTCAGAATCAATTTGTAGACTTATACGTGAAGATTTTTATCCAGTGGGTCGTATACGTAAATGTAGTCTACAGCGGTATGTATCCTTTCAATCAAATTTGGAATCTGCGTACCTATATTCTTTCTAATCATTTATAATAACAAAATACGCTATGTTCTTACTACACATTGGTGGCCGCGCGGAATAAGTAGGAAAGTACTTACCGTGGACTTTTGGTCAGTATACCTACGAGAATTGCATTATGCCAAGAAGAACTGTCTTTAAAGGAGACATAGAGTATAGATGACTTGATTCAGGTGCTGAAAAGCCGACAGAACGGTCAGTTAATAAATCAACGTCGAAAATTAATTATGAGACTAAGAGTTTTAAAAATAAATAGCCAGGAGATTATTGGAGTAGGTAAACAAATTTTGGGCATAATAGATGGAAGTTCCCTATATTTCTCGTATTTAAGCATAAGTTTGACGGAAAGTACCAAAATGAAAACAACGACTTAAAGACCCGAATGCAAGTAAGAGCAATTCATTGAAGTAATTCTCAATCAGGTACTAGAGCAATAGTACGAGTAAATTATTTTATGAACTCCATTCCTAGACAACCTCAATTCAAGTAACAACTTGTTGCTAGAACATACTAGCACGAGATAACTACATAACGTAGTTTGGAAAAAACCAAGAAGAAGATGCACACAAATCGACCATTGTTGATTAGCGGACCTTTTCAAGGATATGTGGTTTTGTAAAAAAATATTATTTTATTTCTGATCCCGATTTGGAGAGATTCCACTTCTGATGGTACCTTGCTTATTACTTTTGTGTATACCTATATCAACGTCATTATGAAGATATGTCTAATCTGATTCCATTTAGACACGTCCCTTCCTACAGTATTCACAGATCTAATAGTATACCCATCAATTTATCTTCAATGTAATTTCGACTGTACATTGAAACTACACACGCCTAATTATTTTATACTAGAAATCGGTTATGAAATAATTTTCTATTGAATGTTTTTATACCGTCATTTAGGCTTCTGGAGTTTAAGTAGAAATGTACACTGGCATTTCCATCACTAGGTAATGTTTAGTTATGCGTATGAAAAGGTCTTTAAATTCTTCAAAACTTTGATTAAATGCACTCTTAAATTAAATACTATTTATGTATTATTAAATTAAGATATACTTAGGACGTACCTACACTATAGTTTTTTGGTTTCCTGTCTGAATTGTAAAACTAGAGTTTCTACCATAGGTTACACAATACTAATTTATAAGGATAATGAAATATAACTAGCAGAACCCGGATGGCCTCGACGCCGTGGGCAATTCACTTTATTGTTTTAGGTTTAAGTTAGACTTAAGAGTTTTTTTTAATTTAAATTTGAAGATAAATGAATGTTGAATAGTTCGCAATTAAAACACCGGGATAAATTTTATTCGAAGTAGAATTTAGTACCCAACTCTGAGCGGTCATCTAGCGCAAGAACCACGGTGGTGGTTGAAATAGGTTAATGATCGTACTAAGAACACTATTAATATACATACATAGGAAGTACTATATGTACTTATATTCATTTTATTCGGGTATGTTTACTTATTTTGAATAGAAAATAGAAAATCCTAAACATAAATATAACAATAGTTCTGCGGTTATATAAGATAATATCAAAAGATATCCTTTCTCAATTCATGAAAAAAGAATATAACCAGATTGTTCACTTATGTAGTTAAAAACAAAAAACAGGAACAGTGATTTTCTACAAATGTGTATTCTTTTATATTTAGTATCTTCAACATTTTCAATTCTGGATAAAATTGGAACAAGGGAAGGATTAATAGACCAAGTGCCATTATTCATATATACCTGGAGAGAAGGCCTACTGTAGTACTCCTGTTGAAAAAAATTAACCCAGTTGTCTGGTATCAACAAAAAAGATTTTTTTTCCTTCTACGTAAAGTAGGTCAAATTTACCATTGGATGGAGAACTCTTCATGTCTTTAAATTCATGTGATTCACTCGCATTATTTTTCCTGTTGAGGAACAGAGCTTCTCTTCCTTCACTTTAAAAAAAAAAATTATATTTTTGCTATTTTTTTAATTTTGTTATTAAATCACCAGATGGGTTGCATCTGTTACATAAAATGAAATCTTGTGATCCACAAAACATTTTTTTTTTGCAATAAGTAATATGTAGGTATCAACAAATTCTAATTATTCTTGCTTAAGTTATTCATAAAGTTTCCGGCACACATTTTAATATTTTTTGACACTTTGAAGGATATCTTTTCCATATTCATCAAAACTCTGACCTCACTACTTATAAGAGAGCATATTAAATACAATGAAACAGTTAAACCACAACCGAGTACCGCACGCACAAGGATTTAAAGTATTTTCCACCCACTGCCATATTAACCCTCTTCACAGAAGGCAGTCGCACGAAAAACAGCCTAATCACCCTACCCGCCGCCAACCGACAACACTGAAATATTAACGAGCTGTTCGCGTTTTATAACAAAATCCATAAGTTTTGTTCCACATGAAATATAAATAAAAAACGAAAAACAAAAAAAGCGATATAAAAAAAAAAAATACGTAAAAATTGCAACTGGCACGAACACTAAATTGTGTCCCGCTCCTGCTTCGGTCCTGAAATAATGTGGTGACTTTTTTGATATTTTGTTGTTGTTTGATTTTTTCTTCTATCCTGGTGAGGAGGAGCTAGGATACATATTCGCAATGTGTTCGTTTATAAAATATTTAATCAAATAAATAATTGCATTACAAAATATAGTCACGGAAAAAATTTGAATTTTCTTTCACGAAATGTTCTATTATAAGTCCTCCTCCGGAATGTGCCCTTTGGACTTGAACCAGTACTCCTTTTGTAACGTTTTTCTCGTAACGTATGTATCACGAACATCGATAATAAATGTGACTAAAAGTAACAAATTTCGAATCACAATTAGAAAACAGATGATGAGTGAATTTTTCACAAATTTTCCACCACATTTTCACACAATAATTCACCAACCGTCAAAGTGAATATGGATAACTTTCGACAGGGACGACGGGTAACTATACTATACTATTTTATCGTACTCAATCCCTTAGGGCACAACTGGATCAAAATTTTGTGTGAGCCTAAGGAGCAGCTGCTGATGATGATGGTGGGATTAACTACACGCGATTACTTTTTGAGACCCAACACGGATTATTTGAACGATGAAAAGCTTCGGAAACGACTGAATTCAGTTTTGCCGTGAAGCGATTTTCTACCGTTAAAATACTGATACAAGCCAAGAGGAGAACTCATACAGACAGACATTGGAAATTATGTGAAAACCACATTTTCTACACTTTTTCCCAAGTAGCCCAAGGTGTAGGAAGAACATCTGTCGTTTAAGCTTTTGATGAGCCTGTGCCCTGTGGTAGATATCTGCGAGACTCGTTTTAATCAGCGCAAGCTTGAGATGATGGAGAAAATATCGCACGGAGAAATTTTCGGTCGATGTTTAAAATGTATGTATCTACATATGTATAGATTGTAGGCGCGTGTGCGTGTGTGTGAGTTTGCTTCTGTGTTGAAGTTTTGTAAATTTTTGTAACACTGCTAAAATTTAAGATGTGCCTGCTATGAAAGGCTAGCAAAAAGAACAATCCTATAGAAGGAAAGGAAGTGGATTGTAAAGGAAAAAGCACATCAAATGAAATTTCTCGTCTGGTTAATTCCTTAAAACTAAATTTTTCATGATGTAAGGTGCTCGTAATTTTTTTTTTATGTTTAAACAAGCAATGAACAGTTTTTTTATATTTTCTTTAATTTTTTTCAAAAACATTAGGAGTAAGAATTTTTGTAAATAATTAAAAATAATAAAAAAGGGTAATGAGATTGTTCATGGGCATTCACTCGTAAAGTAAAAATCGTAAATGGAGTTACACTTTTGAATATCATAAGCTGTCTATGTTCTTTTGTATTCCTTGAAAAGCCATATATTGAAGGGGATATTGTATTATTTGCTTACGTAGGTTAGAGGTATAGCTTTCAACAACATGATTAGGTTTGTCAACAATCTCTAGTAGGTACTTATAATATTAGAATTAAGGAGGACACTTCAATGAACTAGGAATACATTCCTTACATTAAATATTGAAAGTTTCAAAATAATTGGTACTCAGAAAAAAAAAATATTGATAATTAAAATACACTCCACCTGTTCAACTCACCCAATAAAACAATATTTTGCACACTTTAGCAATATATTTAGCAGGGAACAATGCTAAAAGAAATGAGTGGTGCTGGTGATTTAGGAATTTTATGCATAGACACATTCATTTAAAAATATCTTTGCTAAACTTTAACGATGTTTGGTAATTTATTTAAATTCCATTCATCATCACATAATTAGTAATTATAATTCTTAAACACCTCCTTGTGATCCTTGGATAGTGTCTCACTTCGACAAAAGTATAAAGAAGCCTTAGTTACTTAAATAGACAAGGAGAATGAAGGTAAAATGTCATCAAGCTCTTATCCACGGTACAAGGAAATTTTTGCAATTATCCCAGCTTAACGAAGTAGAACTAAAAGCTTCCGGAAAGACGAATGATTTAATGGATCCGGAAGGAATAGGAAAAAAATGAGGGAATGGGAAAAAAAGGAGGGAATGGAAAGAACTTCAGATTTTACAATTCCAGACAGATTTTTGAAAGCCATATTCTTCCGTTGAAAACTTAAATGTTTACGCTGAATAAGTTTTAAATTGGATGAAAATATCCAACTAATATGGACAAATATACATACATACATACATACATATATATAAATACGAAAAGTGGATCATTGAGATTTTTGCGTTGTTTTACTTTGTACATCTTCTTGTTACTTTGACAACCCGAAATTGTAGCTAGTTGCAAAATGTAGTCGGTTGTTTGTCACTTGAAAGGACTCACTTTGTATATAAACTTTGATTCACAGATAAATGTATAATTGCTGCATAATGAACAATGGATGCTCATTGTACCCAATGTAATACTGTAGAAATTGGCTAAGAGGACTGATACATCTTAAAAACAAAATCATTGCCGCAACCATGGATAACTCTATACGAGAACATTTCATATAGAGTTTCGTATGTTCTGAAAAGTTTTGGTTCTAATTAAGTTTGTTTTAAAGTAATTTGCAAAGTTTTTTTTTTTTTTTTGTGCGGATCAATAACATTTAGTTATATCTACAGCGAACTAGTAATTGGATTCCACAAATTCATGGTTTGTAATTTAAAAAAATTATGCATGTAAAAGCAACTCTGCTAATTTAGCCTTTTCAAAGAACGTACATGAAAAATGTTTTTTTTTTATATGGATACGTCGGTTCTCTAAGTTAGCATAAAATTGAATTTAGCTTAAAAGACTGCAAAAATTATTACAGAGATAAGTGCAGTAATAAAAGCTAAGTCAAGCTTTGAATAACGCCAATAGTATTTATGTGTGTGTCTGTACAGAATGCTTTACGGTAACAGAAACAGTGTAGATCTTGAAGTTACATAACCAAATAGCACAGATATTCCCAACTTAAGAAAAATAATTCGGTTCAGAGTGAGTCGAGCTCATGCAATCAGGGCTCTAGAACTTTATCAATCGACCGAGTTTAAGAATTTATTTAAATCTAATCCATATTTGCTTATGATAACTGAATTATATTCAAACAGACAGACACAAGAGTAATTTTATAAGAGTTGGTCGTATTAATAAGAGTTGTCTTATAAGTTAGCACAAAAAAATATTTTTTTCCAGTACCTAACTATGAGACTGACGAAAAAAGCAGCAGTTTACCTGTTATCTATGACTAAATGCCTACTAACTTAATATCAAAATTTTAGCTTCACAAACGTAAGATATTTTTTCACACATTTTGGGGTATACCTATATCTTTATAACCAATTCATCAAATCCTTAAAAGTGGCACTTTTAAACGATATCCCGCAAATATTTTTTTTTGCAGAGGCCCAGCACATCCGCCTTAAAAATTATAAAAAAACAAAAAAACAAAAATTTAATAAACTTTGGCTGCCGATATACATATGTACACGTCATGTGACCCAGCATTCTGTCTTTAAGGGTTCTCTAATTTTTCCAGGAATGTAGCCGAGAATATGGATGTATGATTTTATCGACGTTCATAAAAATTGGACCTTTCCAAAGTCTTAATCTCAATCAGTTGTATTTTGAGGAATACTATAGACCTGTACGTATACAAAATTCAGTTGATCCAAAAACTGAATATAAATGATCACATTGGCAGTCGATTCAGCGTCTTCAATGATGAGCCACAAGTCTTTTTGAATGAGTAATTCAACAAGTAAAACTGTCACATTTGCAAACTGAAAATCCTCGTGTAATTCAAGAGAAACAGATGTGTATTAATTAACAGGATAGAGATATGTATGTAGATGGCGATGAAAAGACTAAGCAAGAACTTTTCAGGCATAGCGCAGTCAAAAACGCATTACATATTTAAAAAAAGAAATTCGCCACTAGAAAATGCTCAACAAATTTATTCATTTTATTACCTATGTAAAACTGTATAAATTCTTATGGAAAAATTTCATCATTCAAAACTAATCTTAAGAAGCCTTTTTGAACGGTGAATATGCTTTTCATGTATAACAAATATGCGCATACATTTGAATCTAATATTAAGAGTTTCCGTCGACGTTTGTCAACCATAAGAGAGGGGTGAAACACTGAAGCTGTCGTTTCATACAATAAAAGATTTTCTGCCATGATTTACCTCTAATTTTCCATTTTCATACACATAAGCCAATTCAGGTTAAATTCAAGAAAAATAAGCTTTTCCAACAAACCAAGAAAAAAATAAAAATAAATATACTACATAATATTAAGCCTCTGGTATCTATGTATGTACGTACTGCACACCGAAAATATTGTATCAAAGAAAGAAGAGTTCCTTCAAGTGTTTCTTATTAATGAAACTTTTCCCGTCAGGAAATTTATCTTGGGAGCATTTTTGTGGGTGTGATGATTCCTCCGGAAGATGAAACTTCGTTAGCGCTCCTGTTGAGCACAATCAAATCGCTTTATTGAAAATTATACGCTCTTCAGAAGAAGACTTGTCGACGAGACAGTGACTAAGTATGAAGGAGTATATATAGTATATGTACATGTTGTTGAGAGGGTAGAAGCTGTTTGAGACTTATGGAGCTTGAAAGACACAATCATAAGCAGCCAACTGTAAAGGAATATTGCAGTTATTACCTGTGAAGAGCCCTTAAATGCTTCAACAGCTGCGAGTAATTTCAATTCAACCACTTTTTGAAATTTAACATCGTTTAAGAGATTATGTTTTGTTGTGGGTCGAGAATACCAAGAAGATTTAATGATTTAAGAATTATTTCTGGAGAATTTCATTAGAAAATAAATTTCTTGAATTACATGTATACATATACATACATTACGTACATACATATGTATACGTATTAAATGTTGTTGTATTATGTTGACTCTGAATTGGGCTTCATATTAATATTGTAATATTTGTATAAAATCGCTACTTTCTGGGACTCTCCGATACAACAGAAAAAAAGGAAAAAAAAATATTATTTTTATTCACACAACTTATTAATTTATTAGGGCATCAAGTTTCAAGTCTTGGTTTGACTCATCAACCGGTTCCAAATAGCGAAATTGAGTGACTCGAAAAAACAAACGCAAATAAAAAATGGAAAGCAATGAAAATCATAAAAAAAATGGAAAAATTGAGAAGGAAAAAAATTTTTGGAAAGAGTTGAAAAATCAGATTAATTCAAATCAATAAAAACTGTGTAAGCCCGGTATGGATTGCAAAAAGAAAGAAGAAAAAAAGGCAGTACGGCTTGCCTTCTGCCGCCCATAGACACTTAAAAAAAGATCAAACTATTCTCATCTCATATAAACTAAGATTAAATTGTATGAATTATGTGAGGCAAACTCCCCATATTGCACCAATAACATTATTATAAAATTTACACAAGTCTTATAAAGTACGTACAAATTAAGAGCTTTACATTTTGAATAGCTTTTCTTAGAAAAAAATCAATAATTTTTTTGCAAAAATTTCAAATATTTAAACCAATTTTAAGTACACAACAACCAAAAATTCTTTCTGACCACAAAGTCCCTTTCGAAATCTATATTGTATAAATAGAAAAGGCCTAGAACTTTTCTCGTTATAAATAATCCAATGAGGAATTAGGGGATACTTTGATGTCTTCAGTTTAGAGATAAATTTTTTGGAGAATGTTTTTTAGCAACTTAATAGGTAATTGTGCCTTCATCTGTTGAGGATGAACCTTCTTTTACTAGTTTGCTTTTATTTATTGTTGCGGTCACTGTGAATGAACTTACTTAATTACTCGAGATTTCTAGGGATTTACATTAACGAGTTTTTTGCTGTTTTTATTTTATTGTTGCTTCAACTTGTCTCGATCATTTACCCCATTTTAAGGAGATAATTAATTAATCCTTTAAGGATTACAATTTTTGTAGATAGGTACTAAATATTGATGGGCAAACCTAATTAGAAAATTTGTATGTGTGTATATGTAATGTATGTATACAAAAAATTTTCATAAGATAAAATGAGTTCAGAGCCATTTTTTCTTGTTCTTCCGGTCAGATGGCTTGGTAAAATCTTTTAAGTTCTGTGAACAGAATATTAACCGCTGTTTTTAATACAAAAGAATTTATATTGATTGATTCTTGTGTACAATTTATTTAAATAAAAATTGAATTGAATTGAATTGAACAGGATATGCAAATCTCAAATTTTTGAAACCGGACAGGTTTTTAATCTGATCATATGTTGCTATTAACTTAATCTCTTGGGTCTATTTTATCACTTAAGGCCCCATACCACGGTAAATGTGTATTTTTTTTTCATTTACTGAAGGGTGTGCATTTGTTAAGAAAGCTCTCACCAAATGTTTCAAAGAAATTTGTAACTAACGGTGAAAAAAAAATTTAGTTTGTATGTTTGAATTATCTTTCAGCAAAAGTTTAACGTGTTTTTCTCGAAACTACGTTTTTCAACCTGGTTGACAACATATTAAAAAAAAACTATACATCCGATTTGCATGCGCCAAGTCTTAAACTGTTCGAAATCCAGTCTGTATGGCACCACGTAGGGATTTTTTGTTATAAATGGCTCTCTTCTATTTTTGTTTTTTTTTATGAACGATGAAAATTTTCCCGGAAAATCGGAAATAAAATTCGCTGGTCCGCCATTTGTTTTTTAAGTTTATGAAATTCCCCTACGTGATGCTGTAAACCTATATGTGTAGTTATTAAATACATTTTTATTTTATTTTTCTGATAAACCATATTCCTTAGTCGCTGTCAACCGCCGAGCAGCAATTTCGTTGGAGTGTCCTTTTGGGAGCGGCGTACACCACAAACTATACTTTAGATTAGAGTATAAAAATTTGACTATGAGTATTAATAAAAAAAAAAAAATCCATTCATCGTTTGCTTGAAAATAATAACGAAAAATACACCCTTGAACAGCGCACGAACCGTGGTGTGGTCCCTTAAGCAATTACGAAATTGAACTATAAATGTTATGCTGATGTAAAAGTTTAAATAAGCCAAAGACACTTAACTATCATACAAAAGAACACCTTCAACAACAACAAGTGTCGAAATTTAATGTTCATTCTAAAGAAATCATGTTCATCATGGTGAGATATCGAAATGGTGATTGAAAGGACATAGAAGAGACGATTTATCTTTGAGAGGGAGGAAGCTCTCTAAAGTTGGGCCACCGCCAAAAAATATTGACTTATCGATGTGCATGTACATATGTATGTATGTACAGTACATGCATGTATAACTTTGATTCACACTTGACATGAGTTTATTTTGGCCGTAGTATCATCATCGCAGCATAGTCAGAAAATGGTTGATCAATATTTTCCAATTCACCTCAAAAGGCTCATCTTTGTTGACGCGAAGCATATGTAAGCATTCCCATAGAATTTCAATTGAATTTTAAATATTTATTTTGGATTTTTGTCTACAAACGTATATTTGTTCACATCTGCAATATTTTAAAGGAAATATTGTGCAAGGAGTATATCCTTTTGAAAATGACATGTACCTACCCACTTTCATGTTTAGAGAGGGACGACTTATAGAGCTCGACATATGAATATATGTATGGATATATATATGTCAAGATCGAATGGATATAATGTGAAAAGTAATTTAAGGAAAACGAAAATGGTTAAAAATGATTAAATTTATTTAAAAACAACACGACAGCGTTAATATCGGCACGGGAAACAATTAAACGTCTACGGTGTCACGGACGGAAAAACAGAACTATCATCATAATCGTCGAGGCCTTCTACAATTCTCAAAAATTTTTCGAAAGCATGGTGAACTTGTTCCTTTTATTATTTAGCGTGTAGGCACTCATCCCACTTGGACTTGTCTTCCACTGTAGTTCGTAAGAAATTTAGGATAAGTTGATTGGCTCGCTCTACTTGTCCATTAGCATGAGGTGTTCGAACGGCAGTTTTTACATGTTGTATTCCGTTGTTGTCGCAAAACTCTGTAAACGACTTTGACGTACATGCAGTACCGCGATCGGTTATTACTTGAGTCGGAAGTCCAAAATACATCGTACGGTCACTGATAGCGCCGAGAATGGGTTGAGTTTTCGTACTGAGAACCGGTATCCATGTCGGCTTCGTGGAAATGGTCCAAGGTCAAGGTGCAGTAGCCGAAACGGTATATGTGTCACTTTATCAAAATACCTTACTGCTTCGGTTCTTCCGGATTATGTTAGCTTGTTCCACTTCCAATTCACTTACGCTTTTTCTACCTCTTTGTCTTTTAGTGAATGGTATTCTATGTATATGGAGCTCGGTTACCGGGTTTATCTGAATTCAATTTGATTGTCATTTGACTAATATTACATTTGCCTAATTTCGACAAATTTTCTGCGAAACACACCGTATATTCTTGAAGAATTTCATCCCACGCTGCCTTCTCCTTTTTTCACAGATTTAAACCAAGATTAATTTTCTTGACATTTATGTTTTCCAAACGGCATTGACCTGCTTCAATGATTACGCGTAATTCACGATTTGCTAGTATGTTAATTCCAATTAAGACTGGTTCCGGTATCACGTTGTCATCAACAATGAGTAGCTCGGCTTTCAGTTCTTCCTCATCAATTTAAATGGTGCAAGGCAGTTTAGTTGTTGATGTCAAGACAGTTCCTCCAAATACCTTCAAGTAATTATCGGACGGCTGTAGCGTTAATCCCAATGACTACGCATATGAGCTTTGGAGCAGAGAACAATCGCTGCCATTATCAATTAGTGCATTCGTTTCACTACCGTTTATTTTTATTAACTTCGTGATTGTTCCCTTCGTTTAATAATTTCCTTCAATGTGCCGAATATTCTTGTCAATGATTGCATTCGGTAACTTTCTGTTCGGGCATTGTTTTTCGTCATGTCCAGACTCAAAGCATTTCTCGCATCGTATTCGGCGTTGCGGTCTTGGACAATGGATTGATAAGTGTCCTTGCTCGAAACACTTGTAGCATTTTCGAGCCGTCTCTGCACGATCCGGTCGTCTAGTAGCCAGTCGTTCTGCGACTTGAGTTGTAAAATTACTTCTAGATTTCCATATCTGATTGGGTGTATTAGATACGCATACTTCTCGGATGTCTTCTTAATAGTGCATTCTGTACACAAGCCGTTCCACTGTTTCATTTGGCTGTCGGGAAGTATTCATCATTGCTATGTGAATATCTGCTTCGGTTTCGGGCATTGGAAAATTCTGCATGAACTCCTCCACAATGTTCCTTTGGGTAAATACTGTTGGTATACTATCGACCCAAATCTTTGCAGCTTAGACTGGACTGCAAATATAAGAGCCCTCTGGTCTCAAGCGTATGCTTCGAATAGTTGAGATATGCGGGCAATAAATTGTTTCGAATTTAACAAAAATTCGTCGGTCGGATTGAATTCAGGCAAAATTTCAACGATTTCACGGATATTATGAAATGATGACGACGAAAATGAGCTGTGAACAGGTAACATATTTGTAATGTGATTTTGTGGCTCAGTGATTTCTTCCGAAGCTGAGTGTGAGAGATCTTCCGTAAGTAACAAAATTTGATGGTGGTATCGTTGCAATAGCAGTGTTGATGCTTGATGAGATATAATACTTCGACTTTATAGCCCCCTCTCGGTTTGAGGTGGTAAGCATTGAAGATCCGCTTGTGGTTACGTAATTCTCCTCCAACAAAGGAGAGCTCACTTGCGTTGTTATCCTGGTAGTCGAATTCTGCAATATCGATATCTGTTGCGCTAGTTTCGTAACCAAATTGGTCAATTTCGTCATATCCGCTTTCAACTGGTCCACATTGGTTAAACTATCCGTTTCATCTCCTTCTTCAACTGTGACGGTTCCACTGCCCAATTTTTCCATTAAATGAAGAACTAGACCTGCCTTTGTCCCCGTTGTAGGAGCATCTAGTTCCGTCAATTTATCTTTGAATTCATGTACTAACAGCTTATCGATTCGTACTTGAGCCATACTTGTAATTTACAACTTATTTTTCGGGTTTTATGAACTACGCTCACTTCTCGTTTTGTTAGAACAAAACTAATTATGAAATTTCTTCGCTCCCTCTTCTTTTCGCGTTCAGATCCAACTTCTGAACTGTCAAGATCGAATGGATATGATGTGAAAAGTAATTTAAGGCAAACGAAAATGGTTAAAAATGATTAAATTTATTTAAAAACAACACGACAGCGTTAATATCGGCACGGGAAATAATTAAACGTCTACGATGTCACGGACGGAAAAACAAAACTATCATCATAATCGTCGAGGCCTTCTACAATTCTCAAAAAATCTTCGAAATCATGGTGAACTTGTTCCTTTTATTATTTAGCGTTGCCAGGTAACGTGACATTTATATCAGCATGTTTGTATTTAATCCAAATTATAATGAATTTTTATAAGTTTTCATAATTCAAAATAATAATCATTTTTATTAGGAGCACATGGCATATTAATGAAAAAAGTGTGAGTATAACGATGTGGTCTAGAGGTACACATATTTTTAGTTAAAGGAGATATCTGACTACTAAGCGATGCATACAGCTTTCACTAATGCATGTTACTCTGAGATAGACCTATCTTATACACAATTTTATATATTTCATATGAAATAATAATTTAATTCATCTCTGGATGGCTACACGCAATTTCCCGTGCAATTACTCTTTTTACTGCAAACACTCAGCAACGTAGCGATGGATGACATTTATAAGCTTGATTAGATAGCACTGCCGCTGTAATTCTATTTTACTAGTTAATTGCTTCCAAAGAAAACTTTCATAACCCTCGTTGGAGTGGAATATAAATAGCGATGTACTTCACTTACCTATCATGAATCGCCAACCAACTTATGTATAAATAGCCTGCAGGACCGTCTCATCTCAGCACACTTTCAATATATCTATCATCCCTGCCGATAAAGGATCTAATGTCAGAAAATCTACTATCATGACAGTAGAATTAATTGCTACGACCCAACAGATGGTAAGTCGAAGTATATATAAGTAGAGGGAAATTTCCAATAAGACTTTAAAGCACATATATATAACATAATTATGTAAGTCTAAGGATAATTCCAACATTACGGCTGATATCGAGCAGCAGCTTTAGAGAAAAGAAAATGAAAAAACAAAAATTTACAAGAAAAGCTGACAATTATTCATTTAAGAAGGGGACAAGACATAAAACCGAATTGTGGGCCACAGATGACTTGCAAAAAGATGAACAAATTATCAAGGAATACAACGATATCGAAAACATGAATAACAACTTTAGTGACAGAAATTAGCGGACAGTGTAAAAATATGTTCGTCGTATGTATATGATGTACATTAGGTGAGATTAAAGAGGCAATTCTTTTCACTATGAGCCGAGCAGAGAAACCATCAAAAAGCATAAATAATATGAATATGAATAGCGATACCATTAAAAAACCTTCATCTTCGTGTATTTGCTTACTGTATTTACTTTCATTGCAATTGAGATTAGAATTGGTCTGATCATAGATCCTTGTGGTACACCGTTTAGAATAATAAGAAATCTGAAAATGAAATCTATAAATCTTTGAAACATATTACATAGATAAGTATCTGAAATTACAATATCTCTTCTGAAAATGTAAATGATAATTCATGGTATTGAAAATAGCTATTGCGGAATAATGTATTGATAAGTGATAAGATTTCATCTCAACTGTCTTTAGCTGTTTCCATATAGCAGTGGTATATATGTATTCTACAAAAATTCTGCTATTTGCAATATACAGCATTTTCTCTTCAAATGAGGCTTCATATACGAGAATAAGTAAGTTTCGCTAAAAGTTTACATGTAGAGGACGCAAATATTAATGGGTGAAAATTTTTAACTTTTAGAAACTGAAATTTTATTGCAACTTTCCATGGCTTTGGGTAGGTGAATTCGTAAATGATATTTCGCAAGATAATTCTTGAAAAATATACATAGAACGGTACATCACCACGTTCAACAGCATTAGGTTTAATAAGTGAATTTTTAATTGGAGTGGAAATGTGATTTAATATACGATTAACAGACTAATTTAGAGATTCAGTAAACTTTTAATTTTAAAATTCAACCATGCAAAATATTTGCCATATAAATGCCATATAAATAGTGAACAGAAGTTGGTAAAGTGCACAACACAAGCGATTTGTTTTTTTTTTTTTTTTTTTTTTTTTTTTTGTAAAGTAAATGTAGCGTGTTAAAGTTGTATACTTCCTCTTTTACAATACATCATACTCAAATAACATGATTTAAAAGAAAATCAATATACAAACAACATAAACTGAAAGCGAGCATCTAATCATGTGTAAATTAACTCTAAAAACTAATCAGTTGAACAAACTGTTCTATCAGGATCCTACTCATCATGAAGCTTGTTGGAAACTTATATGGGAAAACTCCTTTCCATGAAATAAGGACAAGTTTAATGAAGTTTATAATTTCACACGCACGACTGCCTCTCAATGCCTGTAAAACTGGATACACATGATTGTTACCAGGAGAGATTCATACCTATGTAAATAATTAAATTTGTTGGTTTTAACTTGTGTTAAATATTTTCGAATGAAGGTCATTCTAAGGATGGAGACAGTTGAGGACATTAATTACCAAGAATCTATTAAGTTAAATATAATATTAAAGTTGGGTGAGCTTAAATAAAGCACTTAGAAAGTTGTGGTTTTTTGCAGAGTTCAAATTACATACTTTAGTTGCAGGAAGTGATTGAAAAGATACAATTTGTACGAAGAAGAGATACGGGAGAATTTAACGGGACCCTTCGCATATTTAACCCTTAGCTGCTGTACTTCTGCCGAATAATATGTATAGCTGCCACACTGAGGTCGTTTCGTACCCCAGCGTTAAAAAAATAGATTGCGAAGCGTATATTGATTGTTTTTCTTAACAAACATTTTCTGATATTCATTAATACTTGCTTTAAAATATAAAATGGTTGTTTTTATGAAAAAATACTTTTTAGTATTGAAAAAAAAATTGTTGAAAGCAAAAAAATGGTGAAAATGGCTATTTTCACTAAAAAAATTGTTTTATTTTTTATTTTTACATATTAACTAAAAATTAAGTGGAGTACTCTTGGAATATGTATCTTTAAAAAAAAAATAGTTTGATAGTCGGCATTTAAAAAAAGGTATTTATTTAGAAGTTTGAAATTGTAGTATGAGTCAAAATTCAATTCCAACGCAAGAGTGACAAAAAGTAAGATGATCCTCCTCGCAAATTGGTGCTTGACAGCTACTGCATGCGACGTTTGTTTTTCTATCTTCTTTTCGAGGGCACGAAACACATCGTTTACTTGTCGGCAGCTTGATTCTTTCATAACTTTCTTTTTGAAGATCAATATTTAATATTGCAGCTATGTAGCTATGTAGCTGCCACACTAGGGTCTTTTACGGCACCACTCAACTTTCTACAGCTGCCAGAGATACACTAACGCTTACTAATACTTGATCTGGGCTCAAGGGGTCGGGGTACTCTTCAACTAACGACAGGTGGTATTTATAGTCCATATTTTAAAAGCGGGAGTTTTAAATTAGACGTCAATGTGGCAGCTAAGGGTTAAATCAAACTTTGGTGGAAGCACAAAAATAGAGCCAACGTCAGTTTGTATTAGAGTGGCGGTTCTTAAAGAATATATTCTTGTGGTCTCTCTTGCGGATACCAAATATTATCTGTGCATTAACTTTATTTTTAACAAATTTTGCATTTGCGGTGAGCTGTTTATTCCCTAAAAGGGAATGCCCACTTTTCATATAACTTCAGGCCCGACACCTCCAGACAGACATGAGAGATATCTTAAACGATGTACTGTGATACTCCGACCATAATTTATTGACAATGTTTATTTCAATTCAGCGGCGCTTTGACGATCAGATGTAGTTTGAGCGACTTTCTTGGGTGAAAACGTGATCTTTTCTACTTCTCGTGGCTGCGCGGAATTGGTGAGTCGTGGAAAACGATTTCCTATGAGAAAAATGTTCACAACAGAGCATTAATGGGCATGGAAGAAAAAACTGCAAAAATATATGCGAAATGAAGTAACTGGGATGTATGTGAACCAAGTGCATGGAAATGGGTTTTCCGGCAGCAGAAACGTCCCGAGAAAGTTTTCTGAATCCGGAAAAAAGTACACAACCCGATAGTACTCGGCGAGACCTTTAATTTGATATACAATATCCGGTATTGGAACCCCGCACCATTAAGGTTTGCAGAGAACAATTTTCTTCCACGAATTGTAACTGGTAATGAGCTGAAGTGAACAGTGAGACCCGTTTTCCGATCGTACATAACTCTACCGGATAAGAGCGGATCAAAGGTGCGAAAAATCTAGTATTTCAGTTCGAATAAAAAAGAGGGAAATGCTAAAAAATTGAGTATGGGGATGGCTATAAATAGTTATTTAAGCCTCCGAGTATAGAAGTGCAGGTACTTGTTGTGAGGTTCAATATGAGGCAAATATAGGTTTCAGACTTCACAACAATCCAACAACCCAAGCAAGCCCCATAAATTATCGTCATTATTTTGCTTACTCAATAAATTTTACATTTTTCCGTACTACAGTAAATTGAGTTTAGGTGATCGATTTAATTAAGTAACTGGCTAACTAGGTCAGTTAATTTGCTAATCGGAAGTGTGTGAAAGTTATTGAAATGACAAAACAAATATTTGTTGAGGTCGATTTGACGATTGAAGAAAGTGGAAATATACAATTAAGTAGTTGAGTTCGAGACGGATTATAATAAAGTCTAACAGAAACTAAAACCGTTTTTATTTTCAAACCTAGTGTTTGAGTTTTTAACATTTTTGGCGCAGCTGGTGAAGTCTTGTTTTCGTTGAATTGTGCGAATCTGCGTGGTGATTTTGTTTCATTAGAACATACAAACAAAAAATTTTAATGACTGCTGCAAAAAACAGTCAACTTCGTAACACAAAATAATTAACAAGTGTGAAATAAATAAATAAAATAAATTTCAAGAAGTTGATGTGAAATCTGCAAATTTTATGTCAGAAGAGCAGTATAATGTTAAGAATTTCTCTACCCCAATTGAGAGGAGGATACTAGCAAGTAGCAGCCGCTTTGAGGATAGTATAAATTCTTTCAGTCTGGACGATACCAGCCCAATGAGTAGCCTCAATAGCACAGACATCAATTCAATTAGTGACAGCGTGATTAACAGAGAAGAAGAAGTACATCTGCCATCAGAAGGGGAAGATCTGATCACTGTACACTCGACAATTTAGATCAAGGAATTGCTATTTGAGAAGAAGGTCATACTCATTAGGAGACAAGAGAACAAATGGTGAGCAGAATCAATTGAAATTTAAATCTACTAGAAATAAGATAGTTAATAAAGTAAGCATGCAAAATAATGACATGGCATTTATTAGTCAAATAGTAATTAATAATTTACCATTACTAGACGCAGAGTTAGGTCCGAATTTAGCATATGAGGTGGAGATTTTTATAAAGTGCTGTGAACGTATAAACTTGTGCCCCACTAAAGAGGAAGAGCGGAACTCTTTTTACAATTAATACCAACTAAGTTCAGAGGAAGAGCTGCATTAGTCTTAGATGGTGTCAAATATAAAACTTTAGATGAATTAAAAACTATTTTTCTCACTAAATTGGTTAACACAAAGCCATATCACGTCTAATTAAATGAATTAAGAAATAGTAGGCAATTCCCTGGCGAATCGCTATTTTCCAACGGTAGAAGAGTGACAAAACTTTTAAAAGGGTGTAAAGCTCTGGTCAGCAACAGACATAGTTCAGATATTGAAGCTATTAACTCAGATTTGTAAGAGACTGTGGTCTTTACATTTAAATCTAGGATACTTTACTTTTAAATGATGCAGAAAATTCTCTGGAAAAGGTAATCGAAAAGGCAGAGCAATTGAAAGAATCGAAACTTCACATGTTGGTGGCACACCAAAACATGCAGCCAGACTCGCTCTATCATACATCTAATTTAAATCAGAACTCTGGTAATCAAAATAATTTTCAATTTCCTTATTTGAACAACATGACTACACCGCAATCTGCCTTATTTACTCCAAACTCCCAACCAATACATAAACAGACTCCAGATACAGGTTATGGGCAATCTAATAATAATAACAATGTACCTAAACACATATATATTATATAAATAATAAATATATATAATATAAATAATAAATCTTTTCCAAATAAATGTGGCTTCTGCATTCGGCCTAATCACTATTATGTTGATTGCAGATTACGAAAATCTACTCCCTTTTGTACTAATTGTAAAGTTTATGGACACAATAACCAAAGTTGCCGAACAATGAATTTACGGCACCAAGCAAACATGATAGGTGTAAGCCCATCAAGGAAAAAATGTGAGTTTTGCCAACACAACGGCCACTATATGGAAGAATGTCAAGCCAAATGTCGATGGGATGCACGTTCCACTCAATAATCTGAACATATTGGTTTACAGGAAAACTAAGACGTGGCTGTCACCTCGACCCAACAAAACAGTCTAAGTGTCAGCCCAATAAAACCGTTAACACAACTAAAATTACGACTATAAGTATAGTTTCCGGTAATGGAAACACCCGTGGCACCTCTTCTAGAATTATTAATTTAACCTCCGAAAAAGAATGAGAATTCCACATAGTAAAAGATTTACCGACTATTGATAATGACGGAAAATTAGGGTATAATTTCCTTTCTCGTCAATATTGAAGGCCCAAATCAACTAGTAAGATTTCCCCCAGTAAATCCAAATCACTAGCCCTAACAAATAAAGTCTCCGGGTGTTTACGAAGCACGTACAAGAAACATATCAGGGTACAGAAAAAATCTTTCAATTCTGTCAAGCCCGACGTTAGAGTATAAAAAGGTAGCCTAGACGCGACTAAATACCCTAGTACTAACCTGAAGCTCTATAGTGAAACTCCAGAGTCTAACCAAAAAAATATCCGCGCTAAAGAGGCATCAAATAACTCATCTTCCGTTTCCGCATTACAAGCAATTTATACTGCAGAAGATATTATCATTCCAAGTCGCACTGAAACACTTATTAAGGTAAAATGTAATGTAAACGAAGAAATGCTGTGTATGTTGCAAGAAATATGTGCTGGAGTCTTTTTAGCTAACTCTTTAGTAAAACCTGTCATTAATGAATTAACTATAGGAACTTTAAACGTTAATGAAAAGGAACAAATTTTGAAACCTTTCAAAATAAATCTTAGATACACGAGTTACATCAGCAAAAAATGATAGTAACCCTGAAAATGGTGAAATTGCAAATACCTTGCACTTAACCGAAACAAGACAAAACAAAGGATCGCATTACATCTCATACGATGTTTGAGAGAATGCAATCCTCCACTTTCTTACACTAGCTATCTACCTACCTACAAAAAGATAAGAGAAAAAGTAAAAAGTAAGAATTGTTCTTTAGATTACGACAGTTTTAAGTTAAGTTCGACAGTCTGAAGACCGTCGTTGTAAAAGTAAAAGCTCGGAATTAAAATTATTAAAATAAATAGTTAGAAATTGAAATTTCTAGTGTTTCATCTTATTCTTATCTTTGATTTTTGTTTGTTGTTTCCCTTAAGTGGTAAAGAAAAAAGTGACATAACTCACGCGTCATTATATTGGTACTAAGCTCACAGATATTCAACACAATTCTATCTTAAAAGCGGTAGAAAACAAAGGGAATCCAAGAGGCCTGTTGAAAGGAAAGTGCGTAAACAGTATGTCAAGCCAAACGTATGTAAAATTAAACGATAGATTGAAAGCTCTTGAATCACAAGTTCGACTAGCAGATTATCTAAATGAGAAGGAGCGTAACACCATTAGGAACATTTGCAAGGAGTTTCATGATGTTTTCCACTTGCCAGGAGATAAACTATCCCATAAAACTCACTCAATCCCCATTAAGCAAGAGCATAATCCAATAAATCAGAGAATGTATCGATTACCCGACGCTCACAAAGCAGTAGTTCATGAGCAAGTACGGGAAATGTTACAAAATGACATAATAATAGAAAGCAAGAGTCCATGGAACTCTCCACTACTGGTTGTCCCTAAAAAGCTTAGCCCCGAAGGTGAAAAGCGATGGCGCATAGTAGTAGATTTTAGAAAACTTAATGCAATAACAATAGGTTATGCATTTCCATTACCATGCATTGAGGATATTCTAGACCAGCTGGGACATGCGCGCTACTTCACTACATTAGATTTAGCTAGTGGATATCACCAAATACAAGTATCTCCAGAAGATCGTGCAAAAACAGCATTTAGCACGAATTTGCGTCATTACGAATTTAAAAGAATGCCTTTTGGTTTAACTGGAACACCTGCAACATTCCAAAGGCTTATGAATTATGTTTTGACGGGATTACAAGGCCTCCAATGTTTTGTCTATCTAGATGACATAGTAATATATGGCAAAAATCTAGAAATCACAACGAGAAATTCTTGAATATTCTCATTAGGTTACGAAACAGTAACCTAAAACTCCAACCCGAAAAATGCCAATTTTTAAGGAAAGAAGTATACCTCGGCCATATTTGTACTTCGGACGGAGTACATTCCGATCCACCAAAAATAGAATGTGTACAAAACTTTCCTATTCCACAAACAATTCGGCAGCTGTAATGATCTTTAGGGCTTGCGAATTATTATAGAAAGTTTATTCCACATTTTTCACAAATATCAGAATATCTGAACAAGCTTTAAAGAAAAAATTTTAAGTTTAAGTGGACAATGCAATGCGAGGAAGCTTTCAAGCAACATAAATTGGTACTAACTACTCCACCCTTACTAAAATATCCTGACTTTTCGGAACCATTTATTTTAATAAGGGATCTAAGTGGAGAAGCACTGGGAGCAGTTTTATGCCAAGGAGAGGTTGGAAATGAGCAGCCAGTAGCGTATGCTAGCCGTTCCCTTAACCATGCAGAAAGAAATTATTCCACTACTGAAAAGGAACTGCTGGCAATTGTATGGTCGTCACGCAATTTTCGATGTTATCTCTACAGAAGAAAATTTACCGTATACACGGATTCTAAACCTTTGAAGGAAATATTCAATTTGAAAGATCCTACTTCGTGTCTTGTAAGATTCCATCATAAATTATAAGACTTTGACTACCAAATTGAGTATAAGCCTGGTAAGTACAATGTAAATTCCGACACGGTAAGTCGAATTCCAAGAACTGTAAACGAGGTACGTAGTGAGGATCAACCACACATTATCACTGCACAAGTCCAAGTTCACTCTCCTCCAAATTCCCAATCAAAGAATATGACTCAAACTTGCTGTCTCGCAATAACTCGAGCTGCGGCTCGCCGGAAAGAAAATTTTACCAAAAGTCTGATGAAATGCTTCATTCGACTATTAGTCAAAATAGTTCAAGAGAAGAATTACAGAAAAACTCTGCCTATCCCAAACTATTAGAAGCAGAGGAATGTTTGAAATCACAGGGAACAGAAACTCTTCCTGCCACAAGTCAATTGGACAACGGTATAGAAGTTTCAATGCCCAGTAATATTTGCTTATCTTCGATACAGAATCAATTACGTCCGATGAGTCAGCCAACAATCAGAAGGCAAAAACTCAGTCAAAACCAGAGGAAATTGAAATGGTGCTGAAGCAATACCATGATTCACCATTAGGAGGGCACATGAGAGTGTACAAAACCTATAAAAAGTTGCGGGTCTTTCTACAAGTGGAAAAATATGCTAAAGGATATAAATACACATATTAAAAAGCGTATTAAGTGCCAACAGAATAAAACGGGCAAGTCCACCAGCATGCCGATGGTGATCTTTGACCCGGCCGAAAAACCCTTTGGTAAGGTGTATCTAGATATTGTTGGACCACTTCCCACCACTCACCAAGGGTACAAACATATTTTAACTTTCCGCGATGATTTAACAAAAATGCTAGATTGTTTCCCCCTGGCTGACAGCGAAGCCACAACGGTTGCTAACTGCTTTTATAAAAACATTATACTCAAATATTACTGACTAGGGCACAAACTTCACAAGTGATCTTTTTAGATGAGTGTGCAAATTATTGAGAATAAAGAAACTACAAACGACGGCTTTCCGTCCTCAGTCCAATGGAACTCTAGAGAGGCTCATAGGGCTCTAGTGAAATATTTACGAAGTGTAGTAGATGACAATCCCACTAGTTGGGATGATTGGCTACCAGAAGTTGCCTATGCTCATAACCATTCGTTACATACGATCAGTAAATATACCCCTATCTATGCTCTATACGGATTTCAATATCCATTACCAACCAATTTAAATAAAGATCCAGAGCCTGTTTATAATTGATGACCATTGCGAATACATTAAATATAAAATGCAAAGAATCCATCGAAAAGCAGAAGAAAATCTAATTTCCAGTAAAAGGCAGCGAAGAAATATTACTATCAGAGCCTAAGAGTAGATAAATTTCACATAGGAGATAAAGTGTTTTTGCGGAATGCCGCGAAGAAGCACTAACTTTCCCCAATATGGACAGGATCATTTGAGCTGAAACGAGTAGACAGCGATGTAAATTGCACTATTCACATAGGTAGAACTCTAAGAAGAGTGCACACCAACAGACTTAAAAAGTTTTAATTATTCCTTTTCTTATTAATTTTGTTTTATAACTTATTCTATATAATAACTTAAAAATCTCTATAATATAATAATTTAAAAGTCTTCGTATTTTGAATAAATTCTCCCTTATATAACAACTGGTGGCCAGGTTTCAATCAACCGGCGCAATGCATCTGGGATCCTCTTTGAGACAATAAGTCCCAGTTTCATTTACCAGTCCAACTGGAATATGTGTACAAAAATACTATTCAGAAACGAAGACGATACTCTGGCGTTCGTAATAAATTGCGAGGAAGCTGTGGAGAAATTGTGTAAAATCCAAGAAAAGATCACTAAATATTGCCTTCATTGGTACGACGAAATAAAACATATCACATCCATAATAAGAGCCCAACTAGAAAGCATAGGTTTTTATCTCCAAAGCGTGCGTGAAAAGAGGGAACTATTTGATGCAGTTGGAAAAATTTCAAAATACTTATTTAGGACCATGGATAGTAAAGACTCAAAAGGCGTATACTCAAGATTGCAAAGATTGGAGGACCACGACAAAGACTTACTTCATTTAATGCACAAACAGGTAACAATAATGAAAACCGGTTTCGATACCTATAGTAAGCAGCTACACAATTTGTCTAATTACCAAGACCAAATAGAAATAGAGATGAGTGACTTTTCATAGAAGCTTATTAGCGAATTAACCAAAACTAATATCGAGTTACACGCGGTACAGCTACAGGCAGATCTTAATCAGTTATTCTTATATATTTTAACTGCCCTACAATCTGTCAATAATCATATTACGGAATACTTTAATTCATTGCAGTAAAATCGCCTGCACCCTCTAATTATTTCTCCTAGGAAATTACTTGAGGCGTATGCAGAAATTACTAAGGGTTCCCATCTGAGCGTCATTGATTTTCACCTGTTGACCCAAATCATTGAAGTATATTTCGTTCAGCATAATAGAGACATGCTCATACGTATTAAGATCCCTCTTTTAGAAGAAGAAGAATATATTCTAAATAAAGTGCATTTATTACCAACACGCATCCTAGAACATAACGCAATTCTAGTTTTAGAAGTGAGTTTTCCTTTAAATGGAACACAGGAAACACATCTCATCGCACTAACTAATGAGGAGTTTCGTGAAGGCTGTATTAAATGCAATTCTAAACTTTACCCCACCGTACAAATATGCGCCCAAAGGCAAGATAAGTCTATTGGTGCTGAACGCGAAAATTGCGTTTTCAATTTATTACATAACACTCTACAAGTACCCAAATCATGCGGTTAAAGAATCATAGAAAGATCCCTGGAATTTCTTATACAGCTAGTGCGCAGGAATACTTGGTTGTTCAGTTTTCAAAGTCCGTACTCTTTGTTATCTCGTTGCGAAAAAATTTCCTCATATAAGGAAATTAATGGCACCGGAATGTTACTATTAAAGCAAAATTGCAAATATACCCTAGGAACTGTTGAAATACCTTATGAAGGTAATGAGGAAATTACGTTACCCTTTCATCAGCCGGAACCAATACCTATTGGGAATTCAAAACTTCTTCAAAAAATTCTCAACAACAAAGTGTTCTCTAATAAGCCTATAACCAAACAAAATATGACCACACTATTGCTTAAGACGCACCACAGTTATGACAAGGTCTTAAGAGCTAACAGCAAGAATTTTGATGATTTCAAAGTAGAGCTGTCTCAAATAGAAAGACGTAGGGATGCCGAACACAATAAAACTCAAACAAACATAAACAGTGGTGTCCTAGTATTACTAGGTGTACTAGTAATAAATGTTTTTATATGTTTCCTTCGAGGACAGCTACGTTTTCAAACTAACCCATCTATTAAAAAGAAGGATTCCAAACGCGCGAATTCCAACCCAGTACCCTTAGAAACCCCGAAATATTCTGCATCAAGTTCCAAATTAAAAGTGGAAGTTCCTACACTTAATTTAATCATTCCAATTCGTTCACCTTTACCACAAAACCTTATTAAAACCCAAAAGTTCTCAAAGAAGATATCGGAAAGAAAGCTAGCGATATCACGCCATTAGAACGCAGATTTAATATATCATTCAACATTAAAATTTAAAGAAGAAAAAAAAAAGAAAAAAAAGTAAAAAAGTTGAATTGGTCTAAGACCAATTCTTATGATAGTCTAGATAAATGTCCGTATGAAATTTCGTATTATCACCCTTCTGTGCAAGTTTGATTTCTGAAGTGGTTTTTCGCATATATTTCTAGAACGGTTTCTAGAACAGAAAAAATGAGTATATAACCAATTTTATAGGATTTCGTATTCTGAAGAAGTTTTTAGTACAATAAAAATGCCTTGGACTGATCGTTTTCACAGTATACGTAAAAAACCTAAATTTTTATATGGCAACACCAAGAAGGAGTTGCCCGATTTAGTCCAATTTTGAAATTTTATTTGCTATTACAATGAAAACACCATGTACCAAATTTCAGCTGTCTATATCGCTGCGTTCGCAGGCAGTGTCCAAATATATAGTGGAAAACGAAAGTTTTGTATGGCAACCCCACGAAGGAGTTTCCCGATTTTGCTCATTTTCGAACTTAATTTTACTTTTTTTCTTAAAGTCCCTGTACAAAATTTCAGCTCTCTAAGTATACGCGTTCTCGAGTTATCGTGCGCACAGATGGACGGACGGACGGACGGACAGATGGACGGACGGACGGACAGATGGACGGACAGATGGACGTACAGATGGACGGACAGACGGACGGACATGTAAAAATCAAAATATCTTTTAATATTATGCGTGGGTGTTCAATCCATTTTTCTCTACCATCATTATTTCGAGGTGTTACAAACAGAATGACAAACTTAGTATATCCTATGATTTCATCTAGGGTATAAAAACTGAGCAGAGCAGATTCAATAACTGCACGCTGATTAGAACTAACTAACATATATTTGCTTTTAAAGCTTTTTATATTTTAAAATCGCTGATATTGTAGAATATGACACCGAAAATTTAATCATATCTTTTTCACAGATAGCTTGAAAAATTATATAAACTATTTATTTTTACTTTTGTGAATTGTGATGTACGGCAGTATAATTGCGCGTTGATGGCATGTTAAAATCGATGCATCATTATGTAGTTATCCATTCATTTTTAAATTATGTATTAAATAGCTGTGCTCTTCTCTGATCTGAGTTTTTTTCTGACAGTGGAAATATTTTTATCTGGTAAATAATTTCCACCCATTATCAAAAAAAAAATATATATAGATTTATAACGATCTTTTCTTAAATTCGAATATATCATATAGATATATAATATTTTTTAATTGGCGAATGTAGTAAGTATAAATATCATGACTAATTATTTTAATCGAAGTATGCAAACTTGAAATGTAGCTTAAGCGGGGGTCATTAATAAATGTATCGCGGGAGTATAATGTAAAGTTTTGTAATTGTCAATTACAAAAACTACAAATATGTAAATTTATGTATAGTATGAAAGTAAGTCTTCAATCCTAATTTTTCTGCCTTTCTTAGATTTTTGAATTTTTTTTTTTCCTATTCGCATATTTGTCGATGAGTAAAACTTTTATTGTATCGTTTCCATATAATTAATTTTATAATACTTAGCAATTTATTTTTTTAGTCGTAAGACATTATTATGATAAAATGGATAAACCTTTTTATATTTTGATAAAATTCTTTAATAAAAACAGAATAATATAATACATATCTTGCGAAGGGGGAAGAAATTTTGTGAAGTACAATATTTCAGACTTCACAACAATCCAACAACCCAAGCAAGCCCCATAAATTATCGTCATTATTTTGCTTACTCAATAAATTTTACATTTTTCCGTACTACAGTAAATTGAGTTTAGGCGATCGATTTAATTAAGTAACTGGCTAACTAGGTCAGTTAATTTGCTAACCGGAAGTGTGTGAAAGTTATTGAAATGACAAAACAAATATTTTTTGAGGTCGATTTGACGATTGAAGAAAGTGGAAATAAAAAATTAAGTAGTTGAGTTCGTGACGGATTATAATACAGTCTAACAGAAACTAAAACCGTTTTTCTTTTTAAACCTAGTATTTGAGTTTTTAACATACTCAAACTTCTTCTCAGGATCTAATTAACTCGATCCTGTACTAGATTTTCCAAAATGACACCCCCCGAACCGCAACGCTTCATCACTTAATTGAAATAAACATTGTAAATAAAATAATTTCAGAGCATCATAATAAATCGTTTAAGACTTCTTTCATGTTTGGAGGTATCGGGCCTAAAATGTGCATTCCCCTTTTTACCAATGTAATTAGGTAAACTTTCCTAAATTTTTATAATTTTCATCTATTAAATTAAACGAATTTGATTGTTAATTAATTACCAAAAATAGTAATTTCAAGTTATTGAGTGTGCTGAACAATTTCATGTCTTCTTGGTAACACTGGCCAAGAGTCTTTACTCTACTTTCATTTAGAAGTTTTCATTAGCAAATTTGCGTGTAAAGCGTAAGTGAACAAGTGTGGAATCAGATATTAGCTACCTATATTATCAAATAACGATCCTGAATGAAGAGGCTGCATACATTCTCAATATTATTATTATTCAACAATTTTGAGTAGTTATAATGACATATAGACCATACCACACCACAAGGATAAAATTGCAACAGATGTCTCGAATTGGACGTATTCTAGTGAATAATTCTAGCTAAATTTAAATCGACTCTTTTAATGAACTAACACTCATGATTTATCTCTTCAACTGGCCACTCATATACTTAATTTGCAACATATGTACTCATAATTTATACGTACAAATTCTCTATAAGTATTGCAATTAGCAATTTTATCGTATAGATACTCCAGAATATCTGCTTTGAATCAAAATTTTTAAACTTCCACAGAAATTCACACTCACATCACATTCCGATTTTCACGTAAACCACTACCAATCTCATCTACCCAAGAATTTAACTTCAGTAAACAAATTAAAATAGCAAATTGCGTGATTTTGAAAACAGGACCAACTGCCACTATACTTAGACCAGAAAAAGGAAAAAAGACTAAAAAGTTGGAGTTTTATTGTTCAAGAAATTTTCCTTTTATTAAAATACCTTCAAAAGACCAGCTGCCCTGCTTATATTGCAAAATTTCAGATTTGATTTTCTCCAGACCTTTCACACGTTTGTTTTAGTATTCAGCTAAATTTAGAGTGAAATTTATAATCATTCCTTTCAAGTTTGCTCTTGTTGCATAGTTAGATATAACATTTATCTAATTTTATCTGTGTGTAGCTCATTGTTTAAATGCAACTTTAATTGCACGGAAGTAACCGATGGTGATTCAAAGATTTTCAAATCTTCCATTTATATTTAGAAATGATAGAGCGAAAAACTATCTTTGAATTTGTATATACAAAGCATAAGGAAAAATTAAGATTTTCAATTATGTATATTGGGACTAAGTTGAAAATTTGATGGATTTCTAAATATACAAATGTAAAATTTCAGGAATTATCCTAAACAAATACATAAATATACATTTTATATATACATATATTTTATCAGATAGAAGGGTATTCTTACTCTCAAAATCCGTCTTAGCCTGTTTGTTTAGGCATCCAGATCGGATTTTTTTTTTGGACTTCAGCCTATGACGATGGTTGCCAAGTTTATTTCCTACTCTTTGGAGATTTCTCCTGGTGGCATAAATTTCAATTTGCACACTCGAACAATTTCTATTGGAAAATTTAATCTCTATGGCTAAACTGCCACTGTCCCATCCTGTTTCCCACACAAAACTTCCGATTTCTTTACACATTCCTCCCCTGAGCACACTCCGTTAAATCTCCTTTTCTGTTTTCCTACACCATAATGGAACATGATCTACTGCTGGATAAATATATATTTGGCTTTCTTCAATGTTTACTTTATGCAAAACAACCCGTTGGTTCAATTCAATTTCGAGCAAATGGTTCGATAATGAGAGATATTCGTCATTTGTGACACTTCCACTATGATCCTATATTTTAGTCGTAATAGTAGTAGTTTATCGATTTAGGTGGGTGAAGATAGTACCTAAGGCCAGCCATGGTACATTGGTATATAAGGTATTTGTGGTTACCGAAATCCTCCTCATCTCCACCTAAAAACTAGACTGTGAATGGAATCTATATTCATCCGGTACAAAGCACGTATCAACTTAAATAATTTCTACTTCAGAAAATTTTGGCGCGCAATGATTATATTGCTAATTGAACTGGATAAGCAAGTAGGAAGGCGGGTCCCATAAGTATTCGAAATCCCAAATGTAATCAAAGCCTCTAATCCTTTTGTGAATATTCATATATATATAGAAAATATCTCACAAAACCACGACAATTGTATCTAAGTTGAGATATTTTAAGCATGTTACAATAATAATTATATTCGATTACTTAATGTAATACCCTTCAAGGGTTAGATGGTGTGGTTCACCATTTCCCATGCGCGGGACAGGATAGCTCACCTTGTGTGAATGGGGTTAACCGAATTTATGGCAATATTTAGACAGACAAGGCGTCATCACGCAAATAAAATAATCATCGAGTTCCTGTGAGAGTTTCGTAACCAAAGCCACATGATGTGCTCACTGAGGCTTGTGTGGTATAAGAATATTATTACATTTCCAAAGGATATCACCTCTAAAATATAAAATAATATGTATGTATGAACTATATAGCTACACACATGTACATAATATTTAAGGGCGATATTCCAGAAGTACCTTACGGCTATCCCATATGGTGTTTGTGGTTAAGAGCTTCTTGTTGGAGAATGTAATTCCCAGAGTTGACTTAAATCTTTTGGAGTTTAAGTACTTTTTCACCACAAAATGATTTTCTTTTTTTTTAAAATACACGAATGAAATATGATGCGAAACACATGTGTGAAGTGTGACTATCATTCATACGAACTAAATGAATGTTTTTGTAAAAAAATATGTATTTTCATTCGTTAGGGAGGCTTAAAGTAGAATTTGTTAAATTTTTGTGTTGTCAAAACTGCTTCTTGTTACATTTATGCCTACAATCATTGGCACTAAATTATTGACTATATCCTAATTGTAAAATTTTAGTATTAGTTTGGTGAACGTTTTACGAGTTTAAATCATATTTTGCTTGGCAGCTTGAGTAGATATTCAAAGAATAATAATTATTCTCATAATAATTTCTTGGAAATGAGTTTGCAGTCGTTTCAAGGTTTGAAGCTTCCGCAACTGATTTTTAATCATTTAACATTAACGCGTGACTTCAAAAATATTATACTCACAGATTTAAATCGACTTTTTATTACTTTGCAACATAGTTTAAGTCATAACAATAAAGCGATACTCAACACAAATTTCCCCATCCGTTTTTATCGATTAAAATGTATCAAGTTTTCGGACAAAATTACAGTAATCAACAAGTTTGAAATTAATTTACTGAATGGATATTAAAATCTACTGAAATCAACTCAGAAATCAAAAAATGACCCTAATGGTGGAATTGAACTCTACTGTTCGATTATATCTTCGTGGTGTATGATAAACAAAGGAAGATTGATTAAATTAATAATTCCCTGGCGATTAAATATTCAATTTTTGCAAGGAAAAGTTTTTCTATTTCTCATGAGTTAAGAATGAGAAGAATTAAGTTTCCTTTTACGATTTACATAATATACAGTACAGAGTATGAACGCAAAATGGCACTACAAGTACCTACTAGACGCAATAAATCATCATGAGAAAATGGGTGGAATTTAATTACATAACTTTTTTTGCTCTCTCTACACTTATAAAGTTAAAACATTTTCTTAGGTTTCATTAGCACAGAGTAAATGGAATTATTCCATTTTAAAACGAGTTAACTGTAAATTTATTATAGAGCTCATGTGATATTGCTTTTATGGTTTAAGGTATAAGGTATAGCTAAAAATATAAGTGTCATTTTTATAACAGGGTGTAGAAATCTTTGAAAATCAAAAACAAAATGTAAAAGAATGCTTGAGAAATATTGAGTAAATAGCAATTATATATATGAAAATGATATACATAGTATAATAATAATCTAAGTAAAAAGTTCAAAAGTTTGACAGCAAAATAATACATCAAGAAGTAATATAGTTCCAACTCCCTAGTCTACCTAATGGAATTAGATTGTGTTGGTGAACGTAGTTTCTTTTTAGATTAAGAATTCCAGTTTTGTCAAAATTCTGGTAGGTACTGTAACAAATATTTTAGATTGCTAACACAGGCCCTTCGCACACTACTCAAAAAATACTATGAACTGATGAAAGTTTTTTTTTTTTTCAGTTTCCTATTAGTAACTTGCGCATCACTGCCTATGCATTTCAACGGAAGTTTTCTCACGGCACTACAGTTGGTAATCAATTTGTAACGCGTTTGTGATTAGTCACTTTCGACACATCATATATGCTGATCTCCAGGCTATCAGTCATAAACCGGTTTCGACAGCATTCATGCATTCTCTCATATTTGATGGCGAGGAGTAGCGATTTGCACCAAATTAAGGTAAGACTCCTTACACATTCTATAGAATGCCAAAAACTTTGTATCTGTTTGATGCAAACCATTTACTGCGACAAATAGAATAGAATCAATGTAGGGATCACTTCAAAATCTTCTTTGCTTACTTCTCCTGTATTGATAATAAGAATAGAGGGCGTAATTTTCTTCGTCACTTGATTCACTCGACATTATAATAACTATAAATACTGTTTAAGCTCGCAGAGCAAATGTTATAAAAATTATATATTTTTTAAACTAAGTACTCTGTCACTAGAAACAAAGAGTAGTTCGGTCGTAGTTGGCCGTAAAAAAACAATTTAGACTTTTGTAAATTAATTAATTAAATTGAATTCGTTGTCATACTTCAAATAAAATCGCTATATTTGCAAACATTTTTTGGTCCTTCGTTAGCACGGATGATAAGAATTAGCTTTTCGTCGTGACATTCTGTAAAAAGAAAATACATTGGTTTTCGTATTTGCAAGTTGTTTGATAAGTTCTGTTTAGAAGAACACAGATTGGATTGAATCATCATTTGCCATCGACATTGAGTACACATACAGTACGTCGCAGGTCCTCGCTGGAGTTCAATTCAAAGGAAGTTTTGTCATCTTAAAAGATTCCAGAAGATAACTCAATAAATACATAATGTCAAGGAAAGAGGCACAGGAGCGTGCTCAAAATGACAGTGGAGATGATACGGATGCTGGTAGTAGTGATAGAACAGCAGTGGAATCGCTGAGTGTTTTGAGGAAAAAAAGAGCATCATTACAAGGCTCTCTTACAAAACTTAAGAATTATGTAGACAGAAACATAGATTCCATCAACATATTCGATTTTGAAACTCATCTTAGTTTACTCGAATCGCGGTTCGCTCAAATAATGGCAATTCATAGCCAAGTAGAATGTAGCTCTGATAAACCAGAAAAAGAAGCCGACAAACGAGATGAGCTCGAGGAACTGTATTGCTTCATAAGATCGAAATAATTGTCACATATCGCTCAAATCAAATTGCATTCTTCTATTGCATCCAATTCTCCAGCTACTACTCTGGGTGCTCAGACTTCACTTAGTTCCCGTGGTCTTACTCCTCGATATTCACGATTACCGATGTTGAAGCTGCCTAATTTTTCTGGAAAATATACAGATTGGGTCAATTTCATCGGCACGTTCAATACTCTGGTTCACAATGATACCGAACTGACAAACATCGAAAGGTTTCAACATTTGCTGAACTGTTTAGGAGAAAAGCCACTTTAAACCATTAAAGACTTGGAATTTACAGGAGATAATTATGAGGAAGCCTTAAAATTATTAAGGGGGAGATATGAGAATAAGTGCATAATTTTCTAGGCTCATATAAAGGAACTATTAGATGATCCGCGTGCTAGTAAAGGGGTCTCGTCTCAGTTTAGGGATATTGTTGATTGGTCTAATGCTCACCTTCGTGTTCTGAAGACCCTTGGAAGTAGCGAAGATATTCTGAATGAAATAATAGTTCACTTGATCATCGGAATGCTAGACCCAGATACCAATTCAAAATGGGATGACGAAAATTCATTGGAAGATCTTCCATCATGGGATAAATTTTCAACATTTATTTCGAAACGTTGTACCAGTTTGGGATGTCGTAATACTAATTTTTGCAATTTTTCGAAATTTAAGCCCCAACGACCATCTAATAAATCATCAACCTTACTGCTCTATAGTTCTTCGCCAAATCCTCAGTGCGTCACCTGTAAAGCGAATTGTAATAGCTTAGGCAATGACACCGCTTCAAAGATTTTATGAAGCAAAACGTTTTTCGTTATGCCTCAACTGCCTAAAGAAGGGACATTCGGTTACGACTTGCACTAGTAAAAGGTGCGAACAATGTCAGAGTCCACATCATTCATTGCTTCATCGTCCATCGTCATCAACTGCTACTGGTTCAAAATGGAAGGAAGAATCTAAATCGCAAGGTACGTCAAATTATGTCGTCAATGTTTCCAAATGGGTTGAAGGCTTGACTGATGCAGCTTTATTTGTCAATACGTCATTGAAGGTAGATGCTCGATCGCCCCCATACATCATTTTGGCCACTGCTGTCGTTTTAGTTCGAGATAGCACAGGCTCATTCACCCCTTGCAGAGCACTTTTGGATTCGGCTTCACAAAGGAATTTCGTAACAGAAACTTTGGCACAAAGGTTGCGGTTAAGAAGAGAACAAATGAACGGTGAAGTTGAAGGCATAGGAGCGATATCAACAGCAATCAAGTCAAGAATTGAACTATGTGTGAAGTCTCGACTCAGCGAAGATACCTTCAGTTTGAGCTGTTGCGTCTTACCAGTTATCACCAACACACATCCTTGTTACAAAGTGAATACCGGTGGCTGGAGTATTCCCCAAAACATTGAGTTAGCTGACCCTAGTTTCTATGAACCACAAAAGATTGACCTCTTAATCGGAGGGGAATATTCTTTGAGTTGCTTGCTGTAGGACAGATAAAAATTGGAGCAAACCAACCAATTTTACAGAAAACTTCATTAGGCTGGGTGGTTACTGGGAGAATTCGAGCTCTCGAGTCGTCCCCAATATTGTCGGCAATTCTCATGGACAAAGGGATAGAACAAGAAGACGATCCACTGAATAAAATTATGGAAAGGTTCTGGACCATCGAAAACCTCTCCGAATCTCGGAGCATTTCCTCACTTGAACATGAGGAATGCGAGTCGTACTTTGTGAACAGTGTTCAAAGATCCTCATCTGGGCGTTTTATTGTGTGGTTGCCCTTTCGAGAAGATCCTATTTCGTTAGGAAATTCTTACGATGGTGCATTCAGAAGATTTTTGAGTCTGGAAAGAAGACTGAATAGGAACTTGGATCTTAAGATGCAATATTCACAATTCTTACAAGAATATCTACAAATGGGCCACATGGAGTTAGTAGACAAAGCTGAGTTGCCCATTAAACAATATTATATGCCACATCACTGTGTCATTCGTCCGGACAGTACAACTACAAATTTACGCGTGGTGTTCGATGCGTCTGCTCGTACTAGTTCCAACAAATCCCTAAATGATATCATGATGGTGGGCCCATCCACTCAATCAGAATTATTTGACATCTTCATTCGAGTTCGTTTCCATCGGTATGTAGTAACAGCTGACATCGCAAAGATGTACAGGCAGATATTGGTGGATCCAGAAGACTGCAATTTGCAGTGTATTTTTTGGAGAGATCATTCCAGTGAGCCGATAAGAATCTATCGATTGCTCACAATCACTTACGGAACAGCAGCTGCACCATTCTTGGCTACTCGATGTTTGCAGGTATTAGCTGACGAGAAATCCACAACCTTTCCTGTTGGCAGTGCAGTGATTCAACGGGACTTTTATATGGACGATTTATTGACGGGTGCAGCATCCTTGGAGGAAGCGATTAAAATAAGAAAACAGGTAGTAGAAATTCTGAGAGGTGGACAACTTGACCTTAGGAAATGGTATTCGAATGACAATCGCATTCTTGCCGATCTATCTCAACACAGTGAAGAAAAAATGATTCAGCTGCAACCAAGTGAGACAACAAAGACCCTGTGAATAGTCTGGGGACCTGTAGCAGACAAATTTAGTTTCTGTGGCTATAAATTGACTTCGCACTCCACATAAATAACAAAAAGAGTCGTTCTTTCCGAATTTGCTCGAATTTACGACCCTATTGGCATTATAAATCCTGTTGTCGTGCTAGGAAAAATCTTTATTCAAGAACTTTGAATGCGAAAGGTTAATTGGGCTGAATCACTGCCTCAGAATTTGCATACTCAATGGCAACGGTTTCGTAATGACCTCGGCTCACTTGAACAAATTCAGGTTCCTCGATTTGTGCTAAATGACGCAGTAATTGCTAAATCGAAATTCATGGATTTGCTGATGCTTCGCAGCGTGCCTATGGAGCCTGCGTCTATATTCGTTCGACGGATATCGGAGGAAAGTCGAAGATACGACTACTGTGCGCAAAATCTCGAATCGCGCCAGTAAAAACTATCTCTCTTCCTGTTAGCTGAACTTATCGATCGCCTTCGCTCAACGATTTATATCACAGTGCATAAAATATTTAGCTGGACGGATTCAAGGATTGTCCTCGACTGGCTGTCGTCCCACGCTTCCAACTGGAACTCATTTGTTTCGAATCGAGTGGCCAAAATTCAAGAGATATCTGTTAAGATATCCTGGAATCACGTGGATAGTAAAAACAATCCTGCAGACATCGTATCTCGTGGTATGCTATCGGAAGAATTAGCCGGCTCTGAATTGTGGTTTCAAGGACCATCATTCTTAAGGAAGCCGGAAGAAATGTGGCCCAAGTCCAAAACTCTCGACATTTCGATTGCGGATATTCCCGAACGGAGAAGAAGTAAGTTCACGTTTGTGGCCACAACACTAGAAAAGCCAGGTTCCAATAACATCGTTGATGCAGACCATTTTCTCCTGGACAGCAAATATCTGAACGACTTTCGTAAATTGCAACGAATAATTTGCTTCATGTTCAGATTTATTCAAAATATTCGGCGAACGAGGTGCAGAAAACCAAGGATGACAGAACCATTTTGAAAAGAAGAGTTGTATACTTCATTGAAACGGATGGTTTGGGCAGTCCAACAGACAGCATTTGGTACAGAAATTCGAGACCTAGAAAGGACTTCAGTGATAAGCTCCAAAAGTTGTCTCCGTACATTAACTCCGTTCCTCGAAGACAACTCTGGAATACAACTGTTAAGAGTTGGAGGGCGTCTGCAGAGTGCAGACATTACCCATGATGCAGAGCATCCTATCTTGCTTCCAAAGTCTCACCCATTTGTGCAGTCGCTTGTAAAGTATTATCACACTAAATACTTTCATGCAGGTACCTTAGCATTAACAGCCTTCGTCCGTCAACAGTATTGGGTGCTTAATTTGAGAAGTATCGCGAAAAAAGTCGTATTTGGATGCTATAGATGCTTTCGATCGAAGCCAAGGTTAGCTGAGCAGATAATGGGAAACGTACCAGCCCATCGCGTGACTTCAGCAAGGCCCTTTATCAACTCGGGTGTTGATTTTTGCGGACCTTTCCTAATACGTTATCAGCTTCGTGGTAAACATCCATACAAGATCTATGTGGCAGTTTTTGTTTGCTTTGCCACAAAGGCCATTCACATGGAGATCGTTTCTGATTTGTTATCTCAAGCCTTCATCGCCACTCTGAAATGATTTGTTGATCGTCTTGGATATATTCGTCATCTGTATTGCGATAATGCCACAAATTTTGTTGGAGCCAGACGTGGAGATATTGTGCAGAGGATGGCATCGACTTTCATCCAATTCCAGCCCGTTCACCGCATTTCGGCGGCTTATGGGAAGCCGCTCTGAAGTCCGCAAAAACCCTTATGTTCAAGACGATTAACATGGCATCGCTAACATATGAAGAACTACATACCGTCATTGTTCAAATCGAAGCGATTTTGAACTCGAGACCGTTGACAGCATTATCGCCTGATCCTGCTGACTTAGAGCCGTTAACCCCAGGCCATTTTTTAATTGGAGCTCTGCTTACAGCCCTAGTTGAGCCTAGTTTGTTAGATGTGAATTTTTCTCGTCTGTCTCGTTGGCAACGAATTTGTTCATTGCAGCAACAATTTTGAGCTCGTTGGTCGTTAGAGTATTTCCATCAGCTGCAGAATCGGTACAAGTGGAGAACTAGATCTAGGAAAATTCAGACAGGGGTTCTGGTATGGATTGTGGAAGTCAATTTGTCCCCTCAGAAGTGGTTATTAGGGCGAGTTCTGGAAGTACACCCTGATCGTGAAGGCATAGTGAGAATGGTAACACTAAAAACTAAAAATGGAGTCATTCGACGATGCATTCAAAAATCTGTCCCCTACCTAGAAGTGATGAAGAGTAGAAGCGGAAGTTGAAAGCCTAGCTTCTAAGGAGGCCGGGATGTTTAAGCTCGCAGAGCAAATGTTATAAAAATTATATATTTTTTAAACTAAGTATTCTGTCACTAGAAACAAAAAGTAGTTCGGTCGTAGTTGACCGTAAAAAAACAATTTAGACTTTTGTAAATTAATTAATTAAATTGAATTCGTTGTCACAAGAAGAAGTGTATTTTTTATTAGTCGTTCTGTGCTGCAAATAAAATCGCTATACTTCAAAAACTTGCTACTTAAGCAAAGTGATTCGAGTTCCACCAATTATGTAACTCCGTGTGTGAGTTATTAATTACTAATCAGGTTGCGAGTTCGATTACCAATACCAACCAATCCGACACAACTGAGTAGCTCCGTGTGAGAAGGGGCTTAAGGCAACCATTATTTCGATTGAAAAAAGTATTTAAAGAAATTAAGTAAACAATTTTACAAACTTTTGTTTCCCGACAAAAAAGGATTTTATAAAAAAAATTCGTAAACATTATTTTAGCGAATTTTCCCTTTTTTGTTTGTTTGTACCTTTTAGCAACTGGTCTTAAACCAAAAATAATTTATCTTATTAAAAACCTCACGTTAAAAATTGAGTTTTCATATTACAAAAGACTGTCTTTGCTTTGCAACTACATAGGTACCACAATTTCATCATTAGTAAGTGTAAAATTAAGACTTTCGTCCTCTTCAGGGTCCATTTTAATGATATTGTTATATTAGCAATATTATTTTACCGAAGAAGATGTAACAATA
The DNA here is from genome assembly GCA_963924295.1 of Dioctria rufipes. Taxonomy (NCBI): domain Eukaryota; kingdom Metazoa; phylum Arthropoda; class Insecta; order Diptera; family Asilidae; genus Dioctria; species Dioctria rufipes. Next base: position 17,008,636 of record OZ002745.1, read on the forward strand.
TGTAATATGTGGTTTTTTTATACATTTCAATGCTATATAAATTGCCCCCATAGAGAATATGCGGTTACCACATGTGTTATATAATACCTTGTGATAGAAAAGCTCATAGTTTCTTCGTAGCAATAAAGGGATCGTAATAGAACCATTTCACATTGCAGAGAAACCTATAAAAATACTCATGGCACATAAGCATAGAGAATGAAACCACCTCATAGATATAATCGCACTATAAAGATTCCACAAAATAAGTACTATGACTTTACACAATGTTATAGCGTACTTATATAGTGTATCGTATCTATATGCACTAAAGAAACCCCTTGTTGCACGATTATTTTTATTAAAATTGCCATGCATTTAAAAAACAATATTTCCTTTTGAATATCTATACAAAATTAGTGCATTCTTAGTTATAAGAAGTTTACGTGATGGCAAATAAAAGAAACAGCTGATGAGGGGCTGTGCGAAATAAGCGCCACAGTATGAAGATAACAAACAAAATTGGCACATATCTCTTAAACATATCTACGATAAATTTCGAAATATATTCCGATAATTATTTTAAAAAATAATGTTGTGTAAAAAATTGCGACTATTAATTTTACGAACATACTCAAGTAGGTATACTACGTTAAGTAGGTACGTATTGACAGTCAAATACTTTTCTTTTACATAAGTATGTATGTATATCACAAAAGTAAATCCTTATAAAATTTTTTTTTCTGTTATCAATCAGTGCACAGATGAGCGCACAATTATTAGACTCACAAGGCCACAAATATGATAAGAGATAAAACTGTATACTTGTGTAAGAGAGATACTTCGAAGTTATTGTCTTAAGGATGGTTTAAGTGTCTGACAAAAGCGCAATTTATATGCAAATTTTCCACTCGAAAGTTTAAGATGATAGTACACTTGTATACTCTCTCTTCAAGGAAAACGAAGCGTCTGATAAGAAACTAGATTATTCATAAAGTTGTACCTGAGCATGTCACTTGGCTTTGTCAAGTCATTTCGGATCCTTTGATAGCAATTCAGTTAACGTTCTAAAATTCTTTGGTTCATGCTTGAACTCAAGAGATTGTAGTTAGAGTATTACGGAATTTTCATTTGTGTATTTTACTGTGTAAGATATTTTTTGTCCTAATATATATATGTAAATACACATATGTATTTGCCGTTGTTGTTGTTGTTCTTTATTAAAAAAACAAACAAAAAAACTATAAGTTTTGAAAACTAACAATACTTATATGTTGTATCTTGCCAGTCTCTTAAAATCTGTAATTCTAGAAGCAGTTATTGCAGTCCCTCGTTCATTTACGACCAAATTATAAATTGAGAAAAATGGTTTTTAAATGCTATTAAATTACTCTCAGAAATTAAATTTTCTATTCCTGATTACAGGACACTAGCATTAGAACAATCTAAGCCAATAAATTCATAGAGTACATTTGAAAGAAAATTATTGAAATGAATCAATAATTTATTGGCAAAAGTAGAAGTATTCGTAGATATTAGAGGATTAAGGTTAAAGATATTATTATTGTACATCAGACAGATCCATTACAAATCATATTATTTTTATTATATTTATATATTTGTTGTATAGTAGATATTCTAAGTAGGTCGAAGGTAGTTCCTAAATCAGTAAATATAAGAAGGTTTTTAATATCAATTTGAAAAAGCATTCATTAGGGAATTCCATTTGAAACATTTGTCTGCCTCTGTCAGAAAAAAAAGGTTCGGTAAACGAATAAAGAAATCGGCATTCAGAGCTTGACTATTTCTATGTTGTCTTATATGCGCTCTATCGTCTGCAGATTTTCTACTTTGCATCATTTATTCTAAGGTTATTCGATGGGTTGTTCAGGGCCGAACTGGGTCTTTAAACTGGCCCTGGCAAATATAGACAAACCTAAGGGTATTCAAAAATGACTTTTTTATAAAAGGCAAACACCTCAAATCATTAGGCTGATTTCCTACTGAACTGTGCGCAAGGAAAGCAAGACAGCGTTATCTATTCGCAAATCATTTTTACACTCGGTATACGTTTTCAACTGATCCGAGTTAAAGAAGTTAAAATGTTCGCAAATCGGAGAGAAATTTTCTCACAAATGAATAATGGTATATTTTAAACAAGGAAAGCTAGATTCCATGCTAAATACCCAACCACTAATAATAAGTAATAGATAAAATTGACTTTTTTTCTAGAATTCACAAGATTTAATAAAGAAGAGGTAGTAAAAAATTTATATAAATACAGGAAACATAAATATATTATGTACAAAATATGTGTAAGAGCAGTCAGCCCTTTCACCCTTAAAATTAAAACTAAAACAGGGTTTCTATGTGGAAACAGTATACGACAGGCCAATAATTTTACTCGTGAAATAGAGCAGTAACAAGAGCGGAGGGGCGCCGACCATACAAAAAAAAATATTACTGCGGAAGTAAAAAAATAATATTACCAACATTTCCGATTGACCAATAAAAATTATTTTTGAGTTATAACTGTTTATTTAAATCAATTTTGCTCTCGAATTGAATTTAACCGCTTGACAAGGTTGAGGTTGGTTTGTGTGAGAAATTTTTGCGAGTGTTACAAAATTTGTTGCAGACATCAATATACCAACAAACGTAAAGAAACAAGGACCAGAAAAAAAGGCGACTGGAACGTTTTTAATCACAAGATGATGACACCAGTTATCAAATAAAAGCTTCGTACACCAATTTTTGAATCCATTGTTGTTTTTTCATTCTAACTGGACGTAGAGATACGAAATATTGGATCAAGTTTCTGAAGATTTTTGATTCCTTTCCGGCGATCTTTTTAGAAAATTGTTTGCCGATAGTACAGAAAAGCCGCTTTTGGATTTACTCCAATTAATTCACGATTATTGCTTCCAAGAATCCTATCTAAATATTGAAATCGCGCTCCGAATTTTCATGTGAACGAAATTTCAGTAAATTGAAGTTAATAAAAAAATTAATTCCAATATGGACCAAGAATGATTGTCGAATGTGGCTGCTTTGTTCATCGAAAAAGAAATGACTATTTCGTGAATACTATAAACCAGTTGGCGGCGAAAAAAGCTAGAACAGTCTATCTACAAAATCTTGCAAATATTTCTATTGAATTGTTTCACTTGAGTGTTTTTAAATGGATTTACTTTACAAAAGTGCCACACCAGACTACTGATGTGGTGATGGTGAAGTTTTAAAATAATCCGCACAACAGATCTTTTTATGTGCAATAAGTATTATTTACTATTCTTTTCGTAATTAATTGCTGCTCAAGTTTATTCAGTCAGCTGATAGAGCCCTCAGCATGGGTAAATTTAAATTATGTTATATTGAGAATTTTATAGATCAGAGACGACAATTTATTCGTTTGTATCAGGCGCCAAAACGAGTTGTTATGGCTCTCCGTGAAGGTACTGAGGAAAGAAGTAATTGTCGTGTGTTATGTTTTTGCAAATTTGTTGTAACTGCTTAGAAATTCAATCGCTCTTTCACTTACTTATATGTCCAACATAACAACAAAAACAATGCCACTGCTTCACCAAATGTGGAAAAATTCAAAGTTTATCTAATACTATACGAAGCTATAATCCTGGCAGGATCATTCATCAATTTATTATTAACAGTTTTAACGGACGACGATGCCAATTTTAATGAGCAAATCAGAAGTATTTTAATTTGTGCCTGTCAGAATTTTACTTTTGTAACGGATACTGACAGTATTACCGTATTGTAAATACATATTAGTAACAATGGAAATCTGTCGTAAGTGAAGGCTGATTGTAATAATTGATGTTTTTTAGTTTCTCGGGTGTAGCAGTCAACGATTAATAAAAAACTAATTAATCATGTGTAGTCCTTTTATTGGCCTAACGTTTCGGCAAATATCGTTGCCGTCCTCAGAAGCACCGTCATAAATCTATACAAGTACCTATGTATATTAACTTTGCTATTATAATGTAAATGCTGCGTCTATTGTTTACTTACGGGCTGTTTTAGCTTACATCTGTTGAAACATTAATGTTTTTAACACAAAGATAAATATAAATCACAAAACATAAGACTAATAATAAATTAACAAGAAAAATGGGGCTTAGTGAATTGCCCTGGTCAAGTTTTAAAATTCAAGTTTTAAAACTTGACCAGGGCAATTCACTAAGCCCCATTTTTCTTGTTAATTTATTATTAGTGTTATGTTTTGTGATTTATATTTATCTTTGTGTTAAAAACATTAATGTTTCAACAGATGTAAGCTAAAACAGCCCGTAAGTAAACAATAGACGCAGCATTTACATTATAATAGCAAAGTTAATATACATAGGTACTTGTATAGATTTATGACGGTGCTTCTGAGGACGGCAACGATATTTGCCGAAACGTTAGGCCAATAAAAGGACTACACATGATTAATTAGTTTTTTATTAATCGTTGACTGCTACACCCGAGAAACTAAAAAACATCAGTTTATGTAATAATTTTGGGCACTGATCATATATGTATATATTCTACTTTAAAATTGATTTACATGAAATAAAATTACTTGATTTTTTAAAAACTGGAAAATAAAAGCAAACTAACATTAAAAAAGCACATTTTCCCATGCGTAAAAATGAGATGGTGTTAAAAATAATGCTAAATGCTTTATAAAAAAATTGAATGCTTCTGAAGTCATGAGAATGCCTTAATTTGCCATGTATAATGCTATCTTTGCAACAATCACAACCTATCTTGGTTCCACGTCCTGTTAGTGTTAATAAGTTGTGTGACATTTCTGGATATTTTTAACCCATAGCTCTCCTCCCACTACAGCCGCGACGTTCGATCAGAGTACGTGGTAAATACGCGTGGTGGTCGCGATTAACGAGGAGACCACCGGCCCATCAGGCGAGCACTGGGCTCTGGGCTTGTTCAGTCTAAGTTCGAACTAAGAAACCCAACAAAAACTCAAAAGATCAAATTTCATATTGCGATCTTACTACGAGAAAACTATCAAACACAAATATTGTTAGCAAGAACAGATTCAGGTTTTGCAGTTCGTTCCCGCGGTTTCGATATTTTTAAAACGCTGTCCTCAGTTATCCATTTATACACATAATCAAACTCCTGTGTATTATCAAATAAATATAACATATTAAGAATCGCCTATTTACACCAGCAAAATATTGACCCATAATTTTGCTACAAGTCATATACAGACAGCGAAATAAAAGCGACTTTTACTATACATTTAACTTGGTTGTGATTAGTTATGGTTATTACAAAATTGAGGGTATTTTTTTTTTATTAAAATCATTATTATACCACACGGTGTAAATTTTACCGATATTGGAAATCAGTACATACATAACATTGCGTTTATACACTTGCTTTGTGAGAGCACTTCTTGAGTATGCTAGCCAAGTCTGGTCTTCATTTTACGTTACACACATCGATCGTATCGAGTCTGTTCAGCGGAACTTCCTACAATTTGCTCTCAGATATCTACCCTGGAAGAATTCTTTAATTCTTCCACCCTATGAGGATCGCTTGAAGCTTTTGAATATGCACTCGCTTGAGAAACGTCGCTTGGTTGCCGATGTAACATTTGTGCATCAACTATTAAACGCGAATATTGATTCTCTATTGTTACTTAACAAACCCTCTTTCCGTGATAGTAGCCACAATTTGAGAAGGCTACCTCTGTTGCATGTTAACTCCTCAAGGTCTAATTTTGGCATGTATGAACCTATTAATCGCATGTGTATTACTGTCAATAATATGGCTGAGAATTTTGTTGTTGACGTCCCTAAGCATGTTTTAAAAAAACGCCTATTTAATATTTAATTTTGTTTTATTTAACTTTTTTAAATTGTCTTGTTCTATGTTGCATGTCAGTATATCCGGTGTTCGGTCTATGTTTAGTGTAACATACTAGTACTAATACCGACTAAATGATGAAACGCATGTATTGTTGACCGTTTATTTATTAAACGTGTCCATGTAGCGAGCTTGTGTTAAACTGGTTCTGATAGTCAAAGAAATATCTATACATACCTACATATGTATATATTCTTGCACGTGAAAATATCACTTCCTTTAATTCTGTTTAAATTTTTTGTTACTTCGGTCCCTGACGTACTTTCTTTTTACCAAGTCTCTCTTAGGTCAAATAAAAATACCCTCATCAATGATAGTGACAAAGCAGGTACAAACTTTTCTCATTCTGAATAAATTCTATCGAATTTGTTCAAACTTAATGCATTCGATGCACGATCGATAATTTAATGTATGTATTATAAAGGAAATTCCCTGGTTGCTGATATACACTATGTACTTGAAAGCTGCAATGTTACCGTCTGCCGTAACATAGAATTCTATTGTAGAAAGCTCGAATAGTCATCATAGGAACTGCAACATTTCACAATCGGATAAATTGCAAGGACTTGAGATAGGAAGGAGGAGAAATTAGAAACATTGGGAAAAGGACCCCCCCAGTGGGTAATCTTATGTATATATATATAGTATAGAGGAACTGCACTTTGAAGTTGGAAGATGTTTTCCTTTTAAAATAACCCAGAGCTATAAGAAAGACCTTCCCAGAAGATTGTTTTCACATATCTAGAAAAGAGAAGAATTCATACATACATATCTGATTTTCTATTGCAGAGACGATAGATAGTGAACGGATTGAAGGAAAAAAAAAAGCGAAAATATGTTACTATACTACAGATAGGGTGGATAGAAATTTAATTTACGATGCCTTGTATGACATCCATCCGAGAAGAGGATTTGATTTACTAGATTGAAGGAACCTCTATGATGCAGGAAATAAAATAAAAGAAAAAAAATGGTAAAAATACGAACCAGAAGGGAGCAGAAAAGTAACGATCGTCCGATTGGCTATTTATTGATATGACGGGATAGAATAACAACAGTGGATAAAGATCTCCTGAGGATTGCTGTGCGGAATGTATAATCAGAGCTTATTATATTAGGATTATATACCTATACCTACTATCGGAAAAAAGTATTGACACAAGCTTTATGCAATATTGAATGTATTGAGAATGAATAATCGCGACGAACGAAACGAAAATATAAATTTCAATTAAGTGTAGGCTTTTTGTAGACATACTGGTCACGTGAGATATTGCAAAAATAAATATCTGAAACTAAAGATAAATTCAATCGACGGAAATCTTTCATTTAATTAATATCCTTCGTTATCATGGTTAAAACAATGCTGCTGGTGTAGTTAATGAATAATTCAGGATCTAAAATTTTGCTTTCAACCGGTAACACAAAGCCCATGGAACTAAATTAGCATTACGGCAGGAAAATATAATCTGCCCACGGGCAGTACCTACTATATAGTCTGTAAACTCCCCAAAACTTATCGATAACCTTTCACTGATGGTAGGTATGCTCCTGACTATATGAAATGAAACCAGAATCTGGAGTGGGCTATTTTCAAAAGTTCAATCCATTTCAATATGGTAAGCTCATTGTTCTCCTGCTTTCTCTGCAGTATGGGCAGAAAATAATTATGCAAGTGAAGGAATTAGTATTGTTAAATAAACAGAATAGTAATATGAAAAAAAGGTGACATTTTGAATTTTGCAAAATTTAAGGTAGATACCTACATTCAGAATAATCCCTTATAAGAGATCAGTAAACAAAGAGATAATATTCACAATATAAATAGTGACACTTGTGACAATGACGAGCTTGGAAAATCGTCAAAAATTACACCTCGTAATTTTACCTTGTCTGGGATGTGTTATGATGTGTTATGAAAAATATTTCAATTAAAATTTAATTATAATCGTTTTCATCGTTTTTTTGTTTTTGCTTTTTCTGTAGTATCATTCTGCCGTGTACGCCACGCATCCATCCATTCTACCCCATAATCCCATTTGAAGTTGTTAAGTTCCAAAGTGCGCGGAAATTAATCATCAACGGATATCGATCATAACATGCATCCGTCTCGTTATGAGATAATTTTGCTGCTCTAGAGATATTGATGAGCTAACTACACACGTGAAAGGATGAAATTGTTGAATGAATTGTACATATATGAGCATATATAGAATGATGGTACATATGTTGAACGATGGTGCTTATAAAGGTAGTTATTACTTATTAGGAAATTTCGGGTTACATCAATATTACCTGAAATCCGTTTATGGCTTTAAGCGATATGTTATTGTTTTAATAATTGATATCTGTATATTTAGGATCCTATAAATATTCAGGAGGACGTTACCTGGTAACAATATTGAAGCGTAATAAATTTTGTATGAAAGAGAAATTTATCAAATCCTTTGAAAATCTATGAACAGCTTACAAGTGCCTTTATGGTTTATGGTGGTAGATGATGTATTCTATTGACTCATGATAATGATCTATTTATCATACAGTTAGTGGCTATTAATGAAACGTTATGAGATTTACGCAGCTGACAGTAGTTGGTATGTAATAGAGTAGATTAGGGTAACTATTGAAAGCATTCCGTTTACGAAAAGATGGAAAAGGTTTTCAATATCTGTATCTATATACACTATCAAAATTATTGTTATATAGGTAACTTAAATCTGCAGACCTACCGTGCGCCGCGATGATATTTTCCAAGAACACCCACAACAATAATTTAAAAGACGTCCTTCAGAAAGTTAATCTTCTCAGTGAAACTAAAACCTATAGATGAGTTATCGTCTTATCAGTGTCTGATTTAGAATTAAATTATTACTCTGAATCGAGGTAGATCGACAGATAATGACCTTATTATACACCAACATATACACCACCTCCCTACATATATATTAGAAGAATGGCATCGAAGAATAAAACTTCTACTGCTGGAGTGATGACTGCTTCCAATGGAATTTTTTGCTCGATGTTCTATGCAGCATAGAATTTGTAAAACTGGATGCTTTTGAATGAAATATATCTATGGTTCCAAATTAATTTATCTGATAAGTTAAACTATCTTTTTTATTTTTTTATAATGTGTAAAAAGAACGAGATCCTCCTTTTCTTTCACTATGAAAACAACCTTGAAACCGGAAGCTTAAAAAGCTTGATTATAAAAAAAGAATTATATAAGAAAATAAAATGTAACTGTTAAGTTTGGATACCTTTAAATGTATCGAAACCAACTTGATACCACCGATGAGACACGTTGATATGTATGTAGAAGATAAGGACTCCATTTGGATCAGCTATGAATTTTTTTCCTAAGTCCAAAGAAATTATCTATCTAGAAACATAGACGGCAATAAGAGCCATACTTAGAGCAACTCTTAAGGTGATGTATGGGGCCGCCTGAACAGCAAAGTGGGGCCCTAAGCAGAGTATTATTCTCTCTAATTTTATAGTAGGTATGTCTCTCTGATGGCTCCAAATTAAGGAGGCCCTGGGCGAGTTTCCGACTTGCCCATACGTTAAGACACCATTGATGTTGTGTTAACCTTTATCGCCGCGTATAGCAGAGCTAGAGTATATGACCAAAGCTGATATAGAATTCCATATTAGGGATAGCTGAAATGACCATTCCGACTCTTTTAAAACGATATTATAGATAGGACTTCCTTCATTTCAACACAGTAAATTTCTTATGGAAGTCTATAGGTCATTTATTCCAACTACACTGTCAATCCGGTCATATTATAGTTGTGCAATTATTTTAAAAGAAGTAGAAAGTATTTCTTTGAAATGTCGTTGATTGTAATTGCTTCTTAATCAAAAAGAATAAAGGCAACAATAATCTTTCATTTTTAAGTTATACTTCATATTTTCTTTATATCTATAGAGCACGGAAACAACACAAGTTTTGACATTTCGCTTCGATAGATCATTCCTTTCGTGGATACTATACTCGAAAAAGGACATTTCCTAATGATGGAAACAGAATCATTTTTCGAATTCCTTTCATCACCATCAATCATTTCACCGTATCCATAAGCATTGTGTTGTGGAGTTCATCCAATATATAGACCTTTTCGACAGCACGAAAACCTACCCATGAACATATAATCGTCCATAAAAATCTGGAAGGTCTAGAAGTAGGAAAACATTATGGAAAAAGTACATACATACATACACGTACGTACATACATCGTCGTCGAATCTAAGCGGGAAAATATAAAAAGAAACTTTCGACTCTTTAATTTGTGGAAAATATACTTGCCAACGAACACAGTAGCAAATAGTATACACAACCATAAAATGGTTTCTTCTATGGTCGATGAAGCTACAATCAATCATCTCTCGGGGAAAGAGATCACATTTCCAGTATTGGCAGTGACCTTAGGTATTTTTTTTTTCGGGTTAAGAAATAAAACTGAATTACGCTTCCGTTATGTAATCGAAGAACTCTGTACTATGTCTCGGAATTCGGAAAATAGCTTAGTGATAATCTGAAAACTTTTTCATTGTTTCGTGATATCAAATTGAGATAAAATAAAAAAAAGTTTCATCTTTCGATAAAAATAAGCATGGTGAAAATGGTTAATGTAATTTCATTTGTAGATTATATAAATTACCTCAACTATTAACTGGTTAATTTGGGCAATTTTTTTTCTTCTCTTTTTTCTCTTCTCTTGCAATTAAAGGTTGAAAAAATCCGATATTACCTTTACCAGGGATTTTTGTAAGTAGATCGGGTTTCTGGGAATCGTAGGATGTAATTGGGTCACGAGACCCAATTTGTCAGAATCGTGTTGATGGCATTATTTTGCCGTTAGATTATATTAAGGGTACATATCTACTCAGATAATGTTCTGGTGGAGAAGAGATGAACAGAAGTTGATGTACCTACTTTTCTGTGCTAGTTGAATTCACCTGTTATCTGTCTGTGGCTAGTATTCGTATCCCTCTCATTGGAATGAAATGATTTATGAGTGTTAGCTTACAGATCTCAGTCGAACGCTCTTATGAATTTAAGAATGGGATTTATCTGCCTGACTTATGCAGTTCATGGAAAATTTAAATTCTTACAATGAGTGTATTATGGGAAGACTAATTTGAAAGTCAAGTCCGGTTTTATTACTTCCTTTCTTGGAATAGAGCCTTCGGTAATGTGACTTTCTCAATAATTTATGTTCGTGACCCAGCAGTAGCGCTGGACAGAAGTATAAAGCATTTTTTGGTGGTCCAAAGTTATACTGTTTTGAACCCTATGGATTATATGTAAAGTTTTTTTCTCATCAGATAATGTATATCTTTATGAAACTAATGCAAAAAAAATTACAAATAAGTCCTTTCAATGCATCCCGGAAATGTACAACACAAAAATTGCAGCTATAATAAAATTTTCCATGGATCATGTTAAAAGAGAAAAACCCCATTAAAATCAAGGAACAGAAAAAAAAAACTTTCAAAGCATTTTCAGTTAACAGTAACAATGAAGCTTTTAGATGAGAGCATAACTGATCCCTGAAGATACTGATGTAAAGATCCATTTCATTTTATGTAAAAATCCATGCAATATAATGAAACCAAATAAAGAGCACCTTCACCACCTGACTTTATATAATATATGTTGGATATATACGGCATAAAACCGTCATCATACTCTGGAGTCTGGAACGTGTAGGCAGTTTTGCGGGTAGCGGTGATGGTGGCGTCTACAATATTCTCCTGAACAGATTTTCGCATTGACTTCCATTTATGGCGATACAATGAAACCCCATAAAATACGGCGTTCAAGGTGAAACGTCGAGCAAGGAAAATGTGTGAAAAATCTTTCGAAAGGAAAACGCTGTAAAGCTCTGCACAAAGCAAATTATTTTTTATCGTGTATTGCATACGAAGGGGAAGCGGTATTCTGCTGCGGGTGGATGGATAAAAGAGCACGACCAACATAAACGTCTGCTGCAGAGCTGCTCTGCTAGATGCGGGATTAAAGTTACCGACAGGGAAAATTTATGTAGAAATTATACGAAAAGTATTTACTATGGCGAGCGAAATGGCTTCGGTGCATGCATGACTGAGGCTTCCTGTTCAGAGGATTATTTTCCTAATTGGATGACCCTCTATGCATCCCTAATGGCTTCAGGCGAGGTTGGAAATTCCAGTTGGAAAAAAAAGAAAAAATGAAAAAGAAAAAAAAATCCACTCGCCGCTCGCTCGAAATTACACAGCATCACATTAACTCCAATGCTGCTGGTGTGTTGTTTGCTTTACAAAAATCACAGGAAATTCAAGTAGCAGCGTAAAACGAATATATGTAAGCGGATATCCGAATTCCTATTCCTGCAAACACTGGCCCTCATATTGCATATGGCCCAAAAAAAAAATAAATAAAAAATATATACTAGAGCAACCTAAAAAAAAAATCCTTCATTCTTCGCACGTATTTGCAAAAGTGCTCCTTCAAGTTCCTGACTCTGCTGGTTTCATTCCATTCGAAGTAGAAAGTTACCATCGAAGACTTCCGGTACAAGCACTTTTCGGAAATGAACGGCATCTACAATTCGTTCCTCATGTTGCCACCAATAATTGCATCTATACCACGTATGTATATAGCAATTGTCAATTCTGTAATATGTTTCATGTTGTGGAATACAAATGGTTACGTAATTAGACGTGACGAGGATCAATTGCAATGCCGTACAGTGTACGTGGTAATTTTGGAGCATGCTATTAGATTTCTATGCGGAGATTTAAACTAAAGGCGATTATGCATGACCCAGATAATAGTGATTTCGGACATGATGTGGTAGGTAAGGTCATGTTGTCATTGGTCTCTTTATGGCGGTTAACGGAATGTTCGTAATTTTGTATATCCACCAAATTTTCCGGGGCATGTTTATGCTCACAATGTGTAAAAAGTTCAACTGAGTTTAGGGGAGATTAAATTATCTCAACACGCAGCCACTGCAATAATTTTTCGGGTAGGAATTATCTACATTTTCAAATACACGTGTATGTAGGTGGTATATATGTGCACGTAGGTACTTCAGTTGGAAAATTAGTACCCAATTGGATTCCATCAACAAATTACATTTTAGTGTGGCTATCATCTAATTTTTGGGTAATTGTATCTCAACAATGAAATTTAAGAATTAGGTACTATTGAGCATTAAATTAAGCTGGTCACAAGTTTTGAATTCGTGGTCAATATAAAACTCATTGGCGCGGCGGTTTAATAGATGGAATAGCTACTAGTAATTATATAGTAATGTTAGTGTTAGTACTTAAATAAAAAAGGATATAATATTATTTATGATTAGTGTCCTTGTCAATTTTCAATTTTGTGTATTCTTCCACCCATATGAAAAATTCAAGAACGTCTTGAATATGACCAACAAGGGCTAAGAAAAGATAGAAATATGTATAAACCTATCTAATTTTATGCAACTACTGAACAAATGCATGTTCACCTTACACATATTCAGAAAAAAGTGGCTGTAATTTTCAGTATCCGACCTATATGTATGTAAACCTACTTATATAAGTTTCTGCTAGTTTCCCATTAATATAATCAAGACCTTTAATATCTAGAGATAGACAGATATAAGGCGACTATAGTAGCTCTCCGTTCATATTAAAAACAAAAAACTTTCAATTATATCTCATACGCTCAATTGAAATTAACTTTTCAACACACTAACACTGTAAAATATTCCCCCCTCAATATAAATGAAAAAATAAATAAAAAATGTGCAAACATATTAATTCCAGACTTCAGAAATCAGTTAAATTACGCCAAAACTCGTTAGATGAGATCAAAGAGTAACTTCTGCAATTAAATGCCGAACTTCGTCTCCATCCTCTCTGTTCACTTTAGATTCCAACATTCATGGCGGCTGGTCTGTATTTAGGTCTCCCATTTTTCAGGGAAATTCAATTTTTAATATCGAGTGAGGCCCTATTCATGATTGATGATCCAACAGGGAACAGAAAAGGTCAATAGAGAGTTTACTTTCATCCTGCGGTGTTGGTGACATTAAAAACCTGCCACATTAGGACACTTCATTAAATTGTTTTCAGAAAACAAGGACAATAACAACGAAAAACTTAAGGGTGGGTGGGAGGATCAATGAAGAGAAAGTTTTGACCTTTTGAAAATTGAATTTTGAAGTTAGTCTCGCAGGAGCTATTAAATTGTTTTCAATATATATATATATAGTGTCAGATAAGGCGAGTGGGGGGCAAGTCTCTTTGTTTAGTTTAGTCTTATAGTAAGGAAGGACGACTTTTATTTGTAAGTCCACGAAGATTTTCTCAGACACTTTAGGGAAAGTTAGTCTTTTGTGGATTTTATTACATCGGCACCGTGCTACATATATACATATGATTAAAATTTAATGAAATAGAAACAAAATGTTTCAATCAAGGGAATTGTTTCTTTTATTCTGAAATTTCTAACGTTTGCAAAATTAAATATTTATTGCTGAGAAGAAAGTAGAAGATGACTATGTTAATTTTCATAGTAGGTGCCAAAGTAAGTAACGTTAAAAGAGAATAAATATCTACTTAATTTGGAAAGAGATAATAAATTCATCTGTTCCTTTGCTTACAATAAGTATATACATAGTATGAACAAAAAGTAGCATTTAATCAAATTATGTAAAGAGCATCAACGCCCTTACGAATACTCGGGAAAAAAATACAACCAAGATTTTTTGCACTTTTCCCCGATGCACATTCCATTCCGAGCATTCCTTATTTTTGTTCAGCTTGTAAATTTGATTCCCTTTAAAATGTTCTCTCCGCTTTTCACCGAATCACACTTAGTAGCTTTTAGCATCCGAAGAGAACTTTTTATCGAACCCACAGGACATAAAGCAGGAGGGAGCATCTTGAAGTGTAAATGAAAATTTTTACTGGGAAGTGGGAAGTGTCACGTGCTGATATGCTAATGATGATGATGGAGCTGCTGTAATGAGCACTGAAATATTGTACATTATACAGTGGAATTACAACGATAGCACAGTCAGAGCATATAGCATAATACAGACCCAAGTAAGAAGCATAGGGAAGGGTCTAGTCTAACGATAATGAAAAGGTTGTGTGGTTTCTGAAATTTTCGCAACTTTTTGGTAACGATAAGCAGATGGAATCATCTCTAAGATAATGAGTTGTTACAAAGAATTCGTGAAGGAAGAAAAGACTGACATAATTGTCCGTTTCCATTTTATTGCGTAAATAGAAACGTGCTCATTATATTTTGTTCCTAATTTTTGCATATGGCGGAGTGCCTCTACATAATTGCCATATAGGTAGGTACAGTTGAAAGCAGGAAATAAAATTAAAATAATGTAATGGAATTGTCAGCAATATTTATGCATGTATAATTAATATTAATATTATTTGCAAAGTTCGTCTGTACAGAATAGGACCTGTAAGCAGAACGACCTCTACCTTCAGTTCAAGAATAATCACACCTCCTTTGAATACATATAATTTAATGGAGATGATGATGATGATGAGGACGGCTAGATAAAATAATATGCTTTGCTGTGTTTTTCAATGTCGTAATTGGACCCAGAATTTAGGTGAGTTTCGAAGAATCGAGTTTGTACGCATAATATTACAAAACTCTAATAAAATCAGTTACCCATCTACTATCCTGTTGTTAGCAGAGCTTCCTGATCGTTTGTGGTCGACAACGAAATTCATGGCATAAATTATGTGTCATTCAATAGAACTCTCAAACCACTATGTTAAAATTATGTCAAGTGAGCTCAAAGTGGTGTAGGCCGAGTCGATTCCAATTTAAAATTTTAAAATTACTCATTTTATCCCAGCAAACAATTTGGCGAGGTTTTGCCAAAAGTAAGGAATGAGCAATAGTTGTGAAACAGGGACAGCATTATTGCCATAAAGTCTGTATATGATTGCCTATGTTTCAACTATTGCCCATTTCTCACTTTTAGCAATCTTCGTGCGAATATGCATTACTTCTTCTAACAAATTGGCTCTTATTAAATTTTTCAACAATGCTTTTAAACAATTTATTACAATTGCTGACACATTTTGTTTTTCAAGGCAGCGGACTTAAATTGTAATAAAACAATAATAGGATATTGCGGAAATATTTAAAAAAGATTGCCCTTACTTTTATGAATTAAAAAATGTCAATCCAGACATATTAAAAATAAGTTGAAATTGGTAAATTAAAAGTAATTTACTCAACCCTCGCAGTTCACAAGTATATAAAATATATATACTTGCTTTTGGTAAGGAAAAGGCGAATTACTTATAAATTACATTTTTTAGCTTGCTTTCTTATGTCCGTTTAGTCCGCCGCCTAAATTACAAACGAGCATTTGGCAATATCGCTTTCGAGGGCTACGCTTGCCCATGGCAATTCAATTCAATTCAATTTGTTTGCTGGGATATACCTAGTATAATTATTTTCTGTTTATTATTTAAATTTACCAGAAATGTTCGTAATTTTGGTAAATAATTTAAATTATGCAAGCATGTAAATTCACGGTCATTACAAAAACTAGAAAGCCCATTTTCTTCTATTATAATATTTTTTTTTTAATATTAAGCCAAGCTCAAGTATCCTCTCCGTATGATTCAGCACAGCATAGCAGAAGCAGATAGGGAAAGGATTGGGCGACATGAGGAGAGTGGTAAATGCACTGATGTATGCCACTCTTGAGCTTTCACAGATTGTAAGCCCGAGGAAAGACAGAAGATGGTAGACTGTTCCACATTCGCACGGTCGTAATAAAAAAGCAAAGCGGAATTTTATTGTACGGCCGAAAGTATTTCGAAGGGTGAAAGGATGAGCGCGGCTTGTACGGCGAGTATTGTGTGCAGGAATTAATCTACAAGTGATCAACTTTATTATTTTGTAGATTGTAGTCTATATAAGGCACCAAGAGCAATCAAAAATGAAGAAACCGAGTTTCCGTCGAAATTTGCTTTAAACACTCCTATTCTAGTACTGTTCTGCTATAGATAATTTCAATTAACCGAACCAAATTGTTGGTTTCAAGTACGATAACTATTGTTACGCAATTATATCGAAAACTCTCAGCTATATACTTTCAAATAATTATAACACCTCAAAAACTTTATTGACTAATACAAAAACAAAGTTATTTCAAAGTAAAATATATATAACTAAATAATAGGGTAACAAATTGTAAATTCTATAATTCATCAAAACATGAATCAACTCACAATCGGACAATATATATTTAAAATCATTAACGCTTACGTTTTTCTTTCCCTACCATTCATTTCAATACGCCCTATACCCCGTGTTAATCTGCTTACCATAAAAACTGAATTGTAGATCCCAATCTATTCCGATTGCAATCAATATCGTGAAATTTTCGTATTTAATTATTCAGATGAACTGTTACTATTAATTAAATCCTGAAACCTGTTCAAACCTGTCTCCTATGCTTCGGAACTAATGGAAATGGAGATGAATTAATAAAAATCTGATTATAGTTGGAATAAGGCAATCAAAACCCCTAAAGTATTTCCACAGAAACTTCTCCTTCTTGAATGGAAATTTTCTGTCACAACCTTCCGGAGCAACGAAATAACAGACTAACTCCTTCAAGGCATCAAAGAGATTCTACGATATGGAAGAGCTTCATGCATAAATAGTGACCATTCGTTCGCACATAATTACACAGCACTTTGAATTTTTAAAGCCACCCTGTATTGATTTTCAAAGAACAGCAAGCCGGTGGTATGTATTTCATAGTGTAGGTCAAACTATACGTAATATGTACGTATATTCATACAAACATATGAAGATAGTACATATACTATAGCTATGTTCGCACAAAAGCACATCAGTTGTGCTTTTAAGCATGAACTGTCATTAGCGTCTGCCATGCCCATGGCTATCTTGTTTCTGATGGTATAAAGTAGAGCGCGGAATGTCCTGCTATAGTACCCACATATATGTTCTATAATAATCAAACCGGATTGAAAGGTTGATAGGGGTGATATATTGTCACGAACTGCAAAACAAATATACACCTGATATAGATGACATATCTCTCGTAAGTTGTAATAAATCACGACACCAAACTTGATTAGACTTGGAGCAGAGTTTAGCTTTTATGGCTTAACCTGATGCAATGCGGTCGTTGACTGAATTTCAAGTGAGGGTGGACGCCTCTTGCAGCTTTGAGCATGCTTACTTTTATCTACTCTACGACGATGGTAGATCTAGGTGGGGAAGGGGAACATACATAGAAACATAAAACATAGAAATTCTCCAACTCTGGTCGGCATTCTTATGCTGAGCGCTGAGGTAGAAAATTAAATGAAATCTCCTCAGCAGTGATTGTTGCTTTACTTTTCATTGGATTATCATAATATAGCTAATCCTTAAAAGTTATGAAAGTTGATATGAGTTTATTTACTGCTAACGAATTAATTAAGGTTATAAAATAATTATAGCATATAAATTAAATATTATACAGGATCATCATAGAAATTTCCACCAAATTGATAGAGAAAGGGGTTGATATTGACATAAAATAAGAAAAATTAACAATTTGTTTTGCACTATATATTAATAATAATGGCCTTTTCATAGAGGGCTCGAATGTGGATGTCTGTATAGTTGACTAGATCGTAATGATACATATGTAATAACTATAAAAACCGATCAGCTATTGCAGGGTAGATTAAATTCTTAGTTGCTTAGTTAGTCCAGTAAAGTTATTATCATTGATTTGACTCTTCAAGATTTGATGAGAAATCCCAAGTAGTTAGCTTTTCTCCATATAATTGCATTGTTGTACTCAATCCTTTTTAAAATACATATTTAAAACGATTAGAATTCATATAGAGAAGATTTATTGGCGCTTCGTACTTATGTAGATGTTGTTCATGCGAATATTTCCACGAATATTTCCTACTTACTATATTCTTGCTAAAATTTTATTTCCTTTTGTAAAGGTCAGAAGCAATTTTGTCCTATTGGTTTTGTAAAATAAATAAATAAAAAAAAATGATGATGAATCCAACATCAGCCAACAAAACAATTAAGAGTATGATTAGACAGATAAAGTGAATGCACGGCAGTGTAAGTGTGTTACTAATTTTAGTATAAGGTAATATAAGCTAGTCAATTATTTAACAATTTATCAACTATAATTTAAATATTAAGTAATTATATTTTACCTTGTTTGTTTTTTATATTCCCAAGTAAGTTTATACATTACTGAATAACACGTCCAAATATGTCCCACACCTGGAAAGCATTTAATAAAATTATTTGTCGTCTTTTTAAAATCAATAAAAAATTTTTTGGTAGCATAAATTATTATTATTTTTTTACGAAAAAAGCAAATTTTATCAAGGATTTCAATTACGACCAATCTGGCCAATTAAAATGAATTGGGCAGGTACCTATAAAACTAGTTAAATCCTACCAGAATAATGTGATTAATAGATAATAATGGAGTAATTAAAACAAAAAGCGCCGAGGAAAATTCTTTTAGCTGAATTGGGTCTAGATGTATAGGTAAGGCCGTATATAGAGAGGAGGCATGATACAAAGATAACATGGTATGGCCGATTCGAGAGGAATTTTTTGTGTTGCTACGTCATGAGGTGACTAAAGTCATTTCCAGCGAATTGGTTTCGAGTTTTTCGTATTTTATTGACTGAAATACGTTTTGAATATATTAAAATATTTAACAAAACATTAGTTTCTTTGTTTAATTCACTTCGGGAAAAGTAATTATGTGCTAGTGGGAAAGCAAAGCAATTTCCAAATAGAAATTTTTTTTTCACTGTGATAAGGACGATTGAAATTGAGACGAACAAATTTCTGGCAATTGTCGCCAATGGAGGCGAGTAACCAATTGACAGATTTTCCGGGCATACCTTGTTAATTTTTGTATCATGAAGAGGAGAAGGTGTCGAGCCTCCATAAAAGGCCGAAAAAAACAAGAATTATAATATAATAAAGTTGCCGTAATTATCTATGAAGTTCTTTCCTTTCATTTTTAAGTACCTACATTACATTTCGAAAGAATCGATTTAAATATTTTCTTTCATTAATTGGTTTGTTCGTGCACTTCGTTAAAGACAAGAAGAAGAAGTGTGGAATGACATTTGAGAATTGAGTTTATTTTATATAGGTAAGGGAACCGGGGGTGGAACGGGGTATCGAGGCGTAATGGGAGAGGGATGGTGTGCTCGCTATGGACGACAGACGCGTCTCCTTCGTGCAGAGCTTTAGGATGAACTACAATAGAAGTAAATAACTTTACGAAATTGTACGAGACTGAGGTTTACTTACGAAAAATCGATATTTTTAGCCTAAATATATATCACATTCCGTAAGAGTTATTATCTTTATATTTAATGTTTACAATTTTAAAAAGTGGTAAAAGTGAAAAAATTTACAAATGGAAGTTGACGTAATTGAAGATTTGTGCTTTCTATTAATTCACAGTACCATTTTTATTCCATTTTAATTTTTACATTGCACTTTTAATCATTTAATAATAATTTAATTGGTTGGACACATCGCGTTTATACGGAATGACCAATTATTAGCGCTGTATACTTACTGAAATTTGGATATTTAAACTTAACGAAAGTTCCCCTCACACGAGTTAAAGTTAATTTGTGTACGCCTGTTAAATTAAAGGGCGCGTTCGCATAACGTAAGTAAATGTACTTACGTATACGTCTATTGTAGTTCAGCCTTTTAGTGCGCTGTGCTGCTCCATACAGAGTGGTCGCTTTCATTAAGAGAAAGTTTGGATTTTACCGAAGTCCGAAAAAATAGCTTCTTAATTCTAATTTTCGCTCTACGACACTAAGATAATTACACCATACACTATTCTTTATTCGGAAATTTACATCACATGTTTGTTTGAACATACTTTTGCTAATTAAAAGTCTAGTGATAACTTAAGGCTTACAAATATAACGGCCATAATATTCGTGTTTTAACACTAGAATGCCCGGCACTTACAAACCCCCTTAGATACCCAAATGGAGTCATTTTGACTCCTATATCAGGCACATTAAATGTAATTATATTTTATATAGATTTATATGAAGTGATAATACTAATAATATATAATATAATATTTATAAAAAAAACAGCAATATAGTAAATTTTATTTGATTCCTCTTAGTTTTCATCACATATCTTGCATTGTCGTTTAATTGTAGCTGTACAAGTTCCACATATTGATTTTGTGCAGGTAGTACACGTTCCCACTGACCTATTTTTCCAGTGTGCGTTAATTTGACAATACTTAGTCGACTGTGTAGGTTTCTGGTCAAATTCTAGATTACACACAGGAGTAGGAAACACAATTTCAGTCCTCATATTCGGGTCCGTAAGCTCCTCTGCTAACTTTTGTAGAAATCTCTACGGGAATTTTTTTCAGAGGGCACTTCCTTATATATGATCCACGCGTTTATTGCAGCTGAATCAAGAGTGTTCTGAAATGAGTGAATAGGCCATCGCCTTGTATTTGTTCGGACGATATATTTCCTTGTCATTTGATCTACATTATCAACTCCGTAGTTAGTATGATTGTAGGATTCAACACTTTTGGGTGTTTTTTTTTCGCATTACCCTGATTTTTATATCTGAGTGAACAGTGCTCAGAAGAACAACATTTTTCTTTGTTTTGCCCTGATAGACAGTTAAAGTCATATCATCACTTTTATATAATTTTGAGGTATACATAGCTGCTCTTTCACAGATTTTATTTGCGAAGGCATCTCCTACTTGTCTTTATTCCCAGTTTCTAAAAGAGTGGTACCATTTCTTTAAAGTTCTTTTGCTATCACGACCGACGTAAAATAGTTATAGGTAAGAGTTACGTTTATATCTTTGTTCAGAAAGGGTTCCATCAGTTTCCTTATCACATGGTCAGATACACGCTCATCAGCTGGACGAGAGTCATCCTTCCCTGTATAAGGAAAGCCATTTACCAAATATTTACTATGCTTGTCTACTGCTAACCAGTACTTTTGACCGCACTTATCAGGTTTGGAGGCTATAAATTAAGTAAAAGGACACATAGCTATACCTACTAGGAAATAGCTGCTCATCTACAGTGATGAATGCTCCCGGTTTATAGCATGCAATACAGTTTTCAATACACCTTGTTTATACTGTTGAGAACAGACAAAAATTTGTCTGTCTGCAGACGTAGAGAGAGATAAAATTGTTTATAACAAGTAGAAAAGCTAGAATTGGTCTAAGACCAATGATACCCTAGAATGGTTCGTCGGACAGAAAAAATGATTATAACCAATTTTATAGAATTCCGTATTCTGAAGAAGTTTTTAGTACAATAAAAATGTCTTGGACTTATCGTTTTCGCAGCATTTGTAAAAAACCTAAATTTTTATATGACAACACCAAGAAGGAGTTGCCCGATTTAGTCCATTTTTGACATTTTATTTGCTAATGTAGTAAAAACATCATGTACCAAATTTCAGCTCTCTATATTGATGTGTTCTCAGGCAGTGTCCAAATATATAGTGGAAAACGAAATTTTCGTATGGCAATCCCACGAAAGAGTTGCCCGATTTGTCTCATTTCCGAACTTATTATTAATTTTTTTTTTTAAAGTCCGTGTACAAAATTTCATCTCTCCAAGTATACGCGCTCTTGAGTTATCGTGCGCACAGACGGACGGACATGCAAAAATCAAAATAACCTTTAATATTATGCGTGGGAGTTATATTCCCGGCGAACTCAGCATTTTTCTAAGTATATTCACATAATATGCATTATGTAATTATTTCCGTTCTCATTAAAAATAAGCTTCCCACGATTTCATTCGCGAAATCGTGAAAAACAAATATCTCGAGTTACAAACTCAACGTCGGTCGGCACGTTTAGCTGAATAAAATATTTCTAAAGTAAAAATTAGGAAAGATATTTTTTAAGGTAGTTAGTTCTTAATCGTGTTTTAATCGAATTAGTCGAAATAAAATAAAGTATCTGAAATTAAATAAACATTTATTTTATTTTTTTGATTCCCAAAGAAAATAAAGTGAAAAGTGGCGCAGTCGGTAGGATTGCTGACGGTATTCAATAAGTGTTCAATTAATTATTTTCTTATTTTCTTGATTTACAAGAAGTGGTGATTACTAATTAATTATTATCTTGATTTACAAGAAATAGTGATAAATAACTAATCATTTTCTTGATCTACGAGAAGTGGTAAATAACAACTAATTCTTTTCTTGATTTACGAGAAGTTGTGAATACTTTTGTGGATACTTTTTCTTTTTAAAGAAAAAAAGTCGGCAAACCTTTAATCAGGATCTTGATAACGATAAGTCGAACCTAATAAATAAAAAAGTGCTCGATCAATTATCGTGGATTAATGAACTCAGAACCAATCAGTGTTAAGGAATTAAGTAACATACAGGAAAACTACAATATGGCATTAGCATCTGTGACGGTCAAAGATGTGATGAATGAAGCTAGAGCAGTGCCAATCTTCAGAGGCGATGGAACATATGAACTGACACATTTTATCTACGAAGTTGAAACTCTCTTGAGTATGGTGACGGATAATGCAGCCAAACAATACATCTTCCGGATTCTGACCACGAAGATTCAGGGCAAGGCAGCCATGTCAGTGAGAAGAGTTCTAGACCAAGGCACAACATGGGATGTTATAAAGAAGCAACTCATAAAATCATTTGGAGTACAGGAAACCTACCTGAAGCTTAAGGAGCAAGCAGATTCAATAAAGTTTACCAGTGTAAGTCAATATTATGAAGATTTAATAAAAATTTTAGATAAGTTAAATTTCAAATATAGTATAGATACGGAAAAACCTGTAGAATTTAAACCCGAGAATAATGAACATAGTATATTAGAAAGATTTTTAAACAAATTGCCTCGTTCAGATAATATGTACCTTAGAATAAAAGAAGTGAAAAGCTTAGAACAAGCCTATCATGAATTGCTTCAAACAGGAATAGATTTAAATTATGAACACAGAACAAGAATTCCAGTGCAAAAAAACCGTTTTTCAAATCAACAGAATAACAGAAATTGTCCTACAATTACGCAAACAATAATAACAGAAATTTTCACACTAATTACGCAAACAACAATAACAGAAATTTTCATACTAATTACGCAAACAGTAGTAACAGAAATACTAACAGAAGTCACAATAATTTTTACTCTAACCGCGACAGACATTACGACCAATACCGTTCAAATGATTTCGGAAATTTTAATAGCAGTAATAGATTTAGAAATCTCGAAAACTATCGCAGAAATAATTTCTCTGGTCAATATTCTCATAACAGGCAACATATCGCAAATAATCAACCAGAAGCAATGGAAGTAGACCACGAAAATTTTCATGTACAACCTCGGGATACCCATTACCAATAGCTACTTTTACAATAAACGAACAAAAAATAAACTGTCTTATCGATACTGGAGCTGCTACATCAATCATACATAAAGATCTTTTCCCCAGTTTCAAACGAGTACAATTAGCTAGACCAATAGATTTGATAACATTGTCGGGTAATCAAGAGATAACACAGGAATTAATTACAGAAGTTCCAGCTGAATTTAATCACAACGCAACTATGAGTTGGAAATTGCTAGATTTAAAAAATAAAAGTTTTGATGCTATAATGGGACAAAACATTTTAAAATCAATAGGTGCCAAGATAGATCTAGAGCAGGGAACAATCGAAATTAAAAACAAACTGACTAAATTTATAGATACTTGCCCATATGAGAAAATTTATCAGTTAGAAACACTTGAGCTAAATAATGTAGATTTACTTAAACAATTAAAAACTGCTCATCTAAATTCAGAGGAGCTATGTCATTTAAAGCAAATCATTAAATATAATAGGGATCTGTTCTTCCAAGAGGGTAATAAATTAACTAGTGTAGCTGAAGTTAAACATCAGATAATAACGAAACATAGCCAACCAATTTATGCTAAAACCTACAGATTCCCAAAAATTCATGAGGAAGAAGTAGAGAGACAAGTTCAAGAAATGCTGGCAGGAGGAATAATAAAACCCAGCAGTTCAGCTTATAATTCCCCAATTTGGGTGGTACCGAAAAAGATGGACAATTCGGGAAAACAAAAATGGCGAATTGTCGTAGATTATAGAAAATTGAACGATATAACGGTAGATGATAAGTTCCCTATACCAAATATAGACTCTATATTTGACAAATTAGGTAGAGCCCAATATTTTACGACTCTAGACCTCGCTAAAGGATTTCACCAAATCCTTGTAGATGAGAAAGATAGGGCAAAAACGGCCTTTTCAACCCCACAAGGTCACTACGAATATGTAAGAATGCCATTTGGACTGAAGAACAATCCGGCAACTTTTCAGCGAATGATGAACTTCGTGCTAAGGGAATACATTAATAAGTTATGTGTAGTCTACTTAGACGATATTTTAATATTTAGTACCTCCATTCAAGAACATGTCGATTCAATCATTAAGATTTTTCAAAAATTACGGGAGTTCAATTTAAAAATCCAAATGGATAAGTGTAACTTTTTTTTCCAGAGAGACTGAATACTTGGGGCATATTCTCACGAATGAAGGAATCAAACCTAACCCAAGAAAAGTGGAAATTATCAAAAACCTCAAAATACCCAAAACTCGCAAAGCAATAAAAAGTTTCCTAGGCATTACCGGATATTACCGGAAATTTATTCGAGACTACGCTAAAGTAGCTCAACCTATGACACACTGCCTTAAAAAGGACAACAGAATCAATGAACACGATTCACGTTTCATTGAAGCTTTCGAAAAACTTAAGGAGCTTATAACAAAAGATCCTGTTTTAAAGTACCCTGACTTTAAGAAAAAATTTGTCCTTACGACTGACGCTAGTCAGTTCGCAATTGGTGCAGTGTTGTCCCAAGACAATCACCCTATCTGCTTTGCAAGCCGAACCCTAAATGCTCATGAAATAAGGTATTCCACGGTTGAAAAAGAATTGTTAGCCATAATTTGGGCAACAAAATATTTTAGACCATACCTTTTCGGGCAAAAATTCACAATTAGGACTGATCATCAACCACTTGTCTGGTTAAGCTCTTTAAAAGAGCCCAACTCCAAATTACAAAGATGGCGAATTCGATTGAACGAATTCGACTATGAAATTGAATATTTAAGGGGTAAAGATAATAAAGTTGCTGATTTCCTTAGTAGATTAAACACTGAAGCTCGCGAAATAAACGAAATTGAAGACAACCAAGAAAGTGATCGAACCACGATTCACAGTGGCGTTGAAGATTTAAATGATCATATCCCAATTGCAGAAGTATTAATAAACAAATACTTGACCCAGATACATTTAGTTAAAAACAAAGCCGAAGAAATAATAACAAAATATCGGAGGTACAGGAAAATATATGTATATATCAGAGGAAGAACTAAGTAATAATAACTATTTGAACGATATGCTAAGAAGATTAGTAAAAAAGGGAGTTACAGGTATCTATTCTGAGCTAGAAGATACAAAATACAACTTGTTACAGAAAAAATTGTTAGAACTTTTCAGCAATAATAAACAAATCAGGTTTATCAAATGTACGATTAGAGCCGAAGACTTAGAGAACGAGAATGAAGCCATCAAAATAATCGAAAACATTCATAAAGAGACAAATCATAGAGGCATAACCGAAAACTATGAAGAACTAAAAAAGAAGCATTTCTTCCCAAAACTGAAAGAACTTATATACAAATATATCAACAATTGTGAAACATGTAATCTTGCCAAATACGATAGACATCCCATTGTACACAAATTTAATTTATCGGAAACACCAAACTCGCCAAACGAAATTATTCATGCAGACCTATTTTTCTGTCTCCATCAAATGTTTCTTACCACAATCGACAAATTCACCAAGCATTTAATGGCATCCAAATTAAACGATAGAAATAGCATTACCATTGTTCAGACTTTAAGACAGAGATTCTCACTCTTTGGGAAACCAAATAAATTAGTAGTAGATAATGAATTCGATAGCCTTAATATGAGAGAGTTCGGAAGAATAGAAAATATTGAAATTCACTTCACATCTCCACGTTCACATACTGGAAATTCGGATATAGAAAGAGCTCATGGGACTCTAAACGAACACCTAAGAATCTTCGAAGTAGAAAAAGCTAAACTCACTCCGGAAGAAAAGATTCTAAAAGCTATTGAAAATTACAATAACACCATCCATTCAACGACCTTAACGAAACCATCCGATTTTCTCAACAATAAGATCAGT
This sequence comes from Dioctria rufipes, assembly GCA_963924295.1. Taxonomy (NCBI): domain Eukaryota; kingdom Metazoa; phylum Arthropoda; class Insecta; order Diptera; family Asilidae; genus Dioctria; species Dioctria rufipes. The sequence goes on from OZ002745.1 coordinate 17,035,866, forward strand.
GATATGGACAGGGTTAGGGATAGGATTCACAAAAAGAAAGTAGAAAATATATCTAAGTTAAATAAAGATAGAAAAAGCTTAGTTTTAGGTGATGAAAAAGAAATCTGGGTAAAGAATCCCAAAATAGAAAGGCACAAAACGGAGCCTCGATATATTAAGATAAAAACGAAATTCTCTAATGGCAAATTAACGGATCTTAAAAATCGTAATATACATCCTTGCAGAATTAAGCGAAAATTTAAATATTTTTCAGGTAATAATACTGACGTTAATGCTGTTAATCAACTCAACTAATGCGCTGATTAACATGGAAAAGTTAGAAACAAAAGGAGGATTCACACTACTACAACAGAACGACATACAAATAATCGAAGGGTACGACAAAGCTTTACATATAATCGATGTAGATATGCTAAGACAGACTTTAGAACAAATCAAGACCGACATAGATAGTATATTTGATATACGGGAGGATGAAACCATTCTTAACCAATTAAACTTACAAATTAGGAAAACCAGTCATAACATAGAGACAATAATACCACACAGACAAAAGAGGGGCCTGATAAATCTTGGGGGCAAAATTCTCAAATGGGTTTTTGGTACACTAGACGACGACGATAAACAGGAGATAGAAGAACATTTAAAATCAACCGACATAAATAATCACAATTCCATAGACACATTAAACAAACAGATTAAAGTTAACAATGATCTACAAGAAAATTTACAAATACTTACCGACAGACTTAACGAAAATCAGAAGTTGACATTTAGCCTATTAAATAACGCAATTAAAATTAATAAGGAAAACATAAAGCAATTACATTTCATTCAAGTTCTTGCTAATATAAATCTATTAAATGAAGAAATAGACAGAATCCAAGAAAACATAATTTTTGCAAAGCATAACATAATGAGCCGACCAATTCTCACCCCAGAAGAAATAGATTTTTATGAAATAGATATTTTTAAAATGCAAGAAATTAAAAGTTCTTTACTGCAAATAGAAAATAAACTAATATTTGTAATTGCTATCCCAAAGTTCTATAAAGAAAAGGCGAAAAAATACAAACTCCTTCCTATTCCAAATGGCGATCAAGAGGAGCTGGTCATTGAAAACACAGATATACTTCTTTTTAAAAATAAAGCTTATCTGGACGATGGTCAATATTATTTAAAAAATTTAAAATTAGCAAACGAATGTACCCAGAATTTAGTGAATAACAAATTAGAAAAATGCAAAAAGATAAAAAACGTTCAATTTGAGGTAAGAGAACTAAAGCAAAATTTAATTTTGATCATAAATGCAAATAATGTAAAAATGCAAAATACATGTAATGACTTAGAATATAAATTAAATGAAAATTATATAATAAACTTTCATAATTGCAGTATAGAAATAGATAACATGAAATTTCAGAACCTAGAGAAGGAATTTAACCAACATATAATACTACCCAATTACTTAGAAATAGGAAATATCAGCGAAGCGGTAAATATGAAACAATTGCATTTAAAGCAAATTAAAAATATCAATGAGATAAAAGAAATAAAAAATGTAACAAGGAATAATAAAATCACCTTTTATGTAAGTACCACATTTATTGTAATATTAATAGCAATTGTAGTACTATATATTGTAAAAACAAAATCCAATCATGTTAACGTTGAGTTGGTAACGAGATCGGTAAAGGATAGAGTCCAGGAGGACATCAAGCTTAACGAGGGGGGAGTTATATTCCCGGCGTACTCAGCATTTTTCTAAGCATATTCACATAATATGCATTATGTAATTATTTCCGTTCTCATTAAAAATAAGCTTCCCACGATTTCATTCGCGAAATCGTGAAAAACAAATATCTCGAGTTACAAACTCAACGTCGGCACGTTTAGCTGAATAAAATATTTCTAAAGTAAAAATTAGGAAAGATATTTTTTAAGGTAGTTAGTTCTTAATCGTGTTTTAATCGAATTAGTCGAAATAAAATAAAGTTCCTGAAATTAAATAAAGATTTATTTTATTTTTTTGATTCCCAAAGAAAATAAAGTGAAAAGTTGGGTGTCCAATCCATTCTGCTCTACCATCATTATTTTGAGGTGTTACAAATGGAATGACAAAGTTAGTATACCCTATAGATATCATCTAGGGTATAAAAGCGAAGAAAGCGTAAAATTTCGCAGAAACGATTCCTTCTCATCGCCTTTTTACATAATGGTAGATCTCAGTTATAAGCCCATAAACTGTGCACAGTTACGTCGTTTGCACCTTCCACTCGTCGGGCATACATAACTACGATAAATGTTCAAGCTCTTCATCGCTAAGCGTAAAATCTTCACTTTCGGTCCGCCTCCTTGCTTCAGTGATAGTGCAATTTTCTATATATAAACCCCATGAACTTGCCAGGCGTCACTAATGTCCATTGTGTACCGTGGGCTCCCTCCAGCCAACATTACGGGATCAACATCAATATCAAGATTCAAGTTGCCATCGTTTTCAGATGTATGCACAGCCTGTTCATCCACTGTAGGATTAGGAAGATAAATTGTACTTACTGAGTTTCCAACAGTAAGCGAAGAGTATTCCAGGCTTGCTTGTCGGACACCTGGCTTCTTCCCGCGACTGGTTCCACGAGCAGCTCGACAGAGCAGTCTACCATGTCTCTGTCACCGATTATATGTTGTATAGTCATCCGCAAAGTCATGACCTATGCTGCGGAGCGATATAATTTTAAATATAATTTTTCAAATAAATTCATTTACCTACGCAATCTTGTACTAAAATAACAAGGAGTCAATATGACTCCTTTTGGCATTAAAGGCAAGAATAATTATTCAACGACGACTAATTTTATTATTTTCATCCTATTAAGCTTCGAAAATAAATAAAAATCATGAGAGGGGTTTTAGTAAAACCTATTGAAAAGGAAGTAACATGAAAAAGAACATGCGCGAGGAGTCAAAATGACTCCATCGGGCATTCTAGTGTTAAAGAACGTTGCACAATGAGTGGGGCCCACTGGGGTATACACCATCCCGCCCCTGATATTATTTGTACATCCCAGATTAATAGGAATTTTTTTTCATCATGAACTCTCATCAGTGAACTGTGCCAATAATTGGTACTTCAATGTGCCCTGGTTACATCTCCCATCGGACCCCGGTGGTGGGGCAAAATGGGAAATTTTCTTCATTTTCTTCATACATTGATTTTGGATAATAATTATTAATTTATATAAGTTTAGCTTTAGTTTCTTTGTAGAGAAAGATGTAAGTAAACGTACAAATTGACAAATAATTGTGTTATTTCTTTTAACATCTCCCAAATTGTAATCAATGCTTAGCTACCTCGTTCCGCGCTGGGTTTCACTACATGATTTTCGTGAAATGAAAAAAATTGCCGCGTGATCTGATTTAGATTTTAGTGATGAGTCTAATTGAAATGGAAGTAAGGCGGGGAAAAATGAAGCTGCTGCTGAATTCACTACAATTCCTACAACGAAAGCCTTACTCTATTCGGTGTATAAATACAAATATGGTAGCACCAAGCGGCTATTATAAAATTTAAGAAAAGCCCAGACTCTGTCTGTAATTTAAAAAAATAAAAAAATAAACAATAAAAAAATTTATTAACTTTAGAGAAGAAGAATTTTAGCTACAAAGCAAGCAGTAATAAATTCAGTTTTCAAAACTTGTGTCTATTTTAAATTTTTTCATATCTTGTGTAAAAAGTTTTAAGGAAATTACAAAATTGCAAAACTAAAGAGAACTTTTCTTATGACACCTGTCAATTTTCTTTGAAAAAATGTTATAGTAGCTAAAAATTTCGGGTTAATTCATGTAACGTATGCAAAATTAATGTTATTTTTTTATGCAAAAGTAAAGAAACAGAACATGTGTAAGTACGTGCAAATTTATAACACATTATCTCAAAAATGAATACGTGAACAGGCCTAATTCGTGTACAGTGGAATTTGTAAAATCGGTTCGATAAAATTAGATTGCTTGCCATATTGCCAAATCTGAGTCTTGGCCAATATTAGTAGTTATTATACTGAATTTTTCATCTAGCCGAAAAACACATTAAAAATTTCCCCGAGTCCAATTGCATATTTCTTAATATTTTACACTCCACGATTACTATTTTTTATATAACTATAATGTGACAAAATATAAATTTACTTTCTTTAATAGTTGATAAGCCTACCGAATTACAAATCTTAGCTAAATCTATTGACAAATTACACATCAAATTACATGTTGGTTTATTTTGATTTCGTAGTTCGGAAAAAATACAAAAGTCTAACAGAAAATAGACTCGAAAGTATTGTTTCCCTCATCAAAAATATTTTAAATTTAATAATGAATTTTTGAAAATTTGGAAAAACCTCTCCTTACATACGGCACTGTGTTATATCTATGGAGAGGGATACATTTTTTTAATATTACGTATTCCCATCACAATTTAATTAGATTGTAAATCCAGGATGCCTATATTTTCTAAAATTTTCTACTCCAAAATTTTGTGATTCGAATCCTTCAGAATTCATACATACTCGTATTTCCAAAATCTAGTATCGTTTAAGTCGTTAAGTCAAAGTTCGATTCTCGTTCTAATTAACTGGGGTAAAAATATTTTTAAAATACATATGCTTACACACATAATATACATATTAGTCTATACATTAGGCAAACGAGAATTACACATTGTCATATATTCGGTTTCCCTTTCTTCCTTCCAGTGAAAACCTGCAATACATCAAAGGAAATTCCATGGCGTTTTGGCTTCCATACATAACAAAAAAAAAAATATGAAACTATTTCGCATACTATGTACTTTGGACATGAAAAATTGAAAAACATTACTAAAAAGAAGATTTCCTTTGAATGCAGTAAGCAAAGCAAATTAAGTTCCTAAAGTCTTCGTGTAGCGGCAGAGTCTGAAAAACTTCAATAGGAAAAAATGCACACAACGGGGAGCACTGGTAAAAGATTTTGCTTACAATGCCAAAGGGTGAGAGAGAGCCCTGCCAAAATGAATTTAAAAACTTTTTATTCTGCTAAGCTTGTTCAAACTTTTCGTGAATAACGTGAGCTGCTGCATTACTCCGAAAAAAACTTTTCTCATTTAATTTCCTCCCCCAACTTAAGGAGTTGGAAGGAAGTTATAGGTTTAAGTAATCTTCACGTTCTGCTATTATAACGGAGGACATTTAGATTTTCATAGATAATTAAAAATTGTGAGGTTTGCATCGTAATGACATAACCTACATATGCATAAAATGGAAGAAAAAAAACATTTTTAATTTACTTATATAAGTAGTTTTAGCAGTTTCTGTTAAAATGTGGACCACGATTCCAACTTAATTCTCTATGAATTTCATTCAAATACCACAAATCTTGGAAATAATTAGATAAAAGAGGCAAGACAGTAGTATATAGCAAATAAAATAAATTCACCGATTTCTGTCGTCATTTTGTGTTGAGTGCAAATTGCTATTAAGACCAATGGAATTGGTATATAAGTACCGAACCGCAAAACTAGAGACACAGTTACGACTCATCTTCTTCCTGAATCCTTTACAGAAAGGGGAGAAATTCTCTTACTAATGTATCCCTACATACATATGTATACGATACCCAATCTTATGCAATTATCTCATGGTAAAATGGTAATAGACCAAAGCGATTTATGTGTCATGGAAATCTGGAAATGGATTAAATTTGTGATGTTCAATTGTGGTTCTTTCTCATTCTACTCTTCTATGAAATACCATTTGGTATATACAGGTAAGGAACATATTTAATAAAACAGAGCTTCTATCGGATGTTTTATAGGGCAACCCTATTCATACTTACATACACATATGTAAATAGATTTTATGTACATTAGTTGGTATGGTATGGCTAAAATAATCTGTTCACGTGGAGTAAATTTATGTGAGTGCTTTAGAATTTCTAGAATGTGAGCACTTTTACTGTAACCGCTACAACATTATATTAAATTGTTTCCTATAGACACTTTGATTTGAGATAGCAATTCAAATAACTAAGTGCACTGCATACAAAAATTACGTATTACGCAACAAAATTTTGATTCAACTTTAAATATGTAGAAATGTTATGTTATTGTTAAGTTTTAGTAAAAGAATCGGTTAATTCGAGTTATGACCGAATTCAAAAACTGAAAATCATGTTATTTGAGTATCCATCAGGTGTCCAAGTTGGGAGGTATTCAAAAGATTATAAAAGATAAATAAAGCTTTGTTATTATCAGTAAGCAAATGTGAACCTAATTCGTATAAGAGACGATGATATTGGGCTTCTGCAATTCATAGTTTACCCAAGTTCTTAGTTGTGAATTAATAATATAACATCACTTCACGCTCATCTAGCAAGGATAGGAGTTGTCGACAGCTCTAAGTGTCTGTCCTACCTAGAAAGAGAGTCTGAGACAACCGAAAAATTTTTGTGTGCGTGTCCGGCCTTCGCCCGGAGCAGGCTGGATACATAGACGAGCGGAAAAACCTTCCTCACCAAGACCTGATGCGCTTCATTCAGAGGAGAGGAAAGCTTTGGTGCAAGGGATTCTAGAAAGATAGCACAATGGGCCACTCTGGCTTTCGTGCTTGGGATGGGATCTCCTGTACCACTGCCTAAAAAAAAATCATTATCCCCCTTTTGCCTTTGTCCTGAAATATTGTTTAAGTATACGCGATAAATTTGATCTACATATCCTCTCATGGATTGAAATCAGCCTTAGCTTTTCTATCGCTCAAAATAGCTCTGGACGAAACGATGCCCAATAGCTAATATTTGTGATCAGTTTCTTCAATCAGAATTGGACTCATTTCAATTTTAAGCAATCCAAAAATTCTTTCTAATATCTACCGTTATTTCCTTATAAGCAAAGCAATATTTTGTAAGATTTTTGTTTCTTAAATGGAGATGTTCCAATCGTGATATAAAGCCAATACACCAAAAACTCTATAAAAGTAAAAAAATTGTTTTGTGTTTCAGTTTTTAGCCCCAAATACCTATAATGTATGTATGTATGTACATACTTATAGATATAGGACATTTATTTTCCGGAAAGGATCAAAAATTTCTCATTCATGAAAACAATCTAGAACCAATAATATGTGCCGTCTGGTATCTGTATAAATGTATTATAACACATAAAATCTAAGGTACCTTTAAAATTGCCCACAACTGTATATCCTTTTTCGAAAAAAAAAAATCACCGTTACTCATGATTACCCGAAACAGCACACAAAAAAAGAAATTTTCTTTTACGATTATCTCTAGAAGCGTGTAAACTCAAAAGGAAGTAAAAGGATTATAGAACGACCACATTTCTTTTATTTATGCTTATTTTGGGCTTCATTCTTCCTTCTTAGAAACATAAGATACATTCGGAAAGATATATTTTAGTTTGATGTTCCTGCGATATCCCTTGAGCTTATCTCATCCCTTTATACGAAAGATATCATAGAAGCATGTTCGACCACATCTGGCGTATTTGCTGAATTGGCATCATGTATCTGTTGATATTGATTTCATAAGAAGGAGCATAATATAAACGTTATGTGACCCATAATAGGAGAACTTTGCCGATTAATCTTTAGGACAAGAAGATGCGCAACAGTTCTCTAAATATATATACATGTACATATATATATTTATAATAATACTTGTTATATTATCTAATTAATTTGGAGAAAAATTTCACCATCCGTTGATTCAATTCATTTAATTTTTATATAAAATTTATCTCTTAAATTATTTTTTGACAAATTGAATAAATTTTATATCAAGATTTGTTGTATAAAATGGTCCTATAAATATGCTAGAAAACCAGTTGACAAGACTTAGGTGAACTCAAAAGCATAATTTTTAAAATGATTTCATGTGTTTCACTAAAAATTGATATTCAAAATAATTCCTTGATTTAATATACCTACGCATATATAAATCTAGAAAGACAGGAAAAGAAATGTATAACCCATGTATCTAGATAGGTATGTATACAGATCATAATAATACAATCTCCTACTACAGTACATTACAGCTCTGCAATAGGAAGTAATAGTTAATTTACTCTAGAGAGTTTTAGTCCTAGTTTACACGGCAATGTTTATCTAGATTTATGGAAATAAACTCTCTGTACTTTTTTATCAGTGAATTTTTTGTATGGAGTACGGCACTATAGAAACTTTACGTTGTCCAATTTAGTCTGTTCTTTAAAATATACCTGGATTTATAATGCAAATACCACATTCAATGACACATTCTCATTCAGTATTTAAATGTATACGTGTGCAGACGGAATTTTCGAATAGCAGCTCTACAAGAATTTTCCTCGATTTTTATGTTAGAACTAATATTTTTACGCGTTACAGTTATTATCGAAAGAGTCACCCATTTCTGCTAATTTTCCAATTAAGATGTGTCGATGTGTTTGCAAGCAGTTTCCAAATATATCTCGAAATCCAAAATTTGTATTACAACTCTATAAAGACTTTGTTCGATTTTACCTATTTTCAATGAGCCAAGATAACATCTTATGCGAACAGCCTCAGTCACAAACAAAATTGCTGTTCTCTATGTAAATAAATTATATGGCGTACGATTTCTTACAATTACTATATGCAACGCTTGGGGGGATGCTTAAAGAATAGATTATACTAGCCTGCATGGGACTCCATAAACTAGACAATAAATTGTAAAAGAAATCCTTAGAAAAAAATTAGTTAAAAGAGAACCATTACAAATATTGACAGCAGAAAGAAAAAACCCCACAAATAATCTAACTGAAGGACGAGCAACCCGTCTAGAGCCAAATTTTCAATCTATATAAAAGGATCAGTAATAAAAAATAAAACCTGAACATTAACAAAGACGAGTAGACATATAAAAGCTACGCTAAGAGGAAATTTAGATTTTAAGGGAATCTTTCAATAGAAGCACGAAATTATACACACAATTGCGTTTGGTCCATTTGTAATCATAGCTTAACGTTCGAAATACCTGGTGAATAATAATAAGTACAAACAGATAAAAGCTTAGGGTTTTGCAAAGCCTTCAGAAACTTTTGTTGCTTTGGTGGTGTGGTGGCCGTAGCCTATTTGATATTCCCGTCATATTATGATTTCTTATCGCTACATCTTCAAATTTAGTTTTAAATTTTTTTCCAGAACATGTAGGCATGAATACCAGAAAAAGTAAATAACAAAAAATTCTTTATTTTCATGTTCTTTCAAAACTTTTAAAAAAAACTTAAAATGCGAATCACATTACCAGAGTTAACATTTAACCATAAAAGAAAAAACTTCCTCGGAAGTAGACCAAATTCATTTTCCACTCAACACAAGTGAGATGCTAATACTTAGCAAAATGGAAGAACATAATTGAAATTAACAATGACAGTCTTCTCGACGTTTTTATATTCATTGATTATCCTAATTCAGTAAGGATCTGATATCAAGGATTTTTAACAATTATTTTCTTCACGAGCGTAAAGAAACTTGCTTGTGAATTAGTAGTCGAAGGAATGTTAAAAATTAAATTAAATTCATTCACTAACACTTGAACCTTTTTTGAGTTCAATATGACTATCAGAACTAGCTTAATACAAGCTCGCTGTAGTGACACGTTTAATATAATTAAACGGTCAACAATACATGCTTTTCATCACCTAGTCGAAGCTAGTATTAAAACAAGAGTTTGACTGGAATATTGCTGAATATTGTGTTTGTGATATGAAGTATACCTTACGCATCAGTTACCCTTTTTACTGGCATAAAAGCTAAACAACATTTAATGTTTTTTTTACCACAAGCTACAATATTGGATTACCGCAGGAAGATATTTCGAGTTTATTAAATAAACACGCTTTCAATACCACAGCAAGTCTATATTAATTTGAATGGTTAATGGTTGAGAGTATATTTTCATGTTTATTTTTTCTCCCTCTTTTAATAAAGAGGAAAATAAGATACTAAAGATGGATTACATGGATAATATAAAAAGTACTTTTCTGTTCATGGTAAATTATTCATCGAGAATACTTTATACCACATCCACATACATATACATACATATATATATATAAATACGGTTTTGAAATAAAATCTTTATTCCGCCACCACTACTGAAATTATTATGAGTGAGAGTTTCTAAAAATGTTGAAAATATTCTAAGAGATGTGAAGGCTTTCGACCTTTTCAATTCGTAATACTTTTTCTCCTATTCACTGCGATTATTTGTTTGAACATTTTTTCAATGGTTTAATTAAATTAATAAAGTCTTGCTGTGTTGTCCCAACATAGTAGCTTTAAATCATAAAAAAAAATCTCAAAATTACTTTAAATAATTCATGAGGTATTAATTTACCTCCGTAAACAACATTTTTTTTTTTAAATATTTTGTCAATTGTGACTGTCAGTTCAAGATTTCTTCTGGATATTTTGGCACTCCTTTACTAATTAGGGATAGCTATCTGTCTCTCTGTCCTATATACCAAATCTAGAATAGCCTTGACCTCGGCTTGTACAATCGGAAATAGCTTTCGAATATATCAAGTTCAGAGTGCATTTTAATTAAAAACAAGTTGGAGATTGAACCCAGCACATAATTCTCAACAAAAACCAGATTGGCTGTAAATCTTAAGTATTCAAAAGTCTTTTTCAAATACCCTTTTCTGATTCAGAAATTATGATGGCGTTAAAAATTTGTGCTACCCCCTTGCGACGAAATATCAGCTCCAACAGATTGAAGTGCAACAAGGTGTAATTTCATTTAATTTTCCACGAATCTAAACTGTGGATTTTTCTACTATTGTCCAAAGTAACGCATCTCTCATCTGAAGCTCTGATTAATATAAGTAAGAATAAAAGGGAGAATATTGGCTTGTTTAATTAACTTCATAAAATTTAATATCACAAACAGTGTTTGGCGTAATCAACTAATCAATCATGATTACACATTAATCAATAATTATGATTACATCGAGTAATCTTAAAAAAATGTAACCGTAATCATGATTACATTTTTTTTATTACAAATGAAACTTTTCAAGAGATTTTAAAATTTAGTTATAAGAAAACAAACAATCTGTGATCGTAAGAATTTTTATTGTATGTATTAATTGGAGTCAGTATAATGAATGTAAGTGCTTCGACTGATAGAGACTCGCACATATCTAATCATCAACTTAAATTCGTGGATTGATTATGTGTGAAAAAAGATAGCAAAAAAGATTAGATTTCTGGGGCGTATAAGAAAGTCGTTGAGCACGGAAAATGCAATATTGTTAATGATTTCATTTTGCCACACTTTTCATATTTCTCCACATTATTATATGCTAGTTCGTATGAATACAAGGGCAGAATCCAACTGTTGTAGAATAAGGCAATGTGAGGTATTCTGAAATGCAGCATATATACACCAGTTAGAAGCATGCTCAAAACGCTGCAATATGGATAAATATTACTGACATGACACCAAGAGTGAGGATGAAAAATTAGATTTACTAATTACTACCTAACAAAACTACTGTACCAGTATTGTTTATGATATCATAAAGAAGATTCTAACTCTAGTAACGAAACCGCATATGAAATTTTCCCTTTCTTAATTGCTAATAGTACTGTTTACCAATCCACAGATATCAGATATTCAATTACCATCCCACTACAGTTATGTGGTCACAAACATTAGTTTATGGCCCACTACCGATTTCGGAATAGAAATACAATAATGTTTGTTTTCTATTAACTACAATTTTACAACTGTTGCATATTTGTAATCAAAAAATGTAATCATGTAATCATGATTACGGTTACGATTGATCAATCATTAATCGCCAAAAATGATTACTTTTCTGATTAATATTATCAATCTGTAATCATGATTACAGATTGTAATCGTAAACATTAACCAGGATTTACATTATATTGACATGCATTTTTTACAGAAATTGTGAGGGAGATAGCTTATTGAAATTTTAAGCTGTGGAAACAATCATTGCAATACCTCACACGTACGCTCCCCTCTAGTTTTTATGGTAAAAATCGCAAACTGTCAAACTGTCTAATTGAAAATTGTCAAGTTTTTAATTGTTTTTTTTTTTTCGTAGATATTCAAAGACGGATCATGGAAAGAAGTATAATTTTACAATTTATAAAATATTGCATGAAAGCATGAAGGATTTTGAAGCAAAGGATGAGATTATATCGAAAAAAAATTGTCGCAAAATATCAGGTGGTACTGTAATTCAGTTCTACAATCATCATATTGTACGATAACGAAATTTTTATTTATTATTTATTTCGTATTAAACAAAAAAAAAATCAGTAACTATATAAACGTCAATCCACTTCATCCACTCAAGTGCTTACATGAAAATAATTCCACTCCACTACCGAACTAACGCAGGTGAAGATATTTCCAGTCCGGTTCGAGTTCACATGACGGATTATCTCAAAGGCGGAATAATTCTAGCTAATTATAAGGAGAAGGACCACTGCACTGAATCTATGAACGCATTGCTCCCTGCTTGTGGACAGAAAACTACCTCAGAAATAACTTCAATATTTTCTATAAAGAAATACCTATTTAATAACTTTCAATTTCGCAATATTTAATTACAAACTCAAAACTTACTTTTGTTTATTTTAACAAATAATTTGACTTGACAGATATGTAACGGGTTTTCCAATAAGAGGTGTTATTTTGATATTCAAAGAAAAATGCCATTTTTTGAGATAAATGATCGGATCTTTATTTCTTTATTTTAATGGTAAATAACATCAGACAAATGACCACCACGACCACGCCTACAGGACCATATCCTTTTCATGAAATTTTCCATAACCAAATCGCAAAGTGGCTGCCCTATGTCCTCGATAGCCTCACGAACTCCATCTTTGAGGTCTTGAATCGACGCTGGGCTGTTGGCGTAGACCTTCTCTTTCACGTGGCCCCAAAGGAAGAAGTCGCAAGGTGTTAAGTCACAACATCTCGGTCGCCAATTGTGATCACCTCTTCGAGAGATAACACGGTCCGGAAACTTTTCCCGTAAAAGATCAATGGTTTCGTTGCTTGTATGGCACGTAGCGCCGTCTTGTTGAAAGTAAACGTTGTCCAGATCAATACCATCCAATTCCGCCCATAAAAAATCATTAATCATCTGTCGATAACGCAATCCATTCACCGTAACTGTTGCTCCAGCCTCATTTTCGAAAAAGTAAGGTCCAATGACCCCGCGGGACCATAAACCGCACCAAACAGTCACACGTTGAGGATAGAGAGGCTTTTCAACAATAACTCTTGGGTTTTCCGAGCCCCTGATGCGACAATTTTGCTTGTTGACGAAGCCATTGAGGTGGAAATGGGCCTCATCACTCAAGATGAGTTTTCGATGGAATTCCGGATCATTTTCATGCATTTCAAGGACCCAATCAGCAAAGACTCGACGTTGTTGATGATCGGCCGGCTTGAGTTCTTGTGTTAACTGAACTTTATAAGCGACGACCCATAAAATGCCATATGCCATAAAATTATAGTAAAAACAACAATATGGCACCACGGTTGACAATAACAATGTTTTAGTTTCAGTAACTATTAAAACTCCCTATGATTGAGGTATTTTTATGGTTCCGGACACGCACAAAGTGAAAAATCGACGTCCGGAAATAATTCAGGACGCGTTTGCTTCTCTAATCACTCATAAATAAATTTCCGTATACGATGTACTATCTTCCTCACAATTTCTGTAAAAAATGCATGTCATCATAATGTAAATCCTCTTTTAATAGTCAATCAGATTGCATTTTGCCCAACACTGACCACAAATAATCATGAGCAAACGCAAGCGCCTTACTACTGTTCTCTGTCTTGAAGGCCTCTTATGAGATTAAAGCAGGATTTACATTATGATGGCATGTATTTTTTACAGAAATTGTCAGGGAGATAGTTTATTGAAATTTAAATGCTACCGAAGCAATCACTGCAATACCGCTCACATACAGTCCCCTCCAGTTTTTATGGTACAACTCGCAAGCTGTCACATTTTCAAGTTGTCAAATTGTAAATTGTAAACTTTTTAATCTTTTGTATTAATAATTGCTATTATAAAATGGGTGAAAAACTATGTCCGGAATAATTTCAATCTTTTCTATAAAAAAATATGTAAAAACTTTCGATTTCACAATATTTAATTACAAATTAAAGACTTACTTTTATTTTCTTCCATCTTTGACAGATGTTTTAATAAATATTTTCTATAAAATTATAGTAACAACAACAATATGATATCACGAGTCGTCGAAATTGACAAATTAAGGTTGGCAATAACAATGCTTTAGTTTCAGTAACTATAAAACTTACTATGCTTGAGATCCTTTTATGGTTCCTAAGACGTACACATTGACAAATCGAGGTCTGAAAAAAATGCAGAACGCGTTTGCTTCTCTCGTCACTCATAAATAAATTTTCGTATACGATGTACAATCTCCCTCACAATTTCTATAAAAAATGCATGCCATCATAACGTAAATTCTGCTTAAGGAAGAAGCACTGCGATGATTATCCAAAAAGGTCATTAAAGCTTTCGAAAAGACACACTCAAAAAACTTGTTCGGTCATCATTTAGAGTGCTCCTAGAGCGATACTTAAGGCAGAAACACATGCAAACAAGCCTCAGGCCTGGCCTCTCTCAGGCTTCCTCGCAGCTCACCTCAAGGCTTGCCTCAGAGAAATGAAAACAAAATGACACCACCGGGCTCGGTACTGTTATTGTAATTTTGTTAGTACATCTGTTGACAGAAGTAGGCCTGAGAGAAAAATTTCAACATTGAGCAAAGCGCGCTTTACGGCTAGGCTGGCTTGGTTTTGTATTGCATCATTTAAAAACCCGTGTTGGAAATTTTGACAACACCTCGAGGAAGCCTCGAGGCCTGGATGTGTTTCTGCCATTAAGAGCAGCATTGAAGCGCTTGCCTCTGCGGATATGATAAAAAGTAAAGAAATGGGATAGGGAAAATAAGCGCTAAGAGCTTCCAACGAAGTACTTCCGGCGGACTCTTAGGGCCGACCCAGACGAGAACTTTTTAGGGAAGGAAGGAATTGGCTTAGCCGAGGATTACACCTGCAAGCACAGCTTGCATGCAAGCCTCCCTTCCAATACGATTTTTAACTTGACAGCGGAAGGCAGTTCGGTTGATGTCTTATCAGCTTGCATGCAAGTTCATTTAAAAAATAGGATTGAAACGTAAACTCTTGTGTATATTGGAAAATTATGGCAATAAAGGAAGTATCATAATGATAAAAACCCAAGAAAAAAAGGAAGATGAAGGTGTTGGTAAATGATGTATTGCAAATAATCTCAGAAAATTTCATTTTCCCGGTATAAATTTATGAATTTCTCTCAAGCATTTCGTTTCCGCCATTTTGAAAACTGTATAAATGTCCCAGCTGCCATGATTTTTCATCATGCAAGTTCGCTGAAAGTTGCATGGCAGCTGGATTAGACGTGCAAGAAGGATGACGGTGCAAGTTGCATGCAAGGTGTACTTGCAGGTGTAACCCCCGCCAAACAATAATGTTCCTTCGCGTAGTTCCTTATATGATTACCGAAATTAATTGTGTGCGTGTTCAATTAAGTCACAGTTTTTTATATAAATAATAACTAACTGTATCACAAATTCACAACGCGTAATGATTATTAAATTATTATATTATCACCTCAAATCGCATATAAACATCTGTACAATCGTACGATGAAAAATGTCAGAAATTTCGCAATTTCAAAATGGCCGGCTTGCTGTAGTATTGGTATGCTGCCCATACTCCCGATCGAAACTTGGCATCTCGGCATTTTTTCTCCTCCCGAATACTTCTCGCCGGTAAAAAGTGCCAATATCCTCCCCTGTGTGGGCTATGGCTTGAGCGCTCTCTTTCCCAGTGGGGTGTATGCCACTATTGCAAGTAATACAAATAATAATAAGAAATTCAGAGATATGCCTTCTATTCCAATTAGCATTACGGTAGCATTTAAGAAAATTTAGCTTTTCTACTTTTCTGAGCATTTAGCGCATGCGCTTCGAAATAAAAACCTAATCAGCTTCATTGGTATGGATTTCATTCTTTTGGTTGTAAAATACACCAGAATCCATCTTTGCTTTTATAATAGGTAACGCAAATAGAAGACAATTTAGCTCTTGATTTGAGTATAAGAGAGATAAACATTGTTATTAAATCGGATAGTCCAAATGCATTCTGTATAACCTAGATAAATTGTGTGACTACACACCAAGTCACTGGATAGGCTCTATATTATATTTCATTCTGCAGAAAGTTTTCTTTTCAAATTGACTGTGATTTGTCCTTTATTAGCCCGGAGCAAGTCATTGGATTAGAAACATCCTCTGTCAGGTCCTTCAACAAGGAGAACATTCATAGAAAGAATCAACAGTATTAGAACGAACTACTTACTTGTACATATAAAAGATGGGATAAATTAAAAGCTTATCAACATTTTTCCTGCAGATCATCAGGATGGAATACAGACCTGTGGTCGAAGTCATGATGGGAAATATCCTATTTCACATCCACGTCAAGTAAATTGTCTGAAAGGTATTTTCAATAGGAAAAATTGGAACAAGTAAGCTGGGTGGGGGTGGTGGCGGCAGGCGTAACGATTCTATCTTTATACTATTTACTTTGCTCTCCGAAAGAAAAGAAAAAAAATATATACAATGGAAAAGTTATTTTAGTTTATTACCAACATCCTGAAAAAAGTCAAAACAACATTTCCAAAACATATTTTTTTTCTCGTTAAATAATATGACGGAAAAACCACCTCCTTCATGCTTTTTCTACCTCTCTCATATAAAGTCTTCCATGGAAGCCATAATGTATGAAGCAAATATTTTTCGACTTAAAAGAAATGGGAAGAATGATGTATAAGAAAGTTGAAAAAATAACTGGAAATTTCTTCTTAAATAAATAAACACCTTGGTGTGCTTGTGCACCTTAAAGGGGATGAATTTTGTATAGCCACCTGAGGAAAAGTTTGCTTTGCAAACAGAAGAAAGTAAGTTTTATATCCGAAATATTGTCGTAAGCTCTCCTCTCTGAAACCACCTATACGTTTAACTTTATAGCATTGTTTCAATTGAATTTCATCACTTTTTGACGTTTAAGAACTTGAAAGATTTTCTTTCCAATGTAAAAATCTCTCTTCTTCACAAGATGTACATCTTGACATGAAGGAAACATTGGAAGCGGGTTAATCTGTTATCTACAATTACGTTTCCTCTTGATGTATATTTCAAACACACATTTAAGGAATTGATGCTGTAAGAAAACGGATATTTTCCAACGATTTAAATTCACGAGATCACTTGTTTTAATCAGCAATGCTAATTCGAGAAAATTTCTCATAAATTGACATTTCTCCACTGATAAAATCTTGGGAATTTTAGAAATTGTACTGTCGCATAATAAATTCCGAGATATAAATGGAAAATTCGTGTCCCAGTTAATTTCCACCGAATTATATTGAATTAAGGCAAACACTTATATTATAATATGAACAGTTATTGTTCTTTCCTTCCTTCAATTTGTTATAACCTGAGGGTAATGCTTTTGTTTCTGAGGTAATTTTCTCTGGAATTTCTTATCCTTTATTGGGGGGCTAAAGGAAAAAAACACACTTGAAAGGATCCAAAAACAAAACATGAAAGCATTTTTGTGAAGATGTGAAGGAAATGGGATTAAGCTCATTTTGGAAAACAATTCTCCAGACACCTGTGTGATTGAAATTTCACTTAAAATAAAAGTGGTCCAGGTATGTTTTTTTTTTTTTTTTTTTTGTTATGCTTAGGTAAATAGGATAATGTCATATGAAACACGACATGAATCTATATGCAAAAATTTTATACCCCTCACAGAAGATAGATGAATAAGAAAATTTAACAGCTGTTTATGTATATCCGCCCATTGCTTTTAAGTATTCGTCAATCGTCATACCATTTTGTTGTTTTTCTAATAAACAAGTTTTCGTACCTTTTGTCTGAACCCCAAGACCTCCAATTCCCTTAGGACGAATGGGAATATTTCGAGGCCTATTCTCCAGAAATTCAGATGATAGCGCGTCTATACGACGATACTTACACAAAACAAACTTAAACTTTACTGCTCATATCCTATCGTCCGGAACACGCTTTCTGTGGGGCAGAGAAGTGACATTGTCACTTATGTCCTATTCCCTGTGGTGAGTGTTTCTGCCGAAATTGTAATTTATATGCAAATGAACGTGTTTATTAGTCACCCCTAAATACACAGTGAAGAGCTGACACAACCTATCTGCTTATGCTACTTTATGACGGCACTAATTAAAGCTTCTTAAATTTTAGTATATGCTTGAATATAAATATTATATACATATATGTAATATATTCATGTGTATGCCTGTTGATGGTGTTGGCCCATAGATAGTGATTATTAGGCGGGACGAAATGGAGTTGATCTGATTCGTAAAGCTCATTATGATGGCGAAATGTTGGAGGTTTAAGTCGTAGCTAGTTTTTTAAAATAATACAATTCCTAAGTGTTGGTGGGTATCCAAATTAACACATCGTGAAGTTTTAGAGGGGACACACTAATCTTGATGGAGCACTGGATTATAACAATATGTACTTAATAATTTAAATTTTACCGAAAATAACTTTTTACACGGGCAGGTAAGGTACTTAGGATTTTTTTTCTGTAATATTTTAATATAAAAATTTCACTTTATCTTCACGTTAAAACAATCTGCAAAACATTGCAAGAAGGATGCGTACAGATTGATCAAGTGAGAAGTTTCCGATAGATTTAAAAAAATCATAGAAGTTAGGGAACAGAGAGTGTAGAATAGAAGTAGACGATTGTAGATGAGATTTCAGTGATCTTTCGATTTATCGAAACTGAAAGATGATTGGCGTTATTTCAATTCCAATCAACCAAACAAATAAATATCTAGAAGACATTGAAAAAAACTAATGATTTTCGAGTACGGGACTTGCTAGGAAATCATGCATACTTGATGGAAGAAATTTGTTGATTGGAGAGATGAATTGAAGTTACTTGAAGATCGCATTGGTAGGTATATCCTCCATTAAAAAAATTCGTGGGTACTGTAGTAACGTAGTATGAGTGAAAGATATCATATGCGGGAACAACTGCTCACATGGCGAGATAACTATGTATGTATAAGCATTATGCCTCTGCGAAATAAAATATGAGATTTTTGACTCTGTAGGTATCGTAGTAGGGCATGATTGGCAAAGAGGTCATTATACAAAGAAATTAGTGCTCATGAAAGTCAGAAATAATAAAATCTCAAACATAGCCCCTTGGGCAGGGGCGAACGACGATGTTTTGTTGATGGATAGTAGTGCTTATATGGCGAGTATGCTTGGCAGCTATAAAATTATTGGCGTGATTTCCGTAATCTCGAGCCTCTCCAGACTTGAATCCGGGCATATCTTAACCTACTCGTGGTCCCTGCTGACAGCGCCTATTACAGGTTGTGTTTGCGTGTATAGGATATACAGAATCTTTTTTAGACGTTGCAAATATGATCTTAAGCCCGAAAGGAGTAACCAGTACCATTTATAAGAGGATATCAACATGCAAAGATACCACTGGGAGTACCCATGGACTACGAAACCCTGGAAGGTTATATATAGATAGTTATTATAGTAGAATTATTCACCTCTACACGGCGTAGGCCGCCTTATG
This sequence comes from Dioctria rufipes, assembly GCA_963924295.1. Lineage (NCBI taxonomy): Eukaryota > Metazoa > Arthropoda > Insecta > Diptera > Asilidae > Dioctria > Dioctria rufipes. The sequence goes on from OZ002745.1 coordinate 17,055,657, forward strand.
GTAGCATCGTGATGGTTGTGATAGCCCATATGCGGGCAAAAAGATGGTGTTTGAGTCTAAATGACTTTGAACAGAAGAGTATGTCCTTTGAATAATTGCATACTGCATCCGAGGATTTGAAGGATGGTCGCTGATCAATGTATGCTTGGATATTTAGCTTTCGGCGTAGAATTACGCTAAATCAACTGGGTGCCATGACCTAAAGATCGGCAGAGCTTTTAGATGAGTCTCGCTTTGACCGGTAAGTTCAATGTCAAGCATGCAGTGGCATAAATTGGTACTCATTTGGACAGGATATACTCTGTCTCATGAGGGCGTTAATTATCGCACTTAAACTAATCCGTGCATTAAAACTACCATGGAATTAAGGCTACTCTAGCAGGTGTTCTCGTAAAACCACAAAAACTTTCTGTATCACTGGATATTCAAAGTATGCAAGTAAGACATGAATATAATTAGATTCGCACCACCCTGGTAACCTCTATAGTCAAGACATTATGTTGACGTCAGATTACATATACCTGATTCAATATAATAGTTAACGTTAATATTAATTTACCTAAAGCAAACTGAATCCAAATGATGAATAAGTAAGGATAAATTACTGACTCATTGAGTAGAGATTTGACACGAAACAAGCAAGTGTTTACAGGCACGATCTCTGAGCACCACCCAGGGGCGCATCCAGCTAGAGAGAACAATGGGCCCCCCTCCCCCTGAAGAACACTGAAAAAAACTGGAGTAGATCTGCTGAATTTTTTCCAATAAAATGATTCACATCTACTGTACTGCAGCCTTTGTAAAAAACGTAACAATTTCTGTAATATGATACAATATAATACATTTAGGAACGCAGGCCCCACCTAGCACCTTGGCCTTCGATCATGGTTGTTGAAGCCTATAGAGAAAACAGGAAGCGCGGATACCTGTACATGAGCGTCGCTTTGCTCGGGGTGTTTGAAGCAAGACAGTGCCTATTCATGTTATCGCGATGGAAGGTTTGTTTTAATTGACAGAGGGTCTTTGATAAGCCTTCCATGTAAAGACGGCCTCTTAGAATATTATCGGCTCGGAGTGGCAAAACAAACATTTAAAGAAACAATTATACCTCATAATTAGAGAAATTCAGCGAAACTACACAACGGCGAAGAAGTCATTGTTCATTTTTGTAGTGAGTGTTAATATTTTTAATGAAGATATTAATTTTTAAATATTTTTTTTTAACGTTAAATAAAAAAAAATAATCTGCAGATTGGGAAAGTCAGTATCCTAGAGAATTTGATTGGTCGTTCTGTTTTGCTTCAAGGGATATTGATGAATGCACATTTCAATTTAGTACAATTCTAAGTCCTGGGCATGCTTGAATACATTCAGTATTTATACAGCAGATCATAACAACAGCAAAATCGCTCTTGGTTTAACGATAAGAACAACCAAGCAATAAAAGCGAAGTATGTAGTCTGCTTTTCGCACATATCAATTGCATCCATGTCCAGAACTGAAACACTATCCACAGAAAAACATTTCTTTTTGGCCAGAATGTTAGAATCTTGCCAAAACGCAAAGGCAGCAAAGGTTTATGGTCCCAGATCAAAGACATCAAGAGCAACTTAAGCAGTTCCGGTATTCCTTCACTAGTTTACAATGAAATGATTGTTGACTCTCTGAATAAAACTAATATTTTGACTGTTAGCTTCACTTCAAATTCTCCTTTTCCACCCACTTTACATTTCCTTCTAGATGTGTATAAGAGTCAATACACATCCATAGGAGAGATATGTTCAAGGTCCTTAAGGAGATGAACGTCTCCATAGATGCAGGTCCTGATAGTTTCAAGCGCCCGTTAAATAAAACCTGTGCCTCATTCTTGGCTAAAGCTCTACGAAAACTATTCTACTTGTCTTATTCGACAGGAAAATTTCCAATTGCTTGGAAACAGCCTATTCCCAAAAAAGGAGAGGGTAGCGATCCCTTGAATTATCGACCAATTGCAATCACTTCGATTCAAAGGTTTTTGAATCTATCATTCACTCCAAATTAATGAAGTATCTAGTAACTAGTCATCTCGTCAACGATCGCCAATATGGCTTCCGAGCTGGACGCTCATCTGGAGACTTGCTGACTTTTCAGCTCATTGGCGATGTGACTTTCGCTCCTATATTGCTACATGCATGATCAATATTCTGATGAAATGTCTAGTCTGATCCCGGATTCCTCCATGTAATTAATACTCGCACTGCAAGTCGCGCACATCTTTTTACCGTTGACAATACTTTCGGTCGTGTGCGAACGTGAAACAGTCTCCAATCTTCTGTCTTTCCTCCGGCATGCAATCAGTTTAAGGGTGATATACATCAACACCTTCGACACCCTCCTTACGTTCCCTAATTCCTTCCTTTATCACCTTCTGCCCATGCTGTGCTTTGCATCATAGTTCATGGGATATCTCCTGAGCTTGGCTTAATAATATAACAAACAAAAGAAGTCACACTTTCTTAGCTTGTCGACAAAGTTATATATGTACAGGGTATGTATCGCATTTATTTTGTGACTGCTATTTTAAATAAATGTAGATTTTTGATTCCTGTATTTTACAAAGATACAATTTATGATGATTCTCGAATTTTTGAATAAAGTACCTTTCCCTAGTTTTATTAACTAAAATGGATGATTGAGAAGTATTACACTTCCACTATTTACAGACCAAAACAAAATGAATAATCCCTTCCCTTTGACTTTTCGGAGTGGCAAAGAAAAAGAACCTTGAGCAACTTTCATCGTTGCGAGTGGTAGCACTTGCTAATCTGTTCGACTCGTATCTTTAAAATGATAAATTTGGTGCATTTGACATTTGGGAGTAGTGGCGGGTGTCTTCAAACTTTTGTTCAGTTTTCAGCATATACCATTTTAAACCATAGTTGCGGCCCCCCTCCTCACCGGAATCCTGGATCCGGCACTGGCACCACCGTGCTGACCCAAGGATTACGCGATTTTTAACTTGACACCAGAAGGCAGTTCGGTTGATGTCTTATCATCTTGCATGCAAGTTTATTTAAAAAATGGGATTGAAACGTAAACTCTTGCGTATACTGGAAATTATATCAATAAAAGAAGTAGCAGAATGATAAAAACCCAAGAAAAAATGAAGAGGAAGATGTTGGTAAATGATTTAATGCAAATGATCCCAGAAAATCTCATTTTCCCAGTATAAATTTATCAAACATTTCTTTTCCGCCATCTTGAAAACTGTATAACGTCAAATTACTATCACATCAGCTGCCATGGTTTTTCATCATGCAAGTTGGCTGAAAGCTGAGCAGCATAGCTTGCATGCAAGCTGTACTATTACGTCTAACCACCGGGTTAAGAACTTGTACACCACGTAAGGTTGCACATCATCGGCATATTGAATCTTCAATAATATTTGAGAAATCATCAATGTATGTACAAGCAAAATTTTAGACACTCACGAGTTGATCCCTGAGAAACGTCACAGTAAGTGGGCTGATCGGCAGATACACAATCCTTCCTTCACCTTTCAGGCTTTGAGGTATGTTTAACAAACAACTTTTGATTAAAGGAACTGAAATTGAATGTCGGCGTCTCGGGGGAAAGGAAAAAAATTAATACTTATCAAAATAATGAACAAAAAGAATGTAGAATGGTATAATGTAATTATCAAGTCGATCAAATCCAAGATTCTTAGCGTATATAGCGCATAGTCAGCGGTGAAACGTTTCTCCTATCTAGATTTTTATTTTACAGCAAAGAACAAACATATGACTATGAAAATAAAACAAAATCGTTTTAATATCATTAAAAAAAATTGTTTAGGAAAAACTAGTGCAGAATGTGGAAACTAACGACGACCATTTAAAACAGAAAGCGTTCTGAACTGAAAACTTATGAAGTAAAGTTTTTATATAGTATGTATGGTATAGTAACATCAACAAAATGACACAGCATATACTTCCAATGGCAATAGCCATTAAAGGTCTACTAAAGTCCTTCCGCCATCATTCACATGCTTTTTTTTTTATTGTCGTGACAAATGTGTATGGGGATTTCATGAGTTTTTCTCCAGAAATCACTTTTTGATTGCCATCATGGAGTTTCCAGCAAAAGCCTCCTCACCTCAGATGGATGCTGCTACCCAAATGGGAAAGTTTGTAATGTAATACCATCAAATTGTCGTTTTCTGAAGGGTATGTCTGTGCATGATATCGCATACGTACTAAATATATGCTTTTCTGACTATGTTTGCTTGGAAAGTACATAGCGATATATACTTATGATGTACTAAATATCACACACTTTACTTGAAGGACATACATATGTATATGTCTATAAGCCGATGTGCAATTGTATATATTTTTCTTTGCCAGGACAACAATTCTGTTGATTTGGATTATTGTAAATGGAAGCTAATCGAACAGAGGTCAGATATGTAAGTATCTGTTTTACAACATCAAGTTTCCTTATACAGGGTGTCCCAGACTAATATGACTATATTTTGCATTATATGCGGACTCTTAAGGTCTTTCCAATGAATGTAAAATCACCGCCGTACCTCATTTACTCCAGAGTTACAATCCTTCAAATTCCGGTTTTTAAATTTTGTTTTCTTTATATATACATTTGTGTTTCAAAATTTCGAAAGCCTAGAGTTTCGTCTTTAATTTAATCTATTACACTTATTTCTTATCTGTGACGGTTAAGGAGCTATAAACTCTTTACCTATTTAGGTCACAGGTAATTTGTTCCCTTCGTAACTGAAAACACGTTATTTAAAACAAGTAAAAAAGCTAGAATTGGTTTAAGAGCAATTCTTATGATACCCTAGCTAGATGAATGCCCGTATTAAATTTCGTATGGTCACCGATTTATGTTTGATTTTTAAGTGGTTTTTCGAATATATTTCTAGACCGGTTTTCGGACATAAAAAATGATTATAACCAATTTTATAGGATTTCGTATTCTGAAGAAGTTTTTAGTACAATAAAAATGTCTTGGACTGATCGTTTTCACAGTGTACGTAAAAACACTAAATTTTTATATGGCAACACCAGGAAGGAGTTGCCCGATTTAGTCCATTTTTGAAATTTTATTTGCTAGTTCAATGAAAACACCATGTAGCATATTTCAGCTCTCTACGTCGACGCGTTCTCAGGCAGTGGCCAAATATATAGAGGAAAACGAAATTTTTGTATGGCAACCCCACGAAGAGTTGCCCGATTTGTCTCATTTTCAAACTCATTTTTAATTTTTTTTTTTAAAGTCCGTGTACAAAATGTCAGCTTTCTAAGTGAACATGCTCTCGAGTTATCGTGCGCACAGACGGACGGACAGATGGACATGCAAAAATCAAAATAACTTTTGATATTATGCGTGGGTGTCCAATCCATTTTGCCCTACCATCATTATTTCGAGGTGTTAAAAACGGAATGACAAACTTAGTATACCCTTTAGATTTTCTGTAAGGTATAAAAACTATCGTCTAATTACGGTATGACTGGAGGTTAAATTAAAGAGAAGACTCTGGGCTTCCGAAATCCTGTAACAAAGATGTATGTTAGTGAGGGTATTTTTATAAATATAACGGCCGAAATTTTGAATTTTACGCGTCATAACTCTGAGGAGGGGTAAGGGGGTGCTTTTACATTCATAGGAAAGACCTTAAGGCACTGAATACAATGCCGTCTTAAAATAGACCGTATACCCTGTACTTTGCAGGATATAGGGTGTTTAATGAAAAAAGAGTATATTTTACTAATCACCTTGTAACACGACAGGGTGACATTTTGCCGCCTCCCTCCTGCCATACAATTTTTTACTTGTCTGGATGAGAGGAATCATTTGGCAAAATATAGTCATATTAGTCTGGAATACCCTGTATACAATGCCTAGTATCCTGATACTTTAAGAAATCTTCTAATTAAATGAAAATTTTTCAGATTATATGTATGTATTAGCCGATGTGAAAAACCTTTCCTTTTTTTGACCTTTTTACAAATTGTTTCCATATGAACTGCAGATAATTGGGCGGTTGTTAAGCTGAAAATCCTTACCGGGGATTTTTATACTTTCTATTTAGTTGGTAAACCTTTTATAAATGAAAAGGTAGAGATCAGAAGGATATCAGAACAAAGTCACCTCTATTAGTACCATCCATTACATTTTTACAGTTTTCAACTTCTTATTTATACATTATTTTGTGTTCTATGCATTTTGTGGCTTTATGTATAATAGATGTAAGGTTAAACTCAAAAGGATTTTTAGTGCCTACTTAGTGTCGCAAAAAATTTACCTAATATAAATTGAGAATATTACTGTGCAGCATGCAGTTAATTTCGTAGCAATCCATGCTCATGATCCTATCCAAATGGGCATAAATGCATTTTCGTCACAGAATTTCTATTAATCCCACAATACATAAAATCGTTCTGGATCGAATTTCAATAGATGTGGAGACTAATTTGAATGATGTATGTAAATAAATAATTGAAAGAATACAAAAGCTAGCTATTTCCTTTTCCGATAAGAAAATCAATTCCTGAAATCGGATAGGTGCACTTTCGATTTAATATTCTAAACCTTCTCTGTATGTCAACTTGAGGACAATGGAAATATGTAGGTACATACATACATACATTGTAGAAAGATGAAGAAAAGATAGGATGCTTAATTGGTCAAAAGAATTGCAATTAGAATTCAAAGCAACACCACTATATTTATTATAGAATGTGATAGATATATAATACGTGTACATGTCTTGAAACCCGTGTAAGTTTTTATGATTTATTTTTACGATGACAATTAAATGCATATTAATTGCAAAAAAAAAAAATCATTCAACTTGCTTTATGTTGAAACGAGAAAAACTAAATTATTTCGGCAATAGGAGGCAAAAATAAAAATTACTCTCAATTCATCGACTCTCTCAGAAAAAAAGAAACAAAAGTCGTTTCGATAACTTTGTCTTTATGTATTCGCCATTTTTATTGGTAAATACTGGTTCCAACTAGGCATTAGAAAGAGATAGTTATTCTATATGAAGTGCATTCAATAAAGATAATACTGATAAGAATGTTTGCAGTTTGTCTGTAATGTATGCATTAGTCTACGAATAAAGATCGAAAATAATGAGACATTTTGGAATAGGAGGCATATTTATGATTTTTTTTATTATCTTTCACATGGAGCTTAGCTTTACTAATAGCACGATTGCCGTAGCTCTGATTGAGAGAAAATTTTTGGATAAAATTAAAAGCAACAAGAATCAACAATAAATAATTAAAATATTGTTGTATTCTAATTTTACCATAGGATAATAAGTGTCTAGTTTCCCCACATACCAAAAACGGCGCAGTATAAGTAGCATATCTGCTGTATTGACGTAAAACATGGGGATGATGAAAACCATGAAATCCATTTAATTTCCATATAACTGCACTACACATTTGTATGTGTATAAAATGATAATAGTATGTAAGTTAGGTGAGAATAAATCGAACTAGCAATGTAAATTTTCATGATTTATATAATTTATGCAACTAATCGATCATTTTTATTTGTTTTTTATCCCACAGATATCTTAAGAGCAAATTTAAACTTACAAGGTGAAAGAATTAAGGAAAAGAAAGGAACAAAATTATTGATTTCAAAAATATTTGGGGATAAAAAATTATTCAATAATTTTTTTATATTGTAACCAAAAACGAAAAAACAAAATTATATCCGAAAATTTGAGATAAAAATAAAAATTGCTTGTGATTTATAGACCGAAATAATTTTTCATCTGTTGGCCCGTATTTAATGAAAGCCATTTTCTGTATCAAGAAAATAAGTAAAAATTTCAGCCAAAAGTAGAACAAGTTTTTGTTTCTGAGCGTTGTTTATGAAAAATAAAAAATTGGCTCTCTCAGAGAACACAGCCAATACAAAGAAGAAACAAGTGAGTATGAATATAGTTTCGATAATTTTATATTTATTATTTGTAGCCCATTTTTATTGGTAAATACTGGCTCCCGCCAAACGACAGAAAGGAGTAGTGAATTCAATATAGAAAATGATTAAGTGTGTCTGTAGCATGAGTTAACGATTAAAGAATGAAAATATGCCAACAATGAGAAGTTTTTTAATAAGAGGCATATTTCTGATTTTCGTTGTTATCTTTTACATGGATTTTAACTCGACTGAGAACTATTGCCAATGGGATGGGACAGAGCGAAATTAAACTGTTACTATTACTTGTTTCTTTAAGTTTTTTATGTTAAATAAATATATTTTTCCCGCGTTAATAACTACCATCGCAAATTTTTTCGTCAACCATTCATCGCTACTGTGGGAAAGACACCAATCCTATAGTAGAAATAAGAAGACAAGAATAATTTAATTATTCATTTTCTATTCTTCTTGCTTACATTTAGTTGTAAGCTAACATTTTCACTCACCCAAACCGAAATAAAAGTTTGGATTCAGCCGGTTACATATCTATATATGTTCAATTAAAACTGCGCAGGTTTTTTTGATTTAACTGAGTTGGAATAAGGTACGTACGTACGTATTATTCGCAAATAATTATTTGTTATTTGGTGCAAATTATTTGAGTTTCAAATAATTATTTGTTATTCGATCGTGTGTTATTTGAAAATCAAATAATTATTCGTTATTTGGTGAATTATTCGCAAATAATTATTTGTAATTTGGTGCAAATTATTTGAGTTTCAAATAATTATTTTTTATTCGATCGTGCGTTATTTGATAATCAAATAATTTCATTATTTGATGAATTATTTGTGATTTCTTATTATTGTGATGGTCATTATTTGAATTTCAAACAATTATTTGTCATTCAGTTATTTTACGTTTATATTTTTATGACCCTTGAGTAGACATAGATTTCGTATTTAGGAATTTTGAAAAAGAAACCTCTTTAGACGATGATAAGTTATTTTATTTTTGATTGTAATATATTTTAACTAAATTTTGATGTACACTAATAATATGCGTTTGGTTTTAATAAAATCCGCTCTTCAAAATGCTCATCAGTTAAAGAGCCACATTTAGACCCGCTTAATATTGTGGCTTGCAAAAAGAGCATTTAGCTGCCAGATCATCATAAATTTTCAGAAATATTGATATTTTTTACTATAATATTATCTGTTGTAACTTTCCAACACTGTTACCAAATAATTTTTCTGAATTCTTCATATGCGTTGTGATGCGTGACGTCACAACTCAAGTATTAAATAATTAGTATGTATACTTTCTTACTCTGGCTTGAAGTAAATTTTTCAGTTTAATCGTATTGGCTTAAGTACAAACTCACTTGTTTTTTATTTAATTGACTCTAAGATTATTCTGAGTAATCTAAAGCTTCACAAATACTTAATTGAACAAAATTATTGAATTCCTCTTAAACTTTAAATTAAGTTAAGCAACGAGACATCTTGCGGAAAGAAATGCTTGTGCCAAGAATTAATTATTTGAAATTGGAACTAATGGACACCAGAAAGCATATATCCATAATCGAATGACAAATAATTGTTTGAAATTCAAATAATGACCATCACAATAATAAGAAATCACAAATAATTCATCAAATAATGAAAAAGTCGTTATTTGATTGAAAATTTATTCGAATAATGCCCAGCACTGCTCAAATGTTAATCGAGGGTCAGGAGCATTAATAATATTTAGGAGGCCAAGACGTGTTTGCGCTCATAGATACTGGAAGCGATATTACAATTTTAAGAAAAGATTCTTTCGATAGAATTATGAGATTTGCCTGCCTAAAAAATAACTGGATCAAGGTCCGAGGTCTGTCTAGAGAATTAGTAGTAACTTTGGGAAGATTTAATTCACAAATAGAAATGAACGACGAGACATTCGATGAAATTATTCACTTCATCGATAATCCGTTCATGCACCATGAGGTTATAATAGGAAGAGTCATTTTAGATGATACGGAGATCAAATTTAGTAACTCCGATATAACAATCAGAAGGTTGAAAGATGGTGCATTACAAAGCTACGACATAATTGACAGCGATCCGTTAAAGGTGAATGTATGAAATAGAAAATATCAAAGGATTGTTTAGAGCATGATTGGGGAATATAAACCAATACAGAAAAGGATTCCAAGAATGAAAATTATTTTGAAGTCAGAAATACGGATATATAAGCGCCCTAGAAGATTATCACCCTTAGAGAGCAACATTGTAAAGGAACTGAACAGGCAACGGATTCAGGACGGGATTGTTAGGCCTAGCTCTTCAGAGTATGCCAGTGCCATTGTCCTTGCAAATAAGAAAGATGGTAGCAAAAGGCTGTGTGTAGACTACAGAAGACTCAATAACGAAGTGGTACGTGATCGTTATCCATTACCCCTGATAGAGGATCAAGTAGACAGGCTGCTTAAAGCGAAGGTGTTCACAACAATAGATCTGAAAAACGGACTTTTCCACGTAGAAGTAGAAGAAAATTCAAGAAAATATACTTCTTTTGTAACACCATCGGGACAGTATGAATTTATGAGGACGCCTTTCGGACTCTGCACATCGCCAACTGTATTCCAGAAATTTGTTAACAATACTTTTAGACCTGTGCTACAAAAGGGATCTGTGCTTATCTACATGGACGATATAATAATTCTAGCCGCAAATGAAGAAGAGAATATTGCCCGTGTTAAGGAAGTCCTATCGCTCACAATTTTGGCTTGCGAATGAACTGGAAAAAGTGTCAGTTCTTGTGCAGAAGCATATAGTACCTCGTATATAAAAATCTCCTCAGAACTTATTGAACCATCAGAGCTTAAAACAAAGGCTGTAATGAAGTTCATAGAGCCAAAATCGGTGAAAAATATTCAGAGCTTCTTAGGACTCACTGGATACTTTAGGAAGTTTATTCCAAATTACGCGAATATTGCGCGACCTCTGACAGAACTATTAAAAAAGGATAGCGAGTTTACTTTTGGAAAAGAGCAGCGATTTGCTTTCGAGGAACTGAAAACAGTTTTATCTACCAGCCCAGTGTTGAGAATCTTCGATCCGGATCCAAAAACGGAATGCATACTGATGCATGCAAGTTCGGTTATGGCGCTGTGCTTATTGCAGAAGGAAAACGAGGACGGTAAATTTCACCCTATATACTATTATAGTAGGAAGACATCGAGCACGGAATAGAGATATAGCAGCTACGAGGTTTTAGCGATCATATCTGCACTTAAGAAATTTAGAGTTTACCTGCTTTGGGATAAAGTTTGAGATAATGACAGATTGTTCCGCATTTAAAATGACGATTGAGAAAGAAATAGCACCCAGGATTGCAGGTTGGGCACTCGTTCTGCAAGACTACGACTATAAAATAGAACATCGAGCTGGAAGTAGAATGAAACACGCTGATGCATTGAGTCGTAATGCTGTGGTGATGTCTGTATAGAGTGAAGAAATTTTGAGAACGGACGCAGATGAAAGAATAAACATGATCAAAACGATATTAGAAAACCAAGACAGTTATGAAAATTTCTTCTTAGACAAGGGAATTCTGTATGAGCTCAATAAAGACGGAAACAAACTCTTATGTGTCCCTAAGGCAATGCAGATGGATATAATCAAGAGCGTCTATAACGAAGGCCACTTTGGAATAAAAGACACAGAGGAAATTGTTAAGCGAGAATTCTCCATTCCAAAGCTCCGAAAGTTAATTGTATACCGTGCATTTTAACTGACAGAAAGTTAGGTAAACAGGAAGAATTCCTCGAACCTATAGTGAAAGAAAGTTACCCTTTGGGTACCTATCATATCGACCATTTGGGCCCATTGTCAAGTACATCTAAAGGATATAAGTACATTTTCACCGTGGTTGACGCGTTTACAAAGTTCACGTAGCTATATCCCGTTAAAACTACGTATGTCTCTCTTTGGCAGCCCGGAAAGGATTGTCTCGGATAGGAGTACTGCTTTTACAGCAAGCACATTTAAAGAGTATTGTGAAAAGGAAGGTATCCGACATTTGTTGATCGGCGGCGTGCCGCGAGGAAATGGCCAGGTGGAACGAATCGACCTAGTATTTGTATCAGCACTCACCAAGCTCAGCGGTTTTTAAGCTCGACGTATCGTAGGAGCATTAAAATGACACATTTCGAGTAACTTATAGAAACGAAACTTAGGGATAATAGTACAAATTACGCTATAGCTGAAATTCTTTCTGAGCAGCTTACAATGGAGTATAGTGACATATTGAAGATATAGGATGAAAACTGAAGATCATACAATAAAAAGAGACGATGCCCATTACAACATGGAATTGGTGATTTCTTAGCAATTCGGTCCTACAATGAAAATCCATCCACAGTTTCTGGGACTATACAGAGTAAAGAAGAGCTTTGCACATAGTAGATTTGAAGTGGAAAAAGTTGGCTCGAATGAAGGCCCGAGACTAACGACGAGCAGTGCTGATAACATGAAACCCTGGCGAAGCAACGACGATGAATTTAGTTCAGCAGACGATTGTGAAAAAGCTAAAATGGATGATACCGGATCCATCTAACAGAAGACTAATGATTAACATACTATATCTGGACAGTACGATAAACAACAACGAAGTGCGATAAAAGACGACGAAGTGCGATAAAAGACGACAAAGAGATGACTTTCTATTGAGATGTTTCGACGACGGGCTGCCACGACGATGACCTTACAAGAAGACGACGACAAGTAGCTATATCTCAAGGATAATGTCCAGACGATGATGATGTTTTCCAGAAGACATTATACAACCCGGTTTTGAAGATCGCTTGAGCGAACAATCTTATTATTTAACTATTTTTAGTATTTCCAATGTTTTCCAGATAGCGTAACTTCAATATAGTAGAAAACTTTGGGGAATCATCCAGAACACTAGAAGACGTTGCCCGGGGTCGGACAAAATCCTCAGGACGGCCGGATGTGGGAACCAAAATACCTCAACCCCATCTACAGATCAGTAGATGCTACAGCAGCAAGCTCAAGTGCAGTGGAATGCAGGACGGCAACTTACAGAAAAAACACCGTTGACGACAAACTGATGACTGCCAACATTTTGACACGGTCTCTTACGTTTTTACTGTCACTGAATACACCACGCTATCGATTTCGTTGATCTTTCTGCTACTTGCCGGCGTTGAACTTTTTTACTTTCACAAGCATCGCTTATTGTAAAACTTAATCCGTCAATAAATTTGTAAGAATTCAATTCAGTGATTCTCATTATAGATAACTTGCATAGCCATAGAAAAGTAAGCGAAAGGATAAATTTTAGGATAGAAGGATTATCCATTTACTGAAAGAATATCTAGCTCTGAAAGGAAGAAGATGTCTCTTGGATACCAGTCTGGTTTTTTTTTTTATGATAAATTAATTATATGTACAGTTCCGTTATATTTTATGAACGAACTTAATGCACCTTATCCTCAAAATTTTGTTGTTGACCTATCGGATGGTAGTACCCATAGCCAACTAAGATTATGGTTTTGTTCATTTATTTGTATTTTTTCTTCATATGATTTAAATTTTTTACTTCTCATTAGTTCCTGCTACAGGAGTAAAAAAAAAACAATAAACTCAAGTAGACAAACTGAAATATGCGAATAAAAAAAAATTTTCGATTTATTCCATTAAATATGCGAATAAAAAAAAATTTTAGCGATTTATTCCCATATATCGTTGGCTAGTAAAACTAGAATCACATTGAATCGCATGAAAGAAACGTTTTTGTTTTCATATTAAATAATACTAGAATTGAGTTATGTGAAAATAATGAATCTTGATATAATCCCTATGCAGATCTTTAACCATTGGTGTAACTAGGCCAAGGTGGCCTGCCCCTCCTTTCACAAAGATTGCGGACTGGCATACCCCGGATATTTTAGAAATTCTTAAAAGACATTCGTCAATTCGTACAATCTTAGGCCTAATCAAATTGAATCCGTTCGGATCGGAATCGAAAAGACCTTAACATGTTCATCTTTTAAAATTAAAAAAAAGTGTTTTGCGATTGCTATGATTCCACTGAATTTTGACAAAGGCGTGTGAAAATGTATTCAGTAGGAGAAATTATCGGAACTATTTTGACAGTTGGTGCGGAAATTTTAATTGATAACCTTTGATATTAATAACATTTTGAAAATTTCGAAAAACTTTTTTTAATTTTCCGAAAAAAGCCTTTTTAAGCTTTGTCAATTGCTATCCTGTAATAATAAGGCTGATTATCTTTATAAGGAAGTTTAGTGCGGGATTAAAAAATTGAATAATATTCTTATTACGTTACATTATGAAATAAGACTGTATTAGCAACTTTAGACAATTTTTATTATTATTTATTTTTATTTTATATTATTTTATTTTGTTACTTTTGCTACATATTTCCTTGAGTAGTACTAACATAAGATGTTGTAATCTGCAGTACGGCACCAAATAAAGTATTATTATTATACTTCGAAAAATAAAGTAAAACGCTATAAGTAATTCCAAGCATGCATCGAAACAAACATGGGTCCTCATTCCACATAAGATGCTCAAAGAATCGAGGAAATAATGAGTAAGCTTGCTTTATTATTCACATAACTTGTCACATTGAGTAGCTTGAAAAACGGTTACATATGTGTGATAGTTATATCTACATACACGACATTAACCACGAACCCATTTGAGAGAATATATGTACAAAAATTTATGCTAGCTTTTTGTGGCACGCAGAACTGTGTGAAAAATTTTGTGACAAGTTTTTTGAAGAGACCCATACCTTATTTTTACCACTTCAAATTGTTACTTGGTTTTGTGAGCTCGGCTGGCTATGAACCAAGCTTTTCCGCTATGCGTCGAGTTAAAACTTGGTTAAGAGCAACTATGCTTCGGAAGAGATTTTCGAATATGGCACTCCTAAACATTAAAAACGATATAATTAAAAGCAAAATAACAGCGCAACAGGTGCTAAATATGTAAGACTTATATTAGATTTTAACGGTTTAGGTATCTCTTTATTAGTGCTTAATAAAAACGTAAATGAAATTGTTCTAAAATGTATATCTAACTTAATTTTTCAAAACGAATGCAGATGGTATAAATACTTGGCATTAGGCAGGGTGTCACTATCATATCAGTTTCTTGTATAGTAATGGGAGTTTTTTTTATATATTTTCCTTAATACATGAGAGAAGGAACGGAGGGGAAGCGGAAAAGAAAGGTTTCTATTAAATAGCACAACTTTCTTTTCTTTTTCTTTTAAAATAGTGCAAGTATTGTTTTATTTTTTAAATAACCACTACTTCCTATGATTTAAAAAAATTGAAATCGCATCGGATATTTGGAGTGGACTGTACGGAATATATATGACTGTTGCTTCGGTATATTGGGCTTCAATAATTCGCGAATTTATGTACTAATATATTTACATGTGGTCTCGGTAGCGCGGTTGGTAAGCACGCTGACTACCATCCCAGGGGTCGTGGCTTCGAATCCCACCTTGACACGGACCTGCGCTATTCTCATAGCTAGTTTCCTGTTGGCTTCTATAGCTTTATAGCTTCTCCTACATAATAGGCTAGCGCAATGGGCGACCTAGGTCTCCATGCTTCAGATCTTTTGTCCCTCTGCCCCGAAAAAAAAATCGATTTACACAATAATTTAAATGTCCGACGTTAACCGAGCTCCTGCTTAGGTATGTATATGCATGTAGATAGATAGTAAAAAATCTAGAATTTGTCGAAAACTAATTCTCATTATACCTTGAATGTCCGTATGTAATTTGATTTGTGAAGTTTGAATGTTTGAATTACTTTTTTTAATTACTTTGGCGGAATTTATGTATTAGAATTTAGATTATGTTTCTTCCGAGGACTTTAAGCAATTTTATGTTTTTTTTTTTTTTTTTTTTTTTTTTCAATTTATGCAATCTCATTGGGTCGACGTATTATATCAACATGCTATCTTGTAAGGAATCAAAGCAGTGCATAAAAACTACCCATGAGCTAGTATACTTCGGAAACAAAATGTTGATAAATGCTTATGTCTGAAAGTTGGGGGACTCGGCCCACCCCAGACAAAAATCCTAGTTACGCCAATGTCTTTAACATTGAAAGCATATTCCTAGGAATTATAAAACAAATACAATTCGCTCAATAATTTTTAGATTATAAAAATTTATTTCTCAGGGCTAATATATGTATGTAGCAGTATATATGTTTAAAAGAGTCAACATGCACTAAGATAAGCTTAACAACTTTGCGTTTAATAAAAATTTTCTATAGCAGGGAATAGCACAAATTTTGCACCGCTGTCTTTCCCACACCAGAATATTCAGAAAAGCAACCTTTTGTTATTTCGAAATTGACTTCTTCAAAGCATACACATAAGAAAGAATAAATTATATAATATCTATGGATGTATATCAGTGGATACGACTTACAAATAAATTCAAATAAAGAAGATTCGGGGTTCAGACTAAGCCAGTGACCTACTTTCTGCCATTGTCCAGCATCATTCGTCAAGACATAAATTTCTTGGTTTCTTACCTACTCAGCGTATTACTTGAACCAGGAAACGTGTAGTGCGGTATGTAATTTATCTTTAAGTTAACCAGGGCATATAAACCTGGCTAAATTTATTAGACGCCGCTTGTATCAAATGAAAGTGACCAAGGTTTCTTGTAAATCAATTTATACGTGGAGATAGCATGTGCATGAGAGACAAGAAATGTATTATCGTTAAAGGATGTATCAAGAACTATATCTACATATAAATGAGTTGTTCATAAAATCTGGTGGAAACAGTGAGAGGGGTAGCAGAAAATGTGGAATTCTGAATGAAGTGAATGATGCGGATTAGCAAGGATATGCTTGATGAAGTGGTAAACGTTGATACGATACTGATCAACTAAGACCACACATCAAATAAGGCTTGCAATCTAACTACTTTAGGGGAAGGCAGAATAGCTCAACTCTGGTCTTAAACTAATTAACTCAAGACCAGACCATTTGTGGATTTATCTAGTGATAATGATGATAACTTATTTTTAAAAAAAATCGAATAATAAGGAAAAATAAATTGTTTTTAAGAAAATTTATGAAAATTTAGAAACTCCCCAATATTCCAAAATGTTGCATCAGAAAGTACAAATTAATAAGCGTATCTATCTTGTCATACAATTTTACATTCCGATTGTACCAACTTTTCAATACATTAAAAACGTCTCCGACTGACCATTTACTAAAATACACAAGAAAAATCAGATTTGTTGTATGGCAATCATATATGAAGGAATTGCGTGTTCGTGCCCATTTTCGATCTTGGTTTGATTTTTTTTTCACAAAATTGCAGCTTTTTAATACATTAAAAAATTCAAATAATCTTAGATGGTTGAACATGGAAGAACCGAAATAAATATCTTCACATACACATACATGAACCCCCATGCTGTACAATAGGTCTGTTCGCGTACTCAGTTTTGGGACAATGCATTGCAATGAATTTGCATGAACTTACCCAATTTCCGTTCACGTACGTTCTCGTGCACACAAAATTACACGAGTTTTGCACACGTCACAGCTTCCCCTCTTGCATGAATTTACCCGAAGTTTTTAGTTACTGCACAATTCTTGCAAGGAAAATTGACAACTGTCATAGGAAAAGATAATTTTAGGAATTTTCTGAAAAGTTTTTCAAGCGCAATCAAAATGTCGAATGAAGATAATTCAAGTATTCAATACTCTCATGGGACTTTTCAAGATTGCAACAAGTTACACAAAATAAAACAACACTCATTCGCAAATGTTATTTTACACTTCTTCTTCTTGTTTTTCACGAAATTGCATGAAAAGCGTTCCCATACTTTTTCATGCATTTTACATTCTTCACGAGTAAGTTTTTACCCAGAAAGTTTTTGCACGAGAAGTACGCGAACAGACCTAATATTAGGTCTGTTCGCGTACTTTTTCAAGTAAAAACATGAAAAACGTCAAAATATATGATAAAGACAGAAATTGAGAGTGACACTCACAAAGTACGCGAACGGCTTCAAGTAAAAACTTGCAAATATTCGAGATCTGTAATAACGACGTGAAATTTTCATAGCCACAATAAAAAAATTTAAGTTACCACTTTGAATACGTTGAAATGTTCTTGGAGAACATTATACTTCTACTGGAAGAGGAGTAACCTGTTTTTCATTTTTTTTTTTTTAACTAAAAACTTGAAAAATAACTGAAAACCGACGACGATTTCTCAAAATTGACACTTTCAAAGTTTTTACTCGACAATTTTTCTCGAGTTAAATCAAGTAATAAATTGAACGGAAGGGGAAAAGTGACGTCAATAATTTCTCTCAAAATTTTCGAGTACGCGAACGCCTTCGAGTAAAAACTTACAAAAAGTTTTACAAGTTTGTACTTTGAAGCTAGTACCCGAACAGACCTATTATTTGTATGCATTACATTAGTAGGTATACACTAATTTCGGATATAATGATGAAGTGAAAATTCTCACCAGTAATTTTCAACAGTAGCACTTTTTATTATCAATATTTATATCAAATTTATATTCAATATATTGAAGGAGATACTGCTATAATAGGCAGGATCATAAGTTGTATTGAAAACAGTATTTGCAGCTGTATAATCTAAGAAATTTAAAAAAATGATCATTTCAATGATAGTATAATTACTAACAACCCATTCACCAGAATTAAATTCAGTTGTAGATGCAAAATAATAGTAGGAACAATTATCAACACGCACAATACAACAATATATTCGCCGTAGTAATTTTCCTTTTTTTAAATTCTCTTTAAGTTTCTAATAGTGCATTCATAATTTTTTACCTCGCCACAAGTCTTTCTATTCAATTATGGTTTTTTTTAAGTGAAATAACTTGATTTAAGACCAGTCTGCGACTATCAAAGTTGATAGTGCTTGTAATAGAGAACATTTACACATTTCATATGGTACTGGGGAGAAACTACAATATTGATGCAAACCAAAACAGTTTCAAATTCATTTTCTAGAAATCAATTTAAGTAGGTATGTACATATGCATATGTAAAAAACACCTACACATTTGTGACAAAAAAACTAAAAATAAGCATAAAGCGCCTAATTCTCAAAATCACTAATCAAAGTTATAAACGAAAATTGCATATTTATTAATTTTTGTTTATTTATATTAAAAGATTTAATTGAAAAAAAATTGCACGACATTTACTTTTTATACAAATGAAAAACTAAATTAGACCCTAAAATATTTAACAACAAGCGTACGGAGGTACTGAATCGCTAATATTTTAAAAGAAATAAAAAAACAATACCAAAAAACAGTTTTCGACAGAAATATATTTATCCACCCCTGCATTATTCCTAAATAACAAATGGCGGCGATTTGAAATTGAATTAAATTTATAATTTTCGCAATACTTCTTGCATTTCGTAATAGATATCGGAAAATTAAATAAATATATTTTACTTAAATAAAATAAAATATAATAAATATGAAACTTACCACAAACTTCATGCCTTCTTTGTTTCATTCTCTGCTGTAGGCCAAGAAGAAGAAAATTGTTTTACCTGTACAAAAAAAAAAATAAATAAAAAAAAAAAAGCCATTTATTATTTGCATGTTTTCATCATTTTCAAATTAGTTACTCACAAATCACATCCCGCCAGCATTGTACGATTTCTACCCATCTCTGAACAATTTCACTGTCAATCATTCCACGCTCCGGTACAAGCACGATCTGCATCGGCATCTGATGTCTGGTGAAGTGAAGGAAGAATACAAGAGCGAAGTTAGCTTGAGGTTGGGGTAGGTGAAGTTGAGGTGACAACATATCGCTTCGCTCTTTAAAAATTGCAACCTTTAAACTGCATTATCGATTTTTTATTTAATTTATTTGACATTTCATCTCAATAGCAGCATTCAAAGGATGTTTTTTCTACTGAAATTATAAAAATTCAGATTAAAATAATTATTCCGTTGGACATTTTCTATGTAGCTACATAGGTACATAAATCTTGTTATATTAGGTATGTAGTAATTAAATAAAAACTATGATATGTATGTCCTTTTGTATGTATAATACTGAGAATAATTTTGAATTCTGAAATGCTTGATTTACTAAATTTACCGTATAATCAAATATATGTAGGCACATGAGTTTCTATGTAAATTCAATACAATTAAAAGGAAAATTTTAAATTAAAATGTTTCATATAATTTAAATCCAAGACTTATAATTAGACTTTTCTACAAGGAGCTTACTAAATCGTTGTTATTAAAAAAAATTGAAAGAAAACTGTCGATACAAATGCAATAAAATAAGACAATTAGTTTTCTACACATCCACATAAGTTTTCACTTCTCACTTTCATATATCAATCCCCACGTTAACACCTGCACTTTTCCTGAATGATAAAAAATGGCGCCCGATTTAAATTTTATACGAAAATTTTTGTAACAGTTTTTCCATTTCGTAATACCTAATTATCGGAAATTAATAAGAAAAAATTATGATTAAAAAACTTACCAAAAATTTTATGCCTTCCTTGTGTCATTCTCATATATGTTTTTCCTATGCAAAAAAACAAAAAGGATTAATTAATTATTTTAAAAATATTTTAAATATTTTCATCATTTTCAAATATTAATACTCACAGACAAATCACATCCTTCATTATTCGATGTCTACTACCCATCCGATAAGTTTCAGTGTCTCTCAACCTCCTACGTTGCTGGCGTCCAAGCAAGATCTGATGAAACAACACAAACGCAATGATGATCTGGATCAGATCATATGCGCTGTGGTGCTTGTGTAGAGTCGAGCACAAGAGAACTAGAGAAATTTTATAGCTTGATTTGTTTGGAGAGGAGAGGAGACATCGTATTGCTATTGGCTGGTGTTATATCCGTTAAACTGCATAATCGATTTTTTTTTTTATTAATTTACATTGCATCTAGTAGCCATTGAAAATGTGTTTTTTTTTTAAATTACTATCTTTTATCTGAAATAAAAAAAAAATAAATAAATAATTATCTGCTGCACTTCGAAATAATATTTTAATTTAAAAATTATTTTATATTACAAAAGATTTTGTAGTGTGTTCTTATGGCATCAATACAAGAACCAATATTTTCCTATAAAAATAAAGCTCAGTCTAGTTTCATTCAACTAAAAGCTTTTCATTCATGTTGCAAAAGTTTTACAAACATCGCGTTACGATAAACGATGAAAAAAGCTCTTTAGTAGTGTTGAATATTCAGGATAAAATCCTTTTTATCTCCTTAGTTAGTATGTTTGAACTAAATAAAATTTCAAATAAAGACTATTTTCCGACTTTCGTTGCCTGGAATATCTAACCCTATTATAATCTTTAGACAGTAATTGCATAAGGAAAAGCTACAATGAGATTGAGGGTGGCACAAAGTTCAAAACACCCCCGATACCCATGTGTGTCGCATTCACTGAGAATCACATTTATGGGTAATTCTTTGACAAGTATACTGCTGAAGGCATTTTATTATCTGCAAATCGAATGTCATGTACCGCATACATGATACATATATACTGCGGGTATTCCTCCAGAATATCGTTGTTATATTAAAAATAAACATTCATACATGTCCATATGTAGTCAGACAGGAATAATTATTAGGTGCAACTATGTACACTCTACCATAATCTAGATCCATCAGAATTTGTTAAGGCTTCCTGAAAATAGACTTTCGATTTGTTTGCTGCTTTTTATAAAATGTGCTACGCTAGGTTCCTATAATCATAGTAGCTGGAAGTAATTTGCTAAGGGTGGTAACCTGATTAAGGGGGATAATAAGACGACTGCCAATTTCTGAGTGAGTTTTCAAAGTTTGTCTGTCCTCTCAATGATTGCTGCTGAGAGTGCTTATTTGTCATAAGTTTAATTTTACCAAACATTGATCCGTTCACATTCACACCCCTCCACAATTCTCATTGCTAATTTTGTTTGAATTTGATGAAGTTTTTTTTTCTTTGCTCTTTTTTGTTATGTATATTTTCCTCCAACTGGTAGCCCCCATCATAAGTAGGAAGCAATTTGAAGTTTAAAAATGTTTGCATCCGAATCGCTTATGGTTTTAATTATAGAAATTCTTTGAATTATTGTACAACAAAAAAAAAAATATCAGTTCTACCGTTCTACTTTTCTTTTGCATAATTAAAAACAAAAAATAAGTCCTGGCTCTTGGCTTTGAAAGCCTCCCTACACTCTCGTAGACAATACCATCGAAGTCTAAAATACAAAAGACTTTTGTACTCCGTGCGTCCTTCCCTTTGATAAGATGATGATTCAAAATCTGGAAATTAAGCAGAAGGAACCACCGTTGCTATTTTCTTCGAGTATGATAAATATTAAAATTGCTTTAACTTGGAATATGGGGGGGGGGGGTGCGGTGCGTATTTCCTGCTCTCATTTCAAGCAAATGTCTTTTATGTAAATAATGTATATAATTAATTTTGCATCCTCTAAAATTGAGTGTTGTTTTTGAAATATATTATGTCCCGTCGGATAACATCTAATAAGTTACTGGCGGATTGCAGGTTGTCTAGGTATAAGCTGTGTATCCACAACAAAGTGTCCCTTCATTGGTTTCCTGGTCACATGAGGATCATGAGTTATAATGAAAGGGCTGGCTCTGATTCTCCGTTTCTCAGACATGAACCCGCCGTAGACGTTGCCACTTCAAGTATTGAGTCTCTCATCAAAGTGGATTTTCATAGGAAGCATCAGCAGAGATCGGAGAACCTAAACTTGCAGGTGCACAAAACTTTTTCTTGATGGGCCCAATACGAATATCTTTGTATTTCTCTTGGGACACGGAAGGAAACAATGTAGAACTAAGGCTGGGGCATCATCACCGGCCACAGCTTCCTTCACGCTCATCTATCAAGGATGGGAATTGTTGACATCCCTGAGTGTCTGTCCTGCCTAAAAGAAGACCCGCCTGAGACAACCAAACACTTTTTGTGTGCTTGTTCGGCCTTCGCCCGGAGCAGGCTGGATACTCTAGGCTCTGCCCTTCTATCTTTAGGGAAATTGAAAAACTTTCCTCATCAAGCCCTGATGCGGACAGGAAGGTTTTGGTGATAGGGATTCTAGCAGGACAGTACAATGAGCCGCTCTGGTATCCGTGCTTGGGATCTCTCGTCCCCCTGCCTTTAATAAAAAAAAAAAATATTTTGTCTACTCTGCGTAGAATTAATTAAAACGCAAAATAATTTTTAGGTATGTACTCTCAGCAACAGGATACCACATGTCAATAACAGCATCAAACCGATAAACCAATCTCATGGTTGTTATCGCAATAAATTTTTTCATCTATTCTTGTTCAATATTCCATAGATACATACATACATACATAATCCAATCCCCAAAAAGATATATTCCCACCAATTGTTATACACGCCTACAACAGATTGTGGTAGACGTGATTAATCAGCATAAATCTCCTGTAAATAAATACATATGTTTCTCAGCAAGAAAACTGGATTTGGTTTGAATTAAATACGCCTAAATAACTCAGTTTTGTGTACATACATATATATACTAAAATGTTGAACAATAGAAAAATGAACACGCGCTCAAAATAGTGAGCGCGAAATGAACATTAGCCCTGAAATTAATGGGCAAAGGTTTTATGGGTTTGGATTTGTGTAAAAATGACTAGATTTATTTATTTTTTTTAAGGGAATTTAAGGAATAATAAATTTCGATGATTCTTAATTTTTGTGAATTTATTTATGAAAAAATTAGTTCTGGACTGGCAGGAGTAAGGATGTTTGCTTCGGCTTTGAGATTTGATGAAAGTCGTCAAGTTTTAATGGCATTGTCATTGGCACTTGATCTGAACAAAGTGATAATTCCATGGTTCACAATATCCAGAAAACATATTGAGATTGAAATAGAGAGCTTCCAATTCAAGGGCAAAGTAGCTCAATTTCCGTGATGTTTTCCTTGCATATGCCGATCTCTAGTATTATCATGATAAACGGACAAAACATGAGTAGGTTTATGTTCAATGGAATTCAATATTTCCGAATTTTATTTAGGCTGGAAGAGCACACATTAAATTTAGTTCGACAAACAAGTATGAATTCAATTTTAAGATGAATCACACCGTGATATTGTTTAAAATGGAAAAGCATGGGTTTCCTCTAACATTCCTAAAATGGACGAAGTCATATTTATAGATAACAGAACATACCAAATTTATTTCCTCCATTCCATCTCTAGAGTCTTGGAAGCTTCGTCCGGTGTACCTCAAGGGAGTCATTTGGGCTTTTTACTCTATCTATTGACGACATTGTCCCTGTTGTGAAGAACTGCAAAGTCTTTATTTATGCTGACGATATTAAACTTTTCGCTCAGATTAAATCTTTTAATGATTGTCAACTTATACAGAGTGATCTCCACAAATTTTACGATTGCACTGCGTTTGTACACTTGCTTTGTGTGACCCTTTCATGAATACGCTAGCCAGGTCTGGTCTCCATTTTACGGTACACACATCGTCCGTATCGAGTCTGTTAAACGGAACTTCTTACGATTTGCTTTCAGCCACCTACCCTGGAATAATTCATTAATTCTTCTAGCCTATGGGGATCGCTTGAAGTTTTTAAATATGCCCTCGCTTGAGAAACGTCGCATGGTTGCCGATGTAACTTTTGTGCATCAACTATTAAACGCGAATATTGATTCTCCGTTACTACTTAACAAAATCTGTTTTCGTGATAGTAGGCACAATTTGAGAAGGCTACCTCGGCTGCATGTTAACTCCTCAAGGTCTAACTTTAGCATGCATGAACCTGCTAATCGGATGTGTATTAATGGCTGAGAATTTTGTTGTAGACTTTTCTAAGCATGTTTAAAAAAAAACGTCTATATAATATTTAATTTTATTTGTTTAATGTGTTTGTGTATTCCATATAATTTCATCTGGTGTTTGGTTTATGTTTAGTTTAACATACTAATATTAACACCAACTAAGTGATGAAATGCATGTATTGTTGACCGCTTATTTATTAAACGTGTCCATGCAGCAAGCTTGTGTTAAACTGGTTCTGATTGTCATTACTGTTAGAAATCGACATATACACAATATAATCACCAAAGTCTTTTTCCCAGTGGTTTTATCTTCCTAGTTAAGTAATTCCTGTTCTTTTCAGATTAAATTTAGCAAAATTGAAGCAAATGCGGATTAACACAAAATCGATCTCCAAAACTTAAAATACTTATAAAGAAAGACAGGAAGGAGGTAGTGAGCGCAGCTTGTGCTATCTCGACAACATAATTACTGAATTTGGAGGCGAGAGCAATTATGAAAGCAACAAGAAACCAGATATAATGGGATCTGTTGTCTCTTTATGTGATTAATTCCTTCTTTGAAATCGTTAAAATCATGATGCACTCGTATGATACTGTCCCCATATTTTTTTGAGCTTATACACAAGAAATTGTTTCATCATCTACACTTAAACGCATCCATAGCTTTCTTTCTGGGAGGACAAAAAATTACCAGCAGACTATCAAAGAACGCCACATTTTTATATCTGGGGTGCCTCAGGTTTTCATTTTGTAGCCACTACTATTTTTATATTCTAGAAATGAAATGAAATTTATAAGGTAGGGTTGGGTGGGGTTAAAAGTGCCGCGGGTAAAAAGTGCCACTTGTCATTTTTCTTAGAACGGCATTTCCGTTGAACTATTGCATCATCCCATTCGCTTGATTAATCTTGTACGATTATGAAAAGTGTTTTTAGTAGCTATCTGTGGTTCAATTCGAATAGGAGGAGCTGTAAAAGTTTTTATAAAAGAATAGTGAATATTTGAATTTCAAAAGGATTTGGTTTAGCGAATATAGGTGGAGTTATACCAAGATCACGTAAGTTTATATATACACTTTAACTTGTGAACTATAATCTTCAATAAGTTAATTATTCTAAATCGTCGCGCTTTTTATTGTGTAATCCTTTTTTTTTTGTGGGTACCGGGGGGGGTAAAACGTGCCAAGTGGCACTTTTTGCCCCACGTGTAATGGAAAATTTTTGGAATATTTTAGATTTCATTTATACTAATAATGTTTTTTTTTTAGTATGCGTACATATAACCGAAAGACTCAACGTGGGACAGCACCCTTGGATTTGATGAAGCGTGGAGCTGAGCTGGTTTAAAGAAGAAAAAATCTATACGATCTGTTGCTGCAGATTTGGGATTATGCAGAGTCGGCTTAAAGAGATTTATCGATCGTGTAAAAGAAAATCCTGAAAATGTTAAATTTGGTTACATC
This sequence comes from Dioctria rufipes, assembly GCA_963924295.1. Classification (NCBI taxonomy): domain Eukaryota; kingdom Metazoa; phylum Arthropoda; class Insecta; order Diptera; family Asilidae; genus Dioctria; species Dioctria rufipes. The sequence goes on from OZ002745.1 coordinate 17,082,002, forward strand.
TCACGCATGGTTTTTAATAGTGAACAAGAAGCAGCTCTTGTGGATTATTTGAAAAGATGCTCTCATTGGGTTGACCCCAAAAGATGTCCGTCGCCCTGCTTACGTGTAATGACATATGACTTGAAGCATCCTCAAAGTTGGAATGATAAAGAAATGGTTGGTAAAGATTGGTTTAACGCTTTCTTAAAGAGAAATAATCGACTAAGTATTAGAAAGCCCGAAGCCACCAGCCTAAATCGAGCAACGGCTTTTAATAAATACAGCGTGGATAATTTTTTTGATATACTCCTTTCAGTTTTGACTCGTAATGACTTCACTGCATCCAGAATATAGAACGTTGTTGAAACTGGTATATCAACAGTCTCAAAACCGACAAAACTAATAGTAGCCGAAAAGGGAAAAATAACCGTGGGTGCTACGACTTCTGCAGAAAGGGGAACGAATGTTACATTAACTGTAGCGGTTTCTGCAGCGGGTACTTCTATTCCGTCAATGTTTATTTTTCCAAGGAAAAAATTTCAGCAACATTTTATACGGGATGGACCACCGGGTTGTATTGGTATTGGCAATGGATCTGGTTAAATTACAGATACAGAACATTCAACATTTCATAAAACATACAAAACCGACTAAGGAAGAGCCTGTTCTCCTTTTGTTGGATAACCATGCGTCGCACCTTAATGTAAAGACGTTGTTATGGTCGTAGCGTATTGCATATAGCAATATGCTACAAGAATTACTGAAGCGTGTAGGCCGGCGGCGTCAAGCATAAAAATAAATTAACGCACCCCGACCGAGAGAAATGCATTTCCTCGAATGCGAGGTGACATGTTGATGTGACGAAAAAAGAGGGAGAGACTGACATTTGCCTTGTGTTTTTTGATAGAAAGGTACGCTAGTGAAAGGACGGGCAAGAACAAATATCTGAAATTCTCGGTTGGCATCGTTCATTTAGATTGAGATATCCAGGAAAACAGTTTCGTGATCGTGTTAAAAGTTTACATTTTGCTGGAAGATTTAAACCATGGTTAGCGAATTTCAATTCAGAAAGTAAAACTTCATATGCCCCACAAGAGTTTCAACATAGTGCTGATTTAATACAGTTATAGTGGCGGAATACTTAAAATATGGTATATAAACTCAATACTTTTTCAAAGGGGAATATATCCTCCTGAGCGTTTTGTGAACACGCAGCAATATGGATTAGCAATTTTAATGTCAAAGGATAGTAAAATCGAAGAATTCTTGGAAAACGTACTGTCTCAAATTCAAGAATGGTTGTCTAAAAATCTTCTTGAGAAAATATTCATGATTATTACACATGTTCACACCAAAGAAGTTCTGGAGTGGTGGGATTTTAAAGTGCAGACAGAACCGGGCGACAACAGTTCTGGTGATCCGAAGAACACAATATCTAATAAGGAGTTGAAGCGTATCCAACAGGAGATTCGGGATATAATGAGACAAATCTCTGCAACTGTTAGCTATTTGCCACCTTTAGATTGCATTTGTACTTTGGATATACTCATCTACACATTGCGAGACTGCGAAGTGCCTGAAGCGTGGAACGATACTGAAGCTGTTTTCATACAAAATAGTCAAGCAGTTCAGTTGAGAGCGTTTTCGACGGGATTGCACAAAGTAGATACAGTCGTCAACTATAAAATGAATTTGTAAATTGTTTTAAATTTTTATTTTTATTATAATTACGTTCCGCACTTTCTTATTTAATTTCGTTCAAGACATAAGTGTAGATACAAGTGCCGCTGGGCAATATTATTTCAAATCAACAAATTAGTTTGTGATAGAGCCTACAGACAGCAAGTCGAAGCATTAAATTCTAATTTAAGTTTTAACTAGATGGCGGATGCTGAAGCGCTTCATCAGGCCGTGAAATTTTAACTGTGAGTATTATTGATATATTGCACTTTTCCTTTGACACATGTATATACTCCGACTTTTGTAGCGACTTGCACTGTAGAACTTTTTCGTCATTGATATTTTTTTCATATATTTACATAGTTTCAATTTAAAGCTATACTTGCACATATATATGTCCGATTTCATGGTATACTTACCTACACATGTATATTGGAATCCTGACCTTTTTGAATTTTTTTGATTTAATGCTTTATATATTATATAACTAGCTATAGTTAATTTGTTGAATACTACACATTACCGAAAGTACCGGACGGAAAATTAGATCAAAAGCAATTTTTCTAGTTAGATTTAAGTGTATAGTTTTAAACTGGAAGATATGCATATACATAGTAAGTCTGAAGTATGAGTGAAATAACAGCTTCAATCAGTAAATTATTACAAAGAAAAGTTTTCGAAGGAAATTATTTAGAGATTAAGTGTAAAATAATATTTTTTTGTAAAGTACAAGCTCCTATCTTAATTATTCAAATTCTTTCAAATTCTTCAACTTTTGTAAGAATTTAAAAACGCTTTTGTTACATAGAGGTGTCATTCCTAATTACACAAAAGAAAAGTATCTTTTAAAGAAATTTATATTTTCATCAGAATTATAACGTAACTATGAAATTTTGAAAGTTTTAGTTCTTCCTTTACTATCCTGGAGCCCTCTCACGTAGGATGAAGGTTGACTAGGCTCGCCTAGTCTTTCTCTCTCTACAGGTCAACTAGGGACTCTGAAGAATTATGCCCCTCAGAGTCTGATAAGAGGATGGGGCAGGCAAAGAAGGCAGAACATCTGCGCCTTCGATGGTATACAGGTAAGTGACGTAAGGGTCCCTTCAGGACCGAATGTGTGCGGGCTTTTCTTGGATAGGCACGAAATTTTTTTTTGATTATGGCTGATGGCAGCGGCAGGTTTTTCGTGGAACCTCTCCACACTCTCCGTCAATAGCCGAGGCGAGCTAGCGTGCCGCCCTGCAGTCAACGCTGTCCGTCGAGTGATCTGTCAGTTCATGCTGACAGTCTGGACTTTACGTCCAAGCCAGTCACTCTTCATAATTCCATAACAACGTTGGACTTGGCCAAACAGAATGGATTCGTTATGCTGTCATTCCCTCCTCACTGCTCCTACAAACTTCAACCTCTTGATGTCTCAGTTTATGGACCATTTAAAAGATATCTTTCATCTGCCCGAGATGCTTGGATGAAGAATCATGCTGGAATAACCATGACAATTTATGATATACCATCACTCGTTCGAACTGCTCTGCCACTAGCACTATCACCTGTAAATGTATGTAAAGGCTTCGAAACAACAGGCATATTTCCAATTAATAGGCATGTTTTTGATGAAAGTGATTTTGCGCAGCAACGGGAAAAAGAAAGCGTCGTCGAGCTGCTATATTAGCAGATAGCCCAGAGAATATTGAACTTGAGTTGGAGCAAACCATCAAGGAAAAACGTCGTACTCAAAATAAAAAGAAGCCAGTGAAGAGGAAATTACTGCCTGGAAAGAAACCTCCTAGAACGTCAAGTTCTGAAGATAAGTTTTGTTTAGTATGTTGTGACCCTTTTTCGGAAAGCATGGCTAATGAAAAGTTGGTGCAATGCATTTTATCCAAGAATTGGGCACATGAAAAATGTATTTCCAAAACCTTAACAACTTTTGTATACCTTAATTGTGAAAGTGATGAAAATTAAAACGAAATATAAATGATTTTCTACCTCTAATATGTGTTTTTTGAAATTCTTTCCTTTCTGGCACTTTTTACCCCAAACGCTGGAACTTTTTACCCTCTCGCGGCGCAAAAAGTTCCAAATGTGAGCTTGTAAAACTAGACAGATTATATCCTATTAGAAGATAAATACATGCAAATGGTTTCGTGCAATAGAAGGCTGAAGATATCTTCATACTTTCTTGAAAAGAAAAAACCTGCGATTTTTTATTTGTAGTTGCGTAATACCATACCCCACCCTACCCTACCTATACTATCTAAGTTTGTCATTCCGTTTGTAACGCACTGTGTTGGACATCCACGCATAGGTAATATTAAAAGTCGATTTGATTTTTGAATGTGCGTTAGTTTGTCCATCCATCCATCAATTTGCCCTCACGATAACTCTAGAACGCGCTCACTCAAACAGCTGAAATTTTGTATGCTGGTTTTAAAAATAAAGTAAATCTAAGTTCGATAATGGGACAAATCGGGTAACTCCTTAGTGGGGTTGTCATACAGAAATTTCGTTTTTCATTATATATTTGAACACTGCCTCGAGAACGTATCAACGTAGACAGCTGAAATTTGATACATGGTGTTTTCATGGTAATAAAATTTCAAAAATGGACCAAATCGGGTAACCACATCTTGGGGTTGCCATACAAAACTTTGGTTTTTCGCTATTTATTTCGACATTATCTGAGAACGCGACGACATGGAGAGCTCAAAATTGCAAATATAAGTTCAAAAATGAACTAATTCGGGCAATTCTTTCTTAGTGTTGCTATAAAAAATTTTGGGTTTTCATTATATATTTGACCACTACATACGTGAGAACGCGTCTACGTAGAGATGAAGTTTTGTACACACCGTTTTCAGAAAGACCAAAATTTCAAAAATGAACCAAATTTGGCAACCCCTTCTAGGTTTTGCCATGAAGAAGTTTGAGTTTTCATTTTATTTAACTTTTTTGTTCATCTAGGCCCTATATAATATTATTGGTTTGAAAATATTTGAGGGGCACAAAAGCAGAGGGATACAAGTAACATTTTGTTAAAAATTGAGATTCGTTCATAAATGCAAACTAGATATACCCAAAATGTTTATACACAAAGGGATGTCACTAAATTTCTATCCTGTGTTGTTTTAATGACTTTCAAGCAGGCGTTTTAGTTCAGAGGCAAAAAGATACAAGTGCACTTGTACCTCTTTACTCTTCGCCTTAAGGCTTAAAAATAAGTGCGACAGCCGACCACTATTGCAGTAATAGGATCAGTTTTTTTCCATGACCGTTTTAGGGATCGTGTATTACATAGAAATCTGCAGTTGTTGTACCCCTGATCGCTCGTGCTTCCTGCTTAAAAGTAGAGAAGCGATCGGATATGGAATTTGAACCAATGTCTAATTAAATCAAGTTCTCAAAGTTTTCCAATTCATTCAAAATTTATTTCCTAATATAAGTAAAACGACGTTTTACTGAGTTTTCTGTAGAATATTATTCCTTTTTTCGTTTTTTATTTATACAATATTTTAAATCCAGTACACAATAATTTACTATTTTCCTCCTTCTAAACTTCTGTACGGATTCAACAAAATTATTCTTTAAATTAAATTCACAAATACTTTTCGGTTTAACTTTACTAAAACCTTTTTATTCAGGTTCACCAAAATTATTCCTAAAATTAAATTCACAAATATTTTCGTTTAAATCTTACTCAAATTCCCGGAGATGAAACTTTTCGCGGCTGGTGTTGAAAAAGAACTCCTTGAGGTTTTGGGCAAATTGCACCCAGGTACCCACGATTACTTCAGAAACCATTTTTTGTTATTCCTATTGCTTTCTAACGACGTTGAAAACTGGTTCGTGAGAAATTGCAGAAAGTTTTGATGAAAGCGATATGCAATTTTAATCCGATATGCACTTGTGCGCCCGTCTTGAAATGTTAATTTTAAGAGGGCGCGAATAATTGTGATAATTGTGTATGTGTATGTACATACAATTAGATTGGAGGAAGTAAGTGATGTACGTTTGTAAAGTGTACATACGGAGAAAAAGTAAGAAGACACTGTACATATATAGGTAAGTATACATACCGTGCGAGTGGAATGTGTGTCTGATATGCTAAATTGCATTTTGCTATAATATGGGAATGCATTTCTAAATGCATTTTAAATTTTGATTGAGATTTTAAAATGAAATAAGTTTTCATTTTCAGGGTCAATTATGTGGTACATCAATATATTGTTAGGACAATATATTGATGTAGGACAATATATTGATGTATTGACCAAATGGTTGTGATTCGGGGCATTGGGCACCTGAGTCACAAGATCCCTCCCCCTGGGGAAAAGAAAGTTTTATTCCTACTTGGAAGAAAATCTTTCTTTCTGCAAGAAAAAAATTATATGTGGTATAAAATTAGGCTAATGTTGGTATACATAATTAAATAAAATTATAAGAGATAATTAAAATAAATCCTATGAATAGAAGCAGTGAATATTTTCTTTGAATAGGGGAGATGTATAACCTACTTACCTACTTGACTACATTGAACCGTTTGTATTTTTTGAACACAAAATGAATCACTTGAGTCGGCTTTAAATGAAAAACAATTAATATTATAACAGAAGTTCAACATCCTCACGGAAACCTTCTTGCATGACGCAAAAATACAATTTGACAAATTTAACATGCCTATAACTAACAGTGAAGTTCCAATAGTTGATCTAATAGCAGACATTGAAAACATATTGGCTGATTTTCATGATCTCAATATTCGCCAATATTTACAAGTGAACTGCGCGTCAGCAATGCGTAACTATATAAAACATTACAGACTGGGTAGAACCGAAATTTTTTTTAATCCATTGCTATAAAGAAACAAAAAGATTCCTCAAAAACAACACAGATCTCTACTAAATTAATGCAGACAAGGGGAATAAAACTGTCATTATGACTAAGGATGACTACACTAACAAGATGACACACATGTTGGATGAGAACTGCAATTACACAACTTTAAATAACGATCCAACAAGAAGATTAATCAATAAAAATAATAGAATTGTTAGACGCCTTTTCTATGAACACTTGATAAACAAGTTACAGAAGGCCCAATTTACCTCTGAAACACAAACCTGTCCAAAGATATATGGCTTCCACAAGATCCACAAAGATGATATCCCATTAAGGCCCATAGTGGCCAACATCAATACTCCTGGATACAAACTATCAAAATTCATTGGCAATATTCTAAAACCTTGATTCGTACTTAAAATTAAAAAATTCTTTTTCTTTGAAGAACTCAATCAACAACATAACACTACCAGCCTCAAACTAGTATCCTTCGACGTAGAATCCTTGTATATCAACGCCGACACTAACCTTGCTCTAGATGCAATTGACAGTAAGTGGGACGAAATTCAGGAACTCACTCCGATTGGCCACACTTTCTTCAAGGACATAGTACAATTTTGTGCCTGTGAATGCAGCTATTTTTCTTTTGATAGTAAATTGTATGCACAAAAGTTTGGTTTAGCAATGGGAAACCCACTCTCCAGTATACTTGCTGACATATCAATGGACATGTTAATAAAATCAGCACTAAATGATCAGAATACATAAATACGTTGACGATATTATAGCTGCTGCTCCTGAAAATGAAATTGGTAACATCTTGACTAAATTCAACTCAATGCATAATAACATCAATTTCACGGTTGAGTTGGAAAAAGGGAAAACCATCCCTTACTTAGATATAAAACTTTTTCATAATAACGATGGCACAATATCCACTGATTGGTACTATAAGCCTTGTTCATCAAATAGGATCTTAAACTACCTCTCGTTTCATCCACATTCATTGAAGATGAATGTACTAAAAAGCCTCATTAATCGAGTTTTCAGCCTGAGTTATCCAAGTTTCCACTACAAGAACGCAGATATTATCAATAGTATTGCATGTAAAAACAACTACCCTGCACACATAACAAGAAAGTTTATCAAGGAGGCTCTTCGAAAATTTTCATTTGCACCGTCGTCGATTAATACGAATACCCAGTCAACTACTCAGTCAACTACCGAACATACCACTTTATAGCGGACTCAGCTACATTTTCCCGCTCTCCCTGTATATTAAAAGGAACATGGCACACCATCTCGACAACTTGCGGGTAGCTATGAAACCAACCCAGACGTTGCAAAAACTGATCTTCACAAACCTTAAAGATAGTGTACCGACCAGCAAGAAATCTAATGTAGTCTACAAATTACAGATTGCAACGACTGCGGAAATTTCTACATAAATATTATATTAACAAGGAAACACCATCATCGGCGCTTGCTGCACATACCCTTCAAACTCAGCACATCTTTAACTTTGACCAGGCTCACATCATCATGATCGAAAACGAGGGGTCAAAGAAACGGGCCACATTAGTGCAAACTGCAATAAAGTGGTAAACATCAAAAGTGACCTCGAATGTCTAGAACCAATTTATCACAACCTACTACATGATATTACGTAAAAATTCTTCGGAGCTTCACTGTTGCTCGTAATGTAATAACACACAGGCATATATATAAAGGGTTTTCCAATAAGCCTGCTATTTCGGTAGATGTCACTTTTGAAGCTGTCATTTTTTGACATTTGACAAGTAGAAACTACGCCATTAATAAAAATGGAACGATACACGATTCAACAACGCATTGAAATTATTAAAATTCACTATAAAAATGGTGAGACAGCTCGTAAAACTCGAACATTTTTGGGTCGTCGTGAAGCACCTTGTCGGACCGCAATACAGAAATTGGTAGCAAAATTCGAGCTGTCGAGACAAGTTAGTGATGTGAAGAATAAAACCCGTGCACGTCGCTCAAGAACAGCCGAGAATATTGCTGCTGTAGCCGAAAGTGTTGAAGAAAACCCAGGTTTATCCATTCCTCGTCGCTCTTTGGAATTATGCATTCCACAAACGTCATTCACCGTATTTTGCATAAAGATTTGGGTCTTAAGGCTTATAAAGTTCAGTTAACACAAGAACTCAAGCCGGCCGATCATCAAGAACGTCGAGTCTTTGCTGATTGGGTCCTTGAAATGCATGAAAATGATCCGGAATTCCATCGAAAACTCATCTTGAGTGATGAGGCCCATTTCCACCTCGATGGCTTCGTCAACAAGCAAAATTGTCGCATCTGGGGCTCGGAAAACCCAAGAGTTATTGTTGAAAAGCCTCTCTATCCTCAACGTGTGACTGTTTGGTGCGGTTTATGGTCCCGCGGGGTCATTGGATCTTACTTTTTCGAAAATGAGGCTGGAGCAACAGTTACGGTGAATGGATTGCGCTATCGACAGATGATTAATGATTTTTTATGGCCGGAATTGGATGGTATTGATCTGGACAACGTTCACTTTCAACAAGACGGCGCTACGTGCCATGCAAGCAACGAAACCATTGATCTTTTACGGGAAAAGTTTCTGGACCATGTTATCTCTCGAAGAGGTGATCACAATTGGCCACCGAGATCTTGTGACTTAACACCTTGCGACTTCTTCCTTTGGGGCAACGTGAAAGAGAAGGTCTACGCCAACAGCCCAGCGTCGATTCAAGACCTCAAAGATGGAATTCGTGAGGCTATCGAGGACATAGGGCAGCCACTTTGCGATTTGGTTATGGAAAATTTCATGAAAAGGATATAGTCCTGTAGGCGTGGTCGTGGTGGTCTTTTGGCTGATGTTATTTTCCGTTATTAACGGCATACCTTCCTCTTTATAATGAAATAAGGATCCGATCATTTATCTCAAAAAATGGCATTTTTCTTTGAATATCAAAATAACACCTCTTATTGGAAAACCCGTTAGGTAGGTAGTTTGTTAAATCCTGTCTAGCATTTCAGCAAACGAGGAATGTGAACAAAGAAGTAATAATAAATGCGTGGCCATCAACTAGAAAGCCTTTCCAACGTATACATTTAGATTTTTTTTTATTGGCAAAATAAAAATTACTTGATTTTAGTGGATTCATTTAGTAAATTTTGTAACGTAGTACGGATGAAATCAACTACAGCTCCTTTATTGATAAAAGAATTACGATGATTTTTTTAAATTTTTTGGGCTACCAGATGAAATTGTTTCCGATAATGGACCACCATATAGTGATTACGTATTTAAAACTTACTGTCTTCAGTCTGGTATAAAGTGTACAAAAACTCGAACGGTCAAGCAGAACGTTTCGTTCAAACAATAAAAATGAAATTAAAGAAAATGAGCATAAATAGAAAGTCCAATCAGGTACCGCAAGACGAAATTAATAAAATTATATTTAATCTCAACAAGACGCCAAATTTGACAACTAAGCGCACACCAGCTGAGATTATATTTTCATTTAAGCCTCACACTGTTTTAGATTCAATTTTCAGAAATACAGATGATGTACAAATAAATAGAAATAATTCTAAGTATGTGGTAAAGCAAAACTTTAAGGAATTAGTTAGGAATAAAATAAGAATAAAAAAAGGAAATGGAGAATTAAAAAATTTAATTCAACAGGGAGAAAAAGTAATGTATAAGAATCATTTTAAAAGTCATATTAAATGGGAACCAGCCAGAATTTTAAAATGTATTAGTCCTAAAACCTATCTTATTAATGTTAACAATAACATAAGATATGTAGGTACATGAAGGTCAGGTGAGAAGATCAACTTTAGAGGATGTTTATCATCCACCTATGAAATTGTATCAAATTGAAGAGGGTGAAGTAAGGAAAACAAAAGAAAATTTAATAAATAATAGTTACAGTAAAACTCAGAACATGAAATCGAAAAATTCAGAAAAATCAATAATAAACGAAAAAAAGTATAATCGAGGGGTAAATTTAAGAAGCTTGAATAAGAAATAAAAAATGAATTGTAGTCTTGTAATTCTGTAAGTCCTTAAGGGGAGGAAAGTGTTGTGTATGAATCATGAATCAGAGCCAACGACGACGGAGTTGCACATTAACAGACACGGCAGTTCCCTTCCTTTCAGGTCAGTCGTTGTTGATCACTCGATGAGTGATAGCTCATTTATATCTAGGCTAAGTTTAGAAATAAAGTTCAGTGAAATAACAATGGTTGTTTCTTAAAAATAAATTAATGAGACAAGAATACAAAAGTATGATAAAGGAATTTTCCCATATGTAGCTACGAGAAACAACCGGTATCGAGCGATTTTTGGAAAATAATTGTTAGCGGAGCTGCCAGGGCAAGGCAGCAAGACTTAAAAAAGACTGGATGGATCCCATCTGGATCCATTCTGAAGTCATTAGGAAGCTCATATATATGATCGAGTAATAATAATAATAATAATGTCTTTATTGCAAACCCTTATAATGCCCTAAAAATGCCTTAAATGTAACCTAATTCTAAAGACTTGAGCAATGACAATGAAGTCGTCCGCCCAGTTGGTACTCATCTAGATCAAAACACTTCACATAAAAGATAAACGATCATCTAACTTGTAAAGGAATTACTTAATACAATATGACCTTTGAATTTGAATACTGCATACAAAGCCATCAAAAAGAACTGCTAATCAAAACTATTACTTACATTCCATATACAAATTTAATATCCGCTTGATCTACGTTAATCTAAATTGGCTATCCTATACTTATAACTAACCGTTATATTGCATTATTAAAAAGCTTCTATACGCCAGTGCATGTCTTGAGTACTCCGCAATTGCCAAGAGATTATCACCATTGAGGATGTTTATGATTTGTGTCCTGGATAAAAAATTTTCTCCAAAGTAAAGGCGCCTAAATTCTGCAAGCAAAGCACAAATAGCTAGGAAATGAAATATATCCTCTTCTTCCTCTCTGTTACAGAGAGAACATAAAGCTGTGCCTTCTCTCCGCCATGGACTTGCATTGAGAGTGAATAAGCTACCCCTTGCCATGAATATTAATTTTATTTGCTTTAACGTGTGGTTTTCATTGAAATAGGCTCTGCCGGCTTCATATTCGAGAAGTGGATAAAGACCGTGCCTTATCCCTGTTCTTGCGAGCTCTTTAGCTTACCCATATCTGAACTCCTTTTCTTTTAGCAACATATTTGTAATTGTTCTATTCAGATTATTCATATCTATTACTAGATTATGCCCTTCTGCTATTTCATCCCAAATAGCAAAGCAAAATAGCCGTTTTTCAAGCAACTTTGTCGCTAACTTACGTGGAAGACCTTGTTCAGGGTATTTTTCCAGAATTTTTAGAATATAATTTAGATGGCATTCTAGAGTGTATAGATAGATAAAGTCTATTCCTGTTTCGAGGTGCAACATATAGTTAGGGGTATGTTTGGGAAGGTTCAGCACTCTTTTTAGAAAACTTCTTTGAACTTTCTCTACTTCATCATTGTCTAAGAAGCCCCATATCTGGGCTCCGTAACATAAAATTGCTCTCGTTACACTTTGAAAGAGACTCCATTTCGGACCAAAATTAATATTTTTGTTGTTAATAAATTTATTCCAGACTGAATTCATACTAGAGATTGCCGTAATGCAGACCTGGGCGTTAATCGATTGATATCTTAATCGATTGCAAAATTAACCAAAAAATCAACTAAAATTTCAATTGATTGAATTTTCAATCGATTAAAATTTTAGTTGGCTCCCTCGATTGAAAATTCAATCGATTGAAATTTTAGTTGGCCAGACAACTAACGGGTTAGTCGAATAAAATTTCAATCGACTAAAAAGTCAATCGGCACCCCCGATTAAAAATGTAATCGATTAACATTTCAATCCGATTGAAAATGTAATTGATTGACAAATCGGCAATTAACGATTGAATACATTTTTATAAAAGGAAAAAGACGCACGTAGAAAAAATGTTATGATTTATTATTATTGTTACATCATTTGTCGTGTTTATTTGTCTATATAATTATGGTTAGCTTTGAGGATCACACGATCCTCAAAGAGGTCGTCGGTAAGGCTACCATAACGTGCAATGTTTACCATTGTTGCAAATGAGAACATTCTTTCAACTGGAGCTGAAGAAGGCAATGGTGTGTTCGTTTTTAAGAATATCTGTCTAATTAATGGATAATCATCCAGCATTTTGAGATTCTTTCTTTTGTCACTTAAGTATCTGTAATAAAAATTAGAATAAAATATAAATGCTGGAAATTAAGCTTTGTGTAACATGTGGCTAGAAATAACGCACTAACAAATATGCAAATATGTCATACTTTCGTCTTTTGCAGGAATGGGGAAAAGAATTTGCTATGCACTATTTTAGTGCGATTGAGCCAACGAGTTTAAAACAAAAATCGAGAGAACGTAGATTACCCGAACGAATTACATGCAAAGATACAGAGTGAGAAGGTATAATCGATGATGATTTTGTGATGAGTGATGCAGATGATATCCCGAACAGCATTACAATTACCGAAGTTCTGTCCACATCCAGCATTGATAATCATTCTAATAAATCTGCTTGTGCAGTGTTAGAATCATTAGCAAAACGCCCTATATTTGATGGCACTTTTTTCAAGTTGATACCAGATGGATGTAGTACTAATAACAATATAATTGTTGCGGAATGTGTTAGGTGTGAGGGGAGAAAAAAGATTAGAGGGCTACTGTCTACAACTTCGAATTTCAGGTCGCACTTGAAAAGAGTACGCGGTCAGGAGTCCGTTGATGCATTGGATGAATATAAAACTCTGAAGTCCTCAAAAACTGACACTCTTGCAACAGAAAGTTTTGTGTGTAAAAAAGATTATGTGAGGATTAAATTCTCTCAAGAGCAATTTGAAAAGAACATATTAAATTATGTAGTAACAACTTTGGTGCCATTGAGTACTTGCGACAACGGAGATTTAGGAAAATTTTTTGATAATTTGAATATACCTACTTTAAAACATATGTCAAGGAAAAAATTAACCAGAAAAATTTCAACTTTGTATAACGAAAACATTTCTAAAGTTAAACAAGTTCTTGAGAAAGTGACTTATGTATGCACTACAGCAGATGTTTGGTCATCAAAATGTCGCCGATTTTTAGGAGTAACTGTGCATTGGATTGATGAAAATGATTACAAAAGGAAATCAGCAGCTTTAGCTTGTCGTCGATTTCCTGGCATACACAGCTATGACAAAATTGCGGAATCATTAGGTAACATTCATTCACAGTTCGGTTTGGATCATACAAAAATAATTGCAAGAGTAACTGATAATGCTAGTAATTTTGTAAAAGCTTTTCAACAATTCGGTAGTACAAAAGATAACGATGAAAGCGATGTTGTTGTGGAGGATTTACCAAATTAGCGAATTAGAAGTATTAAGGTAATTATATTACACTAACTGAATTGAATCTAGCGAAATTTTTGATAAACCTAACCTAAATAATGATTGGTACTCGTAACAGATGCTACTTCCTTACAATTATTAATGTTAAACAACGCTAAAATCCAGCATTTATATTTTATTCTAATTTTTATTACAGATACTTAAGTGACAAAAGAAAGAATCTCAAAATGCTGGATGATTATCCATTAATTAGACAGATATTCTTAAAAACGAACACACCATTGCCTTCTTCAGCTCCAGTTGAAAGAATGTTCTCATTTGCAACAATGGTAAACATTGCACGTTATGGTAGCCTTACCGACGACCTCTTTGAGGATCGTGTGATCCTCAAAGCTAACCATAATTATATAGACAAATAAACACGACAAATGATGTAACAATAATAATAAATCATAACATTTTTTCTACGTGCGTCTTTTTCCTTTTATAAAAATGTATTCAATCGTTAATTGCCGATTTGTCAATCAATTACATTTTCAATCGCATTGAAATGTTAATCGATTACATTTTTAATCGGGGGTGCCGATTGACTTTTTAGTCGATTGAAATTTTATTCGACTAACCCGTTAGTTGTCTGGCCAACTAAAATTTCAATCGATTGAATTTTCAATCGAGGGAGCCAACTAAAATTTTAATCGATTGAATTTTCAATCGAGGGTACCAATTAATATTTTAATCGATTGAAAATTTAATCGATTAAATTAATTATGATTGTTAGTCGATTGAAAAATGCCCTATTGTGACAATGTTGGCTAAAGCTCAATTTTGGAGTTAAGACTACTCCTAAGTAGACATACGAGGAGACTATATCAATTGGCGTTTCCTTGAAAACCCATTGTTCATCCGCTCTTCTTCTACCTCCACCTTTATTAAAAATCATAATTTTCGATTTATCCAAATTTACTGAGAGGACCCAAAGATCGCAGTATATTTCCAATTTATGGATCATCTCTTGCATTGTTTTGGGATTATCTGAAAACAGGACGATATCATCAGCATATAATAACACCCGGATAAACTGACCGTCGATTTCGACACCACCCACCAAACTATCATGTAAATCATTTATGTACAGAGAGAACAAGAAAGGACTAGCTAAACAGCCCTGCTTGACTCCTGTGAAAGTCTGGAAGTATTCTGACACTAAATCCCCGGTCCATATTGCCATCCTTGTAACAGTGTAAAGACTTGAGAGTATCCTGAGTACTTTCGTTGAGAGACCTAGACTGGAAAGTTTGTATATTAGCGCCTTCGGTTAATAGTGTCAAAAGCTGATTTAAAATCAATAAAAAATGTGTAAATTTTTTTCTTTCCCTCTGCGTGGAGCAGATGAACTATACTACATAAATTGAACACATTATCCATCGTAGAATATGCTTTCCTGAAGCCAGCTTGGTACTCATTTAAAATGTTATACTGTCGTTCCCATTCCGTTAATCTTTTCAGAATAATTGACACAAAGAGTTTTGCCACACAATCCATGAATGCAATGCCCCTGTAATTTTTTGCCTGGTTCGGATCACCTTTTTTAAATAAGGGGAAGATAATTGCTCTTTTAAAGTTATCGGGCACCTCACCACTATCAAAAATAATGTTAAAAAAACTTACTAAAATACGAAGAAAATCTGGTGTAGCATGTACATAAAATTCGTAGGGAATACGATCCGGCCAGGTGCCTTCTTTTCTTTAACTCGTTGAAGTGCGGAATATAGTTCTTCGACTCCGATAACTTCATCCAAGCAAGGGACTGCCACTAAAGGCTCACATGACAGCATTGGCATACTGGCCATTCTGGGGTTAAGAAGATTTTCGAAATGATTTTTGAACTCTTCGGGCGTAATGCTGCTCCCCTTGAAAAAATTTGATTTTTTAAATTGACGTGCCAAACTCCACCATTCTTTACTATCCCTTATGTTTGCCAATCGCCTTGATAGGTCCAGGTAATAGTTATCGAATTTTTTTCTACAGAGATCTTTATAGAATTTATTTGCATGTCTATATTCTTCTTTTGCAAAATGCTGACTTGTACGCCTATACAAATTGAGCCATTTAAAGGATTTCCCGCGAGCCCGAAGCCATTCGTTGTCAAACCATGCTTTTTGAAACTCCGTTTTACTACTACTCGTATTGGTCTTGGGTATAAATGATATAATAGCCTGAGTTAGATCCTGTAAACAAATAGGTCCCCTACCTTGGAACACATCAAGTGATCGAATATATCCTCATATGAAATGGAAGTGGCAGTGAATGAAACGTTATGGGAGTCTTTCATATGACTGAAGTTGCTATTTAGAGGTTGAAAATTTGACGAGGCAAATGCGTTGTCAAAAAATGAAGCAAACATATTACAAGTTTCAGACGAATCATCACTAGCAGTATCTTTGTACTTCATGGTATTGGGGTAGTTGTCGGTTTTTTTCTTCATATTAATAAAAGATGCGTGGATGACTAAATAATTTCGTTCGCATGCTTTGGACGTACTCTTCATAAAGAGTAGAAGAAAGTTCTTTGAACTCATTATAGGATGTGAGGAAGTTGTTATGACTTATAATAATATCTTTGTCCCTCATATAACTTTTCCACAATTTATTCTTTCCATTTTTAAGACGTTTCAGTTCTTTATTGAACCAGGCGGTGATGTTTTATGCAACCGCTGGCGCTCGCGGGGTACATGAGAAGAGAATAGATCAAAAAGAATTATGTAAAACTTAGAAACATCTTCATCAACACTATTGCAAGACAGTAATGTGTTGAAATCAATAACGGTAAGTCTACTAGTAAGTTCCGGGAAGTCAGCTTTTCTAAAATTGAGAAATTTTTGTGTTTCATCACAATTTGTCAAGTTTTCGGTTTCATAGGAATACGTAATTTGTATAGGGGGGTGGTGTTTGTCAAGAGTAGAAATTAAAACGGGGCTAGATTCAACTAATAAGTTACCCGCGTCAGTAAAAAATACCAGGTCTAACTGCCTACCCATGTCGTTCATAATATTACTGATTTGGCTGAGACAAAAAGATGAAATAGTGTCAAGGAAAAGTGATTCTCTTGCTGTCAAGTTGTTAAGTGGAAGATAGTCATCGTCTTCTTCATCAAGTACCCATTGTACTTTAGGTAAGTTAAAATCACCAATTAGTAGTAATTCGTCAAGAGGTTCCATCTTACCATGGATAAAATTGGATGTTGAAATGAGCAGGTCGTAAATATTCTGTCCTTTGTCATCTACATTATTTATGGAGTCTGGAGGAATATAGCAACAAAGTATGTATAAGTCATATTTTAAAAGAGACAACTTTAAGCTCTGTTAGGGATCTTTTGTAGGTTCTTTCAAAACACAAGAGGTTGACACTTTTTATCACTTTATTATTTTATAAAAACACTTTTTAAAATATTTAGCACTGCTGTATTGTAATAATTTTTATTTTCAACACTTTGTTGTGTATCTAAATTTCTACACTAGATTTTATATCAAACAGACACTTCGATAACTCTTTATCAATCGCACTCAACACACAAATTCACGGCCCGCTCGTCACGCTTATCTTATTACCCGCTTCGTCTTAATTCCAAAACTAAAACTCTTCGATCTTCCTCCAAATGAATACCTCGTATTGAGTGTCACTCAAAAATTCTACCAATCATAAATTCTGCCTAATATTCGATTTTCGCGATATTGAGAAATCTCAAAGTATAAAGCTTGCAATTAATTAATAATTTTTGTTTATCTGGGTGAAATGTGAATGACACTCAATATGCCAAGCTTGCAATTTAATTTAATTTATTGCGTTCATTATTCGCAAGACTAGGTCGTGAATTTGTGGAATAATTACTTTCTTTACAGCTCTATGTCAAGAGTGTTTTAGAAACTGGGAAACTCAATTTGGCTGTAATTGAAGTGGTTTTTACAAGCGAGGAGTACGCCACCACCACGAGCTTCAGAATCAGTATATCTATCTCTTCTAAACATTCGACACGGATTGTCAAAGATTTCGGTATCGCGGAAACCATGATGCAGCCATGTTTCAGTGAAAGCAACTATATCGAAATCAATTGCAACAGAAGATTTGAAGATTTGTGTAGTTTTTGTACGAATCCCCCTTACATTTTGGTAATAGAGGGAAATAGATTTGAGTTTTTTATTTTAGCTGTATTTCGAACTTGACGTTCAGAAGGTACAAATAATTTAGTAAAAGCGCCAGAGGGCCAAAATGTTGGATCCAATAACTTGTCCTGCAGATCTGCTGAGACGGTTAAAATAAAGGATGCAACAGGTTTAGAACATTTACTAATTTTTCGGGAAGAAATAGTATCTGTTGCGATAGTTTTGGACGTCAGATACCTCACACAACGTTTCTGGATAGAAACGGGTGATGAAAACACACGTATACGTAGGTTTTGGTACCGTTCTCAAAGAGGCGCCAATACCAATTCCCACAGGCGAAGTATCATTAGTGGGGCACTATCCACAAACGAAGCAGACCGTAATACACCGACATCCGAAACGGAAAACTCCATCCCCTCGTCAGATGTTTTGTCCATCACAATCGAAGATAACACTTTATCTCCACCCGAAGATTAAATGCTGCCAATTGGTTTAATTAAATATATATATATAGTTAAAGTGTAAAAAACCTTTTAGCATTGAGAAACACGAAGTAAAGTTGTTTGTGTGTTATTTTATCATTATAGAAAGAAATAAGAAAACACAGAAATGGGGAAATTTTTGATTTGTTGGGTTTTTTTTTTATATTTTGCAATAAGAAATACGAATATGATTTCTTTTCTTCACTATATATTTTTTCTTTTACGCCAATTTATGAAATAACTGGGTGCAGCAAAAATCTCTATCTCCAACCAGCATATTTCTCCTGGTCAATAGGCTTATGGGGCTTTATTGAAGGTGATCGATCATTGATTTATCGAAGTCCTCTGGCCAACAAGTTCCCGAAGCCTTGCCGTAGAGGTCGCTTCGTAGTAGTGTATTTCGTCGCACACACACAAATTTTTGTAATAGGAAAAAATGAAGAAAAAAAAAAGAAAAGGAAAAAAGAATAAATGCTATATGTATAGGGAGCCAAAAAGGATATATACATATATGTATATTGTGTATAAGGAAAAATATTTTTTGATTGTTTCACAAAATAAAATGGAAAACTTTTCTCTACCTTATTTTTATACCCTAGAAGAAATCTAAAACGTATACTAAGTTTGTCATTCCGTTTGTAACACCTCCAAATTATGATGGTAGAGCGAAATGGATTGGACACCCACGCATAATATTAAAAGTTATTTTGATTTTTGCATGTCCGTCCGTCTGTGAGCACGATAACTCGAGAGTGTGCATACTTAGAGAGCTGAAATTTTGTGCACAGACTTACAAATCGGGCAACTCCTTCGTGGATTTGCTATACAAAAATTTCGTTTTCCACTATATATTTGGACACTGCCTGAGAACGCGTCGACGTAGAGATCTGAAATTTAGCACATGGTGTTTTCATTGTACTAGCAAAAAACAAATTCAAAAATGGACTAAATCGGGCAACTCCTTCTTGGTGTTGCCATATAAAAATTTAGGTTTTTTACGTATACTTTGAAGACGATAAGTCCAAGATAATTTTATTGTACTAAAAACTTCTTCAGAATACGAAATCCTATAAAATTGGTTATAATCATTTTTTCTGTGCGACAAACTGTTCCAGAAATATATGCAAAAAACCACTTCAAAAATTCAACTTGCATAGATCGGTCATCTAGGGTATCATAAGAATTGGTCCTAGACCAGTTCTAGCTTTTCTACTTGTTATTCCTTGTATATGTTCGTGGTGATTAGATTTTTTTCTGCTGGATGATGTAGATAGTATTAAGGTAAGTGCTTCCTGTGTTTTTCGCTGTTGAAGGCGCTGAATAAACTGGCGGCTGGTTTAAGGGTGGTGATAGCGCGTCACGCGTCCGGGGTGACGATTTCTTGCAGTCTTCCTTCTTTTGTACGTCTTGTTTGAGGTAGGGATGAAGCCTCGCAAGGGTCCTACTCTGAGCGTTATGGCGCTTGAACTTTTGTTTTACATATATTTTCCTCTAAGTACCCTTTTTAGGGTACCCGCGTTATTTTTTTTTTATTTAATTCAGCATTCTTTTTTGTTGTTATTTTTATTACTGCTTACACTTCGCAGACTTTTATTTATTGTTTTATTTTATTGATTTATTAATGATTTTTTTTTTTTTATATTTAGTTTAATCTAATATTTAAGACACTGATTATGATATACGGGTAGGTACACCGCTGCCACTAATTGTAGTAACCCTAATCGCTCGTGCTTCCTGATCAAAAGAGCAGAAGCGATCGAATATGGAATTTGTACCAATGTCTAACTAAATCAAGTTCTCAAAGTTTTTCAATTCATTCAGAATTTATTTCCTCATATAAGTAAAAAGACGTTTTACTGAGTTTTCTGCAGATTATTATTCCTTTTTTCGTTTTTTATTTATACAATATTTTAAATCCAGTACACAATAATTTATTATTTTCCTCTTTCTAAACTTCTGTTCGGATTCAACAAAATTATTCTTTAAATTGAATTCACAAATACTTTTCGTTTTAACTTTACTAAACTCTTTTTATTCAGGTTCACCAAAATTATTCCTAAAATTAAATTCACAAATATTTTCGTTTAAATCTTACTCAAATTCCCGGAGATGAAACTTTTTGCGGCGGGTGTTGAGAAAGAACTCCTTGTGGTTTGGACAAATTGCGCCCAAGTACCCACGATTACTTCAGAAACCTTTTTGTGATATTCTTATTGCTTTCTCACGACGTTGAAAAATCGTACGTGAGAAATTGCAGAAAGTTTTGATGAAAGCGATATGCAATTTTAATCCGATATGCACTTGTGCGCCCGTCTTGAAATGTTAATTTTAAGAGGGCGCGAATAATTGTGTGTATGTATGTACATACAATTAGATTGGAGGAAATAAGTGATGTACGTGTGTACAGTGTACATACGGAAAAAAAGTAAGAAGACACTGTATGTAGGTAAGTATACATACCGTGTGAGTGGAATGTGTGTCTGATAACAAACTGCAATTTATGCTAAATTGAATTTTGCTATAATATGGGAATGCATTTCTAAATGCATTTTAAATTTTGATTGAACTTTTAAAATGAAATAATTTTTCATTTTCAGGGTCATTTGTGTGGTACATCAATATATTGTATAGGACAATATCTTATGGTTGTGATTCGGGGCATTGGGCACCTGAGTCACAACTCAGTGGCCGCAAAGGAATCTGTAATGGCCGTCTGTCGTCGACCAGTTTATTGCCTTAATACAGCTCAACGACAAATTTAATAATACAGTAAAAAGATCCCGCTAGATTAAAAGAGGTACACTTTAGGAAAACCCATGGTGCAAGAGCAACTAAGAAAAACGCTAAAGAGCTAGCGAGCATATCTTAGATCATATGGCATTTTGCTTTGATTTGCAAGGGACACTATCAACCCCTTTTTTAACTGGTGGTAAAGTCTATTACCTGAGACAATTGTGGACATATAATTTCTTAATTCACAACTTTGTGTCCGGATCAAGAATCATGTTCATGTGGTCGGAAAATGAAACGTCAAGAGGCTCTTAGGAAATTATGTCATGTCACCTGCGGTTTATCATTAACCTTCCATCCACAATTACCCACATTGATGCCTTTAGCGATAACGCTGGTGGACGAGACAAAAATAAAAATATTATTAAGTGCTAGTGTTACGTAGTCAAAAACACAACTATTAAATCTGTTGATCACACATTTTTAGTATCTGGCCACATTTTCATGGAGTGCGACCAACATTTTGCCATTATAGAAAAGGAGAAAAAGAAATACTAAAACGTTTTTGTTCCATTGAGTCGAAATCCAGCAGGAAATTTACGGTAGTTAGGTTAAAGCAAGAGGACTTTGAATCAATTCAACCAATGACAGTGCATATGAAAGATAACATATCAGGCATACGACAAGTGCAGTGGCTCAAAACCCTCGAGAATACTTCTCAAGTCATGAAACAGAAATCTATATGTGTACGTTGAGAGCCTAAACTACTATCCATAAAGCCAAATAGTCTTCTAGGAATTTACAGCTTAGTTTCTTACCTTCCCAAAGGCTACACTTCAAATTCAAATCCAAAGTAATTTATTTCAACAACTACACTAGTAAGATTTCGATCTTATGGGTACGTGTAGGATAACTAATAATATACTTAATAATAATAGTAACAATTAAACTAAATTTCAAAAAGGAAAAAAAAAGTAATAGTAATTCAGAATATGTGCAAGCACTTATACTAAATTAATCTAACAAAAACCCTAATACCTCAATACAAACTTATAAACTAAGAATAGTAGAAAAAATAGCTTAGTAGTAGTTACTATAAATAGTAGAGAATAGTAAAAACAAAAAAAAACCTAAAACTATGAAAATAAAATATTGCGAAAACAGTAGACTTTACGCTCACTAACACTCAGCTGAGTGATAATTACATGTGTGTATGTGCAGCCGGAGTCCGAATCTGTGGACAGCTACATTCGATATCATCAGCCCACCCACGGCATGCCATGACGGCACAGAAGCATATAACGGGTTTTCCAATAAGAGGTGTTATTTTGATATTCAAAGAAAAATGCCATTTTTTTAGATAAATGATCGGATCCTTATTTCATTATAAAGAGGAAGGTATGCCGTTAATAACGGAAAATAACATCAGCCAAAAGACCACCACGACCACGCCTACAGGACCATATCCTTTTCAT
Organism: Dioctria rufipes; assembly: GCA_963924295.1. Classification (NCBI taxonomy): domain Eukaryota; kingdom Metazoa; phylum Arthropoda; class Insecta; order Diptera; family Asilidae; genus Dioctria; species Dioctria rufipes. The sequence continues at coordinate 17,104,780 of OZ002745.1, forward strand.
GGAATTTTTCATCACCAAATCGCAAAGTGGCTGCCTATGTCCTCGAATTCCATCTTTGAGGTCTTCAATCGACGCTGGGTTGTTGGCGTAGACCTTCTCTTTCACGTGGTCCCAAAGGAAGAAGTCGCAAGGTGTTAAGTCACAAGATCTCGGTGGCCAATTGTGATCACCTCTTCGAGAGAAACACGGTCCGGAAATTTTTCCCGTAAAAGATCAATGGTTTCGTTGCTTGTATGGCACGTAGCGCCGTCTTGTTGAAAGTAAACTTTGTCCAGATCAATACCATCTAATTCCGGCCATAAAAAATCATTAATCATCTGTCGATAGCGCAATCCATTCACCGTAACTGTTGCTCCAGCCTCATTTTCGAAAAAGTAAGGTCCAATAACCCCGCGGGCCCATAAACCGCACCAAACAGTCACACGTTGAGGATAGAGAGGCTTTTCAACAATAACTCTTGGGTTTTCCCAGCCATCGAGGTGGAAATGGGCCTCATCACTCAAGATGAGTTTTCGATGGAATTCCGGATAATTATCATGCATTTCAAGGACCCAATCAGCAAAGACTCGACGTTGTTGATGATCGGCCGGCTTGAGTTCTTGTGTTAACTGAACTTTATAAGCCTTAAGACCCAAATCTTTATGCAAAATACGGTGTAATGACGTTTTCCCTGGGTTTTCTTCAACACTTTCGGCTACAGCATCAATATTCTCGGCTGTTCTTGAGCAACGTGCACGGGTTTTATTCTTCACATCACCAGCTTGTCCCGACAGCTCGAATTTTTCTACCAATTTCTGTATTGCGGTCCGACAAGGTGCTTCACGACGACCCAAAAATGTTCGAGTTTTACGAACCGTTTCTGCCACATTTTCACCATTTTTATAGTGACTTTTAATAATTTCAATGCGTTTGTTGAATCGTGTATCGTTCCATTTTTATTAATGGCGTAGTTTCTACTTGTCAAATGTCAAAAAATGACAGCTCCAAAAGTGACATCTACCGACATAGCGGGCTAATTAAAATAACACCTCTTATTGGAAAACCCTTCAAGTAATTATTAATTTAAAAACCTTCAAATAATTATTAATTTACACTGCAAATATTTTGGAATGTCAGGACTCCGTTGGGGCACTCATGCGGTAGTGAGGGAGTCTGTTTCTTGGCTTTTCAGTGGCTGCATTTTGAAGTCTACCCCTTTCTCATTATTCAATAAAGAAACTTTCAATTCAGATATGCCAGTTGAACGGATTGAGATGAAAAAAAAAAACACATGCCAAAGCAGCCCATATTGAACTGATTCCAATGTAAGGGCTATAAAAATTAAATTAGCTAAGTAGAATAATATGGGTTTCCTGCCATTTATACTCTCTATAACGATACTCAAGGGATCGAACAATTTTCTTAGCTATAGAGGAATTTTCGTTATAAGGAATGAGTAACAAATAGGTACCTATGTACAAAAAAAATAAATTTCATTGTGGATTTGAAAATCTGTAAATTGTAATATGACTTATCCTTTAAGTGCCGAGTCAATAAAAGCAACAATCACAATAAACAAAAGAAGCGTATATGCTCACAAAACCGATATTCCTTGAAGTTTAGGCACTCACAAACGAAAATTTTGGTACCTTTGTCAGCATCTGGCAACCCATAATAAAGATTGTTTTGCATATATCTTCGCTATAGAGACTGAGTCACTTCGTTACAGAGTGTGAATTAATAAATCGGTTCTCCAAAAACCAAACAAGTTCAACTAGTGTTTATACTTTATAGAAAGTTTTTCGCTATGTGTTTATACTTTATAGAAAGTTTTTCGCTATATTGAGACCTTTCACTGTATTAAAAAATATTCAACTAATGTTTTGTTTTTGTTTTGTTTACAGGCTAATTCCAATTTTAAAGTTTTCACTGCGGATGTGTTTTTTTAATTTGCTGATCACTTGGGATTGGGTTACTCGATTATTAGGTGCGATATTTAAAAAAAAAAAAAAAAAAATTATTAATTTTAGAGTTTTGACCACTTCCGGAAGAGAAACCTCCCATAAAAAATATCATTTTTCAAATAATAATAATTTGAAATATCACACAAAAGAATCAAGTATCCCGATCCTAAGTACAAAACACGACCACAGTGAAAACATTCATATTTGAATACTTAACTAATTCTGAAATTTAAATCGAAGGCGGTCTAGGCCAATGGGTGATCATTTTAGCAGAGAATTGCTGCATATATATGTATGTTAGTACGAAATTTTTTTTTATATATATTAATTGTTCGCTTTAAAAAATCTCAAAAATTTGCTATTTTCTTAAGCTCTACCCTGTTGGTCCCCCCTTAACGACAGACGGTCTGTAGCATGATTAGACAAATAGTCCATTTATAGGTTGTCAATTGATAATTCATATTAGCATACAATCCGTCAGTTTTCTTTTACATAGGTACCGACATTGACATCAATCCTATTTTGTTTCATTTGTATCAACTCATCTCTTACAAGAATTTATGCAACCTTGAGATGGGTTTTTAATAACTGCTTTATTTTTAGTTCATAATAATAATAATAATAGTATTAAAGATTGAAAAATTGTTCTCACCTACCTTACTAACATAATGATCACTCTGTGAAATAAAATTTGTCATCAAATCTTAAGTAGATGTTCTGAAAAATGAAAAAAACAAAAAACAAAAAATGAAAAACAATAAAATTTTTTTTATAATTTGGAAGTTTTGAAAAGGTCTACAAAAAGTACGTAACATTTCCGAAAATATTAATTTATTTTAAGCAGTAATATATTTTTCGTTAAATTTCTAAAACCTTTTATTTATTATACCCCAAATTTGGTATTTCTTAGTTTTGTTGTTTTGTTTTACAATCAATTCTATTTACAAAAATTACTTTGAAAAAATTCCATTTTACACTTGAGATGTATATTTCAATTTTTTTACAGAGTATTTGTAATAAAAAACAACGAAAGAAAAACAACGATTCTATAACTGTGAGAAATTTTAAATTCTAACTCTACTATATTCAATTTGTCAATAAAAATGTCTCGTTTTTTAAAATTTCATCCTTAAATTACGTAATTTGAAGATATTATCTAAAAAGATTGATTTTATTTTGGTCGAAAACATGTAAGCTGCTGCTGCTGCTTTCTTCATATAATTTTATGAAGGGGTTTTTCTTTTTTTATACTTTGGCATTTTGCTTTTTCTGATACCTATACATATTTTAAAAGCTAAAATAAAAATTGACTAGAGAAAAAATAAATATTTTTTTTTTATTCTTTAAAATCAAGGGGTGTTGAGATGGAGATTGGTGATGGATAATAAATGTGACATAATTTGGGTTCGATTCACACGGATAACGACATGATACACAATAGTACAGGCGTGTGTATGTTGACATGTAACAATTTATTCACCGAAATTCATGGTTCCAATTGGAACGGAAAATTGTTTTGTTGCCAAATAACAGCAGGAAGTTGAAAATTTTCCATATGATGTATTCACACAATTTTTACGCCGACATCCTGCTGTAATCAAAATGGGAAATTCGCACAATAGAATAAAGCACACAGCCGCATATAAAGACTGTTTTCTGTACTACGTATGTGTACTATATTCGAACGTATGAATTTCGTTCGTTATTTGATATCTTTACAAAACGCAGAAAATATATGAAGAGAAGCAAAAAAAAAAACACTTCTTGTCGCTAAATGTTATGGCACTATGTGAAATATATTTGTGCGGGAAAAGTAACAAGATTAATTGGTAATTTAAAAAAAAAAGAAAAATACTTCGCTACTTTTAATGTCGATTTTTATTCATGGATGACTGATATTATACTAAGCACTATACAACTTCACCTCATTACACAATTTTCGTTGCTGATTCTGATATGCTATAATAATCAAGTTATATAACGCTTCTATATTTCTGATATACTCTAAGCGCTTCAAAGTAATTTTTCTCGGTGGTAATTAAAATGAGGATACGAATCTCAAAAAATTTATCTTGATATAGGTAAAATGAGGTAAATCTCTGAGGGTATGACAATCAAAAAGTTATTTCGAGAAATTTCACATCACATTCTATGAATAAACCTGAAATGTAACACCCTTCGTAAAGAGTTCAGATGTATCTTGAGATTTCTGAGGGAAGCAGGATGAATCAAGGCAGTTTTAAAGGTTATCCCATGAGGTCAAGGGGCAGAATGGACCCACTGGAGGTCTAAGTCAAGAGGCTAGGTAGTTCCTCTTACCTAACTTAACTTAACATCCTAAACAATGATCGTAATTTGGTTTCACTTAGATTACGTTTTAATACAATTTTTGAGTTGAAGAGGAACCATATGGATATAGGCAAATACTTAAATGGAAAAGCAGATTTTGTGACAGCTTAGCACTATACGTCGGCTCTAGTATATCCGATAAGGTCTATGTATAATTCAGTTGACAAAAACAAAAAAAATTAATTATATTTTTATAACGACATCACGTAAAGAATGTTCGACCTGTTCCACCTTTTATAACGAAAATAAAACCAACAGAGATTAGTGGGGAATGTAGATTGTTATTTGTTATGTAAGAAAGAAAACAAAAATGGATGATACAGCCTTAGACAAACTTAATATAGTAATATAATATAATATTAATATATTAAGTTTGTCTAACGTACAACAAAATAAACTAGTTGGAAGGTTTAGAAAAAGATGGAACGATAGCAGTTACGGAAGAATAAGGTATTCCTGTTTTAATATTTAAGGATTATAACAAAGTTAGTCGGGATAAGAAAATACATGAACGCAAAGCACAAAAAATTAATTACTTGATCGCACTGGTGTGAAGTATGGAAGGGTAATAAAGAAAGGAAATAACAATAGTAAAAATTGGACAGACTTTGTGGTGGTTAGCATTTGTTTCCAAACACACTGAAGATGAGAGATAGTACATCGAATCAAATCATTTTCGATCTACAAATTTAATTAATGACAAGCTGGCTCCATTCATGCAGAAAGGAATATGTGCATAAATTAATGCAGTTTAACTTAAAACATTTACTAACAATAAGGCAAGGTAACAAGCATAACAATGTAAAAAGGATCATGTTTAAAATTTTCTAAAAAAAAAGTAGTTAATTTTCGAAGAGACAAGAAGTTTCACGACTGGAACAGAATGTAATGTAAAATTTTGCAGTATTCTTTAGCAAACTGTCAAAAATCACAAAATTAATTAAGCTGCGTTCCTTTTCTCATTCTGAATGGATCTGTGTGAATCGACAGACTGATATCATAATTTAGTTCTGTGCACATAAAAAAAGAACGAAACAAAACTATTTCAAATGTTTGATATTTCTTACATTAGTATAAATTGTTCTTTATCAAAATCAAAGCCATTTTGAAACAAAGAGTTCAACTATTTCCACCTCAGTCAAATTGAAAACTACACATTTACGAATATAAATGAAATTCGTTCTGCTTAAATCCGGGAAAAACGCAGATACTATCAGAACCATTCGAAATCCGAAAAAAAAAATCGATAAGATTGAAACTAAATCATTCGGCCCGAGAAAAATAACGACATGGTTTGAAACAGATTCATCCTGGACGAGAGAAAAAGAACACAGAAAATAAAGTGCTGAGAGAATGAAATTACTGTGACTACATATGTATGTATGTACGTTAAATAAATTTTTACTCCATATTAGTGAAATTGCAGTAAGTGTCACGTACCGCCATTAAAATGAACTGAATTTATTGGAAAGTGGAAAGATTATCCAATAATGTTAGCAGTTACAGTTAGCTATCAGCTGATCATGAAAAAATCGACGCTTTTCTTCTCTTTTCGGATTCTTTAAAAAACAAAATTGTTTTCTATCTAATTACTACAGAAAATACTTGCAAAATTTCCTTGATAGCATTTAATTAAATTATTGAACTCTGTCATCATCCTAACCGTCAATGACATTGCAAATGAACTAATTTTTGTATACAGTTTGTCACATTTGCATTTCCTTGAAATTACTCAGTTTTAAATTGAGTCATTATGGAGAATGGAGTCTGTCTTTCTTCAATATAAAGTGAAAATTCAGAGTAAAACTTTCGCATATTTTAAATTCGAAAATTTATATTTAATTAGTTTTCAATTATTAAAATATTTAATTATGCCAAGCATTTTTACCTGAAATTGATTCTGTTGAATATGTATAAAAATGTTATATTTGGCCATACCCAACAGCGCAAGAATGGGAAGCAATGAAAAAGAATAACTTTCCTATATTAATTGACAATTAATTAATATATTTAAATTTGGGGTCGTAATCGCCTCTAACAAGAACGAAATCTTGGAATGACTTGGATTTCTACGAGGCTCCAATTTCACCTAGCACAGGTAGAAAAACTGAGTATATTTATTCAGGAAAGCAAAGAAAAAAAAACACAACTTGACTAAGGGGTAATGCTAATGACGTTACGTGCCATTTCCAAGAAATAGATGAAACTCATCTTCATCTGCTACTACCAAGTACCTTCGGGGATAGTAAATGGTAATAGAAAAAGCTTGCTTTGCTTTTAGTACCGGGATAGTTCTTTTTATTGCCTTTAGATGCGGTGCCATTTTATGTAATGATAATTAATAAGTGAGGATGGATCCTTATTAATACTTATTACTGCCTTCCCGGTGCCATATTAAAGTTAGTGTAAATGTTCTTTCAGTTGGCTTTCTTTAACAATTCATATAATCCTGTCATGAAGAATGAATCGACTCTTTGTGAGTATAATTATAGAAGGAAAATGCCCTTTGTCAGGTCTATAGAGTAAATGATTCCTAGTTTCTCTGGTAAGAAAGAAATTTATCTACAAGTTGTCATAGAGTAAAAAGTTGATATTGTAAATTCTTATACATTTTCTTAACTTATTTAAAATATTCAAAATTTATCTGTTTGAAAACCAAATCAATATAAAATTGTCAATTAAAAACGTTTACAGAAAAAAGCTTGACCCTAATAAAAAAAAAAAAAAAAAAATAAATAAAACATGCCTTAATCGCCTGGAGTTTCATTTTCTTCCCGATCGGAAATGCTTTCCTTTTGTAAAACAACCTTGGGCTGCTCTAAGGGTATCATTTCTTCCTTTGGAACTGTACATGTATTCGCTGAAATATTTAAACAGCCTGAAACACTTCTGCCAGTGTTTACTATGTTGCTGCAGCTAATAAAAGCTGTTCCAGATTTTCCAGGACTAATTGTGCTGGTCGGTAGCGGTGTTGTTGTTGTTGTTGTTGTTGCTGTTATTGTTGTATACAATCCTGACGGGTATACTGGAGGTAAAGTCTGTGACAGGGATGATGATGATGATGTTGGTGGCTCCTTACGCTCTGTCAGACATTATGAAGTAGTAGGTATATTCAAAATGCACATTCATACATTAATTATTCATTCCCGGTAGACAGGAAAACAGTAGCAACAATTAAAAAAATAAAAACAAACAAATACATTGCAAACCCAAAGTGTGTAAACGACCATAATATTCCCGGTTGTGGTCCCATCATATTTATATAACCCGAATATAGAATCAAAGTGCCCCGTCAACATAACATAGAGAAGAGTATATATGAAAAGAGAAAAGAAACCAGGAAGTCGTCATCGTATTATGTTTTATGATGATTATGTTTAAGTGAATGAGTATATTTTACCCAGGGGAGCTAGTAGCTTTGGTTGTAACGGCAGCATGTAGTCATTCCCGGTAGTCGCTGCACGGGGTTGTAAACTCTGCATTTGTGGCACAGTGAGAAAATCACCTGTAAAAGAGTGTGTAGATTTCTTTTACCAAAACTACATTAAAAAGGAGTAATAAAAGGGGAATTGTATGAAAAGGAATAGAAAATGTAGAGTTTAAGTGTATATTATTTATATGATTGCGTGTATGTAATGCGGGAAAGTCTGAAAAAGCATGTTATTCACACAACAACAACAACAAAACATTTCAAGAAAAGCAAGCAAAGTAATTAAAAGTTTCATAAAATTACAGTAATATTTTCTCAAGTTGTGTTTCTGATTTTCTTTTTTAAGCTAACAAAAATTTAAAAGCTAAAATGTGTAGTGAAATACAATGGCGAACAAACATAAAAGAAAATACTATACAGCTTCGTAAAGTCATATAATTAGGTATTAAAAGGCTAAGAATAGAATCTTGTAAAAACGTGCGATTAGCCAATTCAATATCCTAATTTAAGAAAATTTCACCAATGACCAATTATAAAAGAAAGCTATATTTAAAGTGAAGCCTCAATTGTATTTTTGCTTTACATTTATTAGGAATTACAGCTCACTTTGTCGCCAAGATCGAACTTCATGCGTATAGAGACATCTTAGTAAGTGGTGAAAATCTGAACTAAAGTTATACATTTAAGGGTAGTTATCAGAGCATCCGACGGCCAACTCAATTTCAGATGTTATGCCGAAGCCCTATATAGCTTTAAAATTCCATTCAAAGTGATCTTAGGGGACCGTCAACACATTAGCACACTGGAGACCTACCCTTTGAAAACGAATCTTTTAAATGATACACGGATGGATCCAAAATGGCCAGTAGAGAAGGCGTGAACCTATATGTTGGCCGAAGTGCCATCTGGGGGCCTCACCAATCGTATACCCGTCAGATAAACAAGCAGCACTCAAAGCGTTAAACTCGCATACCTTTGAGTATAAGCTGGTCTGGGACCGTCTTATTGTCTTCAAGCACAGATCAGGCTTTTAGAGGGCAGAATCAAAATTGTATACTGAGAAAATATCTTGGGGCGGGGACAAGCGAAAAAGTTCGTAAAGTACGACTCGCAACAGAGGACAAAAGCATTCCTCACGCTCAGCAGATAGGAATTAAGGCTCATCACAGGCCTATTTACTGGGTATTGCCCACTTAGATATCATCTCAAGAAGATGGGTAAGGACGATGATGATACCTGTCGCTTCTGTATGGAAGACGATGAAACCGCTGAATACGTCTTGTGTGACTATGAAGCTTTGTGCTGCATATGGATAAGACACCTAGAAAAGGCATTCCCATTACCAGAAGATGTTGAAAATCTTGCTCTCAAGAACGTCATAGGCATTGTAAAAGACCTAAAGTTGGAATAAGTGCCCGAGGGCACTTACGGGTAATATCACAACAGATCTTATAGGTCGCGGTGTCTAGATAAGAGGCGGTACTCTGTTTGCACCCCCCTACCAAATAATAATAATAAGGGTAGTCATTGAAATGTGTTCTGGATAAAACCATGGATCATGGGAGATATGATAAAATATCCCGGGGCTGAGACAAGCGAAGAAGTTCGTAAAGTACTAATTCGCAACAGAGAACAAGAGTGTTCCTCACTTTCAGCAGACATGAAGTAAGGTTCATAACGCCCCTATTTACTGGGCACTGCCCACTTAGATATCGTCTAAAAAGATGGGTAATATCGATGAGGAGACCTATCGCTTCTGTATGGAAGACGACGAAACCGCTTAACACGTCCTAAATAACTGTGAAGCTCTGTGCCGCATAAGGCTAAGTTATCTATGAGAAAGCATTCCCATTACCAGATGATGTTGAAAAACTGGCCCCCCGATTAGGAGATAAACAAAACTCACAAAAACACCTCATTTTCTGGCCATGTCTACTATTGTTGGTGGGGCTGCTGTAACAAAATTCCAAAATAATTGCAATTTGAATTAATTGTTTGATATTTTTCACATTTTAAACTCCAATAAATAAGAGTTCTCTCTCTGTTTATGGAATGCATGTTTGCATCTCTGCTACTGATGCTGCTGCTACTGTAGTTATATATGTTTTATGGGTCACACAACAATTTCAAATACAAAGGGACACAACGGGTGGCTGGGAGGTTAGTTTTTGGAAACTAATTTTAGAAATTGGTTTGATTTTATTCAATAATTGATTACCGGCGTGTAATTGTGTTTATGAAATTCGACAAAATAGTTCCGTTTTTCAATAGTAATTAATGTTTCAATTCAACGTTTTAGTTTTGATAATTGATTTAGAATATTCTTATAATTAGCTTTATTTTAGTAATGGATTTTGACTTTTAATTATAATTTAATTAAGTTATATGAATATAAAACTATTCAAAATTTTTATATTTATTTAAATAATTTATGTGACTATTTTTTTGGGTAAGTAATGGTTATGTCCAGTAGCAGTCATTTTATCTGTGGCATAACAGTGTAAGTCATGATATGCCTTCTGCATAGTTAATTATAGCATAGGATAATCGCTGTTTTAGGAAATATTATATAATTTTTATTCTGAACTCTAAAGAACAACAAGATATAAACGTTAGTTTTACGATTAAATTTTGCACTCCATTTAGTTTCAAGAATTGTCAGCTAAATTCCAATTTATGGCATTATTCTACATAATTAATTCAAAGCAATTGGAAGTGTGTTAGCCAATTGTACGGGTTCTTGTTTTTGTTTTTTTAGAAAATCGATGTAGGTTTGGTTTCGTTTTAGCATGTTACATATTTGCACCAGTACATCGAAAATTTTGTCAAGTAATCGGCTGGTTGATAATAGATGGCTGTGGTTAACAAGTTTGTTAAAGTAGACCTTAGCCTACTAGTGATGGGTGGGTCGCTAACGATTCGGCCGGTCGTTTTAACCGAGTCAGTATGCTGACTTAAAATACCTGAGTCACCGTTTCAAAATAATATCGGTCACATGACTTATTTGTTAAAGCCATATTTTCAATCGATCTTAAACTTTTTATTTACAGGACTATGCGTGAAGCTGGATCTTTAGCTAATATTTTTTTCACATTGAAATAAAACTTTTGCATATAGTTCACTTTGTGTATGTTCCAACCACAACCTCTCCTGTTTCTGCAGCGTAAGAAACAACAAAAAGGTTGCTACTAGGCATTGGCTTTGTAAAGGACATAAAGCTGGAATGGGCGCCATAGGGCACTTACGGGTAATGTCAGAAAGATATTATAGATCGCGGTGTCTAGATGAGAAGTGGGAACCCAATTTGCAAAATAATAATAATAATAAGGGTAGTCATTGGGGTGTGTATTGGATAAAACCATAGTTAATGGTAGCAGGGTTCGAATTCTATCGGCGGCGTTTTGTTGATTTTTCTATGGCTTTTTCAATTAAAAAAAAAAAAAAAAAATATTCCATGAAAAGTAGAACAAAGATTAGCTCTTATTTTTATACCCTAGATGAAATCTATAGGGTATACTAAGTTTGTCATTCCGTTTGTAACACCTCGAAATAATGATGGTAGAGCAAAATGGATTGGACACTCACGCATAATATTAAAAGTTATTTTGATTTTTGCATGTCAGTCCGTCTGTCCGTCTGTGCGCACGATAACTCGAGAACGAGTATAGAGAGTGAAATTTTGTACACGGGCTTAAAAAAAAAAACAAAGTAAAACTAAGTTCGAAAATGAAACAAATCGGGCGACTCCTTTGTGGGGTTGCAATACCAAACTTTCGTTTTCCACTATATATTTGGACACTGCCTGAGAACACATCGATATAGACAGCTGAAATTTGGTACATGGCGTTTTCATTGTACTAGCAAATAAAATTTCAAAAATGGACTAAATCGGGCAACTCCTTCTTGGTGTTGCCATATAAAAATTTAGGTTTTTTATGTATACTTTGAAACCGATCAGTCCACAGTCCAAGACATTTTTATTGTACTAAAAACTTCTTCAGAATACGAAATCCTATAAAATTGATTATAATCATTTTTTCTGTCCGACTAACCGTTCTAGAAAAACCATGCGAAAAACCACTTCAAAACTCAAAGTTGCACGAAATTTCATACGAGCATTCATCTAGGGTATCATAAGAATTGGTCTTAGACCAATTCTATCTTTTTTACTTGTTCTATTTAAGGTTTGTAAATTAATGCGACCTTACTGCCTTTATTGCTACCCTTATTTAGTCTCCTTAAATTACTTATGCAATGTACGTATTGATCGGGTATAGAAATTTCAAAAGAGATTTTGCTTACTTTGGCCTTACGTTTTCTTTCCAATTGGTTTTGACTCCTTATTGTCAATAGACTAAAGGTATTGTTCATTCTTTTGTAGATGGAAAGGCTACATAAAATTAAATAAATTATTCCGCAACTATTCAGTGTGTAGAATAATAGATGCTCTTCTACTTCTGGATAAGGTAACAAATGGGGTCAATATAACCACTTTACTAATAAAAGCACACAATATATCGATTTAGAGTAGCGATGGTTCACCTCAAACTTCCTCTCAACAAATCGAAGGATGGTGAAAAATCCATTTAACGAAAGTCTTAAACAAAACAACTACTTCACAATGCAAAACACGATATGATAGATATATCGTATAATAAAACCATAGGATGATATTAAATGTCCATAAATATCAAAATTAATTAACAACATTGGCAAATAACCATCAGACATTGACGAAATTATTGTAGATTTATTGAAAGTTGTCCTCAGACTTAGTGCTAAAATGCTACATACTCCGTACATGCATTCATCAAGGTTTCCTGGTATACAGAGCCTTTATTGGCCTAGTATAGACTGAAGGGTGAAATCAAGGAGTGATAGGATAAACTGTGATGAATAGGGGTAATTTACGTCTTGGTAATAACTATAAAGAACAATGTATCTTTCTGTCATCATTATACAAAGATAATTTCAAAAGTGATAATAATGTATTGAGTTCTAGACACAATCAAGCAAACATTGAGAAAAGGAATCGATATTAGGTCGTAGCCAGATAGAACCCATAGAGATTCAATCATTTCTCATACAGATACACACCTTTATGGGTATAATATAAATGCCTTCGACACATTTTAGATCATTATTAATGGGCAAAGGGACAAGAGATATTCTCCCTTACTTTGATTCTTGTCGAAATTATTTAATCTCTTTATATGGACTCAAGGTACAGATAGTAGGTACATCATAAAATTATGAGATGCCTTCAAGGTAAAGTTCGGTGTCTAACAGGGCTCTATTCAATCTTCAATGTTGCTTTTAATAATTATCAATATAATTTTGGTACGGGGAGGATATAAAAGGAGAAAGTAGAGGGTTTCAGTGAAATCTTTACCAATATCTCTGAGATTTAGATTATATTGACGGACATACATATATACATATACATATCCCCTTTTTCAATATTTCAGTAAGATGTGGCTTTAAAAAAATCTGGGGACGTGGTTGGCGAGGTATTTGATAATGCTGTTCCAGATGGTTTGATTTAGATGGTATGTGGTTATTGAAATGTTAGATAGATGAAATTTAAGAGAAAATGTTTATAAAGAAGCAAGCAAAATTGTTTAGCTCATCGAGAACAGGAGAATTATTCAATTTATGTATTATAGTTATGAAAATAAATACGGTAAGAACTTTTAATATAATAAATATCGAACAAAGACAAATTCTTATTCTTAAATTTTCTAGGTAGTAGCTACTGCTCGAGGAAAGTAACTCGCATATATGTACATAGGTCCAGTTTTTCATAATTTTGTTTTCAGTAGCATTTAATAAAATTAATTTGAGTAATACTATATACTTAGTTAAATAATCCTAACTATTTTCATAAGAAACTTGATACAGCAGAAACCTAACAGAAATGTCTGAAATTGGAGGTTATGTTTTACTCTTGACAACACAAATTTCCCTGGTAGCTAACGCTCATCAGTTTACAAAATGTTAGTACCGGTGCGGGCGGGGGCTCTAATGTTAACTAACACAACTTTTTAGTCAAATAAGACAATGTGAGTGTACATTATGGTCGTACGACAACTAACTTTTCTACTGAGCGTCTCGATGAGTTTCTTCGCCAATGGTGTTGCGCTACAAATTTATTTTCTTTGTCTCTTGCTATGCTCCTTCCAAATGCGTATTGTATTGCATTTCTTCTTCATTCCTTTGTGAAAAGTATAGCGAGGAAGGTGAAATATAATTTAAAGTGAAGTGTAATTGAAGTCGTCCAGTTCCAGTTAAGTTCAGGTGTTTTTTAATCATTAGTAAGTAATTTTTCATATTTTTATGGATAATATAATCCTATTTAGAAAAACAAAAATAACGAAATTGTTGATATGTGCAATGGGCATATATATATGAGCCGCATTGCAATAATTATATTTCTTTACGTTTGCGATAATCACTCGTATGGAATGAATCCATGCAAGAAAGTACAACAGTATAGTTGTACTTTCGTGCAGGCATATGACCTGCGTGATAATCCCAAATCTATTATTTTCTGAATTTAAAAACTATATTACCCCTGATAATCATGATTACGTTCAGCTTTGAGGGATTTGATTTACTCACCAATGAGAATCATGATTACGCTCAGCGATGAGGGATTTGATTTATTCACAAGGGAAATCATTGAATTGCTCATCATATGAATACGAAGTATATAAATGAGTTTAGTCCCGGGGCTAGAAACAAAATTCAGCATCACATTCATCCAACCAATCATCCTGAGCTCATCAGTGCGCTCATGATGATTGGGCTACCAGGGTTACGTTCCATTCGGAAAAGTGCTCGCGAGTACTTTACACAGGCAAATGGAATACAGCTAATGTGTATTTTCCGATGTTTTATATACAACATAAAAAAAATGCGACGAGCACGACAGCAGGTCGAAAGATTAACAACACATTGCATCTTGTTGCAAAGCAGAAGAGATCCAGTATGTGGTTCAGAAATTTTCCTACTTTGATAATGCTCATGTCAAAATCACAGGATCAATAAAATAAAGCTTTTTTTTTTGTTTTTTTTGCTTATATGGCAGCAGTATAAGGAAGAATAAAAGTGTCTACCCAAAATATGATTTTTCAGGATCACGTTAAGTCTCTATGCTTCCCGAGTGACTGCAAAATATATTTTAGATCGCTGTAATTGGCCTACAGATAACACATAAGCATTTTGGACGTGTAATAGATATACAATATTTTTCTTGGTGGCTATTTGTTGCGTGTCGATTCAAACCTTGGATGATGATTATTATGACGGATATTAAAGTGTAAAAAAGAAATCATGCATTTGTTGTGAGTAAACTGTGTTGCTTTTGTTATGGATAGATATTTATAGTTTTAATAATTACTACCAAAGAAGTCTTAAGTATCGTGAGGATAAAACTTCGAAATTTAAAATAAAAAAAAAAAAACTTTTAATTAGTAAACAGTAAGTTAATTATAGTTAATTAAGTTTTAAAAATAAAGTTGATGAGAATAATAGTAAGAATAATGATGAAAAATAAAAAAAATAAAACATTTTTATAAGATATCAGCAGATTATTATTGTAAGTCTTCAGGACCAGGCCACAGTTATTGGTGTTATGTACATATTTGCATCTCTATACAAATTAGCTGATGTTTGTTTTTTCTTCGGTTTGTTTTCTTTTTTTCGACTTTAAATGAATAAAAAACTGCTGCCATGTAGATGTAATTCAATCTATCATTTTTGTGAATATTAATTTAAATTAAAAAAAAAAATATAAAACCAGCAGAAGCACAAAGAAATGGAAAAACTGTTTAAAATGCAGAGGATTTTGAATGTATGAAAATATAACAATTATAAGCAAAAAAATATATAAGTATTTCGCATCTCTTTAAAAAACAAATCCTTATCCATAGCCAGAGGATTGCACTTTTCTAACTTGCACGTAATCTGCATTATCTGGACTCACCCTTTAAAGACTCCAACAAGTATCCATATACAATGCACTACATATCATCCACGACATGTGTTTACATTCTTATTAACATGCGTCTTGGACATAATTGTCGATTTCAGATAGACTCGGTGGGGCTTAATACTCTAAGATAAGCACATCTTACAAAACCTTGGATAAAAAAAAAGCGAAGACTCAATTTCCTGGTAAACAGCCTGTACCGATCTCACGGTAAACACCATCTCTATTAATCGATCTCTCTGATATCAGAATTTTAGACAGGTAAATCTATAGATAGATACATACGCCTAATACCACATACCTATATTGGCTGGATGGGATTTCTGCACGCATGCTTCGAAAGATGAAAAGTCTGTAATTTACTTTGTTACAGACATACAGAACCTAATCCAGATCAATATATATTTAGTTGTTCATTGCCGCAAAGACTAGAGTCTGAGAGACGGTTAAATATATCGTCCAAAAAGAGGATCATTAGATAGCACCCTGGAATATCATAGGAATAAACTATTCATTAGATATTTGGAAGTTTTTTGGTGTCCTTCTTATCTGAGAATACTGGGCAATAGAATAGTGAAGCTCAAAGCTAAGGAGATAGATGAATAAAACACAATACTTAGAAAAGGACATAGAAAAATACATAATTCCTGCAGACTAGAAGCGAGGTAGATAATCATCATACCTTTAATTTGGGGGAAATGCACTGATCTGAGCTTTTTTGTTGGATTGACGTTGGGCAATTTTTTGCAATATTTTTTAATCCTCAGAGATAGATTCTCATGGAACATGAAAAAACTGAAGGAATTCATCATATATCAAGCTACAAAACTATAATAAAACAAAGACTATTACAAAAATTCTTCCTTAAATCCTTCAATTATCTTTTACCAAGTCCTCTTTCACAAAACCGAATAAAACGTTTAATCTATAAAAGTAGAACTTGCTTCATATTACCTCCCAATAATTTTCCTCTTTGATTGGAACTTAAAAGACAAATTGAAGGAAAATTCTAGCCCCACTTTATGAGTCCGAAGTGCAAAATAACTGACACCTGGATAGAAAACTATGTATATGAACCCACGTAGATATTATCGCATGACTTTATGAAAAAGTGCTAAACATCGAAATTACCAACGACAGCACCTGACTTGAATACAAATGAAAGTCATAAGATATCCTTTTTACAAGTTGAGCTGTATTTGAGAGAATGTGTATGTACATATATAGAAATGAGTTTGGGAAGGGGAGGGGGGGGGGTAAATTTATACCTAGACAGAAACACTGTAATATATACGTTCGTCAAGAAGAAAAGACCCAAAATCCCTATACCCAAGTTCCGTTGCACAGCAGACCTTACTTAATTGATTTTATATCTTGGATGCTCCCATATTTCTGGTTGGAACAGATTTCTGTCGAAAGGATCTTTTGTAACGGCACCCCATTGTTTCCGGTGGAATGGTTCGGATAAACCTGATGGAAGCCCAGAGTGTGGATATTAAATGGCTACACATCGCAAAATTATTATTTCTACTTTGAGAGGCAAACGCTCTTTTAGACTTTAATAATATCAAGACAACAGGAAAAAGCTTAATTTGGAAGCTCCGTTCCCGAATGACAAGTAGATAATATAGAAAGAAGGGAGTGACAGATTAAGGACAAATTGATAAACCCAACTATGAAATCTTTCTCTATAGTCTACGACTTTCAGGAAGTATCTTCAATAGCAAGCAAATAATAATTGATTCGAATAACTAACTCTTTGTGCCCAAAAGCGTAGATAGGTACTAAACAAGCTTTTGTTATATATAATCATGGCACGTTTCGATATTTATTGAAACTTAAACGATGCGAACTATTGTAGAGAGAGAGACATATAGAGGGAGAGAGAAAGAGAGAGAGAGACAGACAAAAACTAACCGTGTTGGGATCCGGGTGATCTCATAACAGCCAGTGGCACAGATGGCCCTTGAAGACTTAAGCCGATTACATTGACCCCATTGACGTGGCCTGAAATATTTTAGGGGAGCGGATTTAGTGGATTTATGCGACATTTCAAAGTATAAACGTGAAGGCTTTACCTATCTTTGCACTGCCAAACGCGTCCTTGAATATGGCAGGATGTGAAGCTGATGCGTGCTGATGTTTCATGGCATTTACTCGACGATTAGGTTGGCCTACTTCACGTTTTCGACGAGGTTGCTCCACTGGCAGTACACGTCTCCTCTTCTTCGGTAGTTTCGAGCGAGCCTGAAAGAGAACACACAAAATTTATTACACATGACACAAGATTTTCATACTTTATTGCTTCCGACTACCTTAAAGAATTTTAAAATAATTTTAAAGTCATATACCCAAAATCCCGTGAAAATTATATAGGTAGGTACCTATTGCCAGGAGAAAGCATGAGTGAAAAATAAAAGGAACATTCCTGGACAGGGAGTATTTTGCTTGTTGAGTTATGTTTTTAGATCCTTCAGACAATTTCTACACAGCTTTTCAAAACCCGACAAATATAAGCGAAAAAAGCTTTCAACAAAATTTGTTATTTTTCTTTGTAATGAAAAGAAAGTATTTCTCTCGGTTGGAAGAAAGAATGAGCACTTGATACTGTTATATATATGTACCTAGCTGTTTTAAAAACATGTCTATTCACATCGCATTCAGTTCTTATTTTCGTGGTCAGTTTTGACAGTCCGCAAGGGAATTTTGGACTGAAGAAAGTAGTTATTTTCCAGACGACTCAAGCTCACGCGGCGCATTCGAAATAACACGTTCAAATTCCTATTTAGATGTATATATGTGTGTGAGGTATAAGCTTAATTCCACCGAAAACAATTATCCAATATGGTGGCATTTAAGTATAATATCTAAAGCTATTACATATGGTACTATTCCTCTTTTGTGAACTTTTCCTGCAATTATTTGCTGCTGCTACGTAAATTGTATTTCTGGTAACGTTATAGCACTCATTGCCACCACATCCGTAAATCATTTTCCGAAATGTGCTTCTGTAGTCGTAGGATAGGATGTGGGAATTTTGCACTGCACTTAAATCCCGACTATTATTATGTCACAATATACATACATATATATAGTGGCTGTGTACTTTTGATTTTTGTTTTTGAGAATTCTATATATCATACGCACCGGCAACTCAGCAACTCAATGTTTCAAGAATAAACTTGTGATAACTAAAAATTATTTAATCCTTAAAGGGATTTTAAATTCAGATGCATGCTTTTTTTCTATGATATTATTATTGGTAGGATGATATTTATCATCTACGCTTGTTTATTCATCCCAGCATGTAATATAGAACCTTCTACGGCATTTTGTATCACATCCATGTCTTGAATGTTAAATCTGATAAGTAGGAAAGGCTGATTTATACGGTATAGCTCTCGTGCATGCATGCTTTGCACTAAAATGAAAATGCATTCCATTTTCATGCGAGGCGTCCAGAAGATATATCGTCATGATTAATATCACTTTTTCGTTCTTCTTTTTTCTGGTACAATAATGAGTTCCTCAAGGTTCCAATTTAGGGCCCTTATAATTTACATTTTTTTCTGGACGACTTACATGAAATAGGGAAAACATGCACTCAACTAAAGTTACTGAATAGTTTGTAGTCAACAGAAAAAAACATGTTCCACATGGTCAGGCTATGTAATGTTTATTTACGAGTATATGGTCTAAATAGTCTAAGCCCTCGACAGGGAATATATTGCGTACTTGAGGTTGGTGATTACAATTGTACTTGGACCTCTACATGACGTAGTTTTTTTAACATCAATCATAAATTATGTTTATTTCTGGTAAAATGATAAGAATGTTAGACGTGTTACTTATCGATATTTTAGGATTCCGTACAACAAAAGGAAAAAACCGAAACTTTTATTAGACCGCTCGTGCGTCCGTTTATCACGTGACGTAGAAATTTGAAATTTGGCAGAATGTTAGGTCTTTGTGATGCGTATATATTTCAATAGTCAACGATTATGAAATATTTATTTTTCTTTATTAATTTTAATGGAGGTGGTTTTAAACCCCTAAAACAAAATTTCTTTTTATATCGTGTGGGGTGTCCCGCTTAATCTTTTAGGTTTCCAAAGCTAAAATGCTGGAAAAAAAATTTTTTTTTTGTGTCAATTAATAAGAACAAATCTTATAAAATTACTCTTCCGCCGGTCTGTTTGAATATTAATTACCTATTCAGTTAACATAAGCAAATTTGGATTAGATTTAAATAAACTTAAGTTCGGTCGATCGATTGTTCTTTGATAAAGTTCTTGTACGGTACCCTGATTGTGCGAGCCCGACTCGCTCTTAACCGAATTATTTTAATTATTTTTAACATCTTCATACATATTTCAGAGGATAGATAGCCGCACATTCGCATTAAAAGTAAGTTGTTATATTTACGTATTATTATTAAAAGTAGTTAAACTACCATTCTACATAGAGATTTGTATCTAGGATCTTAACAATTATCTTATTCAGGGTGTCCCGTAAGAAGTGTCATATCCGAAGGCTACAGATAGGTCATGCTTAGACGAGGGAAATATGGGTGGGGAAAGGGGGGGGGGGGGGATTATAACGGTTTCCGAGATAATGGGTCTTAAAGATATTTCGGTATGTTATTATAAATCACCCTGCAACTTCTGTACGTTACACCCTTCATGATTATTTAAAACTTCTTCGATTGATAATCGTTAGACCTTTCCAGTAGTCTATACATTTTTCCTCTCCTCTCTTCCATTTTGAAGTTAACAACAAAGTTGAAATTTTGGAATTATAACTCGTTTGTTTTGTTTTTAACTATTATTTTTATCAAAAAACTTCTCATCACTACCAATTTTTCATATTCGACTTAAACAGCCCAAAACCTTAGCTTTAAAATGAACTATAACAGTCTGTATCGAAATGTAATCATTTCTGCGTTTTTTTGAACTTTTTCTTAAGCATATCCAGAGAAAATAACTGAAAAAGGTCATTTCCAAAAGATAATTGCCTACTTTCTGGCACTTATTAAGTTTTTTCAGCCATTACAGCTGGAGTTACTTAAGAAAAAGTGTAAAAAACAAAGAAAGTGTAACCCCTTTTGGTAATGGAGTCATTTTAAAGCTAAGATTTTGGACTTCTTAAATCCAATATGAAAAATTGTTATTCATGACGTGTATTTACAAATAGTAAGTAAATAAAAAAAAAAAAAAAAAAAAAACGGGTAAAAATTCCGAAATTTTAAAGTTGTTGAGCCATAACTTCAAAATGGAGAAGAGGATGGAAAAAATTACAGACCGTTGGTAAGGTCCAACGATTGTCTATCTACCAAACCATCATCTTAGGGTGTAACGTTTAGAAGTTACAGGGTAATATTTAAAAACGTACCCAGTTATGGGACACCATTTATATAGTTGGGTATCCCTTTATTCAATTACATATTTCCTCCTCACATATTATGTATGCAGTATAAATTCATTTCAAAAGCTCTCTGCAGAATTCATTTCCTTGATAATTTCTCAACTATCATAACGAAATCTTCCAGTCATTCGTATACAATCTTTTAGATATTACAATAACAGGAATATATTGAAATAGAAAACATTTTTAGTACCATATTCTTAAGGAAATGGAACAAAACCTGTTAAACTATATAGTAAAAGGATAGCTGGAAAAAAATTACAGTATGCCACTGAAAAGGTGAGACATTTTCTTGTAATATTCCTATAATTTGTCATAAGTGCTTAGAACGATTTAGGCAATTAATGCATCAACAATTCTTCAGTGGAGTGGAACCAATCTGAATTCTTTTACTTGAGTGGAACCAATCAGAATATCTTTAATGCAGATAAATCACACAGCTATTACGAGGTCATTTGTAATTTTTAAAAAAGTATAATTTCGATCAAAACTAAAAAGCCTATTGAGAACAATTATTGTTTATTTCAAATTCAAGGGCCGAGGAAGGAATATGTGTTGGTTTTGTTTAACGCTATTCAATTGTTTGTGGTCATAATTTAAAGTATAGATATGTAGGTGTGTAGTAGATATACATATATGGAACTGAACAATTTACTGCCGCATATACAAAGATATACGTAAACCCTCCAACTGCGCGGTAGATACGTTCTATATAAACAACGCGCAAACCGAAACCGCGCACTGTGAACCCGATTTTATATATATGTAATAATGGGGTTAGGTTCCAGATACATATTAGAAAAATTGCAAAAATATAATAAAAAAACTTTATTCAACGACTAATATACTATACATATTTACATTAATATAAACATATAAAATTGTAGAAAACAGTCTTAATTCATCGAACTATACATAATTAATATGTAATAAAAAGATTAATAAAAATAGAACATAAATTAAAATTATAGAAAACAATAAAAAACTATAGCAATCAGTCATAATTCAACGACTTTTATACTAATTATGTGGCTAAAGCTTCTGTCAGATTTTTCCGAAATTTTGAGGCACGCTCCATATCAAGAGCTTCCTGTTCAAGTTAACTACCAAGTTTTAAAAAATTCGATAGTTTTTGAATAGTAAATATTTTCTCTCCTATAATCTCTACATCTTCTTCACTTTCATCATTTGCATCATTATTATTATCGCCGAACTGTGTCAAAATATCGTCAATAGTTACATTTTCTTCATTACTTACAAGAACTTTCGTGATTGATATCTTCTGATTCTAAATTTTGAAATCGATCCCCATCAATTATTCTACCTAAAGTTACAATTTCTACAATTTCTGGCATTTCCACAACAGCTTCTCTTATGCAACTTTCTCGCCATAATCTTTTCCAAACAGCATTCATTGTTGAGTTTTTAACTTCATCCCATGCTAATTTAATATTTTTTACCGAAGATAGAATGTTATACTGTCTCGAATACTCACGAATTGAAAGACTATCTGGTCCATCAGTAGCTTCAATTAATTGTGGAAAAATTCTTCTAACATGTTGTATTTGGAGGCAGAAATACTACTTTAACATTGGCGTGCAATTCAGTCAAATGTGTTGGATGACTTGGTGCATTGTCAACTATCAACAGAATCTTAAAGGCAATGTTTTTATCTCTACAATAAGTCTCAGCTTCTAGACAAAAGCAATTTAAAAACCAGTTCCCAAACAGCTTTGCAAGCATTCAAGCTTTCTTGTTTGATACCCAATGAACTGGGAGTGAGTTTTTTTTAAATTCCTTTAAACGCACGAGGATTTTCTGATTTATAAATTATTAGTGGTTTGTTCTTACAATCACCAGCTGTATTAGCGCAAAACAAAACTGTTAATCTGTCTTTGGAAACCTTGAACGCCGGAGCAGATTTCTCTTCTTTAGATATAAACGTTCTGCTAGGCATCCTTTTCCATAATAAGCCAGTCTCATCAGCATTGAAAACTTGGCTTGGTAAATATCCACCACCATCAATGATATCTTTTAAAATTTTTGGATATAAAGATGCATCTAATGTATCAGCACTGGCGGCTTCGCCTGTAAATTTTATATTATGTAGATTTTGACGATGTTTAAACTTTTCAAACCATCCTTTATTCGCTTGGAATTTAATTTCTTCTGATTTAGATGACCCAGGTTCTCCTTTTTTTACGCGATAAAAGACTAATTACGCTTTAGTTCGAATAACAGCAGCAGTGTCATCCTGTTTTGGTTTTGATCTTCTCTCCAAAAGCATAAAATTTTTTCTGTTTTTTCTTTTAATTTTGAGGTTTTTTAAATGTTTTTGCAGCTAGCGATGTGGAACAAAATACTGAACTTTTAATTTTTTCTGCATTCAATTTAATCCTCCTTATGCTGGATTCGTTCATATTGCGTCTCTTAGCTAAAACTGATATTTTTTTGCCATTTTCTAATTGGTTCCCAATTTCAAGCTTTGCCTCTAATGTAAAAATTTTTCTTTTCCCAACTTTTTCCATTTTTAAATATAGGATATAAAATTTATTAAAACACCCATTAAATCAAAATTAGCTTTAAATCAAAAATCAAAAATTTTATTTATACTTAGTTTATAACACGCTTTAATTGAAGTAAGAATTCCCTAAACGCTATTGCACACGAATACGATTTTCATAAATTTAGTATGTGTGCATCGAAATACGGTGAATCACTATATTCGGTATTCGTAGTTTAACGGGATTCACCAATTTAAAAAAAAAAACGCGCAGCTACGAAATTTTTACCTCGCAGATCGAAATTTTGGTATTAAAGGCTTGGCCGCGCATGTGCGAAACCGCGCAATGAAAAACCGCGCAGTTGGAGGGTTTACTGTAGTTGATTTCATAAGGGTGCATAATATGACTGATATCTACTATATAATTATAAAAGTTAGTCCTTTGACTATACTTCCCTGTAGGAAAAAGTATAGGATTGCTCCTTCTAGAATCAATAAAGGAGGACAGAGCTTTGGTGAAATTTTAGTACTGCACTAACAGTACTCCAAGAGGTGCAATTATAGGAGAGTAAGATAAAATTGAATTATGCGCAATTTACGAGTCACAGATTTTTTGTGCGTCAGCATCTCATTTTAATCTATGTATGATAGTTATGTAATTGATCCCTGCCGAACATGCTTTTCCCCCACCAAACTACGTGTGAAACCTAAGTCCCAGAATGGCAATAGGCTTTATTAACGGTCTAAGTCTGTGAAGGGAGTAAATCGGACGGGGACTCACAATAGATCTTTCACGACGCAGTGAAATCACCCCTCCACATATCTAATCTAAACTAACACAATGCTCGAAAAATCTCATTTATCTGAAAGTCACTTAAATGATTTTTTCGAGTTATAATTTAATTTGCGAAATGTTTTGAAAATTAGAAGAATAGTTACAAACAAGAGTTGAATTTATGATCATTCTATGATAAAAACTAGAGCTCCATAATGACATGCCTAAGTTAAAAGGAGGTCAAATGCAGGAGCTGGTAATGAGCGTTCAAAAACAAAATAGGCAATCTTACGGACAATATTATTGTCAATTTCGTTTTGATTTAATAAGATCAATGACCGAGCAATAGTCGTAGTTCTCGAGTGGAACCGGTTAACATTAAGGTTATAAAACTATATTTTCCAAAAAAATCTTTCTTCTTGTCAAAATATATGTAGGTATATATCAAAATTGCCTTTGGCTAACAATTTTTCACGTCGCGCTCATTTCTTAAAACTTAATTCGTAGTAGAGTGCAGTTCTTAAAAGATGAAAAGTTCTTAAGTATAAATAATAAATTTTATATAAAAGAAGAAAAATGGTCAGGATCAATTTAATAAAATATCATAATTTATTTGAATTTATAATATATTAATTAGACAAATATATATTCTGTTTCTGTGCATGTATGAGTTTTATGAGTGCAATAAATTAGCTTTAGCAGGTATACGTAACCAACCAACAATAAGCTAAGGACAGAATTTTCCTTATTGAAAGTTGCACGCTTTAAAAAGCAAATAAAATTTCAAGGGTGCATATTTGGAAAGAGAAAGACGTTTTCAATACTATAAATCTACATACATACTTTATAACCAATATACACACCATTAAATTCCTATGCTCCTGCAAGATTACTGTCAAAACCGATTTACATTGAAAAGAGTGAAATTTTTAAAACACTTCCATAACAGAGTTGACTGTCAGAGCCTGAGGAGCGGAAGAAAAAGTACATAGCATAGTACAAATACAAGGAAGAAAAATTTCCATAAATTTTAAAGCTCATCCTGTGGGTGAGTTTCTGGAAATCTCGGTACAAAAAAAGGAAGGAATTACATAGTTTTGTTGATATGAGAACTTCTTGCCAAAGGGAACAGTTCGGGTAGGGATATTTGCGAGTGCATATTACCAGTAAATTTTTGTATATTTTTCTCATGGTCAATAGAAATGGTACTTCACTTCTGAATTCTGAAAAAGGGGAGGAAGGAAGAGACCACTCTTCATTTTGAATACCTGAATATTTTATGTTTATGGGTAAAAAATATTCCTATACGAATTTTTTTAGAGTTAGTTTTTCGGGATGCTTTGCGTAGAAGTTAATTATACTCTAGAAATGTATAAAACGGTGAAGGTGGGTTTTCTGTACCACAAAAATTCACATTTTTAGCAGTTGAATGTACAGAGAAAAAAAGTTAAAGGTGTTATATTTGCAGGATATTTTATCAGAATTTATGTAGATTTGTATTTATAAACGTATGAATACATTTTACTTTTTACTACGTCCCCTTTTTAAAAAAAAAAAACAAACAATTTTTTTTTATCGTACTATATAGAATAGAGAAATGCATATAGAAGGAGCATTGCATTGCGTTGTAACAAAACGTTCTTTTTTTTATTTCGCTTGGTCTGTGGGCTGTTTACGTGCAATTATTATGATCGATTTTCAACCCCAATTCTCAGAGGTTGCCATCTCATCTAACGTAAGTACTCATGACCTTGCGTATGAACTGGATTATTGTGGAAAACCAATTGAAAACTTTTCATTATTAATAGTATTGGAAAATTATAAACATAAGAAAACCCAGACTCTGTCTGTAAGGGCACGTGCATAACGCGGAGGCGAGGCTATATCACAATAGTCGAAGAAATAAAATGATTGTATGCTGCTATGCGAGTGTTGCTTCATAACAACGCTGTGGCAATGCGCGATGTGGTAAGACACCTCAAGGTACCTCGCTCGAGAATTCGCGAGATACAGCGCGTTAATTTTGATAGCTGGCATATTCTTATAGGGTTTTTCTTTGATATAATTGAAGGGTTCTTAATCATTCTCATATACTGGAAGAATGTATGAGGATAAGTATGTAAATCTTCATATATGTGAATGATGGTATTTCCCAACTTCTAATCGCTTGTTATTGTGACCCCATATACAAGGAAAACTGCAGAAAGTGCTGGACAAATAGAAAATGATTAATTTTATATCTTTGAATGGAAATTTTGGCAGTTTTTTTTTTTTAATTTATATTGAAATCTTTCCTTAATACAATCGAAAGCATCTATACTAATTCTCATCTATTGGAAGAATCTATCAGGATCAATCCATAAATATTTATATATGTGGATGATGGAATTCCCCAAATTCTGATCTCTTGTTATTTATGGGGACACAAGCAAACAAAAAGTGATTAATTTTGTGTCCTTAAAAAGCAAATTCAAGGAATATTTGATGTTGTAAGTAATAACTTCGAGTATATTTGGAATTTGTTGTACTTATAATATGAATATTAAAGCGAAAATCAGCGGAAAGTACACTTATGTGAAAAATGCCATATAATTGCACTACCTACTTGACAAATACAAAATTTCGGCTTCAGAATCTGACGACATAATTTATACTTTAACTTAGCGATTTACCAAGAAACTGAACGCCTTGTTGTGAACACTAGGTACACCACGACATGTATCTTCACCTCTCCTAGTTCAACTGTATAGCCTTGCCTCGCCTCGCCTCGTCTTGCCCAGCCTCGTTGTATACGTATCCGCGTTCGAATCTCAGCATGCCTTTTTTTAATTAAAAAAAATTACAAAAAAAAAACAAAAAAAAAACAAAAAACAAAAATAATACTTAAAAAACAATTGCGAAAAGCCTAGATTCTGCCTGTAACGCGCTCCAATCCAAACAAGCTTTTTTGTCTTTAAATTAAAACAACAATTTAAGAGAGAATTCCGTTCTAAGAATGGACCACTTTAACTAGTTTATAGTATAGGACGGAAAAGGAGCCTTCAATCGATCTCCGATGTCGACAACAGATTTCATTCTCCTCAGGTATTTTAAATTGACAAGTTTCTTATGGATTAGTGAAGAGATAATAATTTTATCGTAGTTGCGTCAGAGCAAATTTACATTTTTTGTTTTCTCAAGAGTATTTGTAGGATCGAAGAAGGCATCTTCTTATCGACATTAAGGGGACATGTTATAGATTGAGTGGCAGCCGTACATGTACATAGTAGAACGGGCATTACATTGGCATGGAGTGCCGGTAGTTTTGTTGTTTTACCTGATATTTCACGATAATATGTCGAGATAGCTGACCAACAGCACTTTTTACTGACAGAAACTGGTGCTTTCTTCTCCACCCTCTAATATGGTGGCTGTCGTATGTTTTCTTTATTCGTTCCTTTAACATTTTTCAACAGATGTATCTCATTAAAGTACACCAATAGTTATTCTCATCACTAATCTCTAAAGCTACCAAATTATTTAGTGCTTATTAAATATTAATATACAAAGTGTAAGCTAAGATAATTCACACGAATGTGTTTATTGTAAGAGCGAAATAATTTACGTTTGTGTCACGATAGCATAAACCATATCTGTGACATACTCAAACACTAAAGGATAAACATTAAACAACATCCAACGAGCAAATTGATTTTCCATTCCTCTGTAAAATTATGCTTTTAAGAGCTTAACAGAATGCGCGTATGCTCCTCCTCATTATCATAGAGAAATATTCACGTTTAGATGTTGAAATCCTACTTTCATGCACATCGTCATCTGTAGTGTTACAAAAGTGAAAATCATCCAGCGCTAATGAAAGAGCGAGTCGCGCTTATATAATTATTTAAGCTCATTCATATAACAGTTGCCATCCTTTCATTAGTTTTGAAAACAATGATTTATTGGTGGATCGAGAGTGTATGTTTATGGAAATGTTGGATTAAACGTTTCATTTCTGATGAATTAAATTACAGGAAAATTCCGGAATTTAGTGGTGTTGATAACATTCATCGGAATTCATAATTTGTGGATTACTATTAATTAATGGGATGAAGATAATTTGTGCCTTCGGTGATTCGAAAGAATTTTGTATAATCGATTTTTATTTTACCTATTTTATAATCATCCATACCCATCCAGGAAAAATTTTGTGCAAATGCCAACCTACATTAAAATTAATTCAACTTAATAGTGTGAACGCCTCTCTTTAAGGCACTTCTTTACACTTGTTAGCTGCTCCATCAACCGGGGGGCACATAAGTTAGTACGTGCACCAGATTTTCATTCTCAGCAAAATTGAAACTTTCTTCTCGAGAGAGTGCTCTTGAAGAAATTTCAAAACTTAAAGTTGGTCGTCTAGTAGATGCTACACATATGGCTACTATACATATATATAAGTGTAACTGCTCCTCCCCAATTTGTAGTCTTCTTATATAGGTAAGATGTCTTGGCGGCCACAGTACCGTTTAACCCTAAATGCTTCGAGTGCATGATAGCAATGCATAAAATACTTTCCTTCCCCCCACCACACACATTCATTCCTTCACACATTTACTCCCCAAGTATTTAGTATTTTAGCAATATAGCAACCGGGGGTTACTTGGTTTATTTCAAGAAGTTTACTCACCTGTGTATGAGAATAGAACATAGAAAAGTTGCTCACAATAACAGGTACCGGCAGTGCAATAGTGAGTACACCTGCTAGGGCACAAAGTGCACCGACGAACATCCCGACATAGGTTTTAGGTGCCATATCCCCGTATCCTACTGTTGTCATCGTAACGATTGCCCACCAAAGTCCCAGCGGAATGCTCTTAAATTGATTATCCGGATTATCCTGGAAGAGGAAAGCAGAAGCGAAGTTAGTATACCCAAAGATAAACTTGATATATATTTACTTTTCTATTGAGGAGCAGTAGCAACAACAGGAGGAGCAACAGCGGGAGCTGGTATAATTTATGTTTTTCTTAACAGGATGGAGGCGTGGAAGGGGATGAAACAATATTACTTCAAGCTAAAGTTCTGTAAAACCTTTGGGAAGGGAAGTATCTGACCTTAGAGTAAAGCTTACAAGTGGAGATTTTCTTGTGTGTTTGCCTTCAGGATTGTAGATTTTAGGGGCTTCAAAGAATAACACATTTCAATGAAATTTGCCACAATTTCAGAAATTGTTGTTTATAAATATTTGTAATATAATATAATAATATTCTATAAAACAGTTAGAGGCGAAGACAAAATTTTCATATTATATACATACAAAAATATTCAGGGATGGATGATGATGGTGGGTGGTGGACAAGTTATTACCATAAATAGCTGTGTCGACCCTTAGAGCCTGAATTTAACATTGAGTCAAGTTTTGAGGCTTTTTACCCCCTGGACTCTGTGGAGATAGGAAAAACTTTTTTATCCTAATCATAGAAAAACATAAACGATAGTTCCCCTGGCGGTGTATAAATTATGTGTCCACTTACGTATTTAAGTAAAGTTTGCTACGGGTTGCTTTAAATTTGGATCTCCGGGATTTATATTCTTTTTCGTATTTTTAGTAAGGATACACCATATACATTATTCGAGAATTAAAAATATTTTATTTAACGTCAATAGGTATATATCACTACTTCTACCAAACATCCATCGGATTTAATGGAAGTACTAGCATCTACTCTTGATTTCAATGAAATATTTTTAAGGGCGAGCGTTAACCCAAATTTATCAAGATAACCATGTAGATATCTATTTTGGCGTAATAAGTTCCTACTCATATTTTTTAAAAGTATTCTTTCACTACCAAATTTCTAGCAATCTTAGATGAACTTACGATTAAGAATAAATGCAAATGCTTCCTGTAAGTATAGAAAACAAATTTTTTACGAATTTTTCTACGAATTCCAGTTCAAATCCATCAAATCCTCATTACCAGAAAAACCAAGAATGTGGAATAGTTTCTTTCTACTATTTGTAGGTGTTTTCTAAATGACGATCTTTAACATCATGGGTCATACGGAATTTGGTATTGGTAGTTCTGCATACATACATAGGTACATATAAGTCATGTTAGGCTAGCAGCAAAACCCCTAAACTAAGCACTTCCGAAGACATGAAAGAAACTCCCCCACTATAACATGAGAACCCTAACTTACAAACTAACATTCTAAAATATTTGCAGTGTCCTTTTGTAAAACTGACAAAAGTTGTGATTCATACAGAAAAAATTAAGTTCTGATAATCTTAAGCTTGCTTTCTTATCTTCCCAAACCGTAATCAAATTTTAATAGCTTTCCTAACAAAATTATTTCAAAAAATTTATCTTAATCAAATGACTACGATTCCCCAAATCAAAACTCTCAACTGAGTAATAATTGCGCATGTGTAAATGTGCCATGGTCCGATGAATTAAAATGAAGTTGCCTACAGATTATAACTATAATCTGAGCTGTAGGATTAAAGTTATTGAACTTAAAAATGCAAGATTACTTTTTAATCAAAATTATTTTATTATGTAAGGTATATAGCAAGTTTAACCTTTGGGGAGTTAAGGAATCAAGCTTAAAATTACTGGAAAACTATTTTCCTGTGTGGATAGTAATTTAGGCTTTATGGCATATATAAAATCAATGTGTAGTCACTTTTTTATAAGATTCAATATAAACAATTTTAAAAACTCGGACTACACGCACACATATGGAGTTCTATTTCATGGCTTATGGGAGGTATTTCTTAAGAACTTTGCCAGAAACCATTTTCGAACTAAATTTATACTCTTATGTACGTACCTACATACCTTAATCAAATGCCATTTATTTAACTAGAAGTATCTTGATATTTTGAAATTTAAGACTGTCGGCTTGTCCACACATTAACTTTGAAAGCTTCATTGTTATTTAATGTTTATTCTCCCCGAATCAAAAGGAAAAATAACGTATCTCTATTATGAGTCTTTTTGTTTTCTCAAGGAGTAAAAAATGTGTCTGTAAAGTTTAAATATCTACTTTGTTCTTTTTCATTGCGAATACAAGAACTTACTTTATATTGAAACAGTTTGATCGTATTTTCCTTCCCCATCCAAAAGGCGACAACAGCAACAAAAAAAAAAGAAAAAACAATCCTTTTGACTCCAAACTTAATTGAATTTCATGTTTACATCGTTGTAGTACGGAAAGAAAAGAGCAAGGATATTCTTCGTCACGGTTTGTTAAGTAGAACTAAGCATCCGGTAACTTTCCGTAAATTGAAATTCGGGTAGAGTAATCTAAGTTCGCATCTTTAAAAATTCTTAGCCAAATTTATCATTATTTTTTTTTTTTTGTACATATTAAAAGGGAAACAGCACCCTCTAAATAAGGACACAAAAGTAAGCAGCTTTTATTAAGCCGCAGGTTTTCTTAATTTTTCGTATAACTTCTAGCGAGTCGACCTATCCAACCATTCCATCCTTTATCTTTGGTCTTACTTGCTTAAAATGTGGTGGAGCTGTGGTACCCGTTGTTGTTTACTGAAAACTTGATTTTCCAACAGGCTAGGGGTAATGGCAGAGTTTAGTCAGTAAATCCAGTACTGCGTGACCAACAGTCAATATTAAATTCTGAGGGAACTAAGTCGATCAGAAAGTGAAGCGCAAAGAAGTTGACTGTTGACAGACTCGTTTGTGATTATTGAAAAGATTTCAGATGTAATTGAATTTAGGAGGGCGAAATGTTCTAGGTATGATGGATATAACGAGGTAAAACGAGGTTCAAAGAGATTATTAAAACGGTCGATGGAAGGGTTCATTACTTTTTTGTTTTTTTTTCGTTTTGTTACCTATCTCTTTTTTTTGTTTTTTTGCAGAAAATTCTCCAGTTAATTGGGTGGTGTACTTTTTTGAAAAACTTTATATCAATTTGAAATAAAGCGAGGTGTGGAATGATTTTTAATTTAAGTTAAAGACGATTTTCTATATTTAAAAAACATTGGATTGTGAATGACTGATACAAAGTCAATTATAAGGTCGATTTCTATTTAATGATTGTGCCTCTAATCCTATCTTGAAAAATCTTAAGTTTAATATAAAAATAAGATAAAATAAAATTTAAAGTCGTCTTCTTGTTATAACAGTCAGTGACATAAGAAAATCATCTTAAGAAATCTTATTGAAAGCTCTGGCTAGAAAAGAGAGCAAGTGGCATAAAATGCAGGCTGAATGTAGTAAAAAATACATAAAGATGAGCAAAGTGCTGCTTTTAAAGATTGATTGATTAAAAAGGGATGAGAGGCTGCGGCCTCTAAGAGAGTCTATTGTACTAACCGTTCTGCTCCCATATCCTTGAAGCAAGCGAGTTCCTTTGAAGAGATTTAGAAGTCCACCAGGTCACCTATTTCCAGCCGTGAATTACCTAAAGTAACCTTAGTAAGGGGGAATGCTAGATATTTAGCTTTCAGTATTTCTTCGCAGTTCAGGTTTAAGCCAGAGCTTAGCTAAGCCATGGGTGTGGGTTAAGCCCAGAACTTAGTCCTACTCGGTTTCACAGTACCTACTCAGTAATCAGAGGCTTAGTTAAACAACAGATGAAAAATTTTAAGTTGTCATCACTGTGGTAATTGTGAATTTTTAAAGGAAAATTGTCATTCTGAATCCCAATGAAGAAGAAGACATCATAATAAAATATTAAAATATTATCACTCGTTTGTTTAAACTGTGCGCTGTTTTTGCCAGTCAGTCGAGCTTTTTATCTGCGAGTGTATCAGATCCAAAATCACCATAACCGAATATTTCGCCAGTCGCAACCGAGACTAAAAATCATCATCATCCCATTTCTCGAAATTTTACGGGGGCCTCTTATAATTTTTTTTTAACGGGTCACACTTTGCGATATTATATTATACATTTCTTGGTAGCTTATATTTTCTGCATCAGATAAATAACTAATTTTTGTCTTAAACTGTTTAGTTTCTTCCTAAAACGTCAAATGGAATGCTGACACTAGCTGCCAGACAGTACTCTAACTAGATACCTATTTTTCGCTTGGAAAATTTCAATTTAGTTTTGAAGTATAACTTTTGAAATAAGTATGTACTCTCGCTTAATAACAAAAATTATAATATTTAGGCAAAATACATATTTAACAATAATCTCTATATGTGTTTCACAGTAACATCTGAGCTTAAGCCTTCGAGATGACGGGTTTAAGTTAAGCTTGCCTTGATTGTGGAACAGAAATATTTATTAAGCCTTGGCTTAAACCATCACTGTGGCCTGACTGTGAAACCGCTCATTATTGTTCTTAGCCTAACTACTGGGAAGTAATCTTTTTACTAAAATTGAAAAGAGTTATTCGAATTTATTTCTAATAAAAAATAAACGTCTATCTTGAAATTAATGTCATTGATAGTGCTTAAAATTGGTAAAAAATAAGTTTGTCTTTACTCTTTTCATGAACCTTGAAATAAGACAAAGTTTTCCTTATCGAAAACAAAATTCACAAAAACTTTTGACAGGTCCAAATATTCTTTCAAAATAGTTCAAAAGGACAAAACAATTTTAATTGGACAACTTTGTCCCCATCATTAAGGAAATTAAAGTCTTACGAAAGACTAATACCATTCTATTTTAGTCCCCATAATAAATTTAAACTCTTTGGATAACCTTCCCTAAAATGTTCTTTACAATAAGATCAAGACTAAATCCATTAAGGAAACAATGTTATACATCGATAGAAACCTACCAACAGGTATATCATGTACATATGCATATATGTAAACCGGAATTATGTAAGCTAACCACCAGTCATTAAATCCTCAGCTACGAACAAAAACGACCTATTAAATGAGCTTTAGATGTATGTATGTATGTATGTATGGTTTGGTACACAAACGGCTAAGTTGCTTCATTTGTCGATAGCATCTTTGCTCATGCCTACAGCCATTTGGAAAATCTGGCCTTTTTACTGATCACAAAATGTATTGAGTAATTTAAGAAATCATAGAGTCTTTCGACGTAGCTGAACAACGCAATAAATGGCTTCGAAGAATAGAAATGAATCAAAATCGTTTATCGATAAGAAAAGAAAGAAGGGGAATGACAACAATGACAAGATATAATAAAAGAATTCTATGAAATTCTACTTAAAAAGACCAACAAATTTCTCACCTGTAACTTCTCAGCGTAGTACACCAAGCTGGCAAATACAACGATACCTAGGACAAGAAAAAACACAAGCAAAGTCAATTCCTTTGCTGATGCTTTAAAAGTGTGAATTAGTATCCTTAGTCCAGGTGAATGTCTAGTCAACTTGAATAGCCTTAAGATTCGAACGATGGAGAATGCTTCCAGTAACCCAGCATGTTCACCCATTCTCTGCATGACGTCCGTATAAAAGCTTAATGTCGCGGTGAAGTCAATTATGTTGACAGGTGACTTGATAAACTGCCACATATTGGGTGATACCTGACGGGAAAAAACAAAAAAGATTAATTACTACTATTCGCAGATTAATCAACGCAAACGAGCACTACAGATACTTACTATAAATCTTATGATAACCTCAAAGAAGAACCAAACATTGCAAACAAGCTCCACATAAAAGAATGCCTCATGTGGTTGACCATAGGATTCCTGCCACCCATGTTGGGGGCCATCTAATGCTATATTCGAGTGGCCGTAACTGCTTTTCTCATAGTAACGCTTTGAACGTGTAATTTTTGCAACATTAATCGATGGTTCTCTTTTACTCAAGGATTCAGCTCCTGTGGTAGTTGCTGTTGATGCAGTAGCTCTAACCCCAGGAACTGAAGATTCTTTTGATGTCGGCTGCTGTGCTGATGATACAGAAGTCGGTATAGGAATAACTGGTTCGTTTGTTACTGCTCTTCGGATAGGACCATTACGAATATGTTCATCACTATAACTATTTTTTAAACTACTTCCATTACTACTACTGCCACTACTACTAATACTGCTACTGCTACCACTAGTGCTGCTGCTTAATATCGTCCCAACATATTGTGTAGAAGCTATGCCATTGTAATTCGTTAATAAATCTGATGACTCTGAGGATGCTGATGAAGACATTCTAGATGCGGCTGCCTCCATTGATGATGCTGTTGTTGTTGTTGTTGATGATGATAATACTGATGTACTTGGGAATTCAACACGAAACCCCGGATGGGTTTTTAAGCAAAAGGATATCACAGAAATGAATATAAAGAACACCGACATGCCAGCTACAATCTGTAAATGGACGTAATATAGGTTTGAAAAATAAAAAAAAAACTCACACATATACACAAAGAAACCACTACGCAAAGTTCATTAAATTTAATGGACCATATTCGGAGGACAATGAGAAATTTTTTAAAGAAGGGTTTTTCAGTAACGAGGAAAATTATGATTAAATTACACAAAAGAGAGTTAGCTTAAAATTTACTTTTAGTAAGTGAATTGCGATTTTTTTCCCCCTTTTTTATAATAACGAGAATTTGAGAGATAAGAGAATTTATTTTCTTTATTTTCGTTTCTCACATTTCTTTAAGAAACCGTTTAAAAATTAATCATGGTTTTTAGAAAACGGTTTAGAGTAGGCACTTCATTCCAAAAGGATTGGAAAGCTTGTTGGTGCTCGGTTAGATTTAATAAAAATATGAAAAAATTCAATGCTTTTCCAAGATTTTCAATGCATTTATTTCATCATAGGATTTTCTATTTTAAGGTGAGGATCAGACCTATAGAGATTTGAGCAAATGGGTTTACCCACATTACATTATGTATATAGTACACAACAGTAAAAGTTTTCTGAAAAGTCTCCGCAAAACATACCGTCCGAAATCAGACAGAAACTGATTTCATTTAGGCTCCCCTATACCCTATGACCTATTCCAAATACTGTGAGTTCGATTTCCGCATGGGAAAAATAAATAAAATTGAAAAACTTACAATTTATATATATGTGCGCTTTTATCGTTACTGGTTAATGCCAGCTGAAATCAACTGTGGCTTAATAGGCTAGTAGATAAAATCAAGAAATACAAGAGGGAAAAGCATCTGTCTCGTTAACTCAGAGGTAAGAGCAGTCGCCCGGAAACTCCGGAAGAAGCGATTGTTTTTTCCCTTTTGCCTTTATGTTTTAATTTAGAATCGTTAAACATGAAAAATTTAAATTATTGTATTTTCCATCCCCTATAACATTTGGAGGCATATGGAGAAAAATTAAGTATAAACTTAAGAAGCCCAGAGCCTGTCTGTAACGCTTTTGAATCCTAGCATACTTTTATTGTGAATTAAAAAACTATTAAAATAAAAAATATTAAAAAAACTTTTAAAATAAATAACTTTCGTAAATAAATTGTACTAAAAAGTCCAAAAAATATTTTTTTCTTTCTGTGTGATATACCTACACAAGAAATGTTTTGTTGCAAAATATGAAATGCTAGAACTCAGATTAAATCAAGTTTTGGCACCCATAAACCACAAATTAAAATTGCCTAACTGCAGCTCATGCCACATTTAAGATTTAATATTTAACAAACTTTTAAGATTTTAGCATTTCATATTTTGCAACAAAACTTTTTTTGTGCATATCAAATAGAAAGAAAGAATTATTTTTTACTATTTAGTACAATTTATGTATGAAAGTTATTTATTTTAAAAGTTTTTTTTTTAATAATTTTGAGTTTCTATTTTCTATTCATTACATAATCTATATGACATATGCATATTAATTCGCATCTGCGTTTATTGTGAACGTTGTAGTGTATTAGTTTTTTCATTTTCGCACTTTAATGTAAGTAACTCCAACTGGAAAAATTTATTTTACATCAAAACCCATAAAGGACAATAAAAGAAAACTGAAATGTTCCCATGAAATATGTAAAATATGCTAAAGAATTAAAAAAACAGCTGCTCCGCACCAACCTACATCCAAATTAAAATACACGAATGTTAAGATATTCGGGTGAGAAAAGTCTGCAATAAAGTTTTTTACAGAAGAAAAAAAAATATGCCATTTAATAGCACTCAGCAAGAGCTTTCATTTGATATCACACATAGCCTAAATGCGACTACCCCAAGCAGTGCAGTTACCACCTCCCACCCCAAAAACCCCAAGAAGGTACATTTTTTTTACCCCATCGGAAAGCTCCCCTATTACTCATTTTAAACAAAACAACCCGTGTAAATCCATTCACGTTTACTACCCTAAAACTCTTCCTAAAATATCACTTACGAACGCCATTCTCAGGAGCCAGGCACAAAGTTATGTAGTCAAGGGCTTGTGAGTAGATAAAAGTTATTTAAAAAATATTAAAAGAAATAAAAAAACAAAAAATAAAAAAAATTAAAAAAAAAATTTATAAATTTAAGGGGAGATTGAGAATTATTTTTGGTTTACATAATTTTCATCCATTTGAAGAGTTCAGAACACGTGGGTAAAAGAAAATTTTCATATCTAAGGTACAGGGTTTTCCAATCAAAGGTGTTATTTTAATTAGCCCGCTATTTCGGTAGATGTCACTTTTGGAGCTGTCATTTCTTGACATTTGACAAGTAGAAACTACGCCATTAATAAAAATGGAACGATACACGATTCAACAACGCATTGAAATTATTAAAATTCACTATAAAAATGGTGAAAATGTGGCAGAGACGGTTCGTAAAACTCGAACATTTTTGGGTCGTCGTGAAGCATCTTGTCGGACCGCAATACAGAAATTGGTAGAAAAATTCGAGCTGTCGGGACAAGTTAGTGATCTGAAGAATAAAACCGGTGCACGTCGCTCAAGAACAACAGCCGAGAATATTGCTGCTGTAGCCGAAAGTGTTGAAGAAAACCCAGGTTTGTCCATTCCTCGTCGTTCCTTGGAATTAGGTATTCCACAAACGTCATTACACCGTATTTTGAATAAAGATTTGTGTCTTAA
This sequence comes from Dioctria rufipes, assembly GCA_963924295.1. NCBI lineage: Eukaryota > Metazoa > Arthropoda > Insecta > Diptera > Asilidae > Dioctria > Dioctria rufipes. Next base: position 17,143,129 of record OZ002745.1, read on the forward strand.
GGCTTATAAAGTTCAATTAACACAAGAACTCAAGTCGGCCGATCATCAACAACGTCGAGTCTTTGCTGATTGGGTCCTTGAAATGCATGAAAATGATCCGGAATTCCATCGAAAACTCATCTTGAGTGATGAGGCCCATTTCCACCTCGATGGCTTCGTCAACAAGCAAAATTGTCGCATCTGGGGCTCGGAAAACCCAAGAGTTATTGTTGAAAAGCCTCTCTATCCTCAACGTGTGACTGTTTGGTGCGGTTTATGGTCCCGCGGGGTCATTGGACCTTACTTTTTCGAAAATGAGGCTGGAGCAACAGTTACGGTGAATGGATTGCGCTATCGACAGATGATTAATGATTTTTTATGGCCGGAATTGGATGGTATTGATCTGGACAACGTTTACTTTCTACAAGACGGCGCTACGTGCCATACAAACAACGAAACCATTGATCTTTTACGGAAACAGTTTCCGGACCGTGTTATCTCTCGAAGAGGTGATCATAATTGGCCACCGAGAATGCGTGAGGCTATCGAGGACATAGGGCAGCCACTTTGCGATTTGGTTATGGAAAATTTCATGAAAAGGATATGGTCCTGTAGGCGTGGTCGTGGTGGTCATTTGGCTGATGTTATTTTCCATTATTAACGGCAAACCTTCCTCTTTATAATGAAATAAAGATCCGATCATTTATCTAAAAAAATGGCATTTTTCTTTGAATATCAAAATAACACCTCTTATTGGAAAGCCCTTTATTTTAGAATTCACAGCCTCTTGAGAGCGGAGCCTTCCGCCAGCTGGAAAACAGGTTGCTGAGGCGCTCGGAGCGCGCTTGCTGGGGAGACCTTTTCTCGTTACCTAAGGTACCGTTAACCTTCATATTCAGCTCAATCAGTTCTTGGAGGAAGTAGAATGGCCTCTGAATGGTGCTGGAATAGCTGAAGTAAAGATTTTTTATAACGTTAAACTTTATATGAGTTTTTCTGGGAACAACAATTTTCAGCGTGCGGGGTGCTCTACAGCTTCAGGAGATCAACCGATTCCCACAAATCTCTGCGTATCGATTTTTGTTTTCGTCCTTTGAAGCAAAAAAAAAAAATTTTTTTTTTTTAAACGGCTGGCATTTCAGATGTTTTTTTTTTTTAAAACGAACACCGCTAAGGCCCTCCAAATTTTATCTAGTATAATCATTTTCGGATGAATTGGCAGATCTGTGGAGCGCCCCGCGTAGACCAAAGCACGCCGAGCACGGTTTTGTTTGATGCGAGCTGGAGTCGACATTCTGGATTTTTTTTTTTTTTTTTTTTTTTTTTTTAATAAAATTGGTATTTACTCTCCATTGATAGAAAAATAAAATACGTTAAAACCTATTTCCAAAAGTATTTATTTTATGAAAAAAAAAAAAACAATCCAAAGTTCATGCATTTTTCACGCCTCTCGACGGTAACCTACCCAAGAGAGAATTCCATTTTAAGAACTGGCATCTGTAACTGGTAGAGTCTATAGAGGCCTACTAACAACACCAGTTAATTTACCCTTATATTTTTATCTCATAAAATTAAATTTCGTTATGTCAGTGTAATGAACCTCCAGTCTAATTATTTTACTCCACTACCACAGTTCCCAATCGACACATTATAACGTGGCAAATAGCCAAGCATAAAACATCAATTCCCATTTAAAAATTCATAAATAATAATATAAAACAAATCTGTAATGCGGACAAATGCGCGTTGCTGTTTTTCTTTAATGAAAAACAAAAAATATATAAAATGAAAAAGAAAAGAAATAAATAATTAAAAAAATTAAAAAAATTAAAAGAATAAAAATAAAATAGAAAAAATTGAAAAAGGTAAAACAAAAAATAAAGTACAAAATATTTTTTTTTATAAGCTTAAAATCTAAGATCTAAGATCGAGCAATTTGAGCTAGTTAAATCATAATTCCCCTTTTTTCACATTAACTCCTGCGCGATATAGATTCTAACTCGTTGAAATAATTAAAAATATTTTCATTAAAATAATTACCTTAGCACCAGTTGAACTTTGAGGCTCATCAAATAGAGCCCAAATTTTTGGTTTTATTCTTTGCCAACAAGTCAGTTCTCCGCTGAGTAAAGCATCTTCAAAACCGAACAATCTAGCTACAGTTTCTTCCGACGGTTTCTCATTATCTATATCTAATTTATCTAAAATTGCTAAAGTATTCTGAAAATAATTAAAACGATTAATTTGATAACAATAAAAAAAAAAAATTAATTAAAAAAAAAACATGAAAAGAAAATTATCTCACCTGTGTATCACGATGTATACTGTAAGTTGACCAACAACATGGTTCTACTTGATTCGAATCTAGACCCCAGAATTCAAGTTCCTCCTCAAAAAGTGGGCCACAGACGTCAGTCGGATAATGAAGTTTTCCAGTTCTGCTTGTCGTCAGGAGATGGAAATGGAAAGTTTTAGTTTTCTACTGAAATCGAATTTACACGAAGAAGATAAACTCATTTTACTAAGCCCCCTCCACCATTCCTCGCACTATTTCCATCAACATCATTCTTCTAGAGTCTATATGTTTGTATGTATATACATATGTTTATATATAGTACACAGCTTATTTACCGAGAGTTGGTAAAATTAAGTTAAGTACCAGCCGGTAACACTTAAGATACCAACTTTTCGCTCACTAACTATGTAGTTTATATACATATGTATGTACATTGCGATGTAGTAAAGTTTATCGAATTTTCTTCTGATTTTATTAGTTTAATGATGGTAAATACTCCCCCCCCCCCCCCCCCCAAGAAAGTGCTTGTATCGGTCGAATCAAATAAACACTGCAAAGCTGCAATATATTATATAGACATACTAAAGTAACTCACCTATAATAGTTTAGAATTTGTGCAAATACTCCTGGATGCCGATCGAAAAAGTATTCATTAAGGACCGGATCGTAATTAGCTAGAGCTTCCGTTAATCTTGATAGACGAGTGGCTGGAATTTTCTTAAGTGTTGCCTTGTAAGTTTCATATCTGAAAGAGATTGAAAAAAAAAAAACAAAGTATGTACATACTGCAGAAAATTTCTTGCCTATTTCAATTGCGAATCAAAAAGTTTTTTTTTTTAATTTTAACTAATAATGGTATCGGTAACAGTTTGTTTGAAGTAGCGTATATTTTTCATTGAATCAGGGGACCAACAAACTGCGGTTACCTACTTGAAATCTAAAGGCGTTTTTGGGAATTTTATTAAAACTTTTCAGGATTCTTTAAAAGTTTCTGTGTAGGTAGCGTAAGAGAAGAGCAAATAATGGGAACCATAATTTAGGTCAGAGATGATGAATTACAACGACTTTGGTACAATATAATAAATGTTACGACGTTGACGGTATACCAGTTTATGTCTGAATTTAGGGCCTCATTACTTGGGCTACATGCTTAGGTTGTCCCTGGTGTTAAAAAGTTTTTTGACAAAATTAGAAAGTTATAATATAAAGGTAAGCACACCTGAGATTTGCCTTATATATTGTACACTTGTGTTTATTCCCGAAAGCAAATACTGTGTAATGTCAGCTGATGGAATGGCTAACCTCGCATTAATAATAACTTAGAGTCTCCTTGGAAATATAATTCAAGTTTTTAAAATTCCTGTGAAATTTTATTGTATAATGAGGCAATATTTTATTTATGATTTATTTAATTTTTTATGCGTAAAGCTTACACAAATCAATTCTGGAGATTTATTATTTTTTAATAAAATTGTAAATAATTTTATTTAGATACCCCTCCCTCCTTAAATAGATTTTGAAATTTTAAATCCCAAATACATGATATACATACATATGTGTGTGTGCATCGTATATGTTTTTATGATTGGATGGATGGTAGCGGATAATATAAAAATAAAATAAAACATCTGAAAAAGTCGATTCTTTTCAATTCGCATAAAAATGACAAAAATATTTTATCTGTTCATAGGTGCTCATAAGACCCCTTTCTATTTCAATTGATTGATAGATTTATTTATCCGAAAATTTCACTTTATTATGACCCATGACATCTTCAATTCATATTATTGGTTTATTAAAATTTGAATCACTAGCTGCACACTAGAGCATGGGAGAAATCTGATTATTTTAAAGTTGGAAAAGTTCTTTTTTGGGGTAATAAAATAAAACCCTTAAGAAATCATTGGAAGGAAACAAATTCAGATTTTGTTCTGCACGATTTCAGTGACTTAGTGTTGTCGGGGTGTCAATCTGCAGTCACAGTTTACAGTCTAGCTTACTAAAGAGTTGGGATTTTTTTTTTTTTTTTGGACAACTTACTCACAAATTGCTGCTTTACATTTACAGATTTTATCCGGAAAGGGTGGATTTTATGTTTAAGGTAACATGCATGGGTAAATAAAAGCGATGGAATTTTTCTACGTGAAGAGAGAATTGTCGTCAACGTTGAAGGACATTTATCGTACAGACAAACAATGATTAGGGGGGAGCGGAAGAGGGGGAATTGCCACCGATGCTGTACATTTCAAAGCGGAAAAATAAAATTCTGTACTAACATTAAATTCTAACATTATGCAGATTTTATTTGTTACACCTTTACGTTTAATGTCATTTAGAAGGTTCCTCTTCGTATCGTTACTTAGCAAATTGCCAACAGACAACGAATATATCTAGATAAAATTTCCTTCATTACAACAGCAAAAAAAAAACATTAGGGCTGTTTTTCACAAATAGTAGATGTCTGGAAATAGAATAATGATAAATTGCTTCCAGTTTGTGATGACTTTTACCTACCCAAGTACATGACTAAACAACAGCTGATCGGCAGGAAAGATTTTATCATATAGCAGGCCTTTTTCGAAAATATAGGAGTCAGTCCGCAATTTATCTGCCTATATGGTAAAACAAAAGCTTAATGTCCCTTTGATTAAAATTACGGGAACGTTATAATAAAAAAAAAAAAAAAAAAACATTTTATATTCTAGCTGTTATTGTACGTACATCTGTTAAGATTTTATAGAGAATAGAACACTACCTAGAAGTAAGAAGGAAAAGGGAACTGAATTTTCTGGGATATCTAATACCTTTATCGACATCTTTGTTTGAGAAAAACAATAATATGCACTTGGTCTGATTCCACTATAATAATATTAAACAAAAATTTAGTAACAATCTACGCGTTTCGTTTGCTTAAGACATCATCAGGGTTTGCACTAAACCTAGATCTGACTCAACTACGTTAGCTAGTTACACGTCCATATACATACTACATTAACCGAGTTACATACGTACGCTAACCGCTAAATTCACACACACTACGTTATCCCACTTACAAACAATTACAAAAAATAAGTTAACCTAGACACGACCAAGAGATCACCGATGAGTTATATATATAATTTGTGAACTAATGCTGTAACTTAACTAGGTTAGGATTTAAAACGGGGCTGCTATTATAAAAATCAATCTGCTTATTCAACGAAGCATAACTATCTTCATAAGACTTTCTAATTTAGAATAGAATATTCCATACCCATCCAGTACTGGTCCTTCATCAATAATGTGTAAAGGACTTAAATTTTTGGTAGCACATTTATGTCTTATAGATGATTTTAGATGTTTGGCAAAACCTGAAGTCGGATTATTTGAATTAGACGAATTAATATGTTCACGAAATCTAAGTTTTTAAGATCTTTATGTTTTTCCTTTGTAGAATCCCGAGCAATTGCTGCAGCTTACTTCCTATACAATTGCGATTTTCTTTAACCCCAATTTGTTGTTACTTAGTAAGTTTTTAGTAGTAAATTTATTAAAAAATGCAAGATTTTTCAGATAGAATTCAGGATACCAGTTTTTTTTTTGTTTTTTGCTAAGCAACTTGTAAATTAATTTTGACTCATATCCATTTCTTATAACAATATCTTTAATGATATTTAATTTATTGTAAAACTGTTGTTGTTCACTGGAACATAGAGGAGTCTATTTAAAAAGGAATGCAAAGCTACCATCTTAGTAGTCCAAGGATGGTAAGAATGGATTGGTATAACCGCGTCCGAGTAAGTAACTTTGCGAAAAATGTCAAATTTTAAAAGATTACTATTAATACTTATATAGTTAAATCTAAGAAATTGAAACTCTTATTACCTAATTCTACAGTAATTTTATTTAAAAAGGTATTTAAAAAGGTCATTCTAAATACAAAATATGTCATCAACATATCGATAGCACGCCAATATATGCTTAACTAAATAACTATCACAACTAAATACCTGTCTTCTTTTCAAAGCAATCCATATAAAATTTGGTGCAAAAAGGAGAAAAGGAAGAGGCCATAGCAAGCTCATCCTTTTACGTATAAATTTTATCATTGAAACTAAAATAATTTTGTTAGATGCATGTATCAAATAAATTAATAAGCTGGAGAGAGTGCTCAGGGTTTCGCACTTCAGATATATTTTTTTTTTCATTTAAATTACCAATTAACTTCTCAACGGGAATAGAAGGTAATAAACTAAATACGTCGAAAGAAATTAATTTCGCGTTATTAGGAACTTTTAAATGCTTTTTTTTTTTTTTATTAAATCAATTGAGTTCTTGACAATATGTTTGGGGGTAAAATTGATCGCGTTTAGCAACAATTTCGCTAAGTTTTTTACAAAAAAATTGAGACGGATCATTAAACGAAGTCGAAAAAGTCAAACAGGAGTATTGTTTTTATGTAGCTTACTATTCTTTAAAACATGTTTATTTTTAGAGTTAAAAATTAAATTTGAGTTATTAACTGCACTTATGACAAGACGATTATACTTTGATGTAAGATCATTATCTAGCTCTTGTTTATCCATCTAAAACATTTTGAACTAAGAAAAAATTCCTCGCTCTGCTTTTTTTATTATTTTTATTTATTCGTTTATCTAAATTAACACAAAATTGCTGCTAAATTTGAAATATTCGATTGTCATAAAATAACCAAAATTCCTTAAGTGTGACGTGTGTGTGTAATAAACTACTAACTTAAAATCTTCACCGGTGTTCTTAATTATAGTCCCCATCCTTATACATATTTTTTTTTAATGTTCTCATTGGGCAGAACAATAACTTTGGGTGGGCTTTCAACTATTGCTGAGCTAATGCAGCTTTGTTGGCTAGTGCCAGTATTTTGAGTAATATTCGCTTGTGGTTGAGGAGATAATATTTTAGCCTTGCTCCAGTAGTGACTTGACAATAGCTTGATTAACATCAAGTATTAGTTTGGACAGCACTGTTGGAGACGTTGTCGTAGTGGATTGTGGCAACCAGCAGGCAACCGCTATGTCTTTTCTGAAGGTAGAGTGCATTCAGGAATAGTGTGAACCTGTGCCAGCTGCGGTAGTAGTAATGTAACCTGAAAGGACTTCCACTAAGGCGGCAGAAATTTCAATTTTATTCGATATAACCTGAAGAAAATTCCATTAAAGCATCAGAAGTTTCAACGTGGCTGGCTTGATGTTCTCGTTATTACTGAATCTGCTAGAATCTTCGAATGATCAAGCCGACCCTATGTCGACTTGATAACTGGTACGACAACTCGCCTGTAAGGACATGTTAGATAAAAGATGCTGAAAAGGAAAAGCTATTTATTTTCCAGTAAAAAGGGCATCGATGATGTCTTAGTAAGTCAAATTCTTGTATTTATTTAGGTAGCCAGAGATTTGGAGTCTGTCCTCAATATTTAATAAAACTTCGGTACCTTTTGATAAAGAAATTTATTGTATTGAAGTAAACACTTTTCGGATTTCGCATGACATAAAATTCTCTGAGTATTTTTCTGTAGGTACATTTTTGTTTTTTCGTTTCTTAACAATTCGCGGGGCCTACCTAACTAAATCCTTTTATCGTCAGCAAGATATCTCAAAGTATTTTAAATGAAATTTAATTACTTTGCTGTACAGCGGTGTTTGCAATCTATCGAATGTGCAGCTTAGAAGGAATGCCTCGCCACAGATCTACTAAGGTATTTCTTAATTAATTTGATTTATTAAGGTGATCCTTTTTTAAAGAGCTGATTAAAAAAAAACCGGTCCACATATCCCCTCTCATTACTTATCACCATGTAAACAAAATTGGGGAACGCTGCGCAGTGGTTCATTGGAGCCAAAAAGTGAATTTTTTATTTTCTAGATTTTGACTGGAATTTTTTATTGTAAAGACTCTGAAGTACTTAAATCCGATTTAAAAGAAATTTTTAAATTAAATTGAACAAAGATATGAAAGGGAAAATTCACATAAAAATTCATAAAATTTATTCAATCTTTTAGAAAGTGGCAATACGCACAATTTGTTTTATAGAGTAAAAATATAACATATTTTTGAAAGCTCTTTCTGTATATTTTTAACTGTTATATTATGTATTGTATTGGAGCGATTAATTGGGAATCACGAAAAATGGGTGTATTCATATTTTAAGGTACCCAACAAATTTGTGCAATTCATGCAACCAATAACTTCTATGCCAGCAGCAGCAGCATCAGGGCGACCTTAAAAATTATTTAAAGATAAGTATAAGAAAAATAAGCAAAAAGAAGCTTATGACGCTTTGGAAAATAAGTATTAATTCAAGCTTCTGCTAGCATCCCATAAAGCTGCAAAAATAAAGCATTTATATGACTTAGCTGCACTAATCAAATATTTGGTTTATTCCCACGATAAGCCATCTACGGTACTAAGCTTTATAAAGAAAAATAATCCCGTGAAAAAGACAACTCCGGAAGAAGATTCTCTATATCGAAGCGAGAATATCTAAATATATCACAATTCTCAAAAGTTTCCAAGTATGACATATTCCATCTTTATCAATATATTCTTAAAGCGAAAACTGTTTGCAGATCGGAAGGCAAAATAATTACGGATACTTGCGTTGAAGTACCTATACAGCATCTTTTAAATCATACAGCTAAAAGAATCTTGACTTATCAGAAGGAAAAATTTAATCAAGAGGTAAAACTGACTTTAGTTTATTTATGAGGTATGGATGGTTCTTTTAGATTTTCCAATTATAGTCAAAACTGGACAAATGATGGTTCAAGTGATAATACCAGCTTGTTTATAACAACCCTACATCTTTTATGAATTTATGGTTATCCAAATCGTATTATTTAGAATAATAACACCACACTCTATTCGCTTTTATAGACCGTATGCATGCATGGAGTTTCAAAAGGAAACTGTTCCATTTATTAAAGCCGAGAAAAAGGGATTTGACAATAAAATTAGAAATTAGAAGCTCGCAATAAATATTATAAAAAACATAGAATTGACCATACCAGGAAATATAATCTGATTGTTAATCTTCAGGATGTGTTTCATCCAGCCATGGATTCCTTAGATCCTATAATTTCTTCTTTAGGAAACAAGATGAGATGGCAAAGACGAAAAGAGAAGCTCCACCGAAGGAAATTTTCCAATTATTAGGCTACCAGAATGCTTTACTTTTAGAATAAAATGACGACGACCGACGTCGACAACAACGCCGATGATACCCCATGTTCTGACCCATAAGAAGTAGTCAGAAGTAACATTGAGTTTACTTCAATTTTAATTATTTTAATAATTTTGTTTGCAACTGTAGTGATTCATTTAGTTGCATTTCCTGCAGACAATCATATTAATTTTCTGCTAAAATACACATTTGATCAATATATACATGTAACTAGTATGCTTTGTACATATACAATAAATAATGCCTTGCTCTATCATCTTGCACATGTACGTAATATTAATGTATATACTTGTTTATGTAGTTTTAGTAGCCTAACAATAGGGAAGTAGCGTTGGCTTTAACCAGAACACTCTGATTGTAACCTTAGCAAAGTGAAGTTCAAGTCAATAAATACCTATCAGTGGATATCAGTCTTTTTTTTTTTGTTCTACAAGTCTAAAATCAATTCCAATTCAGGGACTTTATTACCACCGCTTCTTACACGTGCCGTGAGGAGTCATTTGAGTTTCAATAGCAAATATCTTTTACACGTGCCATAAAGGGATACTACCAAAGCGCAACCCCCATCTTTAACACCCCATGTATAGAGGTTGGGCATCTATTTCCAGAGTTAACTTCTATAGAATTAGAGAACAATGATAATTGAACTAGTATTATACTGTATTTAATAAAAAGTGGTTTCAAAGATTTAAAAATGCTTAAAATAAATTGTGGAGTCTACAAAAAAGGTGAATCTATCAAATTGAACAATAACCGCAGTTTGTTTGAATTTTGAATGAACTAAAACTAATATATCTATAAAGTAAAAAAAGAAAAAAAAAAAGAAAAAAAAACGAATTTGCAAAAAATATCTGTCAAAAACTTTCTTTTATTGTCAAAACTAAGTGAGTAAAATTTCATCTCAATCCATGCATAAGGGAATAAAAAGCAAAGGCTCCAATGAACCACCACTGTACGCTGGTGAAATTGCATTGCAAAGTTCTGATGCAGTGAAAATGGAAGTCAGCTAAGAAGGTCATCGAGGCTACGAGGGTCTTCGTTCAATGCAGGAGAACCTTTGGCTGTACATGGGGCATGACACCAAGGGTTGTGTACTGGATGAACACCTCGATCATTAGACCCATGCTTACATATGCATCTTGAGTATTGTGGCCGAGGATGCTTGTGGGAACTCCGATCCGGAAGCTGGCGGGGCCTGCAAAGGCTTGGCTGCTTGAATTACGGGCTCCATGTGATCTACGGCTACTGCTACTCTTGAGGTCCTACTTAACCTGCCACGCCCTGGATCTTGCCATTCAGGCAGACGCCAAAAGGGCTGTGTGCAGATTGTGCTCATGGGGATGTTGGGAGGACGGTTGGACTGGCTCTTCTCCTTGCTCTCTGGCGTATGGGCTGGACTTGGAAAACCCTCTGGCCAGTATGCCACGTGATGGGATGGTACCTGAGCTTCATTTCGGGCGTCGTTTCTCTGTGAGCTTTTCTGTAAGGGAATCGTGGACTGAGGGAAGTGCCTTATCGTGACTTCCCCGGTCCGCTCTTTCCTGAGCCTGTCTTCCAGGCTGAATTCTTCGCCATAACAATGGCAGCGAAGTTAGCCCTTGATATGCAAATAAAGGAGACGAACATTGCTCTCGTTTCTGATCTAAGTTACTGGGGGATTGCAGGTTGTCTGTGGATAAGTTGTGTATATCCACAACAAGGTATCCCTTTTGTAGGTTCCCGGTCACATGGGAATCATGGAGAATGAAAGGGCTGAAATTTTAGCTAGGGCTGGCTCTGATTATCCATTCCTCAGGCCGGAGCCAGGCGTAGGTATTGTCACCTCGAGTATCGGGTCTTTCATCAAAGCGGATGCTCATAGAAAGCATCAGCAGAGATGGGCGAATCTGAGTACTTGCAGGTGTACAAAACTGTTTCTTGATGGGCCCAACGGAAATATCTCCTATTTTCTCATGGGGCTCGGAAGGAAATAATGTAGAACTGTGTTTGGCATCAGAACCGGCCACAGCTCACTTCACGTTCATCTAAAATGGGTGGAAGTTGTTAATATCCCTTAGTGTCAGTGCTACCTGGAAGGAGAGCCCAAAACAACCGAACACTTTTTGTGTGCGTGGGCTTGCCCTTCTATCTGTGGATGAGCTGAAAAACCTGCCTCACCAAGACCTGATGCGCTTCATTAACAGGAGAGGAAAGATTTGGTGAATGGCCTTCTAGAAAGACAGCACAATGGGCCGCTATGGCCTCCGTACTTGGGATAGGGTCTCCTGTCCCTTGCCTTTAAAATAAAAAATAAAAAGGAACGACATCGCAAATTAATTTTTTCCACACAAATGGAAAATCCGAATATTGGTTATATAAAAAGTCTCCGTGGTTTTTTGTCACTAGATGGTGTTGATGCTTATATCAAACATCAAACGGACATGTGCTTAAAAGTTGACATTTAAAGTAACATTTTTGTGAAGATAGTTTTCTAATTCGTTGCTCATATAAAAGTTATATCGATTTGACAATGAGTGAAATTTCTGAAGAAATACGCTATGTGATGCTTTTTTATTATAAAAAAGGTAAAAACGCTGCAAAAACATGCCGAAAAATTTCTGAGGTATATGGTGAGAATTCTGTGAGTGAACGAAGGACCCAGGAGTGGTTTGCGCGATTCCGTTCCGGAAATGTCGATATCAAAAATGCACCTCGCTCTGGTCGACCAGTCACTGAAAATGCCAATGAAATTTTGCAAATGGTGGAGCAAGACCGGCACGCAAGCTGTCAGGAAATAGCGGAGGCACTAAACATCAACCACATGACAGTTTGAAATCATTTGAAAAAAGCATGCTACGAAAAGAAACTCGACGTTTGGGTGCCACATGAATTAACGCAAAGAAATTTGATTAACCGAATTACCATCTGTGAAACGCTGCTGAGACGCAACGAACTCGAACCATTTTTGAAGCGAATCATCACAGGCGATGAAAAATGGGTGAAATACGAAAATATCAAACGCAAGGGATCATGGTCAAAGGCTGGTGACCCTCCACAAATGACTTCAAAGCCTGGATTAACGGCAAAGAAGGTTATGTTGAGTGTTTGGTGGGATTGGAAGGGAATTGTCCATTATGAGCTGCTGCAGCCTGGCGGAACCATCAATTCGGTCTTATACTGTGAACACCTCGACCGTTTGAACGAAGCAATCCAGGGAGAGCGGCCAGAATTGGCCAACAGAAAGGGAGTTGTTTTCCATCATGACAATGCGCGGCCACACACATCTTTTATGACTCGGAACAAATTGACGGAACTTGGGTGGGAAGTTTTGATGCACCCACCGTACAGCCCGGACCTTGCACCGTCTGACTACCATTTGTTTCGTTCTCTGCAAAACTCTCTGGATAATTTTCAATAAAAAAAACTTTTGCTCAAAATTGTACCAAAAAACCGCGGAGACCTTTTACATAACCTACTATATCTCATAGAGGTTTAGGTAAAAAGTTGAAAGTCCCGAAGACGACCATTCAAAATGTTCTCAGTACATTTGGAGAGTTTTGTAGAGTCCAGGTGCCGGATTCACTAACTCGGAGAGTTGTGGAGATGACACTTCTTTCTACACTTAACTCTCCATTCGGAATTCTGTAACTCGGATAATTTCTATTGAGAATTACCAAACTCTCTATTCCACTCGACAAAACTCTCGGCTGTGTTAGCTGTATAGAAGTAAGAAGAATATTTCTCAACTAACAGTACTGTCTGTTTTTGTTGTGTTTTGTGAAGGTACCTACGTACCTAGGATTTTTAAATTAAATTATGGACTCACCGCATATCCTGACTATGTTAACAAAAACAAATTATGGAAATCCTTGGACTACTTACAGAGAAATATGGATTTTGGTGTCTCAAGGTACCCGCTAAAAATTTTGAATCACGCGAAAGTGATCAATGTGGTAGTCTTCCTGTACAGAAGAGATACTACAAAAGTTTTAAATATGCACATTAAAGCTTGTATGTAGGATTAAATCGCATCTTCATGTTGTTCCCTAATTATATATGTAATTAGTTTAGGAGTCCGGTTAATGGTTGTGGAGGTAAATGCAAAAGAAGTGAATCAGTCCTTCTTAAGATAAAAAAATTGCCGTTTTTTGGTACAAAAATGGATGTATTTTCAACTTATCATTATGAAGAAGTCGTGGAAATTCACTTTCCATGAGAAAATGTTCACAACAGAGTACTAACGGATGTGAAACAAAGAACGGAAGAAATATATGCAAAATATAGGGGTCACACCAAGGCAAAAAATTCATCTATCGGCGGTAAAAAGTCTGTTATGTCGTTAAAGTTATTGAAAAGCAAACTACACCACTCGATTACCCGCTTCTCCCTCTATAATTTGATACCAAACATGACGTATTTTGGACAACTCCAAATGACGTGTGGTACGACCCCCCATCCCCAAAAGCACTTACCCCAAAATTTGTTCAGCTATATTTTTATACTCTAGACCCTAAATCCGAAAGAAGAAATGCTCTACAACCCTTCCACACAGAGTTAGCCGTCCTTCAATATTGCGATACTATTCACGATTTCCCTAACTTCCCAAGTATGTTAGAGAATCGCGAATGGAGAGTTAGGGAGTTTTAATCGGGGAAAACGAAAATTCTCATCTCCCAAACTCTCCGAGTTAAAGAATCCAGCCCCAAAGAAAGTCCGGGTCAGGAAGGAAATCAGGTTCGATAGGCCAAAAAGTGGCAAGAAGTGGTAGACAACCTTAAACGAAATCCTAACATCTCGTTGAGATGTGGCTGATAAGGATGGAACGCGTCATCTGCTACGGTTCATTGAATTAAAAGCAAAGAAGGCCTACGAAGTTTCCATGTTTAGAAAACACCGTAGAGAACGTCATTTAAGAACCAAATTGCAAAATACAGAAGTTGAATTTTGCATGAAAATTTTCTTAAGAAATTCGACTACTACATTATATATGGTGAAACTTAGATAAAAGCGGACTTTAATCAGTATCTAGGGCAGAAATTTTTTACGAAAAAAAAAAAACAAATAGCGGTCACGCAAATCCCATGCTTATCGGTTTAGAATCGTCAGTGCACCAAATTTCCTGATAATCCTTAATTTCGCTCCAGGCACAATCAGAGCGTGTACATTTCTACGTTAAAGAGTGTCTTCAGAAGCATTTTCATCCATTTGCCTTGGAAAGCGATTCCTCAAAATTGCCCGGAAGTAATGCTAATAGATAAATATTGGACTAATATTACATGGAAATTTAAAAAAGCACTCCTCGAACATAGACACTTTTAAGAGACAGTATAAAAGAGCAATACGTTTGATACTGTTTCTGTGATTAAGTAAAAAAAAAATTAGTTGATAAAAGAGAGGGTTTCTTGTTGATTTCATCATTCATAGAATATCGTTTTTTTTTCTGAATCAGTTCTTGTGCTAAGTACTCGCTATACTATTCAAATTCAATAAACATGTTCAATTCAGCTATTGAAATTGTTGTAAATTGTTCCAAATAAATAGGTTACAGCTTAAATCCAAGCTTATATAATATACCTATCTATATACCTAATTATTGTTTTCCAAAAACCTCACAGAGCTTATTTCGCTTGGATTGAATAATTCTATGGTTTTAGATTATAACTCCGACTCTAAGAATTCCTACCTAAGACCCACTTTAATCCAATTTCACAAACAAAAACCATTGAGGGTTAATAGAATTTGCTTCAACAATTTATTGAAATTTGCATATGTTACCTTTACATTAAGAGACTTGTATATACATACATATATATATATATATATGTAGATTTAGACAACTTCATTTCCACAACTGGCTGTCAAATGTTAATTTAAGTAGCAGTAAAACTCGTTGTATGTATAAATATTTTATGATATTACGCAAAAGGTCTGCAGTAAACAGAACTTCCCATCCCATCTGAAACCCCAAACTTGCACAGACCCATTTTGTGAGTGAATCTTTATCGTATACATGCTTGCATCTACATAAATTTCTTCCAGTCTGTACCTGTTTTTAGTCAGCAGTGTAACAGGTGTCATTCTATGTTCTACTAAATATAATATAGGTCTGCGCCTTTAGGCCTGACTATAAAAAACGCTTGTCGCTTGTACTATATATGCCAAAGACTTTGAGCTAACTATTGGTTTCTAGGCCATACAAAGTAAGAAAGGTGCAAGATATGTATATGTAGGCTTTAGAATTTTTATGCAAATTTTCCTACATAAGTTTGCATATGTAAGACTCATATAAGTACCTGGCAAGATGTTTGTTTTATGTCAGAATGAAGAAACACCTGCATACAAAAAAAAACAAAAGTGCAACAAAAAGCTTATGATTCAAGAAGTACACACGTATCTTGAAGGATTTATACTGATAAATATAAGACTAAGGACTTGTAGGTATATACATATGCAGAGAAAAGACATCTTATTACGTAAGGTGACAGTAGACGGTATATTGTATTAAATAAGAAGACAGCCGAGAACTCAAGTATGTATGTATGAAAAAAAAATACAAAAACCTCCATGGAAGAGGTTTCATGGAGCTTATATATATATGTAGGGAATATCATAGCACATGGTGGTTAGTTAGACTCAAAAAACCACTAAAGAAAATCCTCAGATCTATCCGCGGGCAATAACTTATGTGCGATGAAAAGCACTTAATGAGCTTATAGCACAGCACATATAAGAAGAAAATTAAAGCTTTCAGAATCCAATTTGATTAAATAATATGAATGAAAGTAAAAAGAGCAACAAGCCTGTGCCGCTGCCGCCGAATAAATCAGATTTGAAATTATCCTACTTAGAAAATAAATTCTCCGAGTAATAGAAGGTAATTGCAATTTTATCAAATAAAATTTGGAGTTCCAATTATGTGTTAATAAAATTGAATTTTCAATGTAATGGGCACCACATCCTTATTTTTTCTTGCTCTTTAAAGAATATCCAAACAACTGAACGTCTCTCTCTCTTTTGTCCATAAATTTGTTGCCCTGATCTCATATGGATGGAATGAATTTAACTTCTATTCTAAAACGTTGACAGAGTTAAAATTGCTACATATATGTAGGTATATGCCCTATCTCTATAGTACATAAAGAAAACCAGCCCCATCTAATATTTAGTTACATATCCTCTGCCAAAAGCAATTTCTCGTTTAAACTTTAGATGTTTTCCATATCCTTTCTAGCATAGAGCGAGAATGTATTTCCGTTTTCTTATGTTAAACACTAGACGATATATAGTAGTGCTACTACTACTACTAGTAATGCCTTGGTATGGTATGGAGTTTATTTGATGAACGACAGCTGTAATTTTCTAGAATAACGTGACCTGAAATTGGTTACTATAAATTTAAAATTCAGTTTTTTAAAGTGTTGAATCTATTTTATGGTAGATACATAGTATCTCCTTTGAGATAACTTTCCATTTACTGCAGTGGTATATTTGAGAGAAAAACAAAATTCACTAAATGTAAGGTATTTTTTGTCCGAAAAAGGTCGTAAACTCGTCACATAACCATGACCAGCTGTACACCGATTTCTTCTTAATGATTAACAGGGTATGCAAACATTCTGAAATAATATAATAGCTGCAATGACATTATTACCTGTTATAATATAGGCGAATGTAGGCATCAGACTTCGTATGAAAGAAAAAAAATATATAACTAACAATTTTATCTGATTAGAAATCAAAATGTATGGGTTTCAATAATTCTTAGAATTCCTAATAGCCCCATTCTATATAAATTGAAGAAAATACGATGTATGTATGTATGTCATCTATGCAATAACATTCTAGAAGATCACTCAGGAAATGAAACTGTCTTGAAAATGGGAGCAAATATAAAACTAATCTAAAATTCCCTTGCGATTAGTGACAGAAATTGATTTTGTGTGCTCAATCAATTGTAAAAAGAATGCCAGCAACCACAAAGGCACAAAGGCTCAAACCGTATTAAGAGAAACTGAAGAATCGATAGATTATACTTCGAATGATAAATGGAGTTGAAACACCTCTATGAGATTAGAAATGTACATAAATATATATATTACCTAAGCTATAGTGGCAATTCCTATGACTTTTTCTTTTATTTTCAAATCACTCCTATTGTGATGTTTGCATATAAATTTCAAATTTTTTATCTTTATTCAAATGTCTAAAATGTCTTAGTTGCAAATTTCTAGAGATTTTTTATTATCAATGTGTCAAAGTTGGCTAAGGGTAAGGAAATTTTTACTTTTGGGTTCTTTTTCATGAATTAATTTGCAGGCTTATATAAAACACTTTAGAAACTACTTAATATTTATGTAGAATCAATAGAGCCGCTTTGACTAAAATTTCTCCCAAAAATCTTCCAGACTGGTGGCGATCAAAACTATTACCTAACTTTTCCAAAACTTTTAGAATATTCCAAATCTTCGTTTTGCAACATATCATTTTATGAATGTTTTATTCTTTTAAAAAACTCATATCTAAAATAAATCTATCACTTTAGCTATACCTATTTATTATCTATCATATAAGAAGCTTAAGCGAAAAATCTGTATCGCAAGTTGTGACCGTCTAAAACCAATATTCTGGAAAAATTAATATCCATGATTGCGTGTGAGTGAATTGTGAATTTCATTTTACGGCAAAATCTCAAGAGCATGAAAATTGTGCTTTGTTTATGTTTCGAGAGTGTAAAAAGTTTCAACATTAGACACAAGCGTTGGCATGGTCATAAAAGATGATTGCTGTTAATTTCTTTATTCACTGATTTAATTATAGACGAACTGGGAGATATTGAAATAGAATTCGAATTACTTTAAAAGTGTATTTATGAGGAAATATCTACTGCTGAGATTTTTATGAGATTTCCTTTTATACCTATACACGCCATTATATCACTGAATGTGTAAGTAAGCTCAGATCTAATAATATCTTAGCGCAAACATCTATTTTTTAAGTTCACAATGACAAACGGCAAATACACATAAAATTCGATATGATAATGTACGACAAGAGCCGTATTGATCTGTCTCTTGCCTAGATTTATATGTCTACTATTCAATTGTCTGCAAGTTAAACGTTCTCTTATGTAAATACACACATTTTCGCTTCACTAATCGATTTTAAGTAAATCCATCTTGAGTGGTTCGCTCAAGTGAAACGGGCGGTGAAAAGATTTACACCGATCAATATTCAATCACGTTCCATTGTCGAGAATATCCCCAAGGAGAAAGGAGACGAGACACGGAGGAACGCGTCTGTCAACAATTGGTGCCATTAATGAATTCAAAATGTTTTAATGTCCGTTAGACATAAATCACTTCATTTTGGGATGTTTCTGACATAAAAAATTGGTTTGAGAGAAGAGATACCCAGTTAAATAGGTCGAAGGTTATAAGGTTTGGATGGGAGATTTCAATTTCAAATTATGGATATTAGAAGGAAGGAGGATTTAAGTATTATAGTGGCGGTCAAAAAATTGGTGGGGAATGAAAGTTAAGAAAGAAACACTTCCTATTTTTTTTTATTTATTTTAAAATGGGGAAGATAAGCCAAAGACAAATGGCTTTAGATTTATAGAGTAGACATGATCGATTTCTGGAAGTATGAGATAGTGTGATTATAAATCAGTTGAAAATGATTGGATTTGTATAATTTCCAGCATTGTATTGCATTGTAATTGTAGGGGTAGTTTGATCGATGAAAGACTGGGGGTAAACCCAGTCTTAACTATCTGGGCATGCATTTAAAAACAGCGGAAGAAAAAAAAAAACCCCGTTTAGCACATAAGTCCTGAGTGAATCAAAATTTTAACATTTTACTAGGGCAGTGTGGCTTACGAAGTCCTCCTACATCCTCATTTTGGTTGTTTAAAAACTCCATTAATTTTTTAAGTAACTATAATATTTTTCAATTAGGTTGAGAATTAGCACATAATTAGGATATATATCCTGAGTGAATTAAAGTTATTTGAACAGAATATTCAGTATGGCGGGATGGAGGACAACTCCCATTTTGATTTTTTAAAACGCCCAGTAAATTTTTGAGTCAACAATTTTTAGATTTGGCGAAGAATTATCATATAATTAGCACATAAATCCTGTATGATTCAAAACTTTGTAGGCAAATTTAAGAAAGGGCGGGGTACAGCTTGGTGTTGTCCTGCACCCCGCATTTTGAATATTAAAAAAAAAAAACAAAACTATTAAATTTTCGAGCACGAAATTTTTCAGTTTGGCACATAATTAACACAAATTTTCTGATGTTCTGTTTTGCCAGGTGGTTAGGGGTGGCTAGACGGTGCCGTCAAAAAGAGGATAAAAACAAATAGAAATAGAAAGCTTTTTGAGGCGATGCAAACCATTTATTAGCTCAGGGAATCAGAGAAGATAGCTTGAATTAGTAAAAACAAGGTCAGTCCAACGAGTTTTGGAATATGGACAGTAAATTTGCGTTTTCTTTTTTTTTTTGGTAAGCAACAGGCAGTTTTTGGGACGATCATGAGAAGCTTACAAATTTAGGATCATTGAGACTACTTTGAATCTTAAGGGTGAGTGGGGGGAGGAGGAGGAAGCGGAAAGGACTTGTCTAAGCATGAATGCAGGTAGAAACCTGGTTAAATAGATAGAAAAATTACGAAAATCTATTACATAAATCTATTAGGTATGTATAACTTTAGACAATTATGCTAAAAAAATATGCTTGCAAAAAGAAGAAATTGAAGAAACTATGTTGATTCATTTTCTTCAATGATTAGCTAGATGTCTACTATATATTCATTTACGATCATATATGATATGAAAATACCTCGAGCAGTGATCTCTAATGTAACCGCATTTTTTGAGAGTCTTAGCAAGTATTATTTGAAAAAAAAAAAAAAAAAAAAAAAATAGGAATGTATATGATGTGTTTTACAAGAATTCAATGGTTTTTACGCTACCTACTGTAAATGAGCATACCAAATGCATAAATTTCCTCGAAATTTCGTTGCACTAATAAAATTTCTAAATATATTAAGAAAGGCATTTTTACATTTTTTTTATTACTCATGCTCCAGTTAAACTATTTTCAACTATCAATAAAGTTCCATCAACTTTCCGACAAAAAAATTGAGAAAATATAGACACATAACGATTACAGCTCCTCTAGATTTTCATAAAAGTGTTAAATTGAGCAAACATTTAGTTTCTTTTAGAACAAAAATTATATTCTAGATGAAAATGTAGAAAAAGAACAGTCCTAATTTGAATTATTGGAAAAACAGCAGAGACTTCTCTTTTCTTTTGATAAATGCATAAAAAAAAATTTTTTTTTTATACTGAAAAATAAATGAATACATTTAGCAGTATACATACAGTAGAATTAGTATATATAACTAAAAAAAAATACAATTAAAGCTATATTCAACTTACCTAATTCCCCCAACATTAAGGATAATGCGATTCTCTCCATCCATATCGTCTGCATATCTCCGCTTTTCAATTAATCCTAAAAGGAAGATGTATGTACTCTTCGTCAGGCCATCCCCTCCATTTTATATTATTCCGTAATCTTCACTTATACTTTTTAATTACCATTAAATTAATGGTCATCATGAAGCATTTTTAATTTAGTTCAAGTTTATTTACCTCAAGTGGTAAAGTGCTTTCGATTATTTTGTTTTTTGTTTTTTATTATTATTTGTTTTTTCTTTTCTTTTTTGCTATTTACAAATAAAACTTGCACAACACAATAGAAAAAAAGTCACTGTGATTTCTTTTTGCAGTAATGTAACTTTCACATTTTTCAACTTTCCACACAATAAATTAGAGTTCATTAAATATTTATCTACTCTGACTTAGTGCAAAGTATTGCTGTATATATATGTATTTATGATGTGTATACAGCTGGAAAATGTTAAAGAAAATGTTGTCAGTGATGAAAAACTATACACGGTATCTAAGAGAAATTCTAGAAGTTAGCAGACTGACGAGAGTTCATTAATATCAGTTCAAACTCCAGTTTATTTTCCAGGCATACTATATGATGTTTGCTCCATATTCAGTTCAGATTTTGAAATTTTACCCCATGAGCAAGCAGAATATTCGTTTACGAATTGAATTTTCAGTTGTAAAATGGAAAACTGGATTTATACGGAAAATAGAATCAGTTGACGATTTGAGCTGTGTATAAAAAATTTTTCTTTTTTTTTTTGGTAAGGCGATTTCATGAGATTGGCAGGGAAGAGATTTTTTCGAAGTTTAGTTTAAGAGGATTGAAAAATCATTCTCCTGAAATGTACATATAGGTTGGATTTTCTACTCACAGATGGTATGATTGGTTTATAGATTGTTTTTATAATTTTTTTAGTGATATGAAGTTAGTTGTCTTATTTTGTGTTCTTTAACAGAAGCATACACATCGATATTTATCTCCAATATGAAAGGTTACCCAAAGCAAGGCACGATTGATTTAAAAACAAAAACTAAATAGCTTTGTAGATGCCTAAGTAAAACAGGATTCATTACTTTTTACTTTGTGTGTCAATAAGCTAATTAATTAGGCATATTAAAGATATTTCATAATTAAACACGATACACAGATACATTTTTTTTTATGAGAAAAGTTCAAGGACATTAACACTACTTTGGTATTTATAAATACCTCTACAAAAAAAAAAAAAAACTTTTTTGGCTTACAGCCAAATATTAAGATACCTACAGCTATTTCAAGCTTTTCCTGATTTTTGTTTCAAAGGTTTTTGCACGGGAAAATATCTCCAAGGATAATTTTGTTTCATATGCTTCCGTGCATTTACAGATAAAATTAATTATCTCATTACCAATGGCTTCTACTTTGGGATATTTTAGGGTTTATGTTTTAATCTTGTTTCGAACTGCTATAATTAATTTTCTATTTAAAGGATAATTCTGTAATAGTAGATAAATTTTATACTATGGTAATTTCCTTTCACATAATTAGTAGGTTACAGATAACACGTTGTGTCTAAAAGTAGACAAATTAAAGGTGTTGGTAATTATTTTTCTTTCAATTAGAGTGTCTTTGTGATTATAATTAGCCACAGGCAGAATATAATTAAAAAGGGTTGGTATAACTGATTTAAGAATTCAAATTTAATTTTGGCACATACATACATATGTTATATGTAGATAAACTTTTTGTCTTAATTTTCATACAGATTCAGTCATGAATATCAAATTCCAATTAACATAAGAAATTTTATATGAGCGGGAAAACCACATACAATAACGAATTTAAAAATTACAAACATATATGTCACAGGTATAGAATTTATTATTTGTTATTTAGCAAATGAAGAGAAATCAGAGGATGATATTTTGCTCCTTTTAACCCTCATAGAACAATCAGTATTTCTCAATCACACTGACTTATAAATATGGACTGCTTTTATATTGCAAAATTTCATATTTCTCGTTCCATGGCTGACAAATAGATAAAAGTAATCAAAATAATTATTCAATTTATGTTTGACGTTTACATATTTTTTCTTAGTTTTGATTTCATGAAATTTAGTGTTGAAAGTGTGGTGATCGATCTTGAGATCCTTAGATTGTATGTACTCTAAAAAAAATTTACAAAGTGCGAACTGGGCAGGCGCAGTAACTTTTATTTATTTATTTTTCTTGAATTGATTTGATGGCCGGTTACTAAGTTTTTTTTTTTTTTTTTATCAACCATGCATGCACATGAGCGTTTATTAGAATAGATTTTGGTAGAGCCTTACACTAAACGATTATGCTTCAAGTTGGTCTAATAATAATAATAAGTTTATTCCACAATAAATTCTATTCTTAATTTTATTCAAACTACATTGTATTAAATAAACGTCAACAATGACCCGAGGTCGTCTGTCGAGTTGGCAATACACCTCTGATATTTCTGTTTCAAATTAAGTTGAGAAGTAAATAAACTATGAGAAAGAAAATGAAAAAAAAAAATGGATAAAAAAAAATCAACTCCTAAATTAAATTAAATTAAAAGTATTTAATGTAGAGTATTTAAACTTTATACTGTTATAGCTTTGAAGCAGTACAACTCATCGATCAGAATTTGTCGGTACTTCCAGGCTAGCTTGGCGTATGTAAATAGGGCTTCATAAACGTTGCCGTTTAAAAGTGACATAACTTCTTCTTCTGTGAGGCTGCTTTTGCCCAAAGCTATGACTCTGAATTCTTTGAGGTTTGGGCAGATTCCCAGGCAGTGCATCAAGTGTTCATCCTTGTGCAGATTACATAGTGGACACATTGATCCACCCTCCGTGCGCTATGGACTGGCGTTCAGAGGGAGCATTCCATATCTGTACATCAATATCAAACGTATTTTCATCCTGGGAGAATCATCTCTGAAGTAGTTTAACTCCCCCAAACTATAGTACAGTTCATCATAAAACCCGTGTCGCACTGTTTGTTTTGCTCTATCTTGCGCTTTCGCCTTTAACCATTTTTCGTCCTTTTCTATCATTTCCGTTAGAATTATTGTCAACTTTTCAGTATCTAACCATTATTCGTACCAGTATGCTCTCTTCTCTATGGCTTTCTTTGCTAAAAATTAAGGTAGCCTGCTTTCGGTGTAGGAGCCCAAGACCCTAAGTATGTACGTGAAGTGGCATTTGAGGGTGTATACGTATAAGTTCGGGAGGCCAGATTCTAACATGATTGCATAGTTAGGTGCTCTTCTTGGTAGTAAAAAAGCCTTTTTAATGAAAAATCATACTCCTTGAAGGGCCAGACTTGTGCTCCATAGCGCATCAACGTTCTAGATACCGCTGAATACATCCTGAATTTAGATGAATGATTTATTTGTTCATTTCCTATAAAGCTATTCCATGTGCTATTGAGAGTCGCTTTAGCTACGTTTAGCCGTTCCCTTAAGTGTTCCTTCAGGACCAGTTTTGGAGTTAAAGTGATTCCTAGGTATTTATATTTATTGAATGTCCTTTTCACGGTAAGTTTAATTCTCTGCGGCCGCTCGTCTGCCTCCCCCTTTCTGGAATATCATTATCTTCGACTTATTCAAATTAAGCACCAGGTTCCATCTTTTGCAGTATTCTTCTAATTTATCTATCATCTTCTGCAATTCTGTGGGTTTCTCTGCCATCAATAGCAGTTTATCCGCGTATAGGACGCTCTTAATAACATATCCATCAATGTTTACTCCGCCTTGCATGAGGTTATCGATATCATTCATGAATAGGGCAATAACAATGGGCTCATCAAGCATCCCTGCCTGAGTCCCGTATTGGTGCAAAATTTACCTGATAGAGTGTTACCATCCCACACTTGCGCACTGGTGAACTTATATAGACCCTGTAAAAATTTTATGAATTTGTTGGAGACCCCAATCTGATAGAGTTTGTAGAAGAGTGCTGCTCGGTCAATCGTATCAAATGCAGGTTTAAAATCCACGAAGAATGCATAGACTTTTCTTTCTTTTTTTCTCAGTTTGATTTTAACGATGTTAAAAAGGTTAAATATGTTGTCTATCGTTGAGTATCCTGGTCTGAATCCAGCTTGAGATTCTTTCATTATGCCCCGCGACTTTGTTTCCGAAAAACTAGCCGGTTGGTTGCAATAACAGTCAGGAGTTTTACAGCAACATCCATAGAAGACAGTCCTCTATAATATTCCGGAAGATTTGGATCTCCCTTCTTATAGATAGGGAAGATAATGGAATTTGTGAAGCTTTTTGGTATGTTCCCACTGTCGAGTATGTTGTTGAAAGTTCTTACCATATTATTTAAGAATTCTACAGGAGCATATTTATAGAATTCATATGGAACTCGGTCAGGTCCTGGTGCTTTATTATCTTTTGCCTTCTGTAGAGTTGATAGGAGTTCACATAATAAAATTTCGTCATCCAAGATTGCATCCTCAACATATCGTGCCGCATATAGGAGGATCGGATTCGCACAGACAGATCGGCTCAAAAGTTCTTCAAAGTGATTTTTAATATTAGTAATGGAGAGGTTGTTCCCTGTTATAAATCTGCTACCCCTGATCTCCTTTACCAGAGACCAGAACTCTATTTGCTATCCCGTGCGATGGCAAATTTACGCGCCAGTTCTTCATAGTACGATTGTTTTTTCTTCCTGCACAAATCTTTGAAGTTTCTATTCTCCAGTATATAAGTTGGTGTATATTGTATTAGAAGTTCCATTATCGTATTGGCCTTCAAAGGGAATATTCCAATGAAGATGACAGCAATAATGTTTTTTTTTTAAAGCCCATTCTTTTAAAGCTTTTGCGTAAAATTTTTTTTGAAAAATTTTACTTGCATATTTCAAATTTCTTTCTAGAAATGTTTTTTACTGTTAGACGAAATTAAAATATAAAATTTTTCAAACGGAAAACAATTTCGTCTGTATTATTATTTTCTATTAGGGTATAGTGCCTTCTACATACACTCATATGTAATCACATAATAGAGAAATACAGTCAGCCTTTTTTACAAATTTCTATCAAATGGATTGTTTGCTCTACTAACATTAAGAGTTCATTTTAATTATGTAAATATGTATAAAACCAAAGTGAAATAAACCGAAAAAGCAATAAGCAAATAAATGTATACAAAAATCCTATAATATAATTTAAAATTACAATAAAGCAAATAAATACTGAAACATTCCTATACATATATTCACCCGCAAAAAGCAATTAAGCCAACGAAATACGTTCATAAATAGTAATTTTATAAACAAAATCTCACCGAAAGCCAATAATATTGTGGCAGACTGCAGTGTAAACACAATTAATGCAAATCTCACAGTCTTGTTTTAGGTACCTACCCCTGTACATACCAGACCTAGACCTAGAAAGATGTGAATCAATTTATTCTCATCTCACTCAAATATATTTGCAGATTCTGGTTTGTGGGTGTTTGTTGAATAAATCATCTGATCAGATTCGTAAACATTATTAGGCTATTGGTAAATCAAATAGATCGATATTGAATGTAGGTACTGTATGTACATTGTATGTAATATGTATGTGTATAAGCTATCAAATGATTTTCAAGGAAGACAAGCTTCAAATAATTTATTTCGAGTTTATTTCGATATAGTATACAATATGTACATACATATGTATGTTCGTCCGCTACACAATGATGCGAACGAACAGAAGTATAGATATAGTATAGGTATTAGATACAGTGTGCTTTCAATTCCAATACTCACCTTGTGCTTTTTACTCTTGGGAAACTGTTTCTGGCTATTTATTAAATTTAGGGAAAAGTAATTTGAAATTTTGAAATTCTATCCAATAATGTGTGTCTGGTTCAATCACGAGATCGGTCAGAATTTAAAAAGCAATCAAATGAAAAATAAGCAATAATTGCTTACGTTGTCTTGTTACATTACATAATATGTTAAGTAATAGATGACGACTTGCAATAATTAATTTTGAAGGAAGATCTTTTATCGCAGTAGGGACATTTATCAAATACTATTGAAAGGAGAAATTTGTGTATATTTGTATTTTGTAAATTTTATTTGATCGAATGGAGTAAAAGGGAGGTTTTGAGTATGGGAAAACTTATTTAGGATGTAAAATGATAAGTTAATACCAAAATCTCCAATGAACTTGAAGGCTCTCTTCTGGACAATATATAATGAAATATTTCTTACATCTTTTCAGAAGATATTTTTATGCTTCTTTGATAACAGAGGAATACTAGAAATATTAATGCGAAGAATGCTTAGTGAGGTTGGATCGGAAATTAATGTTCCATAAAAAAAAAAACAGAAGCGGTTAAGTGTTGATCTTTATTTTAAATAGATCAGACAGATTTGGGTCTAAGATGCATTGAGTGAGACGCGATTCGTTTTGCCGTATGCGAAGATATCGTTATTCAATGATTTAATCATGTAATATACATGCGCTATTCCTTCTGGAGTCCGCAAGAGTGTCAAACGAGTAAGCTAAATCAAAAATAGTATTATCAGCGAAACTATGGATGGGATTAAAGGCAAGGGAGAGCAGATATTTAATGCAAATTAAGAAGAAAGATGAAGTAATAAGAGAGCCCTGAGGCACACCGACCGGGACTTATAGAGTTAGGTGCTGATGAAATCCCCTCAAATACAACAAGTATTAGTCCACTCAGTCAGAAAAATGCCTCCTAAACTTTTAAACCATTTGTGTGTGGCTATTAACAATAGGACGAGAAAATACCGTTGTTAGAATAAAAATCAAAAAGAGCTGCCCGTAAATTTAATGAGTTAGATATTGTTAATATTCAAACCGCAATATTTTTAATTCAACAGGATAAATCATTAATTATGAACTAGTTATTCCTGTTAGAACAATCTGATCTTATTTTATTTTTTTTTTATTTTTTTCAATAGGATTGATCCCATTGAATGCAAACGGATAAAATATTAGAATAACTAGATGTCTAATTGCTGGCGCATTCTTATATTTCTAATTATCGTGCAAACCTATTAATTCGACTAGTTCATTGATCACAATATTGTGATTTCATATCAATTTATTGGTTTTAACCTATTTCTTTGGGAAGTTGTCAGAAATGAAGTGATTAATAAAAAAAAAAAGTTATTAATAGTGCTTTTCATATTTTCGCTAAAAAGGAATTTTATTTGCAAGCTGGCTCAAAAATTATTGAGCATTTAGTGGTCGTCACTTTTTGAAAGCTCTGTCGAAAAGAGCGTGAATTTTGTACGTTGATTTTTTATGTTTTTACTTAAGTTGAAGAGTTGATAAATTCTTGCGTAATAAAGGTA
This sequence comes from Dioctria rufipes, assembly GCA_963924295.1. Taxonomy (NCBI): domain Eukaryota; kingdom Metazoa; phylum Arthropoda; class Insecta; order Diptera; family Asilidae; genus Dioctria; species Dioctria rufipes. Next base: position 17,171,380 of record OZ002745.1, read on the forward strand.
ATGAACAATGAGTGATAACAAAAATATTTTGAAAAATAAGCTCCAGCAGTTAGTGGATGATTTAATGTCTAAAGCTATGATTATCTTCTTCAAAATGATGTTTGGCTAGGGCTGTCATCTCTTTTTTGTGACTGTTGATGTTTCTGCAATTATATCCGTGTTGGTATAGTCTCTTTTTTAACAATTTTTTCGTCTGACCAATATAACATGCTTCACATGACTTGCAATTAATTTTATATAAAACATTAGAGTGTAGTTCTCGTGCATCCCTGTCTTTAAGTCTGGGGAATGGATTATGTACTCTCTTCGTATTATAGAAAACTATCGGTATATTATTTTAATAAGACGCCATTAAGTCTCTTAATTTGTAAGCCATCGGTGTCATAAACAGTAGTTTAATGTATTTTTTATTTTGAATCGTTGTGGATATTTGTATTTTTTACAAAGTATTGACTGAAGAGAGTACATAATCTATTCACCAGACTTAAAGACCGGGATCCACGAGAACTGCACTCTAATGTTGTATATAAAATTAATTGCAAGTCATGTGAAGCATGTTATATTGGTCAGACGAAGCAATTGTTAAAAAAAGAGACTATACTAACACGGATATGATCGGAGAAATACCAACAGTCACAAAAAAGAGATGACAGACCTAGCCAAACACCATTTTGAAGAAGGTAATCATAGCTTTGATTTTGAGAATATAAACATTGTTGATTATGAGAGCAATTGGTACAAACGTAATATTAGTGAAATGATACACATACAGCTCAATGAGAACAGCATTAATTTTCGGATAGATACAGTCAACTTAATTCTAGCCTATATGACTCTTATTAACTCTTACAAAAACACTAAAATAAGTGATGATACCAGAGATTGATGTATTGTTTTAGCTTTGATAATGTCTTGCTCCCACTTTGTGTTACTAGAACTAGACTTTCTCTATCTAGGATGCTATCTGACAGCCGTAAAAAATGTTTTTAGATTTACATCATGCTTAATTTTTTATTGTGATTTTAATTGTAATTTCTATTGGTAATTTTCTTGAGGTAATGTATAGATATTTTTAAATTTTACTGTTGTTAGAATGAATTGTTGTTGTTTGATGAAGCGTTAAATTATAACGGGAAACGTTGGCAAAAAAAAAATGTTTTATTATTATCCCATACCAGCTATAGCAAATATATAATTCTTAGGGATACTACGATTGCTGATGTAAGTGCTTATGTTATTAAAAATACTATTGATGAAGGAGCAGAAAACGAACATATAAATCTAAATAATATGTATACTGTTCAAACAAAAGCATCTAGTAATGAAACTAACAAATTGAAACAATTAATTTGTACAGAATTCGAATATGATTCCCTAATTTTGGAACGTGTCAAACGTAATTATTACATTTATCTCTTTTATACCTATATGTAAAGGCATAAGTTATATTTCATCAGTGTTTAATTTTATGCTTCGATGCTACAAGATTATATAAAAAGATATTGTTTAATTTTTCAAATTTCGTAGATTGCAATTTAGACATTAAAAAGCCTTTTAGTGAGAAGTGATTCCGACATAAATGAATTATTTCCAATAACACAGTTAAGTACAAGAGTGAAATTTAAATTCCAGCTAAATAAATGGAGAAAAGAACAAGTAAATATAAAAACTCTCTCTTTCTACATATATTGTAAGACAGATATTTATGTATACACATGATGTCAATTTATACACGGAGGCCGATACAGTTTCTGCTAAAACTAGCAGTTGGTGCAGAGACTGGGTAAACTCAAGTTTCACTCGAACTCAGAGAGATATTATAAGTTTTAGCCACTGACTTATAACAACGGACTGAACCAATTACCATTTTCCTATAGGAAAGAATGGCACAAGTTTTATAGTTTTCTCTTTCGCTCTATGACAAAGTTGGAGCTACCAACACAAAATATTGCTTACTGAACGTTTTCTTATGACATTTGATGTTTTTATATTGGCTACAGATGCAATCACCGCAGAAAGAATAAGGTAAAGACAGTGTTTATCATGCTCCGCCTCTCTTGCTCATACGCAGGATTCAGGTAAGAATAACTTTTGAAAATTAAAGTCAGAATGAGTTTAATTCCTTATAAGCGGTTAAAATCTCACTTGGTCAAAAGAAAATATATATTTTTTTTTTTTAATTTAATTTGATTTACGGGCGTAAAACTTCATCTGAATGGTTTAGTTTTACATGTTTTTTATGTAGTAAACGTTTTAAAGTGTGCTCTAACGGTGATATACAGAAACATAATATTTGTGCCACATGAAATAGCAAATCGCTCAATCCATTGTTATAAGTCAGTGGTTCATCACGAGGGACGTAGTTGCAGTAGCTCTCGAGGTACCAACTCCGGGAGGTAGTCACGAGGTAGTAGTGACCTCAGTCTATTTTCCTGGAGATGCGGATACACTACCTCCTACAGAGCTAAAAAGACTCAGCAGCTACTGCAAACGAAGAGGAAAGCAATTTATCGTTGGATGCGATGCGAACGCACATCACACGCTATGGGGCAGCACGGATACCATCATCAGGGGTGAGTACCTCCACGATTTTATAATATCTAATAATTTAGAGATACTAAATCGAGGTAATAAGCCAACCTTTATGAACACTATCAGACAAGAGGTCCTGGACCTAACACTTGCCAGTATGTTCATAAGCACAAAAATAAGCAGGTGGCACGTATCGAACGAGATTTCCATGTCCGATCACAGACATATCAGGTTCGATATAGAAGCCGCACTTAACTCAAGTCTAGAGTACCGAATCCCTAAATTAACTAACTGGGAACTCTATCGACAACATCTTAAGGCTGTAGTTAACTCTCCCGGTAGTAGCATTAGCACAACGGAGGAGTTGGACTCAGCCACTACGCAGCTACAAACGGCTGTACTGACTTCATTCGAACACACCTGCCCTCTGAAGCAAAAGACTTGTAGTCGGCAGGTACCTTGGTGGAATAGGGAACTGAGTTTGAAAAGAAAAGAAGTCAGGAAACTATTTAACAGAGCCAAGCTCTCTGGTACCTGGGGAGAATATAAAAAGGCTCTAACGGAATATAACATAGAATTAAGAAGATCTAAAAGAAGAACCTGGCGGACCTTCTGCGATGGCATAGATCAACTGCCCGCAGCTACCAGGCTCCATAAGGTACTTTCGAAGGATCACACGAATGGTATATGCTCACTTCAAAAAGAAGATGGGAACTATACCGAGAGTTGTGAGGAAACAGTCAGGCTCTTATTAGAAACTCACTTCCCCGACTCTACCAGTCCCGCTCAAGGAATAGTAGCTCCAGACCCAATTGAGGTGGGCAATTACAGGGTCTCTAACAGGGGTAAGAGCCTTGCGGGAAGAATCTTCACTCCTAACAAGGTTAGATGGGCCGTTAGTACGTTTAAACCCTTTAAATCTGCTGGAGGGGACGGCATCTTTCCTGCCTTACTACAGCAAGGGGTTGAAGAAATACTTCTTCCACTACAAAACATCTTTCGAGCCAGTTACGCTCTGGGGTATATTCCCCAATGCTGGAGAGACGTCAGGGTGGTATTTATACCCAAAGCAGGAAAAAGAGCTAGCTCTCTAGCCAAATCGTTCCGACCCATTAGTCTCTCGTCATTTTTACTTAAATCCATGGAAAAAATCCTAGACCTACGTATTCGAAGTGAAGTTTTGATTAAATCACCACTTCATTCTAAGCAATTCGCTTATCAAGCAGGCAAGTCTACCGAGACTGCCATCCACACTTTGGTTAAAGACCTCGAAAAAGCTCTTGAAGCAAAAGAGGTGGCCTTATGTGCATTTGCAGACATAGAAGGTGCTTTTGATAACACCTCCTTCGAAGCAATTAAATCAGCTGACGAGGACAAGGGCTTCGAACCCCCACGGTTAATTGGATAGACTCCATGCTTAGAAGCAGGAGGATAACTACTACTCTAGGAAACTGTTCAGTCACGATCACTGCAGCTAAAGGCTGCCCACAAGGAGGAGTTCTCTCTCCACTCCTATGGTCGATCGTGATTGATGATCTCTTAGAGAAGCTGACCAGTTCGGGTTTTACCGTACAAGGCTACGCGGATGACCTAGTAGTCACGATACGGGGCAAGCATGACCAAGTCATATCCGACCTCATGCAAAAAGCCCTTTATAAATTCCGCACTTGGTGCTTAACCAAAGGCCTCAGTGTAAACCCAAACAAAACGGTTATCGTTCCGTTCACGAGAAGATCTAAGCTTTCACTAAAGGCTCCTCTGCTCGATAACACGGAATTGATATTTTCAGAAGAAGTCAAATATCTGGGGGTCACCTTAGATAAGAAACTTTCCTGGAATTCGCATCTGTCTAGAGTGACGGAAAGAGCAATAGGATCTCTCTACACGTGCCGTCGCTTCATTGGCAGAACATGGGGTCTGAAGCCAAAAATGATGTACTGGATGTACACCACGGTTGTTAGACCCATGGTCACCTATGCGGCCCTCGCATGGTGGCCAAAAACTAATGAAAAGAAGGCCGAGGCTCTGCTTCAAAAAACACAACGGCTTGCCTGTCTAGGAATAACTGGTGCCATGAGGACCTGTCCTACAGCGGCCATGGAAGCCTTACTAAACCTTCCACCCCTACATCTGCAGGTGAAAAAGGAAGCAATCTCCAGTGCTATTAGACTGCAAAAGGAGAAACAGTTAAAACCAGGGAAACTGGTTGGTCATTTAAGTATCTTAAAACAGATACGCTTTGAGCAAATGACGACAATATCTGATATAATCACACCCAAGGTGGTTTTTGTAAGACCATTCGATGTGGTTTTGGGAAACCGACAGCAATGGCGTTCCACTAAACCGTCCTTTCAACAAGGATCGATGGTGTGGTATACAGACGGTTCAAAAACGAACAGTGGAGTCGGACTGGGCGTATACGGCCCCAGATGCCATATATCAAAGGCCCTGGGCTCTACCCCTACCGTATTCCAGGCCGATTTATTGGCCATAGAAGAATGCGCCAATACCTGCATTAAAAGAGCCATAAATGGCTCAACTATTAATATTCTCTCGGACAGTCAAGCTGCCCTCAAGGCCTTAAAGTCCTACACCATCAAGTCAGGGATAGTCTGGGAGTGTCTACAAACCCTAAAAGATTTATCAAGAGGAAACAAAGTTATCCTCATGTGGGTACCTGGACATGAAGGCCATAAAGGCAACGAAATTGCGGATGGCCTAGCCAAAAGAGGAGCGGAAACTCCCTTTGTCGGACCGGAGCCATTTTGTGGCACCTCAAAATGTTACCTCAAAGCTGCCCTAAATAACTGGGAGAACAAACAAAAATCCCTATATTGGGAAAGGCTACAAGGACTTCGTCAGGCAAAAAAGTTTATCGACACCTCTGGAGGAAAAACAAAAGAACTATTACTCCTCAAGAAAACAGAGCTCAAAATAATTACAGAACTCTTCTCAGGCCATTGCCCCTTGAGGTATCACCTTAACAAGATGGGCTTGGCTGAGACTTCATCCTGCCGCTTTTGCCAGGATGCTCATGAAACCTCGAAGCACCTGCTCTGCAACTGCGAAGCATTGACCAGGCGGAGATTACTCCATCTCGAACATGCTTTTCCTACACCTAACTACGTACGGAACCTCAATCCCAGAAGGATCCTAGACTTTATTAACAGTCTGAACCTAGAAAGGGAATAAATTCAACGGGGACTCACAATAGATCTTTTAGGTCGCAGTGATTGCGAGGCTGACGCCTACACACCCCTCTACGAATCTAATCTAATCTAACCCTAATTTCTATTGTAGATCTTGCAAAAGGCATAACATGGAAATGCAAGTGGATGTAAATGAATTTCAAGATTATCTACGCAATAAGAATAATTATGAGTATTATATTTCATTGAATAACGAAAAGCTTACAGGTATTCGCGAAAACTCCGTATTTAATTCTATATAGTCGTTTTATGTCATAGATAAATTTTGTTTTGACATAATGCATGACATTTTGTGTAGGTACGATTTATTAAAACTCTTATTATATTTTATTGATGCTGCTAAATTCTTCTCCATAGATAAACTGAATTATCAAAAGCAAATATTTAATTACGGAGAAACTGAGATTGACAACATATCACCATCTTTACAATTGTCTTCATTAAAATTCAATTCTTTAAAAATGACAGCAAGGGAAATGATGATATTTGTAAATTATTTACCCTTAATGATTGGCGATCTTGTCCCTGAACATGATAAAGTATGGAGATTTCTGATAATATTAGTTAAAATTATTGATATAATTTTATTGCCAACCTTAGACAAGGATAACATTACTTCATTACGATATCTGATTTCGCGGCATAATTTGCTTTATCAAAGTTTATTTAATGATACTTGAAAAATCGAAATTTCATTTGCTAGTGCATTATCAAACGGCGATTACTAAATCTGGTCCCTAAAAAAAGTATTTCGTGCTTACAGTTTGAAGCTCTTCATAAAACATTCAAGACTTATGCTCGTTGTACAAACTCCAGAACTAATATCCAATTAACACTTTCAATTAAAGCGCGATTAAAATTTGTATACTTGCTATATTCTGAATAACTTTTTTTTCAAGTCGACTCAAACTTTGTAATTTGCAGGAAAAGTACCCTAATCTACATACAAATACATTGGATGCTTTCGATGTAACTACTGCCTTTGTTGACAAAAAAGCTGCGTACAGGGTAAAATTTATAAAAAGACGTTCTTTTTATCTAACACAATAAAAGGTTTAACAATGCTCTTTGAAATCGAAGAAATAATAATTCACCAAAGTACCTTACATATGATTTGTAGCGAATGGGAGGTGTCATATTTTAGCGAACACTTGCAGTCCTTCATAGTAGAAAAAAAGTTTAAAGATTACACATTTCATTGTATTGGCGAATTTGATAGTCCGCCAATTCATTTATATTTTATAAATAATGGGAAAAGATGTTTTCGTTCGAAAAAATTTAGATTGAAGGTTATTGTTTTTTATTATATTAAGAGTCTAACAATTTAATAATACACATTTATTAATTACTACAGAATTGCTTTATTTATAATTTGTGAAACAGAAATGAATTTATAATAAACTATTGGCGATATAGAAAATTCACCGTGGATAGCACCAACAAGTATGAAATTTCGTAAAAGCTTCATTTTGCTCTACCATCATTATTTCTATGCATTACAAATGGAATGACAAACTTAGTATATGCTATAGATTTTATCTAGGGTATAGAAATTAGCAAACTCCTATGTCTCCAAATAAAATCAACAGTTTTATCATAATTAAATAAATAAGCTCAATTATGATATCTTAAAAGAGTAAGAAGTCATAGCAAATAGTATTCAAAACCACGGCTATTTGAAATCATTGGCAATATTTAATTCAATTCGTATAATCTTCGTATTCGTTGGCCCAAAACAGCAAGGAGAGGCACTATTAATATAATTTTAACCATATTGCAATAATGATTATAAACTATTAAAATTATAGTGCGAATCTTGCAAGAATAATAGAACTGCCCTTTTAAATTAATAAAAGCAAACTGCATTAATTAATTAAAAATTAATGGGTCTAAGTAGTTATTTTTACACGCCGATATTGATGATTTTACTAGAAAAGGGCACCATTAATTTAATGGTTTCAGATTTATTAAGAAAATATGACTTTTCACTTTGACTAAAGATAATATGAAAAAATATTAGATTTGATAAAAAAACACATTGATTTCACGGGATATTTCTCTGAGTGATAAAAAACTATTCCCATTTCCGCTGGGGTCCGCAAGAGTGTCAAAGTAAGCGAAATCAAGGGTATTGTTATCAGGCAAACTATGGATGGGATTAAAAGTAAAGGAGAGCAGATAATTAATGAAAATTAAGAAGAGAGACGGAAAGATAAGGGAGCCCTGAGGCACACCGGCACACCGTATTAGGCGACTACATAAAAACCGTTCAATCCACAATAGAAGAGTAGAGACCAAGTGCTTTAAATTGGGCTAAAAGGGCTGGATGCAACGGGGAAAAATTATAAAGAACACAGTTCCAACATACCGTAAGAAAAGTCAGCAAGTCTCTAGATTAGCGTCTAGCCCGGAAGCTATAATGGCGATCGTTAATGAATTTTGAGTGCCAGTACGATTTAGTTAGATCTATTGACGAGTTTAGGAAAACTCGTTTAAGGGCTAATATAGGGAAGAAGGGGTAATTTGGATGAAATTGGATGAATCTTCCGTATGCGGGTGCGAGAAAAAAATTTTACCTATAGAGTTTGACTCGGTGAAAATTAAGAATGTGTTAAAATAAGTCACGCGGCATTATAATGGGAATTAATTGGTCGTTTCATCTATTTAAACAATGCTGATACGTTATCTGCTTGCTGAAAGAATCAGGATCTTAAAACCATTATTTAAAAGCAAATAGAAGAAATTTTCTTAAAAATTAATCTGTGAAAATTGCGATTGTGAACATAGATTGTCGAGTTTCTAAAATAATGAGATCCCTTTAATCAATCATAAAATCAACTCAACAATTAATTACAAAATTCAAGAACAAATTAATGGAATCCTGAAAGGAGACTTAAATTTCCTATGATTTCAGGACAGTCAGTTAGGGTAAACCTATTTTACTACCTATTTTACAAATAATTAATTTAAAATTTAATTACTAATTCCCAAAATGGTAATCAATATGCAAACAACAAACCTTTCAATAAAGTAATCAAATTGACAATAAAATGCCAATTATAAAATATATTGCGCCTCATTCAGATCAATTTTATTCTGTGAAATTTGATTGAAATTTTCTCTTCCCTTATTCCAAGTAAAGTCGGTGAAATTGATTTATGCTAATTGGAGAAGAAAAAAAATAAAAAAATAAAAAGGGAGGGACTGCATTGAATTTTATGCCCGGATTTTCAATATTTTATATACAATTTAGGTCAACGTTCATCCTTATTATGTATTATGACTGAAAGCCCCAAAGGTTGACTACAAAATTAATTAAATTTCCGTGTTACGTGTGATTGGATGTAGTAGATATGTACTTATATTTTGAAATGTTTGCGGTGCCTAATAGAGAAATATTTACGTTAATGCTTCCATTAGTGACAATTAAGTTTAATTAGATGGCAAGTATTTCGCAGTTGAATGGATACATAAGCTAACAAAGTATAGTTAAAAGTAGAGGGTGAACGGGACAACAATGTATACCTCTAATTAGGCGTTCAGATAATAAGAAAGGGGAACTATGCTGGTCTCAGGTCACTGTAGAAAGGAAATGTTAAATTACAATGCATTAATTAAAGCCACTCATAAATTAACAAGATTATAAAGCTTTCTTAAAGTATACGCAGATTAGTAAAAACGTTATTACACAAAAACAAAAAATATATAACAACTTTTGTGATCGATTGTTTTAATCATTAATCTTAATTAAGTGAATTAATGATGCGAAAATATTTTGCTCTGAGCGAGCGTTTTTTTGTTTTCATTAATTATATTTTATAAACAAACAGCCGTAGATAGACCGACAAGCGTGAATGACAGTTTATGTTGAAATAATCATTTATCTAAAGTATGTATATATGAGGACTCAACATTTTAATCTCTGGTGGTAGTTTTTCTCTAAAATTGTTCTGGATGGCCAGTGAAAAGGACTTGTAAGTCTCAAAATATTTGTGGACAGCGGGGATAATAAGCTATCTAGTAACATTATTTGTTTTGTTTGAAAAAAGTTTCACATTTTTTATGTTTTTTTTTCAAATAGGAAGTAATAGAAAATTTCTATAAAAAAAAAATTTCGAAAATATGATGAGCTGATTGTTATCGATGAAAATTTAAAAATTCCTATATATAAGATTTCATCTTGTTTTATTAGAAAAGGGTACAAAATCTTTAACACCATTTTCAAGATAAATTCATTGAAAGCTACCATAATGAATCAACTTGGTATCAGATTTAAATGTTCATAGCAAGCACTGAAGACTACACTGTAAAAAATGTAGAAATTTTTGCCACACGGCTTAGGTATTTTTCCCTAAAATGTAGGGAATATTACCTAAAATTTAGCGGAGTATTCTGTACATTTTAGGAAATATTCCCTACATTTTAGGGAATATTGCCTACATTTTAGGGAATATTCCCTACATTTTAAGGAATATTTCCTACATTCTAGGGAAAAATACCAAAGCTTTGTGACGAAAATTGTGCAAATTTTTTACTGTGTAGGTACAATATCGCATTTTTGAATGCTCTCACTTTAAAAAAGAATTTCGTCGAATATTGAGTAGTTGTACGCTGAGCTGAGTCATTGTCAGATTAAGGTGTAAAGAAAAAACCTTGAACTTATATAAATCTAGCATGAAATCTAGTTCATAATGAAAACCTACAAAATATAGATTGTTAATTAGTTTCGAAGCTTTTTTCAATTGTAAAAAACCATAATAAATCTAATTCCGAATTTACAAAGCTAAAGAACATTTTTTTCACATTCCCTCTAAAGTCTATTCTACTGCTATTGAATTATTCACCATCCACTCAATGCCACATATTTTAATAGTTTTACTTTTAGAACTCTATACATCATTGCAAACACAAACTACATATAACTCCAAGACCTTGTTATGTCTTTCAATAAATATTTTTGTTCCATTAGAATATCATAAGAAGAAAATTTCTATAGTCACTAAAAAAAGAATTTCTGTTATAAATTCTGACATTTTAAAGCAACACAATTCTATGCAGTAAAGTTGTCTTTCAAGCTTTTAAATATTGTTCAAAAGATGACATAAAACTTTTGGTTCTTAGATGTTAAGGAAGTGCCCCTCTTTAAGAAAACCCATGGGAAGATTGAAAAGCGGTTAAGCATAAAATATATTCTGAAAGATATGTTTATTTAGAAAATAAAAAAACAAATAAATAAATAAAGAGAAAATGTAGATTGAATGGGAAACTTTGCATCTGATGCTGCTAAGCCTGCGTTAGGTTCAATTTTACTACTGTGGCATGTGTCTGTTTTCATGCTACTCTAGTTTCGATTCGATCCAAACGTAAATTAGATGACAGGAAAAAATATATACATATATGTGTATGCGTGTGTGCATATTTTGTGGTATGAAAACTGAAGAAAATCGATAAGTACTAACGTACATTTATACGTTCATATACAATTTAAAAATGCATACCCTGAAATACTCAATTAAATATGAGAACAACTCCTTGCATCCGTTCTTTCTTAATAATTCATCCTAATGAATGTATTGCCATCGGTAAACTTTTTAAATGTGTATAGATAATATACCGTAAATGTGATAATAGGCATTAAGTTGAAAAGTTTGTATCAATTTCATGCCAACGAATGCTGTATCATATTGTAGTCTGGAACTTCGAATTAAAGCAAAGTAACTCCTCCTCTAAGATAAATGATTTAAGATGAAAGGTTGCTCAGTGAAACATTATAGTGCCAACATTGTATGAATATTTCATGCTTTCATGCATAAGGCAAGTAGTCCACCATCATATTGGTACTGAGCCTATCGTATTGTACCGAAAAGTCCATTTTGTATCCCTAATTCTCAACTAATTACGCATTCTGGAAGTATGCTAAATAGCATTTGTTATATATATATATATTTATGCTTCCCAACTTAAGGGTATACTGCAGGGTTAAAGTTAAAATGTATTATGGTGAATCTGTCGCCAAGGGTATTATACACCGTTTGTGATTTGAATTTTATCAAGAGCTAATATTCCTGAAAATTACCCACGAATTTTGCACATGATGAAGAGAAGAGAGTTCATTCAATTTTCGTTAGTTAACACCTATCTAGATAGGTGGGAATATGTAGACTCTTAATTGGAGGATTCTATCATTAATGCAAATTGTTATTATATAATTTGACTAGCCGACAGTAGATGGGGCGTAAACTGATGAAGCTTTTTGTTTTATTTAAAATTTTAAGTTTGTGCCCGTATATAAGTAGGAAGTAAAAGTTAATGAAAGAAAGACATAAGTAATCAAATCATTCATTGACTAATAACTAAAGTTGACCGTTCTTAGAACGAGATATCTCTTAAGTTTATAAAAAAAAAAAAAAATTGTTTTTGTAAATTTTTGTAATTTTGTTAATTTTGTGGATATTTTTTTTCTTTTGAAAAACAAGCAATCTGTAATACGTGAGTCTGGGCTTTTTTAAGGATTTTTTTTTTTTAATATTTAGGTGTCCATACACAGAGTTTGTATTTCTATTGCCTCTATATTAACAAATAAGGAAAATAAAATAAGGTTAAAAATTAAAGGGGGTCAATCTAAAAAGTACATAGTGTTAAATCTTATACGATAGTACGGAACTCTTCATGTGCGAGTCCGACTAGCACTTGACCGGTTTTTTTTTAAACATAAAAAAAATCATGCTAGGACTCGAATTACAGAAATAGGACCGATGACAGATCCGAGCAGTAAAAATGTGATATATATATTTTTTAAATCAAATAAAACTTTTCCTGTTTTCGAATGGTCTGTTCGTCCTTAGGCAGGGCTAAACTTTTATATGTTTGACTGTATCAAGGACGAACTGGATCGAGCTCATCGAATTCATAAACATATTAATTTTTACACACGGTTGGATTTATAGATACCCTCTAATAACCCAGAGTTTCGTTAGATAATAGTGCTAGTACTCGTTGGCACTGCCTAGAATAATTTTTTATTTTTTTTTTTCACAAATATGGAAAAAAAACTATATTTAGCGATTTAAAAGAAAATATATCAAACAACATTTTTGAATTGTGTTATTGTATGAAGAACTTATTTCAGAAAAGCTGGGGAGTCCAATTTTACGATTGAACCACCTAGTGGACAAATTCAATCAGGAGTACGCAAGCACAAGTAATTGTGCTTGTCAACTTGGAAAGCTGAGAGCAGAAAATGCAAATTTTTACCTAATATTTTGGTAAGACTAGTGTTATCATTGTAATTTCTATTAAAAAGACAAATTTTATAAATAATTTTCAATTTTTTTACATATTTATTTGTATTTTGTAAAACTACTCCCGTTTAATTTGACAGCTTACAACACAGACTCAAAGTCAATGAAGTCATGCTAAAATTTGAAACAGCTGATATAGTGCCTCATGGAAAAGAGTAAAGTTCTTAATTCAACTCTGGGCCAACTCTGCTTAGTGTATAATGGAGACCATTATGATTGCTGGTGTTCATTTTAAAGGATAACGTAAGTATTTAAAAAAAAAGTTCGCGGTCAATTCTTGATTTCAATTAATAGGTATTTGTTGTTTAAAAGAAAATACATGCAACATATAAATGCACTTGCTTTAGAGTAGTATATGCTAGACAAGTACAACATAGCGGAATTATGCAATTAAAATCGAAATTGTTCTATGTCATAACGATTTAACATTCTTTTTGTATTTTTAACTGCATTCCTTTGATATTTATTGCCAAATACTTATATCACAAATATTGATAAAGTTTAAAATCATCGAAAAAAAATTATTTCGTTTTGTTTATTATTATTGTATTAAATAATTAGGACCAAAATTTAATGTTTATAGCATCCATCATTATCAAAAAAATGGATATAAGAGTAATTTCCCTTTCCATTATGAAATAGCTCTGCTACAAGTCATTTCTTTTGACGTTATATGGTATACTCATTAAGAAAATTAAAGCCTTTATAATTAATAATTATTCTTTTTTTTTTAATAATAATATAAATAATAGTTCTGATTTAAAATCAGTAATAGAATTTTGTTTGCATAGGGATAATAATTTAGGAGTTAGGGCGAGACATTGTGTTTCTTTATTTAGTAAAAAGTTTAGTGCGCAATTCTTACTAGGTATATCTCTGCCATATATCTCACCTAGTTTCATTATAGCAATGAATAAATAAATACCAAAAATCAAAAACTATCCTGACTCCAACAATTTTTTAATTACTTTCTTTCCTAAAAGCTCAATGAATTATTATTCTTCTGCTATTAATAATGATTTTACTCGTTATGTCATAAAATTTATAAACCTAAAATCGTTATATATTTGTGAAAAAAAAATGCCCTTTCCTTTACGCTCAACGAATGGATACTTTCTTTAACCCAATGTCGAATGTTGCTTTTAACATGTTCAAAAGGAAAATGAGAAAGGATCATGCCTACTCTGAAAGGGTATATATATATATTGATCAGGAGATTTAAAAAAAAAAAAAAAAAGAAAAAAGTTCTGGGAATTTCCTCATATACCTAACTATGGAAAGGTTAACTTAAGTATAAGTAAGAAATCCGTATCGACTCGAAAGAGCTTTTATTTCCCGACTCCTTCTACAGCATCCGACACACAATGCCATCATCCTCAAGTCAAGTCATTCACCATCATTCTGCTTGGCCTCCCATCATAAAATTTCTTCACATTTAACATTCAATATAGCTGCCCAAAAGAATTTTGAGGGGGGTTGCACTCGAAATTTGTTCACGGCGGAATAACAAAAAGCAGGCAGGCAGGCAGGCAGGCAGGAACAGACAGGCAAAGCAATTTTCACCACGTCTTGCTTAGGCAATTAAAAATTAAAACTGAGTACAAAGTGTATAACTACCGTTAAGTCACTGAAATATTTCTCAGAATCACAAATTTTGAATTAACGCATCCATAAATCTGACATTAATCCGAGAATATTGCAAATTAGTATCACGGTACCTGCTTAAATTTTAATTAACACAAAATTGATTACATTATGAGCGCACTCCGTATTCCCATCACATCATCTAAGTATGACTGAATTCTCGCTGTGCATATAATAGCCGAGGATATATTTATTAATAAATCACAAACACACTTATTAGCACACACTTACTGGAAATGCACCATCGCAGCACTATCAACTTTAAACATTTTGCGAATCAATTTTCACGTCATCTCTAGAATATTTTTTGACTGGATATTATGGCAATATTCTCTAACATACTTATCACTTATCACAAGGACCACAATAGGCCGCACACAATTGGAAATCCGTGAACATGGAAGATGTTCTGTTATGTGAACCTTCAACCCTATTTTCTGAAACAAACTGTGAGACTAGGAGAAATAATGGGTACTATACTACTGACACCCCCGAATCGAAAATTTCACTTTCGTATGACTCAGATTTTGAAGTGCCCGTCTCAATAGCTTCAGAGCATCTGAATATGAAAGTTCTGGTAGTCCATAGATATAAGCTCCCCGACAGATTCTCTCATCTGAAGAAGGGTGAGATGACTGAGAATCGAGATGCATCTACAAGTTTCATTTGCACATGCGCGTATAAAGTTGACTTTTATTTGAAAAAGTCTCCAATTTAACGAAAATCTCTACACAAAAATTCATGAAGTACTTTTTTCTGCAAAGAGATTTGATTAGAAGAAGTTAATGTCAGCCATCGAAAGGATTTAGTACGGCTTGAATATTGCATGTCTGGAGACAGTGTGAACCAAGATAATGCGACTACGTATGTAGGTAGATATGTGTATATTCCGAAGGATTTCAATGTGTTTTTTTTTCTCGGTTTCGATTTGCTTTCTGAAGTCTTCGACAACATCTAAAATTAATTTGACTGATTCTGAACGAATCCTTTGCGGTATCAAAGTGATGTTCATCAGGGTTACGTGACTGGAATTCAATAAGAAAAAATAAGCAAAAAAAAAAGGGATATGACAAAGCATCGTGACTCGTGAGGATGTATAATGCGAGAGTGGCTTTAATCATTAAGAGGATGCTAATGGTAAAGTAGAAAAACTGTATACTTTGTGCATATACATACATACATATAAGGAAATATTAATTATGCTTAAATTATGATTTTCTAAAAACGAAACAAGGTTAAGCACATAAAGAAAAAAAAAACGCAGTGTGGATTTAACGATATGAACGTACCATGACTTGCGTTAATCTCCTTTGTTCAGTTTTTGGCGAAAAACATTTCCATACAGTTAGACATACCGATTACGGGTGGGTGCAATTAAAATCTCATTTTAAAATGTACATAATGTTAAAGCTGAATGAATAAGGCAATTACATATGTAGCTACATACAATAGCTACATATTTACAGAGGATTTGAAAGAGAGTTGAGGATTTTTTTTTTAAGATACGCAAGGGTTTGCAAAAGTAAAAATCATCAAAAATTTTTATATGAGGTCAGGGCTTCACGAACTTCACAATAGAAATTTTCGTCTAAATTAAAATTTTCCGAGGAGGCAAATGAATATACATATTGCGGATTTCGGCCAATATCTCTTAATTTTGAGCTATGTAGCGAAACCTATATCTCTTTCCAGATGATTTAATTTGAATGCTAAAAACCTCTGCAATAACGGTATACAGAGGGTTTTCATTGGAACTTTGTTAATTTGCCATCTATGGACGGATCTAGGTATAATAAGAATAAAAAACTTATACCCAAACTGTTTGGAAGGTGGGAGCATTGAATGAAAAATAATAATTTGCTCGCAAATTTCGAAACGAAAATCGACCTTTCTTAATTGTTCCTATAGCGTATTATATCAAACCAAACGAAAAACAAAATGATTTTTTTTTGTACTCATCGTAGCGATATTTTCAAAATTAAATATAACGTTTCTTTCGGATCTGTTCCCATTCAATTTTTAAAATTTCACTACAGATGCTGCAGAAGTTTGCCACTACAACTTCGGTATAAATTTCATTCATAGTTACGATAAACCGATCTAATACAGTATAGTAAACTGAAAGAAAAGTCTAAACTCCAAACGGAGAAAATATCTCTTAAAATCCATGTTGTTGTATCTGATAAATTTTCACAAAGCGCACAAAGCCATATCCATATTCGCAACAAAAATCCAATTAAAATTTCCATTTTCTTTAGAAATGGTAAAATAGATAACAGTATCGAAAATCAATAGTGAAATATATTCCCAAATCCACATCCATTGTCTTGTCAGAAAGTTAACTTTTTCCGATTTTTTGCCGTAATGCTTCCACTTACTCATCGATACTCGCAAGAGATTTAAAAACATCTGAGAAAATTTTTCATATCCTTCCTGAAAAAGAATTGAAAAATATTTTCCATTTATATATCTGAAGGTGGAGAACGAGAGATGGAGTCTGTAAAGTTCGGATAATGTGTCTTAACTGTTATGATGGTTGTGTACCTACATACCTATATATATATATTGTCATGTTAATAATTACAGAAGAGATATCTGCCGGAAATGTGGGCGGAAATTTCTGCCAAACAAACTGTCAAAATTTATAATTTCGATGGAAAATTTCTCTAATAATAATTAACGTGTCACGAGTACATTTATGATTTGTCGTGTGGGTAAGCATACTGAAAATACAAAAAAGCATACATCCTCTAACCGAAACGCGACTTTCTAGCTACACTGTCGGCGAAGACTTTATATATTTTGTGTAAGAGTTTAGGTGTGCCGTAAGGCACACAAAAACTTTTCTTGGTTGGTTACTTTTATGTATTTGAAAATATGAAATTTTCTTTCCATACAACATGTGCAATAATGAGAATGCGGAAACACACATGTTGTTTGCTCGCTTTAATAATTTCAATTTTATTTGTTTTTAATTGTGCAGGATGTTTTGCATATTGTTAGCTAATGAGATACTGGGTAATAATTTATTTTTGTAGGAGCAGCCACGCAAGAGTTTTGCTGTGTTTTTATAATAACATCTCTTTTCACTTAAATCAAATTATGGTAAAATTTGATAGGTTGCGTTAAATGTGTTTGCCCTATCCAATGATTGTGGTTTTATGATATTATTCTACCAATACCAATCTTTCCTTCAATATTTTTCTTTGAACTAATCCAAGGTTTTCAATTGGTTTACACAGCACCGGAAATAAATTAACTAACAAAAGTATATACAGAAAATTATAAATGAAAGTTGAAAAATTTACTTTAAATATTTTGTAAAGAACTTTGAAATTTCAATGGAGGCAAATTTTACGTTTAAAAAAAATCACTAGGAAAACATAATCTACCCTGAAGACATCTATGTAAATAATAAATAAAAATCGCAATCGCAAAAAGGCTGTCACAGCCAATTATCTCGGGATATCACGTGTAATAT
The DNA here is from genome assembly GCA_963924295.1 of Dioctria rufipes. Classification (NCBI taxonomy): domain Eukaryota; kingdom Metazoa; phylum Arthropoda; class Insecta; order Diptera; family Asilidae; genus Dioctria; species Dioctria rufipes. Next base: position 17,189,547 of record OZ002745.1, read on the forward strand.
CGGAGATAATTGAGGATAATCTAATTATGATGATAAGATCAAATACATATTGTAACAGAAAAAAATCTTTACCTCAAACTTTTATTCACATCAATCAGGATTAGTAGATGTGAATGAGAAAGAATGGAATTGAGTATGAAGTGACCAGGTCGAACTGTACCATCGAAATAAACTCGAGAAACTTGCGGACACCCACAATTGTGTCCAAGTTGAAATTTGTCCTATCTGTGTCTATTATAAACGGATCACAAATCTAAATATTCTATTTATATATCTACTTATATATATATATATATGTACATATGTAATAATATACCGAGTATTTTTTTTTTACCCTAGATATTTTAAATATCTGAAGAAAAAAGCATCCTACGAAAAGATTTTCGCGGGGGAAATTTATTAGTGCTAAAACCAAGGCCTTGTGTGTGAGGCGGAGGGTAACTTAAGTCCGAAAATATGAAGCTTTTATTCGAAACATTTTTTCGATTCATTATAGATAGCGATGTAAACGACGAAATATAAGTTTTCCGATTTCTTCAATTCAGAACCAACATATTCCATTCCGCAATAGAATTGCAATAAAATATACCACCTTTTTGTTCTCAATACATATGGGTATAAAAAATATTTTCATAAGCACATAAAGTTTATACGTTATTATGATTGAAAGATCCCCCCCTCCCCATGTTTTTATATAAGATAAATTTCACAAGATAACGCTTACTCTCGAATATCCTTTTTTCTGTTACAAAAATTACTCATTTAAAAAAAAAAAAATTGCACATTTTAAGTCCGACATCAACAGATATTAGAGATGCCTTAAACGATGCATTATGATAATCTGAACATATTTTATTAACAATGTTTAATTCAATTAAACAGGGAAGGTTGGGGGGAGGGTCATAATTTGATCTAGTACATTTTGGAGAATCTACAGAATCGAATTTCTTAGGCCCTGTGAAGAAGTTCGAGTACACACACTCTTATACACGAAGGCTTAAGTAACTATCCCCATACTCACTTTGTTATAATTTCCCTTGCGTATTGCATATCAAATTCAAGGTCTCACCGAGTACTAACGGATGGTGCAATCCTTGCAATTCAGAAAACTTTCTCGGGATGTTTTTGCTGCTGATAAACCCATTTTCATGCACTTAGGTTACATTTCGTACATATTTTTACAGTTCTTACCACCATGGCCATTAGTGCCCTGTTGTGAACATCTTTCTCATAGGAAGACGTACAAATTCCACGCAATCACGTGAAGTAGAAAAGTCCACTTTTCACCTAAGAAAGTTGCTTAACCTACATCCGATCGCTTAAACTTTCCCGCTTAATTTGAATAACCATTGTTAGTAAAATATGTTCAAAATATCATAATGCACCGTTTAAGACATCTCTCATGTCTGTTGATGTCGGGCCTAAAGTTGTATGAAAAGTGAGCATTCCCCTTAATCCTTTCTAAAATGCCGTAAATCATTAAAATCAGCTAGTACAATCGCGAGAGATATGAAATTTTGAAGCTAAATCGAAAGGGAAAAAATTGGTCTTTTTTTCGATTTTCAAAGAGCTGTTACTTCCGCAATAAGCGGAATGTAGGCAGCCTATTTAAATTGTATATATCATTTATATTATAAGGCAATAAGCTGACAATATTTCGTCCAAATCGGTGATGAAAATTGTTCAAGAGGTCGTCGATGCACCGTGGAATGGCTCTCTCTATAGCCATCATTATTTTATTATTGTTATTATATTTATCATAATATGCATGGCTGAATTTACAATTTTTAACAGGATTTTTTATATAGTTAAAGAGAAAATTAAACGATCATAGTTATGAATACAACAATATAAATTATCAACGTTTTTTTTCCGTGTGGTATAACATGGAATATTGCAAAACAATGATATAAATATATGTAGTACATGCAAAGCAAGGTATTTAATTATTTCACATACCTAGCCATAGTTATTTCATCACTTAACGTGTATAAAAACAAACATATAAGTTCTCAAGATCGTTTTAAGGGATTATTGATTATTTTTTGTAAGGTCGAATGAGAGTAATACTCCCAAGTTTGATTTAAAAGCATTTACCCCCATGTAAAATGCATTCAACTCGATAGAATTTTCTATTCACATATTCAAAATGTAACCCATACTAATGTGTTCCATTCGATTCAATGTCGTCGATAAAAATTAAATATTTAGGTATCCATTATTCAAAATATAATACGACAATGGAATTTCGAGACTTTACAGTATCATGCAATGAAGTAATGTGCCTACAGAGTTGTGCGAAAGTGTTTTCACATATGTAAGTAATGTGTACGAACATCTTTGGTTACTGAGCAAGTACAATTCATGATACTCAAAGAATATTTGTATCATCCGGATATACAAGCAGCACCTCTTTACTTAATGCACCTACGTTAAGTGTTACTCACAGAGATCCTTGCATAAATACGTTTACTTACACGTATTTCATGTAAATCCAAGAAATTGCGACGTTGTTGAGTGGCTGGGCACATTGTAATCGGTTGCCCTATTTACGTCCAACTTGAATAAGGTTTTCTGTGCACATACATTATACCGTCATTTTCAGTGCACTGCATATTTTCCTGAATGAATCAGACATTTCCACTTGGAAGGAGCTATTTTCTTAAATAAAAAAAAAAATGCATAAATTGTTCAAGGAAAGTTAATTTGAACTACATTTCGTTCCTGCCTCTTAAAAGGAAAGTGTTAACGAATTAAAAAGAATGTATTGTTGTTGTCAATTTCATGTGTATTAAAAAAAAAACAATATTTTACACATTCACCACAAACATTTCCGATTGGGAGCAATTTTCTCCACTCATAAGAATGCACGAACTGCTGGTTTTATTGCTCTTTATAGTTATGATTCGATGAACACAAGGCCTCTAGTTATTTGTTATAATTTGTATCTCCCATAAGGAAAAAGTGACCAACGATTAATAATAATTTTAATGATTTATCCGATTAAATTCTGTGAAATGCTCATTAAAGTTATACCAACACTCAGTTAAAATTTTGTGTTATTTTTAACCAAGTATCTATACACTAAGGAACATGGTATACTCCAAGAAACAGTATAACAGTTAATTTCTTGTATTGTTATGATTTCGTTAGTATCGAGCTAATTAACTAATTGGACTGAATTATTTTCATATTTATATTAATAGATTTACGAGAAGCCCAGACTCTGTCTGTAAAACGTTCGAATCACTACATGTTTTTTTTATAATGGAAAAAGAAAAAAAAAAAAAATTAAAAAAAAATTAAAATTTTACAAAAAAATAAAAAAATAAATAAATAAAAAAGAATAAGAAAAATAAAAAAAATTATTTACAAATTTAAGAGAGAATCCCGTTCTAAGAACGAGAAATTTTTGCTAGTTTGATAATACAGTGGAAATCGCTTAACACGAAATGTTGGGGACCAGTGGAAGGTTTTCGTGGTATCCGAATTTCGTATTAACCGTTGTATTATAAACATACGCTAAAAAAAATTCATATATTTATATTATTCAAAAATAATGAGTACACAGAAAACATTTCCAGAGTTATTCCTTAAAATAAAAATTATGCAGGTTAAAAAAATTTATTTGAATGAAAAAAAAAAGTCGGTAATTTTCTTCTGCCAGTTTTGGAAACTATGTTTACTTCAATACTGCTCTAGTTCCTGTAAATTTTTATACATTACATTACCGTCTACCTAGGTTTCCACAAATCTATGAAGTTGCTTTAAATATTAGCTAATTTCTGTAAAAGTGGGTATAGGCATTGTATCGTCTTTTTCTTCATCCATATCTGAGTCTGACGTTGATGGTCTAATTATTTCCACAATTTCATGTTCGGTCAACATTGGAGTAGTATCAATATGCTCATGCAGGTTCAAATAATCTTCTAGCGTAATATCCGTGCCTAACTTCAGAGTTGTAGATACACGCGTAAACATATTGTACAATTCAACATCTTCGGAGCAAGGAACCTCTGGTGGTGGGGGAGGTATTATCAAAGAAAATCCAGCATGCTTGAAACAATTTTTAATTGTTGTGGATGTTACACTTCATCAGGCTGATTGGAGTAAATGTAAGGAATCTAAAAATGTCACTGCGTTAATATCTTCCTTAGACTCAACACTCGCAATAAATTTCCTCAACAGAAACTTTCTGTAGAAGACTTTCAGATTCTTAATGATGCCCTGATCAAGATCGTTGACAGTGCCGAATTTGCAATTCCAAATTCCTTACAAATTTATGTTTTCGTTTTGCCTCCACAGTCAACAAGCTTCAAAATTTGAACCTTCGCCTTTATCGAAATTGCATTTTGTTTTTTACTAGTGCTTGCAGCTACTTCACATTCACACAATAAAAACACTTGAACCGACTGAAATTAATATCATAAATTACAGTGACTAAACAAAGCATATGTTTCAGGGAAATCCCCCATTTCATTCATTTTTAACCAGAAAAAAAAAAAAAGAAACTGAGCAACAGAGCAAGAAAAAATGACATATTAACTGAAATACTGAAAAAATTTCAATAGTTATTCGTAGAAATAGAAAAGTTTCCACCAAAATAGGTGAGTAAGAATTTCTAATTTTTTCGTGTTAAGCAATATCAGAAAAAGTTCATATGAAAATCCCTTTACGGAGAGGGTACTGGACGTTTATTTCGTGTTATGCAATATTTCGTGTAATTCGTTTTCATGTTAAGTGAGCTCTACTGTATTTATCACTGATATAGCTAACTGTTATAAGATAATAAAGTTGACTACGGTGAATGAAATTGGGAATAAGCCCTTATTGTTATGCTTCTACTTATAGTTATTAGAAGCAATAATAAAACTAAGAAAGGAATTGTGAAGCCTACTTAAAAGGATAGAAATTATCTTTGAATTTTCGTCCATTTGTCGCTTACATAAATCGAGAATGAGAGCCTTCAGTACACCTTCTTCTGTTATAATAGAGATAACATGACTAAAAATTGCGGTGTAATACAGAAAACTAGAACGGAAGACGTACGAATTGTGCGATTTTGAAGCTGTCCTAATCTTCCATAAAAAGATATGCAAGCATTGAACCAATTCATATATCTGCAAACAATATTAGACATGCATAGTATAACAGGTAAGCGTAGTTTACTAATTTGGTGGGTGGGAATATAAGTCATAGAATCACAAAAGTTTCAGTCCATCTAATATTAAATACTGCAATAGCCCAATAGACCTGAACAACCTGCATTTTATGAACCTATTGCCTTAAAAGCCTTGGTTTATTTTTATTAGCATTTTTGAAATAATAATTTAATAGATTTCTAGTAGTCATGACAGAGTTTATTAAGGTTTTCATAATATTATAAGTAGGTACACGGGCATCTCCGACACTTTCCTCATATACCATATTCCTTTCCCTATCTCCTTCCTGCTATGCTCATAGTGCCTTTTCTGAGTTTCGCTTAATAATATAGAGGGCGTCCCGTAAGTCGACGTCAAGCCGGAATCGGATGATAGACCAAATCGTAATAGTTACCAGAAAAATATAAAAAAAAATCTAAGTCCTGTATTTTTTAAATTATAGACATTCCTTTTGTTTTCGAGAAAATGTACACCCTATGATGGTTTTTTAGCTCCTGTTGCTACAAATCTTTACTTTTTTTTCAATTTTATTTTTCTTATACAGGGTGTCCCATACGTACCGCATTTCCTTTATACCCCGGATTACTCACTCAATTTCGAGAAATAAATTGTATGGTAGAAGAGCCAGAAAATGCACGGTGTGGGCGGTACTGTTTCCACTTTACACCTTGTAAATTTCTTGATATATACCCTATCAAGGCGAGATTTATCTCAGGTGATAGCAAACCATCTAAGCTTTGAAATGAATGTCCAACCAGCCCTACTGTGACCTTCAATTTTAAGTTGTAGTACGTCAATGTCCAAAAATTGGAAAAAACATCCTATTTTTTACCTACCTAAATGCAACCGTTTTTTGATATTCCCGTTTCTATGATTCATAAATTTATGAATTTTTTGCTAATTTGCGTGGAATTGCATAAATTAGACGCGATTTCTAATGTTATTAGCAAAATTAATGAAATTATGCTCATAAAAACGGGAATATCTCAAAAACGGTAGCATTTAGGTAGGTACATATGCAGGATCAAATGAAAGGTAACATTCGGAGGTCTCGAAGTCGTGCAAGAAAATGCTATCTTTATCTTCTTTCGGATGCAGTTTTTCACTTTACCTTAAGTTTCGGTGTACCTTATTCTTGGCTAAGATCATTAAGTTTCAATCTCCTAATTATTTATACGACTGCTTACAATTTGCTAGATCTACCAGGACTGTAACATTGATTATTCCTCGGTCCAATTGTGTTACATCAAAGCGCCAGTTCTTCGTCCACGCTGTTAGAATTTGGAACATTTTACCAATTTCTTTGAGAAATTCTTTGGGGATCCTCACATTCAACTGCTTCAAAAACCTACTATTTGACTTTATGAAATCTAACTCTACTCTATTTAATTTCTAACTTAGCATATTTTGTATTCACATCTAGCTCGATTGATTGCTTCTTTATGGCTGCAATTATTATTCCAGTTTTAAGTTTAGTTATAGGTTTACTATTAGGTTACTATTAGGTTACTATTAGGTACAATTATTTCTTTTATGTGTTTTTTTTTTTGGCACATGTATTCATTATTTCAAATTTTGGAGTTTCGATAGGTTAAGTTTTGTTTTTCTTTTGATTTTGTATATACTTTTGAACTTGTACTAATAATAAGATCCCGCATCTTCATTGTACAATGCCTTAATTAAATAAATTGAAATTGAAATTGAAATTGAAATCTTGCCTTTTAGCGGGAAAATCGTTGAAATTGAAAAACAAATTGCAAAATTTTCTAATTTTTTAATTTTGATGTCCAATAACTGCCGACGGAAAAGGAATAGAGAGGTGGCTGGACATTTGTTGTATATAAAAAAAAAAGTATCTAATACTTATAATAGTGGAAAAATAGATCGACAGCTTTTCTTTGTTTCATCACTACTTTTTAATTAATATGAGTACGATTATTACCCGGTAAACTTTATATTTGTTCAAGATGGCTACTTCGGTACAACAGAAAAAGTGGAAAAAAATGTTATTCATTATTTTATCACACAACTTATTGATTTAGGGAAGTAAGTTTCAAGTCTTGATTGGACTCAAAACAGAATCCAAATAATAAAATTGAGTGACTCGAAAATACAAACGAAAATAGAAAAATGTAAAGAAATGAAAACAATGGAAAAAAATTGGGAAAAATAGAAAAATAACAATTTTTTTTTGAAAGATTTGAAAAAAAAAAACAGATTAATTCGATTGAATTAAAACTGCGTGTAAGGCTGCAGTGCTGCCCTAAATCAATAGGCTGTATGATGAAATAACGAATGAATTTTTTTTTTCACTTTTGCTATTGTACCGGAAAATCACAGAAAGTTGCCATCATAAACAAATATATATGTATATATTTTAATTTCACAGAAAGGTTTATCAGTTTCAGCTTTAATTCTATTATTCCATTTACAAAGAACATAAAACAAAGCAAACACTCTCCTTCACCTGACTTTAAGAAGGTATGTATTTGTAGCCAGATGAAAGCGAATTTCTTTACTTATCGTCAATGGGGAACAATTCCTAACAATAAATATGTCCACACAAAATAGCTGCCATTGCAATTCCATTTCTATTTTGGAAAGTTTTCAGACAATACAATTGCATTGTCTCGAAAAGTTTTATTAGTTTCGCATGAAATATCAAAAGCCACTTGGAAGTAAGAGCTTAATTTATAATCCAAAAACATCTCATGCCAGACTTTTGTCTTATATCCCTCTCCCCCTCCCATAGAAAATGGAAAAGTTTAAATTAACCCGAAAATAATAATAAACTTTAGATGACTTTAAGATTTAAATTAAATTTTGTACACTATACATCAAAAGGAGAGTGAGAGAGTGACGTTGACAATAGCTTAATAACAAATTTTTGAAACAAGATCAAAAGTACAAATTTTAATTAAATTGTTCTTTATCTGCTTCGTTCATATAACTTGTCTCTATTGCAAATATAAATATATGTATATAATTTGGTAGTACATAAGTATATACATATGCAACCATTAATATTCTTACTTTTAATTTTAATTTCTCATTTCTGGTCAGAATTTTAAATTTACAAATTTTGATTTCGCTTTCAACTTAATGGGCAAATTGAATTCGCATGAAATGAAATGTTCTTGCAAGACAGTTATGTATCTAAAATGTAATTCCATTCATAACTATATATACTGTAGAATATAAACTTTCTAAGCAAGAAGAGTATACCTAGTCACGTATCTTCTCCAGTACCTCATATCCGCAGAAAATGTATTCGTGTACCTGCCAATCTTGTGGATTGTATGAGTATGCTCACCAGCAGATATTTGTATCTCTGCAATATAATTTTCCGTTCTAGGATAATTTTAAATTTGCTCAGGAAATGAAAAATATGTCTCTCGGATGTTTTAAGAAAGAAAAACAGAAAAAAAAACTTTGACGAAGGCAATTGATTAAGGTCGACACAAATATAATATCTGCAAGAGAGTGCTTGAGATAAATACACTTCAGATTTTAAAAATAATAACAGCAAGATTTTCATATCGTCTATAGATAGATACTATGCCTTGAAAAGTTTCCATTTCTATTTTGTTATACATAAAGGGCAATTAACTTATCGTTTGACGAAAAAAATTAAATAAAATAAAATATATAAAAAAAGAAGCTCATCAAAAATATGAAAACCAAAGTGGACTTAGATTGACTTTTGATTCTGAATTGAAAAAACTCTAGATATTTCGCAACTAGAAATTAATTTCTTTATTAATGATAGATGCCAATAAAGTTATTTAGGGATTGCAGAACGTCTTTGAATAAGCTTTGTATCCATAACTCGAAGTCGCTACATTGTGTCGCTACATTGTGTACCTGGACATATAGGGGATGAAGGTGGACCTGCTAAACAGGTTCGACTCTAGTTCTTCCCTCTTTGGTCCAGAACCTGATATAGGCGTTGCCTTGTCATCTCAGTGGTCAGGTCTCTCATCAAAGCGGATATTCGCTGAAGCCTCAACAGCGATAGGAGAAACCTGAGCAATTGCATGTGTTCAGAACTTTTCTTGAATACGAATTTCACTGACTTTATCTTAGGGTTCGGAAGAAAATAATGCTGTGATTGGCATCATCACTGGTCACAGCTCGCTGCACGCTCATCTAATAAAGATAGGAGATGTTTACAGTGCTGCCCGGAAGGAGAGTTTGCAACAACCGAACACTTTCTGTGTCCTATCGACGGATGAGCTGAAAAGCTTACATCACCTAGACCTGATATGCTTCATTAAGATAACAGAAAGGCTTTATTGAGAAGTCTTTTTTTTTTTAGAAGGTTAGCCTTCGTGCTTAGGAACTCTCGTCACTCTGCCTGAAACAAAAATTATTAATGCTCAGCTGGTGCACAATAATGCCATAAAACTATGATTCACTGCAGTAACATTAATGCATTGTTCTTTTAAGTTAGTCATAGACCCCAACAAACATTGTCTGGTCAAAAGTACATACCATAGACCGTCCTTTGTACTGTAATTGAAAAGTGGTCAAAATCAAAATTTTATTAAATCGAACATCTTTTTGACGTCGACATGTCGACCTAAAACGCGTCTTCAGACGTAAATAAGGTCGTCACATTAGCCACCAAAAATAACCTCCAAAATTAAACTGAATGAGTACATTTTGGTTGCCCAGAAGACGTCATATTAACGCCTGAAACACGTCTTCAGACGGAAATAAAGTCATCATATTAGCCACCAATTATTAATACAAAATGACCTCTAGTTGGCACACCGAAAGACAAAAACGCTTTATGAAAGAACTCACTTTTCCACCCTGGAACGACGAATACTTCCAATAGAACTTAAACTAAAAGGCAGGGAAATTATTAATTTTTTGCGTTGTTTATCGAGAAAAGCATTTTTCAATGTTTTCGTTGAATTTTCGTTCACAAAAACATTGAAATAAAGCGATGTATCCAAAATGCATAACTTCAAAAAAACTGATTATTATTTCGATTAAAAGCGCACAACTTCGTAAGTAGCGCATAGTAAATTTTTGGAGATATGTACTCTTGACTAAAACCATAGAATTGTTGCCCATACTGCTGCTGGAACAAGACTAATGCAAGTCTTGAATACCCGTCCTTCCACGAAGCTACGAAAAATCGAGAAATGACGTGAAAATGACAACAAGCAGCGCCACGTTCAAATGCAGTCAAAAACTGACGAGAAATACACAATAAATGCCTATGCAATAGCACAAAATGACAACAAAAAGACGGCAAAGATATCAAAAAGAGGTAAAAAAAACAATGGAAAAAATTTTAATATTAGGCTCTATAGGGTTATTTATAGTCATTAAATGACGTTCTGTCATATATTTCTGTATAATATATGCATGGTCGGTCATTTTGTGATCAAACTCCGATTACATTATTTAAACTTATACCAACTTGAACTCCTGAAAAACGTCATATGTCGACTTAAAAGAGTGCCAGTCAAAACGAAGTCTACATTTGACGGAAACTAAACTCGATTGTCTTCAAAATTCAAATATAGTGACGTAATAAGGACGTCGCTGGAAAGGGGTCAATAATAAGTCAATAATAAACGAAAATTTGATCAACATGTCCTAGTTTCGTAGAAAACTTACGTCTAAATGACGTCGAAATGAGCAAGGAATTCATAATCTACTTTCAGTTAAAAAATGACGTTCTATAGATCAGACAAGTCTTAAAACGTTTGTTGGGGACCGAATCGTAATATAATCAAAAATTCTCTAAAAACCATTTAGCAACTTTATAAAAACATTTTGTAAATTTTATACAACTAAAGTAAGATTAAACAGCATTTGAATTTTGAATTCTAATAGAATTACATATTTTCTTTATTCTTTTAAAATTCGTCTTTTTGGAAAGCAAAAAGGGCTCAAATAAACTTTTCCAAATACTCATTTCAAAAAGATAAATTTTTGATGGTTGCTACCACTTTTAACGTCTTGATAGCTACAAAAAATATATATATATATACGAAACAAATCTAATACAAAGAAAGGTACTGTCAGTACAAAAAAAAAATCCATTACAGTTTTTAGAAAATTCTCACAAGTGTATAAATGTATTTTTTAAGGTTTTCTAGGAGTACCTCTTTTTGGCGGTATTGACAATACACTATATTTCCGAGTTTGTCCATGAAGAAGGCTGCAAACCATCCGCAGATGAATTTACAAGTCACGAATTAGTTTATAGAAAATAGAAAGAATTGGGTACGATGAAAAAAAAATACCCTGTGATCCTGTCTTATTTAGGCGATCAGCAAATCCATTTTTATGAATACCAGGATGCCTTGGTAATTAATTAATACATCATGATAATTTATTTTTAGTCAATAATCGCTCACTTACATACTATTCTCGTAACAAGTTAATTGTCTTTTGTTCTAAGTCTCTACTTTAATTTATTAATAATGTATTTTCCATGTTTCCATTTTGTTTATTTATTATTTATTCGTATTGAAAACATTGTACGTGCAGTATACAAAAATTGTATTTTGAAGTATGTACAATAAGAATTTTAAAACTTTAACTTAATTGCAATTTTATATAGAAATCCAAATGAAATAAAAAAATCATATATATTTTACAACCAAACGATTGATATTTTCCCGAAAATAATTAATAAGAAAATCTTTTATTTTATACTGATAATATTATATTCTTGATGGTTACTACTAATGTATATGCTTTTAATTAACAATCGTGGTACATATACGAGTACATACGTATATGTCGTCTGGCTACATACTTTTCACATTAGTGAATAATTTACAATGTTGCTGGATTCAAGTACAACACAACATTAATGGAAATCTCGGGAAAGAGTTGGGCGTTTGTTTTACGTTTTATACCCTCTCTTGTTATACTTTAAAATATGCTATCCTTAAACTTTAAAATACCATTGGGAAATTAAGACTATAGCTGTTTTTGCTGAAATTTGGTTAGCTTTCGTTAAATTTTAAAATTGCAGAAGTATATAATTACATTAAAAAGCATATATATGTATATATGCTCTCTAAATATACAATTTGTTTACCTATATAGGTATGATATAATTAAAAACTAAAAAACCGTCCTCTGAATGGTTAAAAATCATATTTATTACGCGAGGGTACTGCGCAAAACTCCCTCGAAGCAAAATGATTGTAAATAATATTATGAACGATAAACTTTAATCTCTAGACACTTATTTCATTTTATATTCCCTCCACATTTAAAATAGCATACTTTATCGCACCTTCGTACAAAGAAAGAAAATCCGACCAGATAAAATATTACAAAAAAAAAAAAAATCATGTATGCCTTAAGTGCTTGATTTTCCTATATGTAAGTGATTTTCGTGTTAAAATGTGCTTGAATCTCTCTGAACAAAGAATATTTCATAAAGTCTCCTCCACACTCTTCAATCCAGTTAATGAGCTGAGGACTCTCTTATCCTTTTATATCAGCTCAATGAACGTGACGCATGCAAAAGATGCCGAAAGTTTTATCCTTCCGAAGCAAGTGTACATCATGTATATATATATATATATATGTATATACTATGTAAGTATATCTATATCCATATTCACATACATATGTACAACCGGATCATCGCCTAAAAGATTTTTTGAGATATAAGAAAAAAACCGATTTATGATGAAAATGGGAAGGAAACCCTACCACATATAGGTTGAATGTTCTTTCAATTACTCGTGTATGTTGATGGGGTAAGAAAAAAGGGAAGAAATAAAAAAATTGAAAAAGATTTGAAGAAAAGGGTTCTGAATTCTTCTGATACACCTGTTGTCAACCGTTGGCTACTAGGGATCCTACAATCCTACCTTTATTTCATGTTTTTATATCTCCCCTCGTGTTTTCTTTTTAATATTGCCAAGAATTGAAAGATTCTTAGCTTTAAGCTTTTAGTTAAATGGGTTTCAGAATTGACGTTCATCTTATGGATAACAAAAACAAAAATAGCATAAGTAAAAGTTTCCAAGAAATTTATTTGCACAAAAGCACCATTTGAAGATCAAACGATTGTGATAAAAGGATGACTTGGCTAACGACAATAGTATATCCATAAAGTAGTATGTAAGGAGTATTAAAGGAGGATGCGTTAATCGAAATACTGGTCTTTGAGATGAAACCATTTGATACGGGAAGGCAATTCTTAGAATATCTCGCTTTCTTAGTCGATCATAACTGGACAACTCATATTGAAAACTATTAAATGTCGATTAAAATTGAATAAATTTTTGCTCAAGAAAATCGAATACTGAGGAAATCGGAAAGTGCACAGTAAAAAGACATTAGAAGGAAAAATGTGAGAAAATGAGAAGAGTATGTGAAAAAAGGACTCTTATTATAATTTTATAAATGTGTATGTTTTGGTACTATAAAATTCCTTGATTGGTTTGAAGCCATAAAATAAATTTGAAAATTTAAAAACATAGAATTCACTCATCTTTTACCGTCTATAGGTAATAGAACTTTACTGAACACATCTTGCTACGATTACATAATGTCCAAATATCTGTAATTTATTTGTTGTAGTTATGTTAAAAAAACCATAAGAGTAAAATTAAGTAGGTTTAATTTTGCATTCGAAATTATTCAATTCATTTGCAAAAAATTAATAAAAACTAAATATCACACCACCCGCAATTCTTTAAAAATCATTCGTCTCGTAGTTAATTTAACTTCCTCGTCTTAAAATTGAGGCAAATATTTCCAATTTGTCCCATATCAACTCTAATTTATCGATTTTTATTTGTGAGAAAGTGCAGGTATGTACATATACTGATTCCCATGCCATACACTTCCATTGGTTCACATGTTGTCAGTACAACAAAAATAACATAAAAATCGGTCAAATTTTCGTAATTGTTATTTTTTGTCAGCTTTTAAATACGTGAGAGCATTCTCGTTGAATTTAAAGCGCATAAAAAAGGAATTTTTTTATGTCAATTTGCTATTCAACTTTCCAGCGATTAAACATTTGTGTGACTGACTTGTGACTGAATTGAACCGAAAGGAAATGAAATTCAATTATTCCAGTTTTTTTCAATTCAACCACGAAAAATTTTTTTTTTTTTAATTACTGATGGTGCGTTCATTATAATTTCAATATAAATATATTTCGTGGTTGAATTGATAAAAAACAAAATGAATGCTAATTTATACAAAATGTACCTAGGAATATTAATGAAAAAAAAAACATTACAAGTACAACATCAATAATTTCAATAGAATGTGTTACTTGTGATTTATGAATGACACCATAAGCCAATTCCTTTTATTTATTAACGGCATGCAAAGGACATTCATCATGTGAAGGGTCTAGAAAAGACATTATGTTTCTCTTAGAAATAACCGTACGTCTTTAGTATTTTCATAAGGTTTGCTCACGGTTTTCTATTTATTGTTCGATGGGAACTAAAAGTTAATTACACGCGTTGAATATTAATTAAACCGATTCTGTATATGTAATGAAGAATATCTAAGTCTGGCATGTAAGAGAAAAAATTGTTATCAAATCGACAATTCATTGATACTGTGTCATCATTTATAGCTCGTTTTTAAATTGCCATCCATATTAGCTCCTTACTTCTTGTACTTAACTTATACTTCTGATCAAATGTATAAAATGCAAAGGTTTATAATTTTGCCACAAATTTATATGTTACCCATCGTTTTGTTTATCTCGATAACTTAGTTGAACACGAAAAAAGGGGTCCAACTTTGGAACGTATTTCCCGCTTGTATACAGGGGTCATGGTCGCCCTATAAATTCAGCAGTTTATTTATGTAAATTCAACTTTGCAGTTTCTTCTAATTGTTTGTTTTAGTTTTAACATATTTATATACTATAGGTACAATATAAATAAATTGAAATGAACTAAAAAGAACATATATACATACACTTGTTCTTGTGTAAAATAAATTTATGTGAACAATTAAATCGAATTTCAAAATAAGCAAAGAAATCTGAAATTATAAAAGGAGACAGACAAGGAAAACTGTTAATCGCCACCATATCTTGGGCAGTGTTGCCGATATAAGATTCTATTCATCAAGGGTTATGTATATAGGGGAAGTGGTGGAGGAATGAGACACTTTTCTCTCTCATTGAAGTTTCTCGAAAAGTATTTGTTGAATATATTTACTTAGTATTGCATATAAAGAAATGACTCATTAGGCATATAATTTCACTCCTTGTAACGGGCTTTCCAATAAGAGGTGTTATTTTGATATTAAAAGAAAAATGCCATTTTTTGAGATAAATGATCGGATCTTTATTTCATTATAAAGAGGAAGGTATGCCGTTAATAATGGAAAATAACATCAGCTAAATGACCACCACGACCACGCCTACAGGACCATATCCTTTTCATGAAATTTTCCATAACCAAATCGCAAAGTGGCTGCCCTATGTCCTCGATAGCCTCACGAATTCCATCTTTGAGGTCTTGAATCGAGGCTGGGCTGTTGGCGTAGACCTTCTCTTTCACGTAGCCCCAAATTAAGAAGTCGCAAGGTGTTAAGTCACAAGATCTCGGTGGCCAATTGTGATCACCTCTTCTAGAGATAACACGGTCCGGAAACTTTTCCCGTAAAAGAGCAACGGTTTCGTTGCTTGTATGGCACGTAGCGCCGTCTTGTTGAAAGTAAACGTTGTCCAGATCAATACCATCCAATTCCGGCTATAAAAAATCATTAATCATCTGTCGATAGCGCAATCCATTCACCGTAACTGTTGCTCCAGCCTCATTTTCGAAAAAGTAAGGTCCAATGACCCCGCGGAACCATAAACCGCACCAAACAGTCACACGTTGAGGATAGAGAGGCTTTTCAACAATAACTCTTGGGTTTTCCGAGCCCCAAATGCGACAATTTTGCTTGTTGACGAAGCCATCGAGGTGGAAATGGGCCTCATCACTCAAGATGAGTTTTTGATGGAATTCCGGATCATTTTCATGCATTTCAAGGACCCAATCAGCAAAGACTCGACGTTGTTGATGATCGGCCGACTTGAGTTCTTGTGTTAACTCAACTTTATAAGCCTTAAGACCCAAATCTTTATGCAAAATACGGTGTAATGACGTTTGTGGAATGCCTAATTCCAAAGAACGACGAGGAATGGACAAACCTGGGTTTTCTTCAACACTTTCGGCTACAGCAGCAATATTCTCGGCTGTTCTTGAGCGACGTGCATGGGTTTTATTCTTCACATCACTAATTTGTCCCGACAGCTCGAATTTTTCTACCAATTTCTGTATTGCAGTCCGACAAGGTGCTTCACGACGACCCAAAAATGTTCGAGTTTTACGAACCGTCTCTGCCACATTTTCACCATTTTTATAGTGAATTTTAATAATTTCAATGCGTTGTTGAATCGTGTATCGTTCCATTTTTATTAATGGCGTAGTTTCTACTTGTCAAATGTCAAGAAATGACAGCTCCAAAAGCGACATCTACCGAAATAGCGGGGTAATTAAAATAACACCTCTTATTGGAAAACCCTACAAATAATTATTAATTTTTAATGTATAGAGCAAAATGTATCAAAGGCTCCTATGTCCCATTGCTACCCAGTACTGGGTAGGAATGAGATAAGACCTGGGTAGAAATGAGACAAACAAAATACGAGGGAACATAAAACAGAGAATATTGCAAATTCAGTCATTTATTAAGCAGTTTATACAAAAAAAAAATAATACATAAAATAAAGCAAATTCTTCTTAATCTAGAAAAGCTAAGATAAAATATGTAGGAATATATAGGAAATCATCACCCAGTTATGACAATACATACTAGTATGTCCAGAGGGTTTAACGAATATTTAACGTAGCAAACGATACCGCGAAAACATAGTGCAATCTTTGTCGTGCAGTAATACCTGTAACCATTGGCGCTGGCAAAATTAATTTAATATCACACACTGGAACCTGTGCCATATCCGGCACGTCCGGCATAACAAACGAATTTCCTTTTTTGCGCAAGAAACTCACATCAACATCGGTGACCGAGCTTGGTAAAAAATCACTATATTTGAAAATACGGTTTTATCAAATGGGAAAATGCCGGTTTTCTTAAAAGCAGCAGTGATATTGCATGGAGTCATTGCCTTTTTGTAAGCAATCCCCACGCACTGTGCTACATCGTATATTGTAAAACCCTTACCCGGGTTACATATCAACCACGAATCGACTGCACTGTTGTACGCTGTTTTAAATGGGCCAAATACCCCAACATCCAGTGGCTGCATTTTGTTAGTAGAGTGAGGTGGGAAAGTCAAAATGGTAACGCCGTTTTTTGAAGCGACATCTAAAACTGCTACTGACAAATGCGACTCGCGGTTGTCATAAATCAACAGGGTAGGATTCTCCTTGCTGCTGCAAGTAAATTTTATGAAGTGCTTTATAACAGCTACAAATAGATCTGTATTCATCCACCCTGTTTGTGTAGCTAGCCCAAGAGTACCAGGGGGAGCTCCTTTAAGCATATGTTCTTTGAAATGCACTCTGGGGAATATTATGGCTGGTGGAATGTATTGGCCTGATGCACTTATAATAGCGCATGTAGTAACTAGTGTACCCTTCTCGCCACTAGTAACCTGGCAGACTGATTTTATACCTTTCTTAGAAAGAGCCTAATAATAAAGATAAAAGCTTTGAAATTCAATCATATTTGCTACGAAACAATGCCAAATACCTTCTGTGGTCTTTGGACGGTGGTTGTAGCTGTTTCATCCAGATTAAAAATACGAGTGCCATTCGCGAAACTTGCCTACCTGAGTAGAACTGTCTCCAGATTGTCAAAAAATAGATTCACATTATATCTATTGGTTGCTCTTGCTAAGCTGCATGCCTCTGGAGTGCGTAAGGATAAGCTGTTTCTTCGTCTTCTGAAATTCGTCATCCACTCCTCCCCGGCCATTTTCATTTCATGCCACTTAGGACTCACAGTTATCTTGTTATTTATAGCCATTTCGTAGGTTAGGCACCGGCACTCAATAATAGATAAACCGTAAAACATTTTTGAGCAGGTGGCTATGTACTTTTCGAGAGCAGCTTCCTGTTCGTCAGTAAAAACTCGTTTCCAATCATAATGTGGACGATAGCGTACTAGCACACCCGCCTGTTCTTTCTTCGCATATCTATGAAGTGTAGCGCTTGACAAATTACAGAGTTTTGCTGCATCTCTAATACTTTTTCCTTGTTTTATCAGCAACAGAGCAGTCTTTATATCATCTTCTGAAAAAATTCCTTTCGAAGTTGTCCTCGTATGTATCCTCGGCATGTTAGCTTACCATTAATAAAACTATAAAAGGGTTAACGACAAACCGGTATCAAAAATTCATAGGATAGCAATAAGACTGTAAAAATATAGCAATGGAGAACTGGAAAGATCCACTGGGTAGCAATGAGACTACAAGAGTAGCAATGAGACACTGTCTCATTGCTACCCCGTAGACCTTCTCAGGTTTAAATATTTTGTCATAATAAAATATTGTGAATATTCTATTTTTTATATTTTTATAAGACGCCTGAGATATTATTGGCCACTTCAAAATCGAAAAACCCACTATTTTATACTTACTCGATTGCACAAAAGAAAAACTCAAGAAGGGAAATAAAAAACTTTCAAACCGCAAATACAACCATTTCCAAATTGTACGTCAGAACACATCAACAGCTTCCCGACAACTGAAATAAAACCTGAGGAAAATGAAGTGCTGCCGTTCTCTATATATTGAGTTTAGCTGAGAGTTTATTGAGCAGAAATATTTCGATTGTCTCATTGCTACCCGTGTCTCATTCCTCCACCACTTCCCCTATATTTAAAGTGCTAAAGTATAAACTAATATTAAAAAAAAACAAAGATAATAATAATTAACAAAAAAAAATAAAAATGTGACCCACCTCGCCCACATATTTCCGAAAGGTATCACTGAAATCCAACTAGCACATAACTATGTAGAGAAAATCAATAGGTTAGGATATATGCACCTTTGGCAAGTAACAGATTAATCTATGAAGCCTTGATAATTTATATACAAAATTACCTATAGTTTGGAAACTAGGGTGTCTGACTACTCTTAGTATGTTATCGCTTAGCGAATGTGTCGTCTTCATAACGATTACAAAAAATATACAGTTTCGATTTCTTTGCCTTTCTGCGGTATGGAGAATACCGACATACATACAATAAATAATTAAGTTATTAAAAAAGAACAATAAACACTACCTTAACAGTAAGGCTGCGCTAGATTCCTCAACACATATAAGAGAATTTGATTACAGATCTGTGATTTTATAATTCCCATGAAATACAAGGGATCGATAACATTTTATACAAACTATAATTTGTTTTATTCTTCATTTATATAAATTATTACTTTTAAAATAGTATGTTCCTCGGCTCCGGCTAGCCCCCCCCCCCCTCTCTCTCCTCTCATCCAAAAATAAAAATGTTGTGCTCGAAAGATACAAGCAAAGAATAAAGAATTAGCACATAAATCTTATAACAAAGCTGAAATAGGGCAGAGTGGAGGACGACGTCGTGCTGTACCCCCTATTTTTTAACCATTAAATTTTCGAATACACAATGTTTGGATTTGATAAACAATTAGCACATAATCAGCACATAAATCCTGAGTGAATCCAAGCATATATTGGCAGAATTTGAGATGACCACGTCCTACACCCCCGATTCTGATTGATTAAAAACCCCATTAACTTTCGAGCTTACAATTTTTAGATTTGGCAAAGAATTAGAACATAAATTCGGAGTGAATCAAATTTTTTTGGTGGTATATTTACTTGGGCAAGGTGGTCGTCCTACATCCTCATTTTGGTTGTTTAAAAACTCCATTCATTTTTCGAGTATAACATTTTCCAATTAGGCACAGAATTAACACATAACTAAGTGAAGCACTCCGTCATCATGCATTCTCCATTTTGATTTTTTTTAAATCCCGTTAAATTTTTAGATTTGGCAAACAATTAGCACATAATTAGCATATAAATCATGTGTGAATCAAAACTTTGTTGGCCTCATTTGGGATATTAAAAAAAAAAAAAATCGAGCACAACATTTTTCAGTTTGGGATATAATTAGCACATAATTTTCTCATGTTTTGTTTTACCGTGTTTGGGGGGGGGGGGGGGGGGTTGGCTAGCTAGATTAAGCCACGTTGTTATAATGTTATAATTGTTATATTGATTGTATTATTTAAGAGTATTAGAGAAATGATTGGAAGCTGACCACAACATATACGATTTAAACATGTGCACCAAGTCAAGTCGTCCACAAAATCGAAATCTCCTCTTTCTATTGTTCGGAAATTATGTAGAAAATATGCTTATTTGTAAACATAATGTGGCTATCGTGTAAAAGAATGAGTTCAATCGAGTTCACACTGTAGAATTAAATCTACTAAACTTGTAGACTTTCTCGAGACAGGCTGGTAGAGAGATACTTGATGAATGGATGCTTTTATTGATTCAAGTGGAGGGTTGGTCTCTACATAGAATATCCTTTTTATCAAATCGTGTGGAGCTTCCATGATATATAAAAAAAAAAAAAAAAAAACCTGAGAGTTCGTTGAGTCTGAGTGATTTATGTAGTTCGTTACCTATGTACATGAAACTTAGACTATGACTTGAGAGTTTTTGTATCTATCGATTTTATATGTGCGTGTAGACAAATTTATTTCCCTTTTTATACTTACATAGATTTCAGAGATGTTAGTGCAAACTTCTTCATATTACAGTATAACTCAAAAGTTTCATTTTAGGTTACCAACTAAGATTAGTAAACATGTATTTGCGGAATCATTTCAAATCTCTACTGAAATTGCTATCTCGGGCACAATTTCGTGGAGGTATCAAGTACAGGATAAAATAAGACTTAGCAATTTAAGCCTTTCTGACTTCGACGATTTACTTTCTACATGGCTCGTATTTATGTTATTTAACCCTTCAGCTCCACACTTATTTACACATTGCTAGCATTAAGGGATTATAGTGGATGCTCTTTGTATCTTTCTCAGCCTGTAAATATGTGGGATATGTTTGTAATGTTTGGATTATAATTGCTGAGTGAAGGTGTAGTAATGAGGGTATTAGCTTCTTGGGATGTTGAAATATTTACAAAACTTTAAAAATTCAAAGAGATTGGAGAATTGGTATTTTGTGTTTTATTAATGAAATATTTACTCAACTCTGAATATTGTACACATTAGAGTAGACAAAAGTTAAGATTTTATTAGAATATAACATTCATTACACATAAAAGGATTATTTACAAAGGACGTTTACATATTTGACCTACATTTGTTTGGCGGACCAAATAACAAATTTACGTCCCCGTACCATAACTGACATGAAAAGTTTGCTTGCTAATGTCGAAATGAGCTATTTACGTTCTACTCCAATGTCACTGCTGTCATGAGCCATTTTTCCGCAGGGACGTCTTCGGTAAATTAAAATTAAGTCTTATCTGTGGAGTACCATACGATTCAATTTTAGGTCCGAATTTGTTTAGTAGGCATGTTCATTATTAATATTTTTTAGTTTAAGAAAGGTTCTTAAAATCACTTTAAATTAAAAAATTTCAGAAGAAGAATGTCAGAAGGCTTTCCCACATATGTATCCACAGAGCTTTAATCTAAGTATTATACAACCTTTTGCAATTTAAGGTCAATGTACAACTTTTGGTTTCAAACACTTATAACTACTTATTATGGTACTTCATTCCTGTAAGATCCGTTAGGTTCGTAGATAACGAGTAGATAATACAAAAACCCTCATTTATTATCTTTTTTATTTATTTATTTTCACAAGGGAAATCTGTAAAGAAACATAAAAATTGGTTTCCCCCTATCCATTTCGAAAGTAATCAACAAAAATAACAATTTCTCATATTCGCACGAGGGCTATATCTAACCAAAACAAAAAACAAAAAAACAAAATGCAAAATGTAATAACTCGAGGAGGTAGATAAATAAAAACTTCTGGATGATGCTGGTTTCATAGGAACTCATATGCATTGCAAAAACAGTAAAGGTCCAACTTTCCACCCTCAAAAGCCACAGGCATTCGGCGGTATTAGTTTTGGTTTTACCCAGACGCAATTGTTATGTGTACAATTTCGGAGGCAATGGGTATCGATCGGGTTTTCTGGGGCGCATCATGAAGCATCTACTACCATACACTATACTAAGGGTGAGATGCTATGGCATGTTTAGTGTTCCAATGTGGCTATTTTTTTTTTTTTTTTTTTTGTCAACCATTACCAGAATGTCTTTTTTAACTGGACCATTAAAGTCCAGGCATTGTGCCGTTCTGCACAAAATTTGGACTGTTTTTTTTTTTTTTAAATTGACGCAAATAAATGACTCAAATGTAGCCTGATGTTACTTGATGGACCGAAATGATGTCATTTAAGGAGAATGTGGATTTCTTATTAAATAGAGGCGTGTGAGAAAAAAAACATTTTTTTTGGAACGTTTTCTAGACGGAAGAGAACGGCATTTTTATTAAATTTTATGGCTAGCAAGAGGAAGTTTTTAGGCTGACAGCAATATCATAAAGTTTTAAGGGATTTAGATTGGAGTAGGTATACCTATACCAAGTAGAAAAGGCGTCTTCCGTTTCGATAATAATTTTATTGATGTCATAATTTACTTGAAACGTCCTGTGGAAGACATTAACTAACGAACGACAGTTGTTTAGATGGAAGAGGTACAGTGTTAATATAAAGGCGGTCATACAATCAAAAACTTTTTCAATTTCACGGGAGTTTATTCTCTTTCAACATAGTTGGATTACATCAACGTCTGCTGGAGCCTGTCGTGTTAAACGCCCCTAGTATATAAATACTGATTTAATTTTCACAGCATTTGAAAATGAAAAATTCTTACCTTTTGTTTACTCTTAACTATGTAATACATTCCGTTACGAGGGTCCTTTTAATTAATATGAAGAGGATTTTTTTGAGTGGAATATGACCGGGATAATTTCTGTAGTTGGAGCGAAAATAATGTGAAACCTTTTTTCTTAGTTTAATTTCCACCAACGAACTCATATTTACGGGTAATTTTCCAGGTTTTAAAATAAAATTTGTCTCGTCCTTTTGTCGTTGTAATATTTGCCTACGAATTTATGTATCTACATATGTAAATTTGCTGAAAGACTTTATAAATTTGTTTAATGTTTACTATATACTATTCGGGGGACATGAATGCATTTATTCGAGATAATACCATGAATATTTACTTAAGAATTTGAATTTCAGAGTTTTTACATTTATTTGTATCTAGTAAATTGGAATTTCATATTTGAATATTGATTTCTAGTCAAATCCAAATACTAATATCTTCTTAAATTCATAGAGAAGGCATAACAACTCTCAATTGTCAATCTGGCCAGAGCTCTATGTGTCCTGGGTTGAGTAATTGATTTATAGCCATCATAAGCTTGTTTTATCTGACATAGAATGTGGTTATAAACGTATCCAGGATTTCAAGATCCCATACTTTCAAGGATTTAATCCTTTCTTAATTGTATAGGAGTGTTTTTTTTTTTTATTTATTTTTCCTCCTGGCTTGTATAGGAGTGTTTTTTCCTCATATAATTCACACCCAGAAATTTATTCTGAGTTTATATGAGAAGAGATCGGTTTGATCTATTTTCAAGCGTCTGCAGCAGGCAGAAAACCAAGCTGCACCGATGAGTGGAAGGTTTTCTGCTGACACGAAACGCTTCTTCTTCTTCCTTTTTCTTCTTCATTTTTTTAGCCCACTGCGTGGCGTATACAGGTTCGATTCGCTTCGAATGAATCTGTTTCTTTAAAATTTTTTAAATTTTTTTAATAAATAAAAAAATTGTTTTTTTCTATTTTTCTAAACTTTTCATTTCTTTCTTCTTTTTTCATTTTTTCATTTGTTTTTCTAATCACCCAATTTCGCTATTTGGGACCTGTTGATGAGTCAAACCAAGACTTGAAACTTGTCACCAAAAATTAATGGGTTGTGTGATGAAATAACAAATTAGAACATTTTTTAGCTTTTGCTATATACCGGAGATATCCAAAAAATTCTTTCTTGAAGAAAATTTCTTAATTATATAACATAATTGTGCCCTCGTAATCAAATATTTATTGGAATTCGAGTTGTTAAGGTATATTTCAAGATTGTGCTTTACATACCGGAATATCCATGATACCCAATGTTTTTCTAACATGCTCAATATTTCAGAGAGCTGAGTTCATACAGATTTGAAATGGGATCCTATTAATCAGAAGTACTCCTCTTACTTTGTACATATTATGCTACCTATGAGTTCTGATTTTGGATTTCTTTCAAGGTCCACTTTAAGGATTCTGCAGCTGTTTATCCTGAAAAGATGATAATCAAATCATCTAAGCCTGGCGAATTTTCTAAAATTTAATATGGTGGGAATATCAAAAACTTTGCAGACTGAGAGAGTTGAAATTTTGTGCGTGGTTATTTTTTAAAAATTTATAGTCTCAACCTTAGTAAGTTTGTTATTCAAAAATTCAAATTTTTCACATATTATATTCAAAGACTTATAAAAGCCAATAACCTATTAAATTCTTCATAAACTAATGAAGCCAAAACCGTATCTACCCCACCATAATATTCTATTGTACATAAGGCGAAGAAAAGGGTTTACAGTAGCACCATGACTGTGTCGAAAAATCAAAACTGTTATAAAAAACAATATTTTATATAAATAAACTATTCGTATAAGGTGGCTATCAATGGAATTGATGGGAAACCAATCATCATATTGGACGTATATTAAATGCCTTATATTATTGATCTAATCAACCATCTCTTGCATTATTAGCTGGAAAACTACCGCCGCCGCCGCGGTTTTTTAATTTTCAGTGTAATTTAAAAGGACAACATTATAAGAAAATTGCAACTTGTCACAACTGTACATAATTAAGTCAAACGTATTTACCTTCACGCTAAGTGAGCGTTTATTTTTATACGAATTTTTCGAAGGAGGAAAAAATCTACCCAAATTAAAAAAGGTGCCGCAAACTCAACCCTTTAATTTAATCAAAGGTTTTTATATTACGCCCCCGGCTTTAATGCTTATAGCATATTACCTAAGCTTTTACGAAAATTAAATGTGTAGAACTATAGACGGCGGAATGTGGTTATTTTCCTCTCAAGTAATTTTTAAGGGAAACTTAACAAAAAATAAAAAGAGGAAAATTTTCCATGCAGCACTGTGGCTTTCTACTCTCTGAGGCTTTGTTCTTTCTATTTAGAAAAATGGAAAAAAGTTACTCCTTTTCTCAACACATTTATGCAGTTTCTTTTCTAAAGAGAGAAAGAAAGTTTTCCGTGATGTTTATTTTTAATTTTTTTTTTTTTAATTTTATTGGTCTGAGTTTAGATATCAAAAATATGAAAAGCTTTCTACAAAATTAGGTCTATACTATCATTATTATCAGCTGTGTTACCGAAACTTAGTGATACCTTTCACTTCATTTGAGCTTTATGTATGTACAAGACAACACTTTCCATTTGGCTAATTGTCACACAATTTATTAGAACATCTCCATTTCCTACAATTGGCTGCTATTTAGCTGTATCAGTCCAAACTTCTGGTTTGTTTTGCTTAGATGAGCACAAAAGAACGATAAGAGTACTTCTGAAATCGTTAAGTCTAGCATTGCGCAAATCATCAAAATATCTCGGTTCCATTTTCACATATAAGTATAAACCTCCGACCCCCCTATATGTTTGGTTAAAGCCTTTTAAAAGCTGCCCTAATTGACAACTAGTTTTCATGAGAGTCGGCAATTTAAGCGCAAAAGTAGAAAACTATATGTGAGAAAACTGAAAAGGCTCTCACCAAAAGATTTTGGCTATAAAGCACCACATTTTGTATAGAACTGAGATTGTTGCATACACAGGAATTTTATCGATTTATAAGGGAACCGGATTAGGCTTTGTTTTATTGCATTCCTTTTGTTTTGTTGAATAATTCACGTTGGGAGTGAAAGCTTTATGGATCTCCGTTCAAGTGATAGACCTTTATAATGTTCTTTACGCTTCTCTATATAACCCATGAAAGAATTTGCTTTCTCCCCCTAAGGAGAAACTGCGGAAAAATTGTACAAATAAGTTATCAGAAGAAAGTCACTTAAGTACCTACTGAAATATTAAGACTTAATAAAACCAAGGCATTCATTTCGGAATTGCGAGTATATCTTTGGGATACATGATTGGGTTATGATTTCTATACATTTCAATCAGAAATTGTTTCACGTAAATAAAAATTATTGAATTTTGGTTTTGGATATAAAGAGAATCAATAAATTACGCAAGTATACAACATATAAGCACATGACGTGGTCAATTCGATCGTTGCGGTCATTACACAATACAGAGATCTGGAGGATCATGAGTTAGTTGTACACTCTATAGACGTTTCTGAGTATTAAGAAAGCATTTCAAAAGGCAAAAAGTAATCCCGACATTTTATTTGGACGAAAAATACTGGTGGGATTGAGTAGTTCTCAGTCAGCCATGACCTCATATCTTTCACTTTTTCTATACTATATCTTCATATTTTACCGATATCCTCAAGGACTCGGTTAATAGGGAGTACAGACCAAAAATACTAATTCTGCTATGAAATTGAGTAGTCCCCACTCAGCCAAGTTCCCATATCTACCTCTCTTTTCTTTTTCTAGATATTCTTGAGGATAACATTAATACAGTTTTTTTTTTTTTTTTTTTTTTTTTAATTAAAATGGCGTAGGATTTTTTCTAGAATAAGGTTCATCTGAATATTTCTTTTTCGGGTAGTTTTAAAATTCTGGCTCTGAAGTTTCAGAGAGCACACAACTTTTTTTTTGTAATAAAACAACTGGGTCCCGAGCTTTACCTATGCCTTGTGATTAAAATCAAGGGTCAGCGATTAAGGTAGATATTTTCGCAAATGTTTCTTCACAAAGTCTCCTATCCGGAACCCAAAAAATCTATATGTTCAAGATGAAATTTCCCCAACCAAACTAACTTGAAAGTGATAAATCTTTATATAATAATGATGTAACATACTGTCTCCACTACTTTGATTCTTGCTGATTGAAGAGCTTATTACTTGAACCATACGGCATTGATAATTTCTTTTTGACCCCGACTCATTTGGAAGGCATATCATCGAATTCTACGTTGATCTTTTCAGTATGCAATGACAGCGAAACTAGCTCTTGATGTTACTATAGCTATGAGAATAACATATTTATTTTTCAAATAGCCCGGTAATTTTTGGAGTACAACATGTCAACTTAATGTCTACGCAGGCGCGTATACAGGGGGAGGGTCACGGGGTCATGACCCCCACCCCCATCTTAAAGTCTCACCTCACCTTTGCGATGAATTGAATGTGGCGCTGGACGTTGAGTGAGTTATAAAAGTTTAACAGAACAATTTTCGTATGGCACGGACACAATATGTAGCTGACGCTGGCGATTAAAGCGCTGCTATAACGCACTTTTCCCAATTTTCAACATTAGTGCTGCTGCGTCTGCACCAACAGCTGCTAGCGCTGGGTTGGGCGTTGGTTTTGGTTTGTCCTCTTTGAAATAGTAATAGCGGAGTCTGCAGTGCGTATAATAGTCATTCATTCGCAGCTCTTTGGCTATGAAAAGTGTACGATTTTTTTAGAATTTTCTTCAGTTTTATATAGTGACAAAAAGTCATCGATCATACTCTATCAAAGGATGGTAGATAATTTTGGAGTTCACATTTGTTTTAGTGATTGATTGTTTAGAAAAAGGCACGCAATGCTTAGCAGCCCGGTTACTATGATGCTTTTATATTTATATTTATTGCACCGATTACTCCTATAGATGAAAAAGCACACAATTTCGAGATTTGAAAGTGTTATTGTTTCTAAGAAATTGGTCATCGATCATAAACTTTCTTTTACTAATTTGATTTTCCGAAATAAAATCGATGGCGGGGACAACTTGGTGGGGAGCTCGCAACAGAAGCATAAAACTGACTTAACGAATTTTGATATAGGGTTCTTCCAGTAGAACCATAGTTCCATGCAATCACCAACGTATAACCACCTGTTGATTTTTCATAGCGACACTGATTCGAGCCTGAGTTCTTAAAAATGTTTACGTTGTTGGGAAGCATTAAATTTTTCTTAGAAATATACTTGCAAATTGTTTTTAAGAATTTTAAATACTCGACGACCGACGGTCCAAACGAATTGATGGATTGAATCTGGTGGTTCACACTGTCGGACAAGGGCACAAGCATTCAGTTTTCATAGAAAAATTTGACATTTTTTCTTTAGATTTTTTATGTACTACTGGTGGCCGATCATGGTTCCATGATTCAGGTGCCTTGGCTGATCTTGGTCGCTAAAGATATTTATGAGCGTTGGCAATCATACATTTTGTTCTTAAAAATTTACTTAAACATTTTTCTTTCGAAGTTTTATACACTATTGGTGGATGAAAACCATCAGTTTGATTGATTCGAGTGCCGCTAAAATTGATTCTACAATTTTTCTTCAGATTTTTACGGTAGGACTATACAAATAAAATCCATTCGCTTTCGTCTGAGGTAGTTAGCTTGTAGTTAGTTGCTTTGCTTGCATTTTATTTTCGTATTAATTCAATTACATAGTGTTGTTTAATTTAATTTCATGTTTACTTTTAATTTATAGGAGAAAGATAAGCTTGCTATATTAAATAGTTAGTGATAGAGGTAGAAATAGTAGTGAAAGTGTAAAGCGGAAGACTGATAAAACCATTAACAGCTTTTGTTCGGAAGAAAGCAAGATCAGTTAAGTTCCCATCAGAAGAAATAGTCAGTAACATATCATGCACTCCTACTGCCATTCCTTTGAATGTGTTTCAAGGTTCAAGATTTTACTCTCAGTCTATTACTTCACCCGTGACAGAATCGCTTGGGTCAACATCTATTTCTACAATCTTGGCACGAGAAGGCGTACCTATCTGGTTATGAGTCCTTTATGTCCACCCTGACATTGATGTGAATAATATTATCGATAGGTTTTCCAAATCCAACCGAATATTAGATTTTGTGATATAACGTAAATGTGATTAAAAAAAAATTTTAACGCAACTTTTTCCGACTCTTTCCTCCCCTCAAACATATTAGTTGTGACCCCTTCTAGACTGCTGGTCTGGATACGCGCCTCTGTCTACGTCATGTATTCCTGAACACTATAGCATTACATGTCTTATAGTTCTGCCTGCAGCAGTCTCTTTCTTGTACCACATAGATTAAACCTGCAGTGATTCGGTTCCTTATCAAAGTTGATACTATCAGGAACCATTAATAATTTGGTAGAAAGAAATTCTTTTAGGTAAAATAAATTCTTCCTTGAAGTGGATTCACTAAATTTCCTTATGGGGCTCGGAATGAGGCTGTGCAAAGATATCTTGGGTGATACTATTAACGATCAACTGAAATAAGCCATCTTGGCCTCCATGCTTGCGTTTCTATTCTATCTAACCTACCAAAAACACAAAACAATTTTTTTTTTCAAACTTATTCTGTTTTAATCTTCTTAACATCATCAAGTTAAAGAGATTTGGGTAAAACCCTTTACTATATAACGTCAAAATTGGATAAGATCCCTTATCGAATCTTTTTTCTTGTCTGTCTAAATAATTCAAGGAAAATAAAGAACGTCACATGTATATGCTCTTAAGGGAATTTACAAACACTCCGTGTAAAATGCTTTTTCAAGCTTTGCTTTCTTATATCTTATTTGTGCAGGTAAACAGAAGTGATGGATAGGAATGTTAGAAGTAATGAATTATTTATCACAAAAAAAAACGAATCACTTCTATAATATACAACAACATTCTTTTTAATAAAATCTCGTGCACGTTTAACACAAAAGAATTATTAATAGCAAAATACTCAGACAACAAAAACATAAACAACTAGATTTCGCGAAAAATATTTCTAGCAAAAAGTGGTTCCCAATTTAACTAAATGCTCCAAAGTTGCACATGCACTTTTTTAGATTTCCTCTAATTATAATGTGCTGCTCTGCTCACTATGTCATGGCATTCTTTATTTTGGCTATAATATAATTAGATGATCCAGTAATTCTTAACGGAATCATTCCTTGTAATTAGGAGCGTTAACTAAAAACAAAAATTAATTTCCTAAAAGGATTCCGGATGTATTGCGCGTAGATGCGAAAGTTCTTTCACGTTGGCAAGCAATGAGTAATTGCGCGCGAAACATTTCCTGTTTTCTGTGTAATTTTGGGGAATTAATTCACCTCACAAATTTTGCAGATGTACCGGTACGGCATTTGCACCGGGAGAATTGCATTCGCCTGCTTTCGTTTCCTGTTTTAATCTCAATTTAGTTTGTTTCCGGGGTAGTGAGTGAAGTTCAGTTCAATTAAGCTTTCAAGTTGTACTCAAATTTATTCAATATCCTCCAGCAACCATTTATAATGATGTTCATGGAAAACCATTAAAATTCTATTAGCGGTAGGATAGTTTAATGTTATATGATTACACTAGTTTATTGATAGCGTTTTTATATAGGTTAAGAAGAAAAGCGAGGTAATAATTTTGAATTGTGTGGAGCGAACAGGCGCAATAGTTTATTTAAGAATTTGATTGATTTGAAAAAAAGTATTGACAGTTGAGCTGGTTTAAAAACAAAGTATAGATAAATATTCATACAAAGATGAAATCCGAAAACATCTGTGCATGAGATTTGGATTTTGGATTTACTAGAAAAATTGTACGAGGTAGCATCCGGTAGCTACGCAACTAACGATGGGAATTTACCGGACCTTTTCTGTTCGCTTTTTAAAACCTGCAGATAAGTCCACATCCAGATGTGCAGACCTTATTTTTCTTTTGAAGCAAGGCTTTTGAAGAAAACATGGTATAGTGAAAATCTATAAAATTTCTCTCTAAGACCATTTTTACCGGCTCAGTGATTCAGTTTTCGGGGGAAAATTACAAAAATACCATCTGGCATAATCTTCAAAACAGTAGTGCATCTATGCTGTCATCTAGGGTATCGAGAATATAATTTATAGTATTTCATCACCTCAGCAGAGTTTGGAATTCATAAACTCTTTTCTTCCGTCTCCAGCTCTCATTAAGCCGTAAAATCTACGCACAAGAAGGTAACAGGTGTAAAATTACAAGACAACAAAAGAGCAAAAATTTGTCATTACTCAGACGATAAAAGAGTTCTCATTAATCCTGTTTTTTTTTTTAATTACATAGTACCATAGCACATGGCATAAACAGCTCTACATAAATAGTTCTACTCGAATGCAAGTATATCCCTCATTAATTAGTAAATTTTTTTTATAGATACTGGAGCGAAAAACAACATTTCTAAACCTACAAATCACCAGATACATATGACATACACCTGTGAAAACAATTTCAATAATTATCTTAATAGCTTCTCCCAATTCCAAGGATATTTTTCTTTCGGTTAAAATACTTCCTCCTCGAGTTTATAAAAAAAAAATATTTTGCAATCTTTGTTATTTCAGGAGATATGTATTAGGTAATGGAGCAATAAATCTCAAGGAACATTTGTCGTCTTCGTCTCTGGAGTATATTTTAGAAATATGTATGTGCACACATATGCGTAATATATGAGGTGAATTCTTCGGAAAAAATATGAATATCAAATTTTATCTGAAACATTTCTCAAGATAAGTGGAATATTATTCTCTGGTGAGAGGCGGTGCAGGCTAATCAAAATTTAAAATATTTCGAATCAGTAAATATTTTTGTCAAATGTTATGACAGTTTTTAAATTATAATGGATTTGCTTTAAATACACAAAAATTGTGTTTACTTAATAAAAGAAATTTATATTTGTAAAATGATTGCAGAATCCTGATTTTCTGAACTAGCATACATAGATAAATTAAAAAACTAGGATCATCTTCAATGGAGCCTGCCTAAGGCCTCTAACAAAAATATCAACAAAAGCAATTACTTCATCTAAGGACAAGGAGTAGTGACATGTACTTAGATGTTTTTTTTTTCTTAAATATTATCAAAGGAACATATAGACACATATATATATTTGTCTTTATATTTCTTTGATATTATTCTGCTAAGTTCCTGATATACCCTATGATGCAAAGCACAGCACGGCAGGAAGGAGGTAAGTCCACAGCTCTCGAGTAGTAGTCAATGAAAAACAAATATTATGAAGTGTGAGGATGGAAGGTTTTATTACTGCTGCTAGAAGATTGCAGATCTTCAGCGTTTTAATAACATCTTCGAAGTAACACAAATGTCCCATCTATGTAGGATAGACAAAATTTCTACAATTACATAGATCGCTTTGCTTAGGAAAATTTTGTATATTTTCGGAAATTAGCATGAATTACTATGCATATAAGATCTTAATTAAGTCCCCGTAATTAAAATAACATAAAGCGATAGAATTTGTAATCGAGATTTAATCTTAAATCATATATCAAATCAGGATAGGCTTCGCCTTAATTTATGTCAGTTCGACATTTCTAATTGTCTGAAAAGAAGTCGAGTGTTCTTTGTATTATAAAAAAGTAATTAAAAGTGATTTACAGTTAGGGATATTAAAAAACTAAAATGAAATTATGTTTTTCTTCGGAACAGATTTTATATAATCGATACACAGGAGTCTTGAATTTATAGTATTGAAGTGACGTGTGCTGTTCTGTAAAAATAGTCGGCGTTATTCTCGTAGGAAATCAGTTTTTCAGACAAGTTTAATTGTTTCAATAATAAATTATAGTGTTTTAAATAAAATATGAGTGAAAGTGATTTAAAAATAAATAGCCATGGTAAAAAAAAACAATTAAATTTTCCACTACCGGTTTGTTTGTTTACAATTAGCTTGTAATTTTTTGTTTACTTCGCCTCAAATTATGTCAGCCAAGTCAACGGCAGGAATACTTAAGCTTCATTCAACCACTAAATTATGTGGCCCATATCGTACGCCAAGAAATCTTAAGTTCCAATCACTAAAATATGGGGCCCCTCTGAAAATATCGTACCCCAAGAAATCTTAAGTTTCAACAACTAAATTATATTGCCCCTCTGAAAATATCGTAGTGTTACTACTTCCATGACTAAAACGAACACATCGGCGCAGTTCTACTACATAAAGAGAAATGCCAATAGCTAAGTTTTCTTCTTTATAGCCTATTGTTTTTACGATATAATCTAAGGATGTAGTATATTCCAAGGAACATCGTTAAGAGTTCCAGTGCTGGAAATTTGGAATTTGTCCTATATGGCTCCTAAATAAAGTTCGATCAATATTTAAGTTCTCACATATATCTTGTAGTTCTTAACAGAATGACTAGAGTGTTATCATATGTACATTTGTTGTTTAGTATAAGTCTATAAGAAGTATAGGTCCTATATGAAGAATTTACTACTGGAATATTAGCGCTATAAACATGAATATATACGACTATAACCAGTAGCGTAACTAGAGCTTTTGCCGCCTTGGGGGGTACCAAATCTGCCGCCCTTTCTATCTTAGTCAAAATCGAGGGTGGTTATTAACAATTATTGAACATAAATAATAAATGAGTAAAACAATTTTATTTATTTTGTTTAAGCATATTGTACTCATAACTTAATGATAAAAGGTAAGTTGATTTATATATTTATTTTTCTTGCTTTTCTTGCTTGCTAGATTTCGTAATCTTAAATCACCCATTGTGGAACGAAGCTAATTTTTAATTAATTTTAATTTGGAAAAGCTCCGTTCATAACTTGCGACATTGATGGCTATTGTTAAAAAAAAATCGTAATAATAATACTATGTTGGGAACAGAGTTTTCAAACCTATATTTTTGGATATACGTACATAGATTAAAAGTTCAAGGGGCTCTTCCCCGTTTTTCAATCTTTTGCTTGCTCTTTAACATCAGCTAGAGACATAAAATTCTGGATACTTTTCCTTTAAATATGAAACTGTTCTTCGTCAATGTAAACAAAGTTATCTACGTAACATTCAAAATTTTCATTTAAAAGATTAGATGGTATTAAGCACGAATACTAATTTTTACCACTCATAATTTTTTTTCCTTCCATTTGTAAAGAAATGAGTTTTAAATTACATTGATAGAATTTAATCCCTTTGTTTGCAGGTATGTTGCGCGTCATTAATTTCCAAAAGGACGGATTCCCATAAATGGAGGTAGCACAGAAAAGAAAAAGATTGTATTGAGTTGAGTAATATTCCAGCGTCTCATCTCGTTTTAATATTTTTTTCCTCAGATGTCAATTATTCCAAAGCATTTAATGTTTAATAATTGTTTTTTTTTTTTTTGCAACAGTGACAGCATCTCCTCTTGTGTTCCAACGAGTTTCTGCACTGCGCTTAACACCTTGACCAGTGACAGAAACAATCAAATTTTGAAAAAAAAAAGAAACTTATTGAATTTTTCAAAAAAAAAAAAATCACAAAATTTCGCAAAATTTGTTGTGTGATCTGTGTGCCGTGCTCCGGAAAGAGAGCATACAGACCTTTTACAGTAAAAAAAAAAATTTTGGAACTCTTTCCTTTTTAAACTTCGATTTATTTAATAATCTAAAATTTTTAAAATACACTTTTACTTTTCTTATTTTTCCTTATAATTTTCCCCTTTTCATCACACTTTTCTTCTTTTCGTATAATATTTATTTCCTCTAAAGATTTTTCGGCGGAACTACATAAGGCAAGTATTAAAAAACGACCCCCTGATGATTGGGCTTGCCGGCCCCAGGTACCCATGATATTTTTATTGCTTTCTCACGACGTAGAAAAAACGTACGTGAGAAAATGCGAATAAGTTTTGGTAGCTACGCATATACATTCAGAAGGAAATGAAATCTGATATGCAGTTGTGCGCCCGTCTTGAAATATTAAGTTTAAGAGGGCGCGAATAATTGTGGTAATTGTATGTATGTATACAGGGTGTCCCACATAACGTCTTCCCTGGGCATTTTTATCGAAAATGTGTGGAGATATCGAAAAAGTTCTAATAATAAAAGTTTCGTCCTTATTAAGGCTACATTTTAATAACATTTTTGAATTGAGAAAATAAAACTAAAACGAAAGTGTTATATTGAAAATTCTAGTTTACTCCTTTATTACCGAGATAGAAGGTATCTAATTGTACTCCATGTATCTTGTTCCTTTCCATTTGTCTCGAAAATGCACAGAGATATCATCGAAGTGTTAAAAGTTAGCTATCAAAAGCCAGGCTACCTTTTGGTATGGCTAACATTTCAAAAAAAGCACAAAAACGGATATCTTCGGTTATGTCCTTTTGGTCCTTACTGAGCATACATTTTGGCTACATTGAATAATTGCAAATCAAATTTGAAGGAAAGCTATATACCCACTGAAAATTCTTCGCAAAAGAAGGTGAATCATTTACAGCTACTTGGAATATTTGCAATATGTTGCCGATTAATGCTAGTCCTAGGTCTAGCTCCCGTTCTTCTATTTTAGCTAGAACTCTCTTTCCATGATACCCGTCTAGCCCTTTCTATTAATCGCAGTAGGCGTTGCCTAGTTAGGTTTTATCTTTCTGGAAAGCGTTCAGCATAATTCCTTACAGTTTCTGTGGTATTACGGTTACATTGCCCGTATGTAGTCAATAGCTCTACCAATTCACTGTTTACAAGACGCGATACTACAAGAATATTTTATAATATTTAATATTGATATACAACTTAAAGATCAAATTTAAAATGAAGTGTGTATTTTGCATATCATCAATTCATAGTATTCCGTGCATTACTACACTAGGCCAAAGTTGGATGGGAGTAGATTAGGTACATACCTACTAAACTATTGTTTGAATTATATTTGCTGATTTTGCCGCCTTTCTGTGAAATGCTTATGCTTCAGAAGATTACATTAACAATAAGAACATCTATGATAATTTACCTGAAAATTGAATGGGGACGAAGAGTCGGCCCGTAACTTTTATCTCGGGAATTAGGAGAACATATTACATACCTGTAAATGAGTCACCTTTTTTTTCGAAGAATTTCCAGTTGGTATACTTATTTGTTTCATTTGTTTTGCAATTACTCAATGTAGCCAAAATGTAAGGACGAAAAGGACATAACTGAAGATATCCTTTTCGTGTGCCTTTTTTAAATGTTTTTTAAACCAAAAGATAGCCCGGCTTATGATAGGTAACTTTTGTTATTAGCACTTCGATGATATTTCTGTGCATTTTCGAAAAAATGGCAAAGGAACAAGATGCATGGAGTACATTTAGATACCTTCTATCTCGGTAATAAAGGAATAAACTGGAATTTTCGATATAACAATTTCAGTTTAGTTTTATTTGCGGAATTCAAGAGTGGGATAGAAATGTATCCTTAATTAGGATGAACACGACGTTTTTTTAATGTATCCTTTTCCAAGTTCTTTTTGAAGGATTTTTGCTATGCATAATGATAGCTTGACCAATGCTACGTAACTCTTATTATAAGAACTCTTTCGATATCTTCACAGTTTTTCGAGAAAAATGCCCAGGAAACACGTTACGTGGGACACCCTATATATGTACATACAATTAGATTGGAAGAAATAAGTAATGTACGTTTGCACAGTGTACATTCGGAAAAAAAGTAAAAAGACACTGTATGTAGGTTAGTATGCATATCGTGTGAGTGGAATGCGTGTCTGATAACAAAATGCATTTTATGCTAAATTGCATTTTGTTACAACATGCAAATGCATTTTTAAATGCAATTGAAATTTTGAATGAAATTTTTAAATGGAGTTAATTTTGATTTGCTGGGTCAACTTTAGATACATCAAACAAATATTGTATAGGACAATATATTGATGTATTGCCCTTATGGTTGTCATTCGGGATATTGGGCACCTGAGTCACAACATCCCTCCCCCCTGGGCAAAGGAAAGTTTTATTTCTTCGAGAAGAAAACTTTCTTCTTTCGAAATAGTTATACAGTTATACATATACATTTTATAAAAAATAAATTTAGGAAGGTTAATATAGGTATACACATATTTACATAAAATTATACGGTAAGATAAATGTTATATGTTATATATAAAACTATAGTTCCCTAATGGGGAACACAAAGTTGCCTATCGATATTTATACTATGTATTTATGTATTTTTTTATTATATAACTAACTGGTAAATCGATTTGATTAATATATATATTTCTTATATGTTCGGAAAAAAAAGGGTCAAAAGTTTAAAATTCTATTCTATATACAATACAAAAAAAAACAAGGTTATGTATATAAATTTACATTTTCAAAAAAAAAAAAATTGTTTAGTCCTTTTATTAAGTATACCTATAATTTCTAGTATATAAAAATAATATGTTTCTTAAATAGATGCCATTTTATAATTTGGCCATAACATTAGCTCTTTTTTTTCTTGTATTTTGTTTCTTCTAAACTAGTACAAAATAAATGAATAATACTAACATTACTTATATGTTTGGTAATTTTATAATTTTACATACATTCATATCATTTTTTATTTATCTTTATAAAAATGTTTTTTGTATTACAATTGGGTTTTATTTAATTTACCTTCACATACACAATCGGATGTGAGATGCAAAAATTTCTTAATGACTTTTCTCTTTTTGCGGATGTTTATGTCTTTTCAGTGAGGATGAGAGGATTATTGAGGATGATAAAAAATTAGGACAAAGAGATTACTGTGTCCGTTATTTTTTGTCACAGCTTGTTTTTGTTAGAGTTTGCAGGTGTTCTCTTTTTTCGTAGATCCTTCTGCTTGGATTCATTGAATTTATGTCGATATTGTAAATGAGTTTAAGGAAAACTAATATCGTATATGTATATATTTCAGGTGTATTACAGTATTAGTTGGAGAAAATCTCTTCAGTTGTTCTCTTAGGGACATGAGTTATTTTAAATCTTGATTCTCTCGGAGCAGGGGTAGGCACATCTTCCAGTCTTTGTTCAGAAAGTATTTCTTTTGATTTACGCACTTTTGTTTTATATTTAATATACAAATAAACACAGGGAATTGAGACGACTAACGCAATTGTTAAGTATGAAAGTGCATAGTGGTACATAATATGATGATTATTTATTGGATTTAAAGGAATTAATTCTTGATCTTTTTGTAAACGAATGGATTCCAGAAGTTTTTTTAGGTCCTTGTTGTTTGTAATATTTAGGGAATTTGTTTCTATATATGTTACCATAGGGGAAGACCTTATTGGAAACATTTATTGTTGGGATGAAGTTGGAATTAAATTTGGATATTTTTACGTTATGTCCGTGCAAGATGAATTCTTTGCTTCACACATAGCAACCGGGCTGGATGTATATTATAGCGGTATCTTGTTGAATTTGCGCGCTAATGGAATTTTCACAAATAATATCTATATGGAGGGAATTTTTTGGGGGAGAAGAGCCAAGCGTTCTGCTGTGGTAATTGCGTCCAATAATAATCCTGTTCTAATGTCTGGATTTTACATTTCAATGTAATTGGTTCGTTTTTAATCAAATTTACTTCACAATGGTTTGTTTTTGTGTTCAGGGTAGGGACTGAAATTTTGCAATAGAAATGTATTTTTGCCAACGTTGCGCAATTATGAATATCCTGAAGTGTTAATTCAATATAGTGTTCACGATTGTAGTATATCAGGATATATTCCTTTGATGGATTAATATACAAGAACGATTCGTTAAGGAGTGTCGGTAACGGTATTGCTTTGAATATTTGGTATAGTTCCTTGATTGGAAGTGGAATTTGGAGCTCAATAATTATTTTATTATTGAAAATATTTCCGGAAATTGTACTTAGTTTGTAAATTTGTGTTAATATATATTCTCTAGAGTTTATTGGAAGCATCATTGAATTCGATAATTCCTGCCTCATGTTTATTAAAGTTCCTCTATATGCCTAGGTGATACGAGTGTAGAATGAAATTTTCCATGCCTTGAATCAGTTAAGATATCTATTAATTCTGTCTTGGTATTCTGATATCTGAATGCCATTAAAGAAACTAATGAAATAAGTGATTCCAGTTCAAATGATATCTGATTATCAAGTGTTCTATTTTCCATCAATGATGTGGCTATCTGTACTGATATTAGTTTTTTATGCATGACCAGGAATTCCTTTTCAATTGAGGCTTTAGTTTTGTTGAAAATGTTTGCGGTTGCTTCGACTATCGCAGTTTGGCTTTTCATAAGTGATAGGAGGCAGTCTTGATTTAAGGTCAGATTACGGATTTGCTCATAATAAACTTTGGCGTCATCTTCGGCTAATGTACCGAAGAGAGCCTTGGAGATTGAGCCTATTGCATTAAATAGTGCTCTTTGTTTCCTATTTTGAGTAACAAGTAACCTATTCTTATATTCCAAGTTTGCTAATATAAGATTTATTTGTAACAATGTACCGTTACAAGTGTGGCCTAAGGCTGAGTGTCTGTTCAGTTTCTGACAGGTCGCTGTAACTTGCTGTACGGTGAACTGAATATTGTTGAATTCTGATTTGAAATTCTCCAGGTCACTATTTTCCACTCGTTGGTGTAGAGATTGGCTCTGCCAATCTCTTCGAAGTAAATACCTGCAATAGCATTTAGCTTGGATGCAGAGTAAGAAGAACCCTATTTGCATCATTTCGAAAACCTGGAAGATGACACTATATTAATATCTCTGAATGATGTTTGAAGCTGATGAAGTTGTTAATCTGAAAACAGTTTTAGGTCGTTGTTATGGACTCTTTTAGCTTTATTAACTCCATGATCTCATGTGGACCTGACCATAATGGTGAGAACTTATTATCTCTCACTATGCTCTTAAGTAGGACTTTATCGCCTACTGTAAAAGATTTTGGGACGGAGTTTTTGTCATATTGCAATTTTGATTTTTCTTTGCTTGCCATGGCTATGAACTTAGCTATTTTGAAGCTATATTGTAGATGCGCTTTTAACTAGTTTGTATAATTGTCATAATTATAGCAAACGGTAGGAGAAAATTTCAAATTACTTGGGATTTCGGCTGGGAATCCGTATAGGAGTTCGCGTGGAGTATAATTAGTACTCGAATGAGGAGTGGTATTGTAGACAAACATGGCGTAAGGAATCCATGTATCCCATTCTTGTGGATCTTTTGCTACATAAGATCGGAGATATTCTGCGAAGGTTCTGTGGCTTCACTCCAATGCACCATTCGTTTGAGGGTGATATGGAATAATTTTAAGCCGTCTTATTTTCAGCGATTTAGATACCTCGGCGAACATGCCACTTATGAGGTTAGAGCCCTGATCTGTGAGGATACTTTCTGGAATACCATGTCGACAAACTGTTGTTGTCGTGAAAGCTTCCGCTAATGTCTTAGACTCGGTGTTGACTATGGGAATAGCCCCGGAAAATTCTGAAAGGTCGTCTTGGAATGTAATTAGATATTTATTTCCAGAATGTGAAATCGCGAGAGGTCCTAAAACGTCTAGGTACACTCTTTCGAAATGTTTGGAGCTAATGCTCGAGACTTTCATAGGAATTTTGGGGTTTCTGGATACTTTGTTTACTTGACAAAGTTTACATTTCCTTACGTACTTTACAACGTCGTCTGACATACCAGACCAGTAAAACTGTTTTTTAATTCTTTTAATAGTACAGGAAACGCCTTGATGGCCTCCCGTCGGTAATGAATGGAAATCTTCTAGAATTTGTTCGATCTCATTTTTATCGGATAAATATTTTATTACATCTTGATGGAACTTTATGTTTATTTGCTTATTAGCGAAGACATGGGTAAATTTTATTTTAATAATTATTAGATTTTGTGGGTCTAATATAGGGAAGGAGACGTTTTTTTGTTTTAACTGATTTTTCGAAGTCTGATCTATCTCTTGGGGACGGGCAAGGTAAATTAGTTTTTAAAATGATTATTTAGGAGTCCTTTTTTGTGAAGAAGTTCAGATCATTTGCTAAAAGTGGA
Source organism: Dioctria rufipes (assembly GCA_963924295.1). NCBI lineage: Eukaryota > Metazoa > Arthropoda > Insecta > Diptera > Asilidae > Dioctria > Dioctria rufipes. Next base: position 17,230,762 of record OZ002745.1, read on the forward strand.
AATTTATCTGAAAGTTTTTCGAAGTCAAAACTCTTTCAAGTTCTGTATCTTGCATTGGCAAGATGAAGAATTTAGGATTCTAATTTTTAGTCAGTAAAAGAGGAAAATTAGTCTCAATTATTATGACTGAGCAATTGTTCACTTGTGATGGAGTTGGATTTTGATTAATGACACTCGTATTGTGAGTATTCAAATTCGCCTGAGCTCTAGCTTGATTCTTTGTTACGACGAGATTTTCACTACTCTCTGGAATAGTTCTACTGATAGCGTCTGCATTTTTGTTCAGCTTACCTGATTTATGGACTATTTTGTAGTCAAATTCCTCAAGACGTATTCTCCATCTCATCAGTCTTGAGGAGTGGTTTTTCAGATTCATGGGCCATACTAATAGTTTATGGTCAGTTATAATTGTAAACTGTCTACCATAAATGAATTGCTCAACTACGAAAACGATAGCTTAGAGCTCTTTCTCTATTGTTGAGTAACGAGTCTCTGCACTATTGAGAACTGGACTCATGTAGGCGATTGGATGATCTCCTTGATCATCAACTTGTGAAAGAACTGCTCCGATGGCGTAGTCACTAGCATCGGAGGTGACAAAAAATTCTTTGTCGAAATCAGGATATGATAGAATTGGTGCAGAAATTAATTTATTTCTTAATTCGCAAAATGTTTCATCAGAAATTTCGTCGAACTTGAAAGGTGTATCTTTTTTCAAAAGATTTGTAAGAGGTTTCGCTATCTTTGAAAAATTTGGAATAATAGCCGACGAAACCAGGGAAGGTCTTAATATCTTTCTCCTTCTTTGGCCTGGTATAGGACTGAAATTACTTTATCTTTGCTGGATCTGCTTTGACTCCATTTTCAGTTATGATGTGCCCTAAATACATAATTTCCTTTCTTAGGAATTGGCATACGATTGTATTCGTAGTGACCATAAGCTGTGCTAAAAACAGTTTTCTCTCTGTCCTACGAGTCCATTCTTATCTGATGGAATCCACTAGCTAAGTCGAGTGTTGTAAAATATTTCGACTTTCCCAAATGGTCTAATATATCAGTGATATTAGGCAGTGAGTACGCGTCGCCAATAGTAATGTCGTTAATACGACGAAAATCTACCACAACTCGACAAATTTTATTTCCATTCTCATCTGGTTTTTGGAACCAGGAGAAGTGGAGAATTCCAGGGACTTTGTGAGGGTTTTGTAATATCGGATTCCAGCATTTCTTATATGTGCCGGTTTATCTCCGTTCGGCTTGCTTCAGGAAATCTATGAGGCTTGGTATGGATGGACGGTTTGTCTTGGAGTGTCTCGATTTTATGGGTCATCGCATCTGTATACGAAAGGAAATCCCCTTCTATGAAGAAGAGATCATTGAATTCCCTATAGATTGCGAATACTCTCAGATTCCTCCGAATTGCAGTGATCCAATTTGATAAGGTTTTGCAGGTACATTATTCTGCCTTTAATTGGATCTCTCTCAGAGTCTGTGGAGATGACCACAAAGTCGTCCAAGTCTTGGTGAACTGGATTCACCTCCTAAGGTGCCAGATCGACGTCCTCTTCATTTGTATTGAGGATTAGGACTTTTCCAAACCGTTGACTGGTTCGACGATCGAGTTTCCGAGAAATAAACCTGGCCTTATTTCCTTCTTGAAACAAACCGATTGATGTTGAATAGAAGGAGATGGAATTTCAATAATATACTCTGATCGAGATAGATCCGAATCTTCCGGATTTTTAATAGGAAGAGATCTGATTCCAACTTTTTTTACCGTGTAACTTGAGACACCAAAATCCTTATTTCTCTGTAAGTATTGCAAGGATTTCCATAACTTGGTTTTGTAAACATAGCAAGGATATGCAGTGAATCCATAATTCAATTTGAAAATCCTAGGTACATTGGTACCTTCACATAGGACAATAAAAGCAGACAATACTGTCAGTTGAGAAATATTTTTCTTACTTCTCCACAACTAACACAGCCTAGAGTTTTGCCGAGTGGAATAGAGAGTTTAGCAAATCTCAATACAAATTCCACGAGTTACAGAATTCCGAGTGGAGAGTTAAGTGGCAAAAGAAATCTCATCTCTACAGCTCCACAACTCTCCGAGTTTGTGAATCCGGACCCTGGGCTTAAGACATGACAAGAATGAGATGAACGCGGACATTAAGGCATATAGGTTAGTTTGACAAGTAGAAACTACGCCATTTATAAAAATGGAACGATACATGATTCAACAACGCATTGAAATTATTAAAATTCACTATAAAAATGGTGAAAATGTGGCAGAGACGGTTCGTACAACTCGAACATTTTTGGGTCGTCGTGAAGCACCTTGTCGGACCGCAATACAGAAATTGGTAGAAAAATTCGAGCTATCGGAACAAGTTAGTGATGTCAAGAATAAAACCCGTGCACATCGCTCAAGAACAGCCGAGAATATTGCTGCTGTAGCCGAAGGTGTTGAAGAAAACCCATGTTTGTCCATTCCTCGTCGTTCTTTGGAATTGGGCATTCCACAAACGTCATTACACTGTATTTTGCATAAAGATTTGGGTCTTAAGGCTTATAAAGTTCAGTTAACACAAGAACTCAAGCCGGCCGATCATCAACAACGTCGAGTCTTTGCTAATTGGGTTATTAAAATGCATGAAAATGATCCGGAATTCCATCGAAAACTCATCTTGAGTGATGAGGCCCATTTCCACCTCGATGGCTTCGTCAACAAGCAAAATTGTCGCATCTGGGGCTCGGAAAACCCAAGAGTTCTTGTTGAAAAGCCTCTCTATCCTCAACGTGTGACTGTTTGGTGCGGTTTATGGTGGCGCGGGGTATTGGACCTTACTTTTTCGAAAATGAGGCTGGAGCAACAGTTACGGTGAATGGATTGCGCTATCGACAGGTGATTAATGATTTTTTATGGCCGGAATTGGATGGTATTGATCTGGACAACGTTTACTTTCAACAAGACGGCGCTACGTGCCATACAAGCAACGAAACCTTTGATCTTATACGGGAAAAGTTTCCGGACCATGTTATCTCTCGAAGAGGTGATCACAATTGGCCACCGAGATATTGTGACTTAACACCTTGCGACTTCTTCCTTTGGGGCCACGTGAAAGAGAAGGTCTACGCCAACAGCCCAGCGTCGATTCAAGACCTCAAAGATGGAATTCGTGAGGCTATCGAGGACATACGGCAGCCACTTTGCGATTTGGTTATGGAAAATTTCATGAAAAGGATATGGTCCTGTAGGCATGGTCGTGGTGGTCGTTTGGCTGATGTTATTTTCCATTATGAACGGGCATACCTTCCTCTTTATAATGAAATAAAGATCCGATCATTTATCTCAAAAAATGGCATTTTTCTTTGAATATCAAAATAACGCCTCTTATTGGAAAACCCGTTATAAAAGACAAGTAATTGATATTCAAAAATCTTTGACCAGAAGATATTACTCGATAGCACTTTCGAAATGACATATGACATAGTTTAAAGAATTCGTATCATAAAACTAGTATTAACGTTGCCTAAAAGGAAAGATTCTTGATTAGATATATCAAAAACTTGCAAAAAAAAAAAAAAACTGTCATATTCCTGCATATTTTCACTTTCGAACAGCTATATGAATTAGCTTGCATATTATTATCTGATTTTGATGAAATACTCCTAATCTGTCATATGAATAAAACAGTATTTTTTATCTTCGCTTCATTTAAATTTTCTATGACAAGTAGAAGGCGCGGTGATCATGGACCCGTTGATACATAAGTTCACTTGTATTATGAATATTAGAATAGAAAATTTAGAATTATTTTTTCTTTATTTAGAGGACTCCATCATTTTAATAGAAACATTTACGGTTCATAACATATCACAAGATTCTATTCTTCTAACCCTTTATTGCAGATTTATTTAGGTTTTTCAAATACATTCTTTTACCCTCTGTTACTTTTGGCACAAGTCCAATTAGACATTCTCATGTCTTTAAGTACCAATGAATTATATCACAATTTGCTTTAATCTAGGGCAAATCAATCAAGTTCCATAAAATAAATTGATTTAATTAACAGCCTCCATATCTACGTTAATTGCCAGAGTGAGTTTATTATTACATTATTGTCACATTTGCCAACTACATATATGTGTGTTTGTACCTAATTACAAAAATTATTATGGAACGTGTACTATGGCAAGAATATAGAGAATATAATCTCTAGTAATAATCTTCTTCTCATATGCTCATATTTAGTATATAGGATCTAACATAACATACATAAATACATGTATGTAAGTATATTTACTCTCTTCTCTCGTAATAAATAAGCAAAAGTCCATAAATTTGATTCCTACCAAGTTATTGTGGTATACAGAGTACACTTGCTTCGCATAAATTTTCCAATACAAATAGTTTCCATAATTTACTTGGTACGTGTCATGAAGGAGTTTTAGCTAGAATGAAAAGCAATTTGTTTGTTCGCTAATTGAAACTCATAAGAATAATGGAAGCTCTTTCTTACAATTTTAATATAATGTTGGTTCATCAGAAATTTAAAAGGATGTTTGTGGAATAATTTATGCGCTGATATATGAAACACATATTGAGCTCATAGGAACATCTGAACAAGAGTTTATTACAATATGTTTGCTTCATTACTCTTAGCAGCAAGAGGATTGAATGGAACAGTAGTTTACGTAAAATATCTAAATTTTGGCAATAAACCGACCATTTTGAATTTTTGATTATTTCATAATGTGAATCTTAAACCTTTCTGCTCTTGGGTGAATTTTTAAGAGGCTTACGATTATCCAATTTGCTACACTTGTTACTGACAAATTACCTACAAGCTTAAGAATATATAATATGATTTACAAAAGGCTGAGAAAATACATTAGCTCAGTATGACTACCATTTCTAAGGATCTCCTTGTTACAAGGGTGATAATGGAGGAAGGAAATCAGTGCACAGTCGAATTTTGTCGGATTTTAGCTTGCTAAGAGAATTACTTTGCCTTCAACCTTTTCGCACTTAATAAATGAACTTATAACGGCTCAGAATCGAGTTGCCACTTGAATCTAATTGGATCCGAATGGATATAATTCATTCTTGAAACTAATACCTAACTAATTTCTTACTTAAATACCTTAACGAAATCGATCAAAATTCGCTCTTTCCTAACCCGACATCAGCAATTTCGTCCTTTTAAAAGTTAAGTAGTTATGAGAAAAAAATACCACTCATTTTGTTGTTGTCCTGCGATGCATGTTATCTGTATTAAAGGACTTTGAAATCCTCAAATTTCGCCCATTTTTGATATGGTGAGTTATATTAAAAAGTCATAACTATGATTCTAATTATCACACAGATATGATATTTAGCTTATTTTAAAGAGGAAAGCACAGTATTTCAGGGAAAATTATAAAAAGAGTGCCTTTTAGAAGAAAAAAAATTAAATATCTCTAAATTCATCCTGTTAATTTTTTTTTATTTAATTTTTAAATTAATGCTCATAATGTTATTAGTTATGAGAGCCTGTCCTACAGTAGCCATGGAAGCTTTATTAAACCTTCCACCCCTACACTTGCAGGTGAAAAAGGAAGCGATCTCCAGTACTATTAGAGTATAAAAGGAGAAACAGTTAAAGCCAGGGGATCTGGTTGGTCATTTAAGTATCTTAAAACAGATTTGCTTCGAGCAAATGACGACAATATCTGATATAATCACACCCAGGGTGGATTTTGTAGGACCATTCCAAGTAGTTCTTGGAGACCGACAACAATGGCGTTCCACTAAACCGTCCTTCCAACAAGGATCGATGGTGTGGTATACAGACAGTTTAAAAACGAACAGTGGGGTCGGACTGGGTGTATACGGCCCCAAATGCCATATATCAAAGGCTGTAGGCTCTACCCCTACCGTATTCCAAGCCGAGGTATTAGCCATAGGAGAATGCGCCAATACCTGCATTAAAAGAGCCATAAATGGCTCAACCATTAATATCCTCTCGGACAGTCAAGCTGCCCTCAAGGCCTTAAAGTCCTACACTGTCAAGTCAGGGATAGTCTGGGAATGTCTACAAACCCTTAAAAATTTATCAAGGAGAAACCAAGTTATCCTCATGTAGGTACTTGGACATGAGGGCCACAAAGGCAATGAAATTGCTGATGGCCTAGCCAAAAGAGAAGCGGAAACTCAGTTTGTCAAACCAGAGTTATTTTGTGGCACTTCAAAGTGTTAAAGAATAAACAAAAATCCCTGTATTGAGAAAGGCTACAAGGACTTCGTCAGGCAAAAAAGTTTATCGACACCTCTGGCGAAAAAACAAAAAAACTCCTACTCCCTTAAAAGAACAGAGCTCAAAATGATTGCTCAGCTCTTCTCAGGCCATTGCCCCTTGAGGTATCACCTAAACAAGCTGGGTTTGGCTGAGACTTCATCCTGCCGCTGGATGCTCACGAAACCTCGGAGCGCTTGCTCTGAAACTGCGAAGCATTGGTCAGGCGGAAATTACTCCACTTTGAACATGCTTTTCCTCCACCAAGTTACGTATGAAACCTCAATCCCAGAATGGTTCTAGACTTTATTAACAGTCTGAATCTAGAACTGGAATAAATTCAACGGAGACTCACAATAAATCTTTCAGGTCGCAGTGATTACGAGGCTAACGCCTATACACCCTTCACAAATGTAATCTAATCTATTAGTTAAACTGTTAAATTTCCAAGTTGGGATTTCATTGGATATAGGGATGAGAAATTTTTTCGTCAATAGAGCTCTAGTTATTTTTGTAAAAAAAATGCATACAAATTTCCAAGGTTATCCTTTATCCCGTACAATTTTTCCACCAAAGATATAATTTTCTCTCTCCTATGACCCATTAATAGTCCTTGAAAACATAGAAATAATTACAATTGAAAGCACTGCAACTTATTTTATTTCGTATGAGTTGGAAGACGAAAACGTACATGCAAAGAATATGGCTGAACAAATGGACAAACTTGGAACTAAAATATATTTCTTTTTTCTTTCGTAGGTATATTTTAAAAATTGTTAATATTATGAATGCAGAGTTGCAGACTCAAGCCTTATGGAAAGTAATTTTTAGATTATTATTAGCAATTTTCTTCAAATACATCCTTTTGACTTTGAAATTGATTTTCTTAAATTATTTACCATTGAATGACATATATGTATATGGGGGGAGTCAAAGGACTTATTGCAAACAACAAAATTGGTAATAAGGAATTAACCAAAGTACAGCAATTATTAGACCCAGAAGTATGTATTTGAAGCAAGATCAGTGGCGCTGATAAGGCACCCGCAGACCTCGTCAAGCGGGGGGAGGGGGGGTTGTAGGGACTCCAAACTGGTAACTGAAATAAGAATTCCAGCATTTTACATATTACCAGAAATAATATAACATAAGGCGTTGTACCAGAAAATTGCTTTCTGAGATTTGTTACCGGAAACGCCTCTGCATACATCGCACTCTGTTTAAAATTGCTCTGAGGACTTTATTTTCATTTCTTTAAAATATCCTGAAATAAGAAAAACAATTGTTGCTTGCATTGTTTACGTTGGATGGTTTCCTGGGTGATATAATATGTAGTGAAAAAAATTAATGAATTTCGGGCTTTAGCATTTGCCAAACACCGCTGAATAAAGTTGCGATTTGTCGATTAGATTATAAACAATGATTCATACTTTCCAGCGGTTAATATTATGCTGTCTTCTGTGTGTACTTTCTTTCTCTACTTATTGAATATTCGAATGATTATTTCATTTGTCAGTATTGTGAATGTTCTTGCACAAGCCGTAGTCAAGTGTAGTGAGTTTTAGTGTGTCAGTGTTGTGAATGTTCTTGAACAAGTCCGTAGTCACGTGTAGTGGGTTTTAGTGTCTAAAAATGTTCGTTAATCAAAAAGAAATTTTTAAAAACAGATTTTACGACAATTTTGCTGAATTGTTGAAGCAAGTTTTTATATGGACGAAGAACAGTATAAAACTTATTTTCAACAAGTTAAAAGTGCGAAAGAAGCTAAAAGTTCGACAACGTTATGCTATTATGCTATTTGATATTTTTATCGTTAGAGGAGTAGAAAAATTAATTGTTCCTTTGAAAGAATGTACAGTGGCTTGCCAAATTATTAAAGACAGTTCGATTTTCTGAACTTTCTACGTTTAAATATATTTAATGACCAAATACAGTCGATCCCGTGTGTTTTCTTATCTTCTTCTTATTGCCGGTAGATACAGAAATATGGCAACACTTGTAGTGTGCCTTATCTGCCAATAATTCAAGTTACTTTGCTATACGACCGCCAAACCAGGTGTGTACAAATTCAATTTGAAAAGCAAAGTTTTATAGTTTTAACAGTTGAAGGTTATTTAAATGTAAGCATTGTTTGATATTGTATTAGTTTTGCTAATTTTTATGTCAATATTAATTTTTTTTTATAAATTACGTTTTGGAAACAAGTACAAGAGAGTCCTCGAAAATCACCTGTTACCTCAGGTCACTAAATGAGTCCCTGATGAGGAGTACGTATTTATGAACAACTCAGCCATATGTCATAAAACCAGAAGCTGGAAAAACGTCAGGGTTTTGCTATGGCCAGGCAAATCCCCCGACATGAACCCCATAGAAAACCTGTAGGAGCTAGCGAAGATGGAGGTAGCGAGGGAACTAATTACAAATAAGCGACAACTTATCGCAAAGCTGATACATATATGGCAACACTCTCCAAAATTAAAATAATATGCGAAGACGTGCATTAAAGCATGGCCGGACGCCTAGGAGAAGTATTGCGGCATAGGGAGCGATTACAAAATATTAGTAGTTTTCCCGGATTTTGCTCTAAACTAAGCTTCTAATAAATTAAAAATAATTTCATTACATTAAAACACAATTTTTATCCATTTTTTTTAAATATAACCAGGAAACTTTCAATTTTTCAAAGTGTCCCTCATAATTTGGCAACCCACTATAATTGTTTAAACGAGTTGAAAAGTAAAAATTTAAATAAAAATGTATTATATTTTATCAAATCATATTAAACATCATGATTACAGATAAAACAAACATAAAATATTATGTTATAAATGAAGAAATGTTTCATGTCTTGTTTGAAGCTCACATGTCTGTAGGACATGGTGGAAAACATCGATTGATCTCTGAATTAAGCAAAAAGTATAAAAACTGCACATAAGAAATTATACTGTTGTTTCTGAAGTTATGTGTTTCATGTCAAAAGATACAGAAATCGACTAAGAAAGAACTAGTCGTTAAGCCCAGAGATGAACAGTAGATTTCAAGTTGATCTTGTAGATTTGCAATCAAGTGCAAATGGTCTATACAAATTTATTATGGTATATCAAGATCACTTAACTAAGTTATTCAATTACGACCGTTGAAGTCTAAACGAGGAGCAGGGGTGGCCAAACATTTACTCGATATTTTTTGGATTTTTGGAGCGCCAAATATTTTACAATCCAATAATGGCCGTGAATTCGTAAATTGCATTGTGGAAGAACTACAAACTATGTGGTCTGGATTGCAGATTGTTCATGGAAATCCTAGTCATAGCCAATCGCAAGGAAGAGTAGAAAGAGCAAATCAGGACATACAAAACATGCTTTTGACTTGGATCGTGACTGAAAACTGCAACCAATGGTCAGTACAGAAAGAATTTTACTTACACATTCATTCCGAAGAGGAATTAGAAGAATTAATGGAGCAAAACAATAATGCGACGGAGCCAAAACTTGCTGAAGAAGAAAAGTCCGATGAAACTGACGCAGTATGTACGCAAACGAAAAGAGTGTGTAAAAAGTGTAATAGCTCGGAACTCGAAAACGAACTTCACAATATTTGTAAAAAAGAGCCTATCCCAAGGTAAAAAAATGAAAGTTCTCAATTTCCGATCTGGAAGGACTTTATAAATTAGGCAATGCTGATGGTACTGTGGCGACCGCGACGCACACGAAGTTGTGCCTTTTTCCGCCGCTGCTCCCTGCGAGGTATCTGTTTTTCATTTAATAGGTTTTCGGAAATGAAATATCGAAATTACTTGCAGGATATCCAAAGATATGTTGAGTAGGCGAATGTAAAAAATAAAAGTAGAAAACATGTAAAAAACGGAGAGTCTAGTTTTTCTCTGACTAGAAGACAGATGTATTCGAGTTTGTGTTTTAAAAAATACAAAATACTTTGATAGATCTCGTTAATAATTATAAACTTGTGTAGATATCTAATTGAATGTTTAATAAAAATTACTCATTGTGTTAAAGTTGCCTTTCCCTAGGGTTCTATTTGACCTGTTTTGCATATGGCTAATTAAATTCTTTCTTTTCATGCGAGCTGGAGTATATCACCCATATTCCCACAGAAGGGCGCCCTGATACGGGAAGTAGCTTTTTTTTTGTTCCATATATTTTCTTATTATGATTCCTGTTTGCTGCTGTTTTTTTTTCTTTTTTTTTAATATTATATACTTAGTAAATGTAAAAATCGCACTCTATTCTCCTGACATGGTATGCGAAAGCGCATTATTTCTATACATTTTCATAAGCTTAGTTGGTATAATCTGTAATACTGTGGGAATCTTCGGGTATCCTGCAAGGTACTTTCGTTTCGGTCGGCAAAGTCGTTAATTGAGTTTTTTGTGTGGCCTGCATCGTTATGGTCCGTCCAAAAGAGTCGCTCGCGAGTGAACTAACAGATGCCTCTCAGAGTTCAAATGTGTGTGTTTCTTCTACTTTTCCAGTTTCAGATTTGTCCATGATGCCCAGTACTCCTCAACCAGCAGTAGTGAACGCGGTTTCCGTCAAGCCTGTTTCTTTTTGGAGACATCGTCCGGACCTCTGGTTCCTCCAGCTTGAGGCTCAATTTGAATTGTATGGAACCACACAGGATAAGAATCGGTTTTATCATGTGGTCAGTGCATTGGAGGCGAGTGTGGCTCACATGGTAAGTGACGTGATCGGGAATCCGCCAGCAGAGAGCAGATACGCAAGATTGAAGGAAACCTTGATTCAGCGATTGTCAGGAAGCGAGAGCTCGAAGTGGAGGCAACTTCTTACCGAGTTATCCTTAGGGGACGCTCAACCCTCGCAGCTACTCTGTGAAATGCGCTCGATGTCAGGGGGGAAGCTGAGCGAGGAAGTGCTGAAATCTTTGTGGTTGCAGCGGTTGCCCGCGCTCACTCAAGCTATAATAGCGTGTAAGCCGGGAAGCATGCATGAAGTGGCAACGTGTGCGGATGCGATAGCAGAGGTTAGTCCAAGCTCTCAGATCTGCGCTGTGGCTTCGGTTGAGGCCAGCAAGCAGAGCCAGTCTCTTGAGCAGTTATCCCGGAAGGTTGAAGAATTGTCAAGGTTGTTTGAGAAGAGTATCACTTCCCGAAGAGATTTATCCCGAGAAAACAGGTCTCATGTTCAATCAAAGCCCCGGGACTCCACCCGTAAACGAAACGACGGCATTTGCTGGTAAGACCGAAGGTATGGGCTAGAGGATGTATTCAGCCATGTTCTCATAAATCGACAAACCCCAATTGTAAAAATTATTTTGTAAATAAAGATGAGAATTCGTTAAATTAATTGGCCCTCCACCGTTGACGACAAGTATGTGAATCCACACCAATAGTCCTCTTTACTTTATAGACAGGTCCTCAAGAAGAAATTTCTTAATCGACACAAGTGCCGACGTGTCTGTAATTCCGGCAACTCGAGCTGATCGTCGGCTCATATCGGACTTACGTCTCATGGCAGCTAATTCATCGGAAATCAAAACATGCGGTCAAAAAATTTTATCTGTAGACCTGGGCTTACGTCGCGTGTTCTCGTTGCAGTTTGTAATCGCAGACGTGCTTAACCCCATACTAGGTGCGGATTTCTTAGCACATTATGGTAGATGTCAAGAAAAGAACATTGGTAGACCTTCTGACCTTGGTTAAGTCCATTGGGAACAGTATTTTCGGTTGCTCCTCCACGCTCTCCATCCTCATTGACACATCGTTTCCCATCGAAATACAAAATCTCCTGCGTAAATACAGCAACATCACTATACAGTCAAGTTTCAACCACCTAGTCAAGCATACGGTCACGCATCACATTACCACTAGGGGTCCTTCCATAGCGTCAAAGGTACGTCGTCCAGACAAATAAGCCGCAGCAAAGAAAGAGTTTGACTTTCTGCTAAAGCAAGGCATTTGCCGTCCATCAGATAGCTGTCGGTCATCACCATTGCATCTGGTTAAGAAGAAAAATGGTGAATGGCGATCATGCGGTGATTTTCGTCGTTTAAATTCTTGTACAATTCCGGATCGCTACCCGATGCCATTGATTCATGAATTTAGCTACCATTTGCACGGATGTATGATATTTTCGACCTTAGATTTAACTAAGGCTTATCCAGATTCCGATCGAACCCGACGATGTACCAAAGACAGCAATTTATACTCCGTTCGGACTATTTGAATTTACTCGTATGACCTTTGGGCTATGCAATGCGGCCCAAACATTCCAAAGGTTCATACATACAATACTGCGCAGGTTCAAATTTTGTTTCGTCTATTTAGATGACATTCTTGTCGCCTCAAAATCTGCTAGTGAACATTTTGTCTATTTAGAGCAAATTCTCACCCGTCTGGAAGCTTTTGGACTGATCATCAATGTGGATAAGTGTAAGTTTTCGTATCCCGAGGTGATTTTTTAGGACACCTAATCTCGCCAGACGGCATTAAGCCACCTGTCGAAAGAGCAGAAGCCATCGCAAATTGTAATCTGCCTGTTACAGTGAAAGATCTCAGACGTTTCCTCGGCACCATTAATTACTATCTCTTGAATGATTATTTAAGAGGATCCAAAAAAGATGGCAAAAAGAAAATTTGCTGGTCTAAGGAGGCAATAAAGGCTTTTGATTTAGTAAAAAAAAAACAATTAGCGGAGGTCGTACTTTTGGCGTTCCCTAATGCTACTTCGGAGTTAGCATTATGAGCCTATGCCTCTGATACGGCCGTAGGAGCTACAGTGCAGCTAAAGACAGACAATGTCCGGAAACCTCTGGGTTTTTTCCCAGTCAAGCTCAGTGGGGTACAACGCAAGTACAGCGCGTACGATCGGGAATTTTCGGGTGTCAAATATTTTCGGTTTTAGTTAGAAGCGCGACCATTCACGCTGTTTATTGACCACAAACCCCCTGACTTTCGCTTTCAAGCAGAATCCAGAGAAAGCATCACCCAGACAACTTCGTCATCTAGACTTCATCGGACAATTTACCACCGACATCAAACATGTGCCAGGTAAATAAAATGTAGTAGCTGACATGTTGTCTCGAATGGAAGAGATTCGCATTCCTAGTCTTATAGATTTCGGTTCCATCACCGACGAGCAAATTAGTGATCCTGAGCTTCTTCAAAATTCACAATATAAATTTGAGAAGTACCCCATATTTGGTACCGATAAACAAATCCATTGTGAAATTTCCGCTAATAGTAATCGACTTTTTATCCCAAAACCTTTTAGGAAATAAGTTTTTAATGCGGTACACAATCTATCTCATCCGAGCATCCGTGCCACTAACAAGATGATAACCTCCAAACACTTCTGGTCGGAGATGAACAAGGACAATAATAGTTGGGGTAGTTCATGTCAAGCTTGTCAGCAATGCAAGGTCACGCGCCAAGTAAGGAAACTTTTGGGGTCCTTCCCACCTAGTTCCGCCCGGTTTCAGAACATCCATATTGACATCGTCGGTCTCCTCCCACATTCACCATTATTGACAGATTCTGGCGTTGGCCCGAAGCAGTTCCACTTGTTGACATCAATGCGGAAACTATAGCAGACGCGCTCTGTACTTCGTGGATATCTCATTTCGGGATACCTAGGACTATCGTCACTGATCAAGGGACTCAATTTGAGTCAACCCTTTTTGCTGAGATCGCTAAATCGTTCGGTTTTGCTCGTACCCGAACTACCGTATACCACCCTCAGGCAAACGGTTTCCTGGAACGATGGCACAGTACACTCAAAGCTACTATTATGACTTATAGAAATAAGACGTGGTCAAAGATTTTACCATTCGTATTGTTAGGCCTCAGAACAGTATTGAGGGAGAAATGTTTAGCAACTCCGGCAGAGTCAGTTTACGGAGAAGGTTTACGCCTGCCTGGAGACTTTCTTCAAAATTTCCAGTATAACGCCCAATCTGATTTTGTGGCCTCATGACGCAAATTGTTCGCTGATCTTAGGCAAATTCCTCTCCGTTTCAATTCAAGGAGTTAGATAAATGCGCACATGTGTTCGTAAGGACAGATATGGTGAAGGCATCCTTACAGGCTCCATATGAGGGTCCCTATCAAATAATTCGGAGAGCGGACCAGATTTTCACAGTGCAGATCAAGAACAGGGAGGTGAACGTCTCGATCAATCATGTGAACCCCTGTTTTACGGAGGTCGAGGAATCAAGTGAATCCAGGAACAATAGGTCAATCGCCGAAAACTTACCAAGAAGAAGAGGTGTCACAGAGGGCAAATGAATGTACACTTCCTGCGGCAGAACCCAACGTGGGGCACCCTAAACCAGACATCCAGCAGTCCAGCGATAGCACCAGCACACGAACAGTGGCCGACTACGAGGATCCACTTTCCTCCGGCTCTAGCCCACGGAGAGTAAGATTCGTAACAGATGGTAATACCTTAATACCGCAGCGAGTCACTCGCACTGGAAGAACCACCAGATCACCGAGACACCATTCGTATCGCTAAACTTTGCGTTCTGCTGGCGGGGGAGTACTGTGACGACATGACGCGATGCACACGAAGTTGTGCCTCTTTCTGCCGCTGCTCCCTGCGAGGTATCTGTTTTTCATTTAATAGGTTTTCGGAAATGAAATATCGAAATTACTTGCAGGATATCCAAAGATATGTTGAGTAGGCGAATGTAAAAAAAAAACGGAAACATGTAAAAAACAGAGAGTCTAGATTTTCTATGACTAGAAGACAGATGTATTCGAGTTTGTGTTTTAAAAAATAAAAAATACTTTTATAGATCTCGTTAATAATTATAAACTTGTGTAGATCTAATTGAATGTTTAATAAAAATTACTCATTGTGTTAAAGTTGCCTTTCCCTAGGGTTCTATTTGACCTGTTTTGCATATGGCTAATTAAATTGTTTCTTTTCATGCGAGCTGGAGTATATCACCCATATTCCCACAGAAGGGCGCCCTGATACGTCCACCAGGTTTGCCGAGTATATCGGCCGACTCCTTCATCAGTGGCCGAGGAGTCCTCCTCAAAGAAGAAGCCCCATTGGTCCTCTGTCCTCAACCGATAGCCTCTACCCTAAGCTGTAAGAGTCGTCTTGAAGAACGAGTCTCCAATCATCAACGTTTGGACCCTATTAGTGTGAACCGTAACCGTGTGACGGGCAATTATTGGGCAAGTAGCCCAAAGTACGATAGACACAAAATTCACTAGGTATCAATTTACACCATGAAACACAGAACTTATTGATTTATCAGAGGTATCAGGAGAAATAAAAAGTTTACGACAACTCTCTAGCATTCAGTCACATAAAGGAGGTCAAGTAGAGATGAAACTGCAAACAAGTCTGCAACACAAAGAGATGCAAGCGTAAATTGGCAGGCGTTCTTTGCAATTCCAAATGTCACCACAGTATGTTCTGCATCAACAAATAAAAGTATTTATTTATGCATTTGTATTAGTAATGAGTACATGAACATACCTTACGTTGACCTTGTTTAGGAAGGCAGGCGTAATGTGTTGATGCGTCGTAGTTTTGAGCATGTTATGTACATTTCAGAGAATACTTAGAGAAGGCAGAGGTAATGAATATTCAATCGTATTCTTATTGAAAATAGATAGAAATTTGTGCGGCTATATTTGCAGTGGCTAGTTCGGGGGAGTGCGTGCAGGTCGAAAGTGCGTCATATAGTTTCATTGTTTTTCTAAGAACAAGATGGAAGACATTCTGATTCTAATAAGTGAAAAAAAGGAAGAGTTAAAGAACATTTTAAGTACCGTAAACTGTGGTTACTTGGCTCCAGCGGGGTTAACCTTGCGCCATTCATAGGAAAATCCATTGCAATGTTCATGTCGCAGCATCATTGGGTCTACCGTTATAATTTCGAAATTATTTGATACCCACATAGTTCTTCTTCATTGTTGAGTTACTTCGGGTTCGTGCAGCGAGGGAAAGGTTTATTTTCGGAGGTATACATTTTTGTGAAATAAGAGTGTTAAATTTTAGTGTTGCAAAATTTAAAAAATATTTGAACTTCAAGCAGGCTTTTGGAAGTAAGTCATATTGGAATGATATCGATATATATATTACAAATGTATTCAATGGTATCCTCAAAAGCTTATATTTCAATTATTATGTAATATAAATTTCCTGAAAGAATGTCCACGTTAATGACATTTTAGGGTTTCTTTGCGCCAGTGGCGCAAAGTTGCTCCTAAAGAGTACAAACCAATTTCGGTGATAGCTTTATAAATTTTTGATAGTCATTTTGATCTTTTTAGCACGCCTACTACCAAAATATGCCAAGAATTTATAAAAGGAATACTGAACCAAGACGATACATAGACTATACTAAAGAAAGACTGGAGGAATGCTTAGAAAAGATAAGGAAGGGTGACATTTCTCAACGTTTGGCTGCAAAAGAGTTCAATATTTCCCGACGTACTATTCAATATAAATTAAAAGGAGCTCACAATTTAAAAGCAGGACATCCTAGAACTTTTTGCGATGATGAGGAAAAGTTTTTTGTTGAATGCATCCTAGCTATTATGTCAGATTATGGTTTCCCAGTGGATAAGGTGGAACTGCGATTCATAATTAAATCACATCTGAATCGATGTGGCAGAACTGTGAAGGAATTTAAGGATAATCTTCCCGGTAGTGAATGGGCCAATGGATTTTTGAAAAGACATCCGGAACTGACTGTTCGCTTTACATCGAACATTAAGCGTAGTCGAGCAGGTATTGATGAAGAGACATTAAAAAGTTATCACTCTAACCTTGCTAAGGTTCTTCTTGGCGTTCCTGCTCAAAACATATGGAACTATGATGAGGCGAACTTGACAGATGATCCGGGGCAAAAAAAAGTGATCACTAAACGGGGAGTAAAATATCCGGAAAGGATTTGCAATACAAGTAAATCCACGATATCAGTAATGTTTGCAATAAATGCCGAGGGAGATATCTTGCCACCTTATGTCGTATATAAATCATCGCATTTATGGAGCACTTGGATGGAGGCCGGTCCAACAAGATGTAGATTCAGCAACACCAAAAGTAGGTGGTTCGATACCAACACCTTCAGCGATTGGTTCGATTCCTTAATGTTACCTCGACTTAAAAAGCAGGAGGGTAGAAAAGTGCTTATAGGTGACAATCTTTCCTCGCATTTATCACCGTATGTTATTCAAAAATATGAGCAGTATAATATCGACTTCGTATGCCTTCCATCAAATAGCACACATAACACAACCCGTCGACGTTGCATTTTTTCATCCCATGAAGATTGCATGGAGAAAAATTTTAGCGAGTTATAAGACGCCTCAAGTGGACAAAAGCAAGTTGTTCTCCAAAAGCAGGACTTTCCAAAACTCTTAAGTGAGCTTATGAGTAGTTTGACTAATGCTAAGCAAAATCTACAGTCTGGCTTTAAGAAATGCTGTGGAGGCGAAAAGAAAAGAAGACGTAAAGTAGATTTAGCCCAAGGTAAAAGTTTATCTGTAGGTGCTGAGGATGGACAAATTTATCCGGAAACACACTCTGAACTTGGTCAAATCTACATCAGCTTTTCATGATATTAGTACTCCTCAATCACAAGAAAATTCGAAAGAAAATCGTGAACAACTTCAAAGACGACGTAAAAGAAGAAAGCTCAATCAATCTGGAATTGAACAATTTTTCAACACTGACCATGACGATAATGACAGTTGTGACTGGAATCTTTCTAACGATTTAGAAGAATATGAAGATGAGGTTGAATTTGAAAATTTCGTCTCAACTGGTGAAAAGAAGACAGCATATATTCAACCTTTAAAAAAAGAAAGTTGGACAACATGTTGTATTCCTGTATGAAGGGGAATATTTTCCAGGCAAAATAGAATCATTGCAAAAAGATGGGGCAGTCATTTCTGCAATGATTACGTCCCTAAATAACTGGAAGTGGCCGGACGAAAAGGACAAAATGCTTTACAGTTGGGCTGATATAATTGGCTTAATTGAAGAGCCTAAACTGGTTTCTAAACGAAGAATTTTCCGCATAGAGGAGCTTGAAACACGCTAGGGGATTTATGCTCTATTTTTTGTTTATTTTTTTCCTATGTGTATTCACTTGTTTCTGTTTTATGCTATGATCTGTTAATATGAAGGTTTTTGTTACTTTGTGAATCAGTAGTCTTTCATTTACTTATTGAACAGGTGTTTGGTAATTAAAATTGGGCAGAATAGTTGCTAATTTTGTTTAGCTTTGTTTGCATTGTGCAAAGTTTGGTTCCAGAACACATAACATTGCGCCCCTTGCGATTTAAGGTAAGATATTGACGTAAATTATAAACCGGTGTAATGTAACCCCATTAATAAGAACAACTTTGCGCTATTTTATTTTTTTAATAATATTATTATAGAGAGTATCTCATGTAAAAAGTACAAATTAAATAATTCAACATCATCCTTTTGTCAAAGTTTAAAGCAAATATCAGCTACTCTGCTTATAAGTAAGTGATATCTTTTGCCATAAAAAATATTTTACGTTTAAGTGGCGCAAAGTAACAGCATAAACAGGGGCTATTCGAAAAAAAAAACGCTTAAGGAAAAGAAAGAACTTGTGGTAAAACTAGAATCACAAGCAATATCGATAGTAAAACAAGAAACTATTGCAGAAAAAGCATTGAAAATAAAGGAGATCTATACTGAAATAAAGCTAAAAGCGAGAAAAATTTTAGAACTAATAGAAAACCAAGAAGAAATAAGTATGCCTTTCGATATACGAAGGGCGACGTCTCTCGTCTAGTCATACGATGGAAAAGTAGAAGAAACAGAAGCTTTCATCGCATCAATACAACTCCTAGATAAGCTTACGCCACCAGATTAGAAAGACATTATGATCAAATTTATCAGAACCAGAATTACAGGGAAAGCTAAACACACAATAACTAACGAAATTAGCAAGGGAACCGTGCTGATTAAAGATAAACTGATAAGGAAATTTTCTGTGAAGGTCTCATCTGAAGCAGTACTAGCACAATTAAGATTGTGTGAGCAAGGTAACAGAAAAATTACCGATATCTCTGCCCAAGTCGAAGACCTATCAAGTCAGCTGACTAGAGCATTCATATCAGAAAAAATCGCGACTGGAGAGTCAGCCGAGAAATTGGCAGACAATTTTTCCATCCAGACGTTCGCTAATAACGTATCTAATAGAGATACAGAATTGATACTAAAGGCGAGTAATCTCATAGCAAAGGTAGTTGCAGTGGATAAACCACAACAGAATAAGGTGTTGCACTACCAAAGCAGACAGCCGCAAAGATTTAGATTTAATTCAAACTGATACAGGGAACATTACAATGGAAGATTTAATAGGAACAGATGGCAAAGGCAACAGAACCAAAGATTCACTAATACCGGCCATCTAATGAACCCAAATAATTATTCAAACCAAAGAAACTACTCGAATCAGAATAATTACCGGAATCCAAACCAGAACAATTACCGTAACCCTCAATGGAATAATGAAACCAACAAGGTAATAGAAGAATTCGATTCTATGATTCGGGAGAATGCCAAGCCCCCCAACCAGAAGACAAAACAGATCGGTTGGGGGAGATCTCACATATAAACTAAGAGTCCACACGTTAAATATTTCTCTCACTAATTTCGTAAAAGCGTATGTAGATATGTGTATGTCAGTATGCACATTTATAGTCGAACACAGGCGCAGACATATCAATTTTTAAAAGAGGCAAAATAAGCGCCGACCAACGATATTATACTAAAAAAAACTTGTATCATAGAAGGTGTCACAGATAATACAAGAAAATCAACGATCAATTTTCGATCGAACGCTTGTTCCAAATATGCAGATGCAATTTTAGGACTTGACTTCCTAACTAAATTCAAATCCTCTATTGATTACGACATTTGGATACTTACATTAAATACAGCCGAGGTGTCAATCGAAATACCCATAATGAGTGGTCCATCCCCAAACGTTATCGTGATACCACCCCGATGTGAAATTGTTAGAAAAAGAAATTGTTATAAAATCAGAAGCTAACGATATTGTCGTAATTGGTGAAGAATTCGAACCAGGAGTTTTCGTAGGAGGAACAATTACATCAGCGAAAGATCCATTAGTTAGAATATTAAATACGACAACTAAAACAGTAACTATCCAAAAACCCAAATTTCGAACCGAACCTTTAACAAATTTTGACATTCATATTAAAAATATCCCCAACAAGAACAGAGCAAATCGAGTAATTTCGGCTTTAAATCTAAAGTCCATACCAAATTATGCTAGACCTCAATTTGAAAGATTATGTCAGAAATATCAAGACATATTTTCCCTCGAAAATGAACCGCTTACTACAAATAATTTCTATGAACAGCAAATAGAGCTATCAGATAAAGTACCGGTATACACAATAAATTATAGAATTCCAGAGGAACATAAATCAGAAATCGACATTCAAGTGACGAAAATGCTGGGTAATAAAATAATTGAAAACTATGTTTCCCAATTCAACTCTCCAATTTTATTAGTACCAAAAAAATTAAGTACTCAAAACAAAAAGTGGCGCCTAGTGGTAGATTTCAGAAATTTAAACAAGAAAGTACTTTCAGATAAATTCCCACTGCCACGAACAGAAGATATATTAGATCAAATGGGCCGTGCAAAATATTTTTCAACACTAGACCTTATGTCTGGATTTCACCACATTTCTTTAGACCCAGCTTCTAGAAAATACACAGCTTTCTCAACCAATCAGGGACACTAGCATTTTACTCGACTTAATATAAGCCCAAACAGTTTTCAGCGAATAATGACAATCACTATGGCAGGTCTAACACCAGAAGTTGTATTTTCATATATTGATGATATAATAGTCATCGGATGCTCACAAGCACATCACTTAAAAAATTTGTCATCCGTATTCAAGAGATTACGAGAGAGAAATCTCAAATTAAATCCAGAAAAATGAAAATTTTTTCAAACTGAAGTTACATACCTTGGTCAGAAAATTTCAGTACAGGGTATAAGCCCAGATAGCTCAAAATATGATGTTATAAATAATTATCCTATACCCAAGAGCGCAGATGAAGTCAGGCGTTTCGTATCATTTTGTAACTACTACCGTCGTTTTGTTCCTAACTTCGCAGATACTGCACTACCCTTAAATAGACTTCTCCGGAAAAAGGCAATATTTGAATGGTCTGAAACTCACCAAAAAGCCTTTGATATTTTAAAATCTGCGCTTATGTCGCCCATAATATTACAACATCCTGATTTTAATAAAGAATTCATTATATCTACAGACGAATCAAACACTGCCTGTGGTGCAATTTTATCCCAAAATTATAATAGAAAAGAACTACCTATCGCATACGCAAGTAAAACATTCACACAAGGAGAGAGCAACAAATCAGCCATACAATTGCGCAGCATTCTCTTGAAAACCAAGGCTTTAGCATAATGCGACAATGCGCTACACTGTTTACGTAGAAACAAACCCCTCAACACACCGATTCTGGACATGTAGTGGCCCTGGGCTGTCCCTGATTTACCACACAGCCAGTGTATGCTTGTTTTAACCATATGTGAAGAAATATGCGCAATGTGCCTAATGTTTGACCTACAAATTGGGCTCTGTATACTGTTTTACTAAAATACTATGCGCAATATGTATGATGCTTGACCCACATACTGGCACCACATGATCTTTTTGCTTATTGGCTATGCTAGCCAATATCCTGCGTTTAATTTTCTTATGTGTAGGAGAAAATATTCCGTTTCGCTTGTATAAGCGAAATAGATTATTTCCAATATTCAATTAATACATAAATCGGAAGACGTACCCAAAATTATACACTTACGTTAATTTATAAATATTCGCCCCTTTACTAAATCTTGTTGGATCACCAATTATCGAAGAAAATCGATCGATGATCCTAATTAAAAGGCCGGTGTGTCGCTGTAACTTAGGCAGTAGTTTTTAAAACTGAAACAAAAACGAACCAAGAGACCCCTGACCCACGGTAAGGTTTCTTGTTCCCCTAATAAAGATCGAAAAGGAAAATTATGAAGTAACTAAACAAATGTTAAATCAATAAGTCAAAAATAAAATACGTAATAATAAAAACTAAGTTCTGAGTTTAGAAAGTCAAAATGTCAAGAAAGAAATCTAAATCGAAGGCTGGTGAACTTCTTGCATAAAAGCACCCCAGTCCTTGCTGTAATTGGAAAAGGTAACCTCACAGCAGCTTTAATAACTAGACAAAATTAGCAGAGGTAGGGTAATTTCTTGAAAATTCCTTAATTTTCTTGTAAATATGATGACAAATTTTTTAAATTCATCATTAATTATAAAAAAAAATCTTAAAAATTGATACAGCCTTGGAAGCTGATGCGATAGTCATGTAAAACATGCTTAAATAAAAAATTATGAAATAAATGCTGAAAATTTGAGAAAACATTTTGAAGAAGAGTATAAACTTTCTAAAGCGGCAATATTACTCCCAGTGAACTTCGCCGAGTGTGAGAGAAGTTTTTCTGCTATGAGGCGGATAAGAACGTTGCTTAGAGGCGCAATGCTTCAAGAACGATTCTCTCGCATGTCACGTATGTTACTGCTGAACACAGACAATGCCGTTGTTAAACAAAAATACAGATGAAAAGGTATTGAGCCGATTTGCAGAAAAAAAAGTAGTAAACTAATGCTTATTTAATTAGTTTTTAGGGATTTCTGTTATGATTATGACGACATTAATTTAGAAAGTAGTAATGGATGGTGATGAATTCAAATTAAACGATAATGCACTGAGAGAAATTTTCACTGAGGATAAGCTCTGTTCCATGTGTATCAAGGAAAGTTAGGTGCGATTTTGAGCTTAGCAGACATTTCCTGGATGTAAGAAAACAAATTGCTTCGTCTTATTCAAATGAATATAGAAAAATTAGATTAATAGTAGTGTAAATATATTTTCTCAATTATCTCCGATATGATAATAGCAGAAAATTTTATTACAGGATATCAGAAAAGGTTATACATATATCCTAAGAATAGAATTGCTTAAATGTAGTCTACTTTTCGTTATTCTAGAAAAAGATTTATTTTAAATGTTCCTAATTGATTTTTAGCAGGTGGGTATCATGTAAAATGTTGTTTGTTGTTGAAGTAGTCAGTTTCGTTGTATAAGCGTTTTCTTATAATAAGAAGAATTTTTCTCGTGTCCCTACGCATATTAATTAAATTTGGTTTCTATTAGATCTACGGTTTTATTGCCGTTAAAAGGAATTTTCTTCTTTCTATGAAAGTTTTCTCAATCCAGGAAAAATCGTAATGCTAGTAGATTTGAAAAAAAAATCATATGTATTTTGTATTCGATCTAAAAAACAACGGTAATCAATAAAATAATTTGCTTGATGTAAGGAAACTTGGTGTTAACACTTATAAACGTCTTAGAAACTTTTACACATTTTTGAGAAACAATACTTGATTGAAGAATATTCTTTTTCAATTTTTGTGTCAAACTGTCCCCTACTAGGACCACCCCACAAAAAAAACCTGGCTACGCCAATGCGTAGGAGGACATCAATGCATTAAAAGATGTGAACTGGATCTTAGAGCGTATTTCTTCCATACCTGTCATAGAATGTTTTCGGAATGCATCCGAAAAGCTGCCGTTTCTCGCTGGGGATGTAGAGAAGCCCTTAATTTTTTCTTAGAAATTTCCTGGAAATTTTTTCTTCAGATTCTGAAAATAACTCGGTCACCAAGAGTGATAAAAAATTCTGCAGAAACATTTTTTGTTAATTTCTAAAAAAAAATTAATGCTTTTTGCTTAAGTTATTACACCATCTTGAGATTTCCAAAAAACCTAAACGACTTTGTTTTACTAGATAAATTGTTCACACTTTGAAGAATATTTTAAGTGTTTAACCATTTCAAAATTCAAATTATTTCCGAAGTTATAGCAAGTAGGCGTGAGCACGGTACGGAGTAGTTGTTTTTTCTTTTGGGTTTTTTTTTTTCAGAAACTAGGTTTTTCAAATTTGTTTAACTGATTTTGATAAAATTCAATTCACATATTTTTTATAATATTATTATCTATCAGATACAAGAAAATTTTTTATAATAAATACAAAATTTTACACCTTACTTATTTATGCACTAGAGAGGATTTATATATAGGCATAACATTTTTGCTCTCAATGATGAATTTTTCGCGATCTTTATAGATAAGTATCGACTATACAGGAGTTACCATTAGCCATTAGCCAGTTTCAAATGTATTGTCACTTCTCAAAGATTTTTCAAGATAATAAGAAGCTTATCAATACAGAGCGCAGGACATTTAAACAAAGCGCAGGACACTTAAACAGAGCACACGTATGTTAGATCATATAAACAAGGAGAAGCCAGAAGAATTTTGAACGGAATGAAGTGTCAAAGGTTAAAAATGATTTGATGGAACCTACATTCATAATATTTACAGTTTCATGATGGACCTCCTGATGTCTTTTCGTCACAGCTCAGCAATTGACGAAAGAAAATTTTCTAATTTGAGTCTAATTAAAAACAAAAAATCAAATTAGTTCGATATGGATACAATTCAGTCTATATATACTGTTTGCAAATGAGTTACTTGCTAACAATATAAGTTACTATTAATTCCGCTTGCAGGATTTTTGTAATTATAGACAGCATAACTTTTTGAATTAACAGAATATAATATGCGTACAAAAGGAAAATATTTATTTTTTTTATCGACCAATTAGAATAACAAATAATGAAAATGTGATCGTTAAGTCTTCGTTATTTTTTTGTAATAAATCTTTTAATTCATAATTTTTCATATTTACCATCATTATTTAATTAAATTTTTAATAGATAACTAACGGGTTTTCCAATAAGAAGTGTTATTTTAATTAGCCTGCTATTTCGGTAGATGTCACTTTTGGAGCTGTCATTTTTTGACATTTGACAAGTAGAAACTACGCCATTAATAAAAATGGAACGATACACGATTCAACAGCGCATTGAAATTATTAAAATTCACTATAAAAATGGTGAAAATGTGACAGAGACGGTTCGTAAAACTCGAACATTTTTGGGTCGTCGTGAAGCACCTTGTCGGACCGCAATACAGAAACTGGTAGAAAAATTCGAGCTGTCGGGACAAGTTAGTGATGTGAAGAAGAAAACCCGTGCACGTCGCTCAAGAACAGTCGAGAATATTGCTGCTGTAGCCGAAAGTGTTGAAGAAAACCCAGGTTTGTCCATTCCTCGTCGTTCTTTGGAATTAGGCATTCCACAAACGTCATTACACCATATTTTGCATAAAGATTTGGGTCTTAAGGCTTATAAAGTTCAGTTAACACAAGAACTCAAGCCGGCCGATCATCAACAACGTCGAGTCTTTGCTTATTGGGTCCTTGAAATGCATGAAAATGATCCGGAATTCCATCGAAAACTCATCTTGAGTGATGAGGCCCATTTCCACCTCGATGGCTTCGTCAACAAGCAAAATTGTCGCATCTGGGGCTCGGAAAACCCAAGAGTTATTGTTGAAAAGCCTCTCTATCCTCAACGTGTGACTGTTTGGTGCTGTTTAAGGTCCCGCGGGGTCATTGGACCTTACTTTTTCGAAAATGAGGCTGGAGCAACAGTTACGGTGAATGGATTGCGCTATCGATAGATGATTAATGATTTTTTATGGCCGCAATTGGATGGTATTGATCTGGAAAACGTTTACTTTCAACAAGACGGCGCTACGTGCCATACAAGCAACGAAACCCTTGATCTTATACGGGAAAAGTTTCCGGACCGTGTTATCTCTCCAAGAGGTGATCACAATTGGCCACCGAGATCTTGTGACTTAACACCTTGCGACTTCTTCCTTTGGGGCCACGTGAAAGAGAAGGTCTACGCCAACAGCCCAGCGTCGATTCAAGACTTCAAAGACGGAATTCGTGAGGCTATCGAGGACATAGGGCAGCCACTTGGCGATTTGGTTATGGAAAATTTCATGAAAAGGATATGGTCCTGTAGGCGTGGTCATGGTGGTCATTTGGCTGATGTTATTTTCCATTATTAACGGCATACCTTCCTCTTTATAATGAAATAAAGATGCGATCATTTATCTCAAAAAATGGCATTTTTCTTTGAATATCAAAATAACACCTCTTATTGGAAAACCCGTTACTATTAGGACCCCTTTTTCCTTTCAATTTGGATCCGTAAAATTTTTAAACTTCTGTCAACACCGCTCAGAATGTAATCACGTCTGTCTAAAATGGTGTAACTAGCTCAAAATTTCTTAGCAAGACTAATAAAAATTTTCATAAATTTTGGAACAGTATAGAAAATAAGAAAAGTAATTTTTTTTCCGGTATAATTTCTACCATCTGACGACAATGAGAGGAAAATCTCCATAATGATATATCAGAATTTTTATACCTTAGAAACCAAAAGTCGGAAAAAATACGAAAAAGTCTACATATTCTACCTATAATCAATCATTAATTGAAAGGAATATCTAATATCGTTTTCTCATTGATTTACTTTCAAATACATGTGCGTGTTCGCTAGCAACAAACAACAAGCAACAAATGTATATATGTGTATATGTAGGTACTTATAATATATAAACCAAATGGAAGTGACAACTTCTGTGGTTAACTTTCTACAAATTTATGTACATACAGGAGCATATAAAGTTTAATTCCAACCTACGATAACAAGCTGTCGGTCTTGTATTACAAAGGAAATAATCTTGAGATTTAGTGAAGGATTTATGTCCAACTAATTAACTTTCTATTCTCTCCAATATTATTTCCTCCCTTCTTCGTCTACCGTTTTCAGACAGGCAGAAAGTTGTTGATTAACTACAGTGACGAAAAAAAAAGTTATATTTTCTGATTTGATAAGGATATTCTATCAAAGTTTCTTTCGACAGAATCTTTCAGCGCAAATACGGGATTTATGCTGGAATGGACCGTAGATCATAGATGTGATATCCGATTACAGAAAGGTGAAATTTAATTTCAGTATGCATAGAAAAAAAGTTTGTGATATACATACGTACATGTATTGATAAAGAGAAGTAATTTTCTGCTATGTGTTTGAATGTGATTTAACTTTTTAATATAAAAACTGAGCGCGAGTTGCAAATTGTTATACTACACTCTTCTCTTAGTCTGAATTATTATGTAGTTACTAGCTAAAGTTGTCCGTTCTTAGAACGGAGTTCTTTCTTAAATTTAAAAAAAATGATTTTTTTTTTTAATATTTAATTTTTTTTTAATCTAAAAAAGAAAAAAAAACATGATTGGATCCGAACGCGTTATGGACGAGCATTGTTTTTTTATTGACTATCAGAACCAACTTAACACGAGCTCGCTATTTAATAAATAAACGATCAACAGTCATGCTTTTCATAAATAAGTCGGTGTAAGTATTTGTATGTTAAACTAAACATAAACCAAACACTGGATGTGATGACATCCAACGCTACATAGTAACAGATAACTAATTATTACATAGACGTTTTTTTAGAACACGTTAACATGCAATAAAGGTAGCCTTCTCAAATTGTGCCCACTATCGTGAGAAGAGATTTTGCTAAGTTGCAAAGGAGAGTCAACATTCGCGTTTAAGGCCCAAAATACATTCACGGCCTCAGGCTACGGGTCACAAGCTATTTGAGGCTACTGAAGCCAAGCGAAGCCACAAGACGCCATTTTTCTGATAAATGCATGTATTTTCATGTAATTAATCAATTTTTTTTGTCTCCATTTTATTTTTTTTGCAGAATTATTACAATACAATATGAATTAATTCACACAGGTAAACAACTTTTCTAACTGATAAATAAAATTGCGATTAATTACAAATCCCCCGCCATATTGAATAACCTACCATTCTTATACTTCAATGTTGGTAACCGGGGCCACGAGCCACAAGATTTAAGATTTGATCAAACTTGGCCACGGCCGCAGCATGGCTTGTTGCCTGTGGCCGCGAATGTAACTTTCGCAATACATTTACATTGTTTCAGAGGCGTGCATCCAGTGGCCTGTGGCTTGTGGTCGTGAATGAATTTTGGGAATAAGAGTTGATGCACAAAAGTTACATAGGCAACAGCAACCATGCGACGTGTTTCAAACGAATGCAGTATATTCAAAAGCTTCAAGCGATCCTCATAAGATGGAAGAATCAATGAATTATTCCAAGGTAGATGCCTAAGAGCGAAGCGCACGAAGTTTCGTGTTGAACTGACTCGATGCGGTCGATGTGTGTATACCGTAAAATGGAAACCAGACCTGGCTAGCGTATTCAAGAAGTGGGGTCTCATAAAGCAAATGTACAAACGCAATGTTATGGTGAGATTCGAGAACTCTCGGGACCAATATTCTATAAAGCCCAGCATAGAACTACACGTTGATGCGATGTAGTTTATGTAGGAGATAAAATTCAATCTTTGATCTCATTTGACACCCAAGTCACAGACGGAACCCACACGGCGAATCGAGGAATCCGAACACACATAATCATAGGTGATTGGTTGCTGATTCCTGTGGAAAGTCATAACGTCACATTTGTCGAGAGCCAAATTATTGATTTTATACCAAACGTAAAATTTGTGAAGTCACCTTGTACCTGTTGACAATCAGAACAAAAAGCTTAATGCTGTCAGCATAAATCAAGACTTTGCAGTGCCTCACAACAGAGGCAATGTCGTCAATAGATAGAATATCGAATAATCCGAGACAAATTCCAACAAGTTAAATCTTGGTTTCCAAGAGATTATGCTGGCGCAAGTGCGCGGAAACTAATGTGCTGTAATCAAACACGAAGGAAATTATATGAATAGTTCCCGAGAAACCACCCGACGAACTTGCGCTCACGTCTACGGACGCTAATGCGTCGGAATCAAAATTGTTTATTCCCACCCATTAGCGTCGGCGTTTGCAAAACACATCGCACAGTTTTGGCAAAAAGAGTGAATTTTACAAAGGAATAGGATGATGAACTGATTGATTTATCGCATCCTCCCCTTTACAATATATTTATTTTATTTCTTTATTAAAAACATTAGTTGTTTTTACACAGCTTAAAAATAACCTATGTCTAAACAGAACTAATGTTGTAAGGCCCACGGCTGCAAGGCCATCTGGGCAACGGCTTTACAAAATCAATTTAAAAATTTGCAAAAACCTTGCCGTTAAAGACAACATTTAGGAAATGATTGCAAATTAAATTTTTAATAACACATATATTATATTTAATTAACTAGCTCAATTTGGTAACATATTTATTTTGCCATGGTAAAGAGCCCTTCCTACTACTAATATACGTATTAAAAGTATCACGAAGTATTGTTTCCTTAAAACCACACGAGAGGATGTTCAACGCAACCCGCCTTGTGCTGACACATTTGCGTTGCACGTTTGCGTCGGCGGAATCTCTTGAAAACTACAGCTTTAGCGATTGTAGATCTGCCCGAAATAAATCCATGTTGGTTTTAAGATTCAAATAACTTGGGCATACAAGATAATTTTGCAATAGGCCTATAGTTAGAAATTCCACTTTTACTACTTTTTTCGTGGATGTATGATAAAAGAGTTTTTCAATAGCTGAGGGAAACAACTACTATCGAGCGATTATTGAAATATTTTTTTGTCAACAGAGCTGTTGTGAAGTCATTTGGGAGTCCATTAATATGTTCGAGTATATCCTCTTGTGTAGTCGCAGGGATAGTGGATGAAACGTTATGAGAACAGTTTATATGACTAAAGTTGTTATGTCGAGGATGGAGATTTGACGAAGAAAAGCCATTGTCGAAAAAAGAATCAAACATATTGCAAATCTTTGCGTTTCATGGTATTGGGATAGTTGTTAGTTTTTTTCTCCATATTAATAAATTTAAAAAAGATACGTGGGCTATTAAATAATTTCGTACGCATGCTTTGAATATATTCATCATAAAGTGAAGAGAGAAAGTTCTTTGAGCACATTATAGGATGTGAGGAAGTTGTTGTGACTTATAATGAATTTGTCCCTGACATAACTTTTCCGCAATTTTTTTTTCTTCTATTTTTTAAGACGTATCTTGAACTATGGCCGGAGATGTTTTAGAGAACCGCTGCCGCTTGCGGATAACATAAGATGAAAAGAAATTGAACAAAATTATGTAAAATTTAGACACGTCTTCGTCAACATTATTGTTAGACAGTAATGTATTGAAATCAATAGAGGTAAGGCTACTGAGTAGACATTAAAATTGAGTAATAAGTTACCCGTGTAAGTAGAGAAAACCAGGGCCAACTGTCTACCCATGTCATTCTTTACATTACTGATTTGGTTGAGACCAAGAGATGAGATAGTTTCCAGGAATAGTGATTCCCTTGTTAACAAATTATTAAGAGGAAGATAGTCATCGTCATATTCATTTAGTACGCATTGTATATTGGGTAAGTTAAAACCACCAATAAGTAGAAATTCGTCAAGAGATTGCATCTTGCCATGCATCATGAATAAAATTAGATGTTGAAATGAATAAGTCGTAAATATTCTGACCTTTGTCATCAACAATGTTTATGGAGTTTGGAGGAATACAGCAACATAGTATGTATAAATCGTGTTATAAGAGATACAGCTTAAGAACTATGATAGTTTGATATCAATTTTTTTTTTATTTGCTGGGATTCGAACGCAGACAGATTCTGAGCTTTTCTTAATTTTATGTAAAAAAGCATACAGTGATGGTTGTCAATTTGTATGGTTGACAAATTTCACAATTTTTTTTAGACACATCGAAAATAAAAATTGATTAATTATATCTGGAGGCTATTTATTTCGACTTAGCTGATTAAAATCGATAGAGTTGGTCAAAATTATAACAGAAAAGTTGAAGCATCAAACTCTGATGGACTGTAGGAACTAATACATAAAATATGTTGATAGAAACGTATAAAACGTAATTTCCCTAAGTAACAACAAATTTCCCTCTATCTGATTTAAACAAATTCAACTTGAGAACATTTTCTAGCATTCAAATGCTCCTCCGTGAATAATTAAAATCCATCCCATCTCGAACAATTATGAAGAATACATGATTCTGAATCTACGACGTACTTACGTAGAGATCCCCTTCTTTAGTTTCTATGTAAGTATGTATCTAATATGTATATCTAAGCACTTCAGTCCACTCTTAATGTTTAGTGGGAAACCATAGAAGCTCTGTTCAATTTGATAAAATAAACAGACTCAGTGATGCCTGTGAGAAGCCAACAAAATGATTCAAATCATTAAGTTAAGTTATCCTTGAGACTGGAGCACTTAAAGGACGTGTCCTCTATCTTTAACAATTATTTTAACTTATTTCCTTCGATTTTGAACACATTTAATTGTAATATTCCTGTCAAAATATCGCCTCATAATAGGATGTAATTTATATTAATGGTCGCATTAGTAAAATGAGTTTACAGCAATACCTACATGACATAATTGAATTTCACTCGTTAATATTCCACTAAAGCAATTAACTTGTAATACCCATAAACAGGCGTACGCTCCACTTCAGAGACTGCATAAATAAATATAAGTAAGCCGCAGAATTCAATTGGTAAATGAGGGAACTCTTAAGAATTCATAAACCGAAGACATGCAGGGCATAATAAATTTTTTTTCTGGAGGACTTTCATCATAATAATATAATATCAGGGATATGTACATGTCTTCCCGGTCTGGTCTGCTCCTTCCTTCGTTCTTCTTCTTCGTGTGTCATCAATAAATAAAAAGAAATTGTTCTTAGCTTCCTTTGGTAAACTGTGCAGGAAGGGTTTGTTGTAATCAATATTTCGTCTCATGTATGTAGTATATATATATATTACATACATATAATAGCTTTATTCACCCACATAGCTTCGGTACATTTCGAACATCTTCCGGTGGTGGTTGGATGGATAGCTCAAGGATGTATGATATATGACAGCTGTGGAAGGATATGATAGGCAATATCTGACAGTTCCGTATTACGAATTGGGAAAGATCAAATACATATCAGCAGCTACACTGATTGTATTTGAGTATGGATTCATAATTTGTGCTGTGCTAAATGGAATACAAAATGTTACATCAACTTGATGAATTGTTATCATTCTAGGGGACTTATGATATCAAATTGAATTCAGGGAGATTTTAAGATATAAGTTAAAGCCCATGGAATCCGTATCGCTAAAAAACTGAATGCCTAATTGTAATTAGAAATAGGTATTGAAAAAGGAATTCCTGACAAACGTTTATAATCTTTCTGTTTCCGTATAGTTGTCGATTTCCTACAGCATTTTAATACGGAACATTTTGTTTACACCTGTTTACATGCTAATGATATAACAGATTTACGAATAGCCATTAGGATCACGAAGCTAATCAGTGTATTCTAATTTATTTATACTTAAGCTTTCAACTGATTTTGTCTGGTGTAGTGCAATAATCTATCTTGGGCCCTTTGCTGTTTTCAATTTTTATTAATAACCTATTTAATTGTGTTAAGTACAGTAAACTCCATCTTTACGTTAAATTTGATATCTCAAATAAATATATATGTCTAGAGAAGGATAAGGCTGCTTTATCCGTTTTTTTGTGTATGCAAATAAGCACATTAGAATTCCCTGAAAAGACTATCAAGCGGAAAGACTTAAAGATGCAGAAGTCCTGTAAATTTCGCTAAACAGACGAGGTAATAAATAAATAATTATTCAACGCTTACATGTACACTGTAAAAATAATAGGACTATTCCCTAAATGTAAGACACATTTTTCCCCTAAAAATAAATGTAATTTTCTCTGATATAAAAGGAAAATCAGTTTAATTTCCGCAAATCAATGTAATATTCAATGAGTTTAGGTATTTGACACCAGAAAACCTATAGAGAACGTAAAATTCCCGAAATATTAAACTCTCTTGGATATAAGGAAGAGAACATTCAATAAATGAGTTGTTATGATACATTTTGTATGGAAATATATTTTCGTTTATATAATTCGCACATTGTGAAGAATAGAAAAATAAATCACACATTGTTTTTAAAACAATCATATATTGTTTTTCAATATTTTGTTTGAGCGTGCCCAGAGCACCAACAGAGCTTATAGCCTAAGAGCTAGCAACGTTTTCGAGAAATTACTTTAGTTCGGCTAGTTTTTTCATATGCCTTTCCTTACAGTATATCAATACTCATGTGTCCCATCTGACTGGTGAGAGGGGTTGCGTTTACCTGTGCGCATTCCGTTCCACAGGTAAAAAAATGAGTTTTCAAAACGATTTTAGCTCGATTTCTGTTTTTTTCATCTGTTTTCATAAACATCTGCGTGTGCCTCAAGGCTCTGTTATCTTTCCAACTCTCTTTTTAATTTTCATTAATGATCTGCTTTGCTTTACTTTTAATCCCATCCATAGTTTCGCAGATGACAGTACTCTTGATTTCGCTTACTCCTTTGACACTCTTGCGGACTCCAGGGGGAATGCCGCATGTGCTAAACGAGATTACATGATTAGATCTTTGAATAATGATTTTAACAATATCCTCGCTTGGGGCAAAGCGAATCGCGTCGAATTCAATGCATCTAAGACCCAAAGCTGTCTCATCTCATTAAAACAAGATCATAACTTAACCACACCCGTTTCTTTTAATGGAGCATTAATTTCTGATTCACCGTCACTAAGCTTTCTTGGCATTTATATTTCCAGTAAGTTAAACTGGACAGACCACATCTTCTCTGTTGCCAAAGAAAGATCGAAATGTCTTGGATTTCTGAAAAGGTGTAAGAAATATTTCAGCCCGTTAAATTTAGCGCTCCTCTACAAGTCCTACATTAGACCTAGAATGGAATACAACTCCCATAAATGGGCCGGGACTGGTCGCACAGCCTTAGCTTCATTGGATATTGTCCAAAAGAGAGCCTTCAAGCTCATTGGCGATTTGGCAATAACTTGTCATATCGACTCACTCGAGCACCGCCGCAATGTTATCGCTATATGCGTGGTCAATGTTCTAATGAAATATGTAGTCTAATCCCTTGTAGAATGATTCCTGCATGCAATACTCGCGCTGCAAACCACGCACATCCTTTAACCCTTCAAATTACTTTCGGCCGTACAGTAAAATTCCGTGATGCTTTTTTATCCCGAATGTGGAAGAGCTTACCATCTTCTGTTTTTTCTACGGCATACAATCTGCGGAAGCTTAAGGGCGACATACATCGGCACCTCCGCCACTCTCCTCATATCCTCTAATCCTTTCCCTATCTCCTTCCTGCCATGCTATGCTTTGCATCATAGGGTATCCCCTGAGCTTGGCTTAATAATATATAAAAAAAAAACATCGGACAATAATTCACTATTCCCAGACAATTTCCTCGTTGCTACCACCGTGCCAGACTTTTTTTTTTCGTAGAAACAAAAAAATATTTTATTATGGCTGTAAATTTTTATACGAGCTCGTTTAATTATCGAACCACATGAAATTAATTTGCCAGGCGATAATTCGGTTGCTCATTAGGAACCGAACCGATTTGAGCATGGTAAAGTGGGTTTATTTCTCACGATGATGTTTTGAGAATATTTCAGGAACTCAGCGAGATAGCACAATTTTGTTCTATTCTTTGTTTGTAGAGAGTTTAGGAACTACAGAAAAGCTCCTGGGCAAAATTGAGTTATCTGGCTCAGATTTGAGAATATTTTTGACAAAATTGTAGAAGAAAAAATCCACTATTATACAGCTCCGCTATGGAATTGGAACTTGGATAGATTTCCATGGGAAAATTAATAAAAGCAATTATTTCAAACATAAAAAATTACAGGTGTTATTTTGAATACATTGACTTCTGTAGATGTAGTAGATTTAGAGTGAGCATTCCTCCAAAATGTGGTCACGTATTGAACTCTCAATAAATGCTACCGTAATTCAGCTCTGCACGGTGGTAAGCGTGATGAATTGAAATTTCTGCATTTTTACCAAAACTTTCACTGAAATTTTTTGCCTGATACGTATTAGAAAATAAATCAAATCTGACATCGTTGACGTTGTTAATCTGCCAAACTCCATATATATGACAAACAAATCTTTCCAAGGTGACAAATGCACTCTTCAATAATTCTTCATCATCGGTGGCAATAATCTTCCGATTCGATTCTTCTAGTAATTTGAAAGGCCTCAATTTCCCTTTGCGAAAAAAAAGCTGGCAATCACAACATCTCATGGCATGGAAGCCTGATAAAGCTCTAGATACGGACGGAAGGACGTTGATGTAGCGCTCATGATTATCCACGCCCATGTTGATCAAAAGTTTTAAGGAAGCATTAAAATTATCTATGTTAGCATGGAGTATAATCAGAATATCAGAATCTAAGCATCTTATTACAACATCAGAGTCGATATCAATTTGGCAAATATGGTAGATAATTCTAGAATCTGCTTGTTCATATTCGTCACATGATAATAATGATTCTTCCGTTGCTTTAATGACTTTATTATTTTCAACTCGATAAGAGAAGCACTCGTTGAATTTTAAGTGAAGTATTTTATCATCAATATAAGACGCCATATCATCAGTTGACAAGTGGTTGATAAAAATTTTAACTAATGCTTCCTTGAACTGAAAATTTTTCAGTTGAGCAGTGAAATTATGAGGACGAATTTGATTTGGTGCGATTGAAACCTGGCTAGACGATTCATATCGACGTTTACGTTCACCATCTTCGATTGATGGTGTAAAACATCAATTCGAGTTGAGATATAATTAATTTTTAAAGCTTTCCCAAATTTTCGATTTAACATTTCAATGAATAATTATGAATAGCCGCTACATTTGCACATTTTGGAGAGATATTTCTTTGTGTCTCTTACCTCTTCCCTAGAAAATCGGCTTGCATACTGCATCGAGAATACTCCTGTGAGATGGCCCATTCTGTATCACACTCGAATCGATCTGGCTATTGATAATCAACCGAATTATCGTCTGGAATATTAATTTCATGTGGTTCGATAATTAAACGAGCTCGTATAAAAATTACAGACATATTACAATAATTTTTTTTTTTTTTTTTTTTTTTTTAGGAAAAAAAACGTCGCGCAGGATGGTAGCAACGAGGAAATTGTCTGGGAATAGCGAATTTATACTGTCCGATGTTTATTAAAACAGATGAAAAAATCAGAAATCGAACTAAAATCATTTTGAAAACTCCTGTTTTTACCTGTGGAACGGAATGCGCACAGGTAAACGCAATCCCTCTCACCAGCCAGATTAGATTAGATTAGATTCGTAGAGGGGTGTGCAGGTGTCAGCCTCGCAATCACCGCGACCTAAAAGATCTATTGTGAGTCCCCGTTGAATTTATTCCCTTTCTAGGTTCAGACTGTTAATAAAGTCTAGGATCCTTCTGGGATTGAGGTTCCGTACGTAGTTAGGTGTAGGAAAAGCATGTTCGAGATGGAGTAATCTCCGCCTGGTCAATGCTTCGCAGTTGCAGAGCAGGTGCTCCGAGGTTTCATGAGCATCCTGGCAAAAGCGGCAGGATGAAGTCTCAGCCAAGCCCATCTTGTTAAGGTGATACCTCAAGGGGCAATGGCCTGAGAAGAGTTCTGTAATTATTTTGAGCTCTGTTTTCTTGAGGAGTAATAGTTCTTTTGTTTTTCCTCCAGAGGTGTCGATAAACTTTTTTGCCTGACGAAGTCCTTGTAGCCTTTCCCAGTATAGGGATTTTTGTTTGTTCTCCCAGTTATTTAGGGCAGCTTTGAGGTAACATTTTGAGGTGCCACAAAATGGCTCCGGTCCGACAAAGGGAGTTTCCGCTCCTCTTTTGGCTAGGCCATCAGCAATTTCGTTGCCTTTATGGCCCTCATGTCCAGGTACCCACATGAGGATAACTTTGTTTCCTCTTGATAAATCTTTTAGGGTTTGTAGACATTCCCAGACTATCCCTTCACCAGCCAGATGGACCGAATGCCTTTTGAGATGGCGAAACAAGGGACATAGCAAAGAATTAGCCGAACTAAAGTTCTTTTTTTTTGTGACGTTGCTAGCTCTCGGACTGTTAGTAGTATGGGCTATAGCAAATGAGCTATTCAGCTAATTTTTATGTTTTTTAAAGGGATAGGTGTACTATCACCTATAGTGGAGTGTGGTGCTATCACCTATTCTCTACATTAGATTTTAGGGAATTTTCCCTACATTTTAGGGGGAAAATATTTTTTTAAATTCCATACATTTTAGGGAATATTACCTACATTTTAGGGAAAAAAACAAAAATTCCCTACAAATGAGGGACAAAACTTACCTTTATTTTAGGGATAAAAACCTAATCTGCGTTTTCCAGGGTGGAGCTTTTCCTAGTCTTATCGACAAATACCTAACCTTTGTGGCACAAATTATTGCCGGACACTTTAGGGAATTATTTTTTACTGTGTACATAATAATACTGGCATACATGATAAATAAAATAAGGGTAATCATTAAACTGTAAAAGAAAAACAAATGATGCTAATCTAGGTACACTTAAGACTTTAAAATATTTAAATGATTTCGGTTGAAATATTTTAAACAAGTGCATACCTAATTAAACCGCAGTAACCGATTAAAGACCCAAAATGTGAATATGGACAGTAGCCAAAAATGTTGGCCTTTATCTCACGTTTTTCCCATCATCGATCGAAAGCGTATATAGATATGTAGGTACTTTTTTTGTGAATGTAGATGTGAATAGAGATGTCGCCTTTTAAATGCAACTGGTGTAGATGTGATGCCAACTGAATCTGACAATCGAAATAATGAGAATTAAAATAAGAACTAAAATTAGAAGAAGAAAAAAACAATTAAATGAACTTTCTGGAATATTCTCCAAATAATTTTAATTATGTAGACAAATTTAGCTACGGCAAGTGTCAGAGTCAGAAAAAAAGTTACAATTAATGGAAAATATTTGTTTTTTTTTCTCTTTCGCTAAAGAGTAGTAAATTATGAATCAATTTTACTAATAAAAATTCCTCTAATTGCAAAAGTTATTCATAAAATTTCAAAATCGATTTTCTTAACATCGTCCTATATTCAAACACCGGGGAGGCAACGATACAAAGAACAAGGGTGAACTTTGTTTTTTTAAAGTTGGTCTCAAGGCATAGAACGTATTACACTTCGGGACGGTTTCAAATGCCAGGGGAAAATAACAACTTTTTTAGTGAGTTAATTCGCAAGAGTGACTAAAAGATCACAATTACTTTGCTCCTGCCAACTTTGAGACAAATTTTAAGTCCATAGAGTGGGAGTGATCTAGAATCTACAAAGCACTTAATAATACCCAAGTGGCTGAATTCGTTAGATTATATTCATTGGACTATCTACTTCGAACCCCCTGATGTAATTTGCTTTTGTATTAAAGTTGCAATTTTACATTCTAATTTAACTCATTCGTTGAGAAAACTTTTCAGGAAACAAAACTAAAGGCTGGACGAATGGAATACGTAGTTGATATAAATTAACAATAAGAACTAATTACGTAATACACAAGACTTAAGCATGAACCTATGCAGCAATAAGGTCCCCGATCATTTCCTTCATTATTGTTAAAATAAAAATTCGAAGTTTATTGCTCTTCTTAGGCAAGCATTAAATTGCCCTTATTCTTGAAGCTCTTCGCAGAGCATACCTTTTTGAAATAGTTGAATTGAAATCATTAGGCAAATTTCCAGATCCAACTCTACATAATTTGTGGTTTACGGAAATGAAAATAAAATTCGCCTTATCATCGAGGGACTGCTGTTGAGTCACAAATCTGAAAATATTGAATTCAATTGCCTTTATGTGAGCTCAGTAAAAAAAATGTTATTGGGCCGCTGCCAAAGGTACTTGCTTTTGAAAGAAGTTCAATGCAACTTCGGGTAGAGGTATTAAATGTCCTCTGTATTATGCCTTAAATTTTGATGAGAAATTTTGTTGAGATATTCACGTATATACTTCTTTAGAAATAAGTACGTATGTTTTCCTTTGCCTTGAATGGTTTAAATTTTTTTATATACGAGCGATATGAATTAATCATAACTAAAGGATTATATTCTAAGAATATAGGTAGCCACTGATTTGCCCGATACTGAATTAGATATTTAGGCAATTGGTTAATTTAGGTATGCATTTTTTTGAAATAATCTTATTGAACACGATATGAATAGATTTTGAACGAGAGAAAAGTTTTCACAATCTTTGGAGGACATATCGATGACGGCCCCTCATATCCAACAATACTTGGTATTCAACTATAGTTGGGCTAAAATGCCACTATTTGAACTGATTCAACATTGACGACTTTGATTTTTCTGAAGGGCGTCCCCCATTTAATCGTAGCAGGTTTTGAATTAAAGCTCAGATAAGCCCAGTTTAAAATATAACTGAATAAGAAAATATAATAATAAATAAACAACGATCTGGCTAATATAGCTCTTTCTTGCTGTGTTTACGTCGAAATCCCTTTTTGACCCTGAACTGGATAGCTCCACAGTGGTAACTTATGTGAGGATCCCGATCGAAGCTTTAAAAGTGGATATCATCAGGGGCGCTTATCAAAAGGCAAGCCACCGGTGGATCAATAGAGAAAACTGCTCTATAGCGAGGCAATTATGGTCTGCATATGATAAGAAAAGGACAAGAGAACTGCTTAATGGCAGTAAAATAAGTACCAAGACTCTAATAGGGGTCTTTACGGGTCGCTGGGCCGTAGCAGACATGCTAGAAGACTGGGAATAGCGGCGAAAAATTTCTGCAGGAGCTGTAAGGCTTTGGAGGATATCGAATCCGTCCAACAAGAAACTTGCGAGTGCCCCGCTCAGATGAATAAAAGAGGTAGTTACTTCTTTTCAAGTCTGGGAGAGCTACAAAGCAAAGAGTTCCGATGTATCCTGAGATTCCTAAGGGAAGCATAAATAAAAACGACATCATTCGACATTCTGTGAAATGACATGAACACTCCTGCAAGTTAGTATATTCAAATTGAATGCAATAAAAATGTTCTTCTACCCTACAAGTAGGTGGGTTCCTATTTATTAATGGAGAATCATAAATTATTTCTCTCCAACTTGGACATTACCCAAAAGTTCGGTCGATTAATTCATTTCTCTCGGAAATACATTCTGCAAAGTTCCACTGTCCTATTCTGAGTGGTTTTTCTTCGATATATTATACCAACGACCGAACGGTTCTCTAAAAATATGGTATATCAGTACAAAAACACACATTCCACTTCCCGAGTATTAGTGGTATTCCGAGCTAATCCAATTCTGTCAGAGACATCCTTTGATAAAGTGTGATTTATGTACAAAAAAAAACAAAAGTGCGAAACATTTCGAATACTTAGTTATATATACTTAACCATAAAAAAAAAAACATTCTTCTCCATTGAAATCTTTTGTTACTAGGAATGCGGGGAGGGAAAGGGGCGATTGATTATTGATCCATGCAGAAGAAGTTGTTTTTGTTTTGTCGCACAAAAACTGAACGACGACAGCTTATCTTTTGTCGCATAAAGTAGGATATACAAGCAGCTAATTTACATAAAAGTGCTACTAAAATGAAGCAGAATGTGACCCCCGTAGCTTTTTTTATGCGTTCAAATGTTTCCGCCTCCTTAAACTTTTCCATTCTGCTGAACAATTATAAAGATACAGAATTATCTGGAGATAAAGAAGCTTTAATTCTCTGGACCTATGTATATATACACGTTTTAAGCTGGAAAGTCTTTGTGATTTAAATAACAGCCCAGACAATTCTATTGCATTTCAATTAGAGAAGTTGGAGGAAGTATTTTTTTTTTTATCTTCTTTTTTCCAAAAAACTTTTATTAGCTCAGAGCATAAATTCAATTAACAAATGAGGGAAAAGTTAATGTATTCTTCTTGTACTAATGGAGATTTTTTTTTTTAAATCGAATTTACAGATGTTTTTTTTTTTTTTGTTTTTTAGATAAAGTACACCCGATTCTAGTTCGAGAACTTTTCACATGGCAAATTCCGTATCTTAAGATTTCAACTGCTTAAACTCACAAATGTTTTCATATTAACAAATTTAGAACCGACAGCAACAATGTTGTAGCAAACTTAGTCGCTTTATGCGAAAATCCTGACATACCTACAATTTTATTTCTATTCTTTCTAAATTAAGTACCGACGTGAGCATGAAAAAACAACATTCATATTTTTGAAGCACTTTTAAAATCCTTCCTTTCCTGCTTGTACCCATGTCCCCATCTATGAAAATATTAACCAAAGAAATTTTTTTTACAAACGCTATATACATATGTATGTGCTTCCATAAAAAAAAATTAACACAAAATTATCTTAATTTTGTGAACATAGCAGAATTGAGACTCTGCGGTATAGATTTTATTGTCTAAAGATATTAAGTTCATCTCCTCCGACTCCTCCATATAAGTTCATAAAAATCTTTTTCTTACGTTTATATTCTGCTGCTGCTTATGACGAAAACATTTTGAGTAAAAGTTTTGGTGATAAAATCTCCTCCTCGC
Organism: Dioctria rufipes; assembly: GCA_963924295.1. Lineage (NCBI taxonomy): Eukaryota > Metazoa > Arthropoda > Insecta > Diptera > Asilidae > Dioctria > Dioctria rufipes. The sequence goes on from OZ002745.1 coordinate 17,272,607, forward strand.
ATGAAAATCTGAAGGAGGCAATTAATCACAAAATCTTGCAGCTATACTTCTAGCAGTTTCTAACTTTTATCATAAAATTCATAATTTTTCTCTTCTTTGCAGTAAAAAGTTTTATAAGTTTTTGATAAACTGATAATGATACAAAATTTAGGGTGACACAAACAAGACAGAAATTCAAAAAGAGACCGAAAAAAAGTTTTTAGTCATTTTTTTTTTCTTTTGTAAATTTATGATGACAAAACTTTTGCTTGCCAATAATGTTTTAAATTTCAGAGAATATTATTAATGAGTACTTTTTCTATAGTGCATTAGCAGTTATGCTTCTGCGAACGATATACATACGAGTAAATATACCTACGTATCTGTATCTAATTTGAAGCCTTATAGGTACGCTATCAACGATACTGCTATCAATTTAAGATTTTAATTAATATAATAATGTGCACTCTCGCCTTATCGAGTTCTCTGAAAGATGTTTTTGTGGAAGTTCCACTTCAACTATAATTAAATTATAAATGTAAACCCATGAAGCCTTACGTTTCACACCACCTGAACACAAGAAGACTGCTCTCAGCATTCTGGCTGCTGCTGGATTGTTTGAATTTTTTTTTTTTGCGAGGCACTTTGGTGTTGTGCAGTTTTCCTAAATTAAGTTTTTGCAAATTTAGCTTTAACGATTCACAGGAAAATTTTTAATCTCGAGATATTCATCTGATGGGAGGATTTAAGTTTTTTGTAATAAATTTTGAATATAGAGACGTACTAGGTACATTCATTCAAAATTTTGCTCACAGCTTACAATGCGCTTCATGAGAAAATTCGATTAGGATTGATTGCAGATGAGCATTGGGATGGAAATGAATGTTTTTATTGAAAAAAAAAGACTCTTTAACCATACCTATGTACAGTATGTATGTATGTCACATGTATGGCAAACCATCATTATAAAAAAAGTTACCGTTTTGATACAATGCGAGGTCTTATGTAGAAGGATCCATGAGCCGTCGTACAAAAGTACAAAACTTGATGCCGTGGAAATTTATGTTTTCGTCGTTTACCTATAATTACAATTTTCTTAAGAAAACTACGGGCCTGTCGGAATCCAAGTCTTCGTCTTGTTATTACACCTAGTGACATAACACAACAAGCTCAGATATTATAATAGTTAGATGAAGACGAAGCTAACCCGTATGAATTCCTGTCCTGTGCTTAGCTCGATATTTCACGTTTTGTTAAAAGCTTGTGTTGTTTTACTTGATGATTGTACCCATGGAATAAAGAGTAACAAGTAGGTTCCTCCCAGTATGAGAGAAACACTTTTTCTTTTCTCATTGCGTCATCACTTCAAATAATTTGTACAGCTGTGAAGAAATCATAAGCACATAAATCGAGTTGAATTTTTAAGTGCACGTTAGATAGAAGTTAATTTCCCATAAATTTCTTGAAACTGCTTCAAATAGTGACGTTTTCCTCAGATGGAACCCACTTGTTACTCTTTATACCATATGATGGCTTGTACCTATATCTCCCGCCATGCATTAATCAACTTGAAAACAAGCTCTCTTGTCGTTGAAATGCTAAATAGGGTTATATTTACAATGCAGACATCATTAATGCAATAAAATTTACCAAAAAATTACAAATTCTTGGCAACATGATTTATATTGTATCTACTTACTACGATAAGCTATAATGCAAAGAATAAGGACTAATTTTATTAGTCACAAATTATGACTGCTTTATGAATGCTCAGATTCATTAATAATTTTGTTTTTAAAAGTATTAAAACAGTAAAATGCCTGCGCAATATTTATGCTTCATCTTATCAGCGTTCATCATTTTCCCATCAAGCTCAACACGAAGCTAACCTGTCCGAATTCGTTCGCTTAGCTTGATTTCGACCATTGAATAAATAACTAATTGGTTATTTATTCAATTATTTCGACAGCCAATGAATAAAAATTAATCTCAAAATATGTTGTCTATTTAAAATTCTCAACTCGAACCTTGATTCGATGATCAAGGTAACCAGATGTCTAAACTGTTATACAAATAGCAAAGCTCGGCGTCATAGACATAGATTCGGATCGGATAGAGCTCGACCTGATGTTACGTCACTAGCTGTAATAACAAGACGAAGCCGAAGATGAAGACTTTGATTCGAACAGGCCCTAAATCTTCAATATGACGAATCAAGGTGAATACAAGGGATTTCCATGACGAACCATGTTCCCCTACTAGGTGTCGTAATATTGTGAAATGTATAGGAAAGTACGGTACAGAGAACACTATCTTTCCTATAAAAAATGTATATATGTACGTTATTCACAGAAATACGTCACAAGCTATCAGCTGCAATGTGTCAACATTTTAATGGTAATACTTGTCTTCTTGTACCTTGTGGCGAATTTCTTGTCACATTTGAATTTTACTTGTATAGGGTGAATTACAATAGAAGGAAAAAACTTTACGAAATTAAACGAGAATGAGGTTTACTTACGAAAAATTGATATTTTTAGCCTAAATATATATCACATTCCGTAAGAGTTATTATCTTGATATTTAATGTTTTCAATTTTAAAAAGTGGTAAAAGTGATAAAAATTACAAATGGAAGTAGACGTAATTGAAGATTTGTGCTTTCTATTAATTCACAGTACCATTTTTATTCCATTTTAAATTTTACATTGCACTTTTAATTATTTAGTAATAATTTAATTGTTTCGACACATCGCATTCTTACGAAATGAGCTATTCTTAGCGCACTATACATACTTACAGAAAATTTGATATTTAATCTTAACGAAATTTGTGTACGCCAGTTAAATTAAAGGGAGTGTTCGCTTTACGTAAGCAAATGTACTTCGGTATACTTCTATTGTAGTTCAGCCTTACTATATTTTAATTTGTAGCTGTAAATTGTAAGAGGGCGCGCGGATGGTCGTCTTTCTTTCAAAAATATTAAAAAAATTACCGCTTTAGTAAGTCACTCCACGGCCACGCTGTTATATTCACGCGATACAAATACAATATCATTACATATGTATATCGCTAATGTAATAAATAAATAAAACTTTTAACTAGGTAGGTATATAAATGGAATTAAATATTGAAAACAAATACATACCTATTTAACTTAACTGTTAAAATCCCGTCGCACTCTTTCACTTTCATCCGTTGCGCATGTTCCTTATAAAAACTGTTACAATGCTATAAAATATGTTTATTACACGCATTTTCGTAAACATAAACAAAACACCACATGCACAATCGTAACACAAAACCTGTAATTTAATTTTCATTTAAGCTCTACAGGCCCATAATTATAATTTAAAAATTACATAGTAGCGAACAATAATTTTTAATAGAAAAATGATACAAAAAAAACACTTTTTTAACCTCACTGACAATTGCTGTGACTTGTGAGGCCATTTTCATCACACACATCTACACACAGTATGTTATAATTTCCTTGACATAAAATACAGCGGAGTTTCGAAAAACTCCTAAAGTTAGAAGAGAATGATTGAAAAGTTAAATTAAAGTATTTTTATGTTTTAAAACTTACTGTAAACAGGAACAATTAAACTTTAATTCTAGGCATCAGCGGCAGGCTGAGAAACTTCGACTTTCATTCCATACGGAAACACACACAATAATAATTAAATGGAAATTGGAAGGAATGGCCCAATAAATTGCATGCATGGTTTTCGCTACATTCCTATTCTTTACAAAGCTTTCTCCTTTTCTTCTATGCGCTGGAAGCGATGGAAGCGATACATGCTTTTCCAACTCCAGTCAGTACAGACAGTAATCCTCCTCTCTACCTCTTATTTTCTATGATCAGTTTCAAGTTGCATGCATATAGGCATAGTGATCAATGTTCCAGTATTCCACACGAACACAGTTGCAGTTGCATCGGGAAGCATCGCTGTGCTGTCGCAAAACCCGCGAGAATACTTCACAAGCCATGAAACAGACTCCCTCCCTACCACATGCGAGGCCTAACGGAGTCCTTACATTCTAAAATATTTGCGTGTTCTTATGTAAAACTGACAAAAGTTTAATTTGAATAGCTCCTCCGCCTTAAACTACTATTCATACAGAAAAATGGTATTGTGATAATTTTAAGCTTGCTTTCTTGTCTTCCGAACCGTAATAAAACTTTCATACCTTTCCTAACAAAATTATTTAAAAAAATTAATCTTAACCAAATGACTACGATTTCTCAAACAAAAATTCTCAGCTGAGTAATCATTGCAATGCCGCTGTGCCGTCATGGTATGCCGTAGGCTGATGAGATGTAATGTAGCTGCCTACAGATTCGGACTCCGGCTGCACATACACACATGCAATTATCACTCAGCTGAGAGGTATTGAGCGTTAAATGGTAAGGTTAATTTTTAATCAAAACTATTTTATTATTTTGTTAAGTAAGGTATATAGGAAGTGTATCCTTTGGGAAGATAAGGAATCAAGCTTTAAATTACTGGAAGACTATTTTACTGTATAGATAGTAGTTTAAGCTCTGTGGCATACATAAAGCCAATGTTTAGCACTTTTCCATAAGCATCAATATAGAACATTTTAGAAAACGGACTCTGAGCGCACACATATAGATTTCTGTTTCATGGCTTGGGAAGTATTCTCGAGGGTTTTGGCTGTCGTCATTTACAAAGCGAAGTTTTCTAAATTGTTTCAATTCTTTATCAAGTTCGATTTTCATGAACGTATAATGATAATGACGCATCACTTTCTCTCGAATTACTGCAAACTTTTCCCACAGATTATTATGCAAATTCCCACAAACTAATAACTAATAACAACATAAAAATGTATATACGTCAGTCACAGAAATACGTCACAGGCTATCAGCTGCAATGTGTCAAAATTTTAATGGGAATAATTGTCTTCTTCTATATACTTGTTGTATTCTATATACCTTGGCCTCGACTATGCCTCGACTTGGTACTTGACGTGCATAAAGGGTAAAGCTGCACTGCAATGCAGTACAGCGCTGTGGCAGTGTAACTAGCCTGGAACACAATGCGATGCAGTGCAGCGTTTTGATAATCAATTTTTGAAGAGTCATATTTAGATTTTTGTGTGGTGGTGGATTAATGTTTGTATTAGCGACTTGTGTTATTCGCAATAATTTGATTTTCTTCAACAAAAGCAAAAAGATTTGGACAAGAAGCTATAATACCAAAAAGCAACGCGAGATTCATGGTTTTTTTACAAAAATTTTCAGTCATTAAGGAGGAAAATAGCATCGAGTTAAGGAAATTTACTCGGATGGGTTTAACTTGTTGCAGAACAGGTTGAAGAGAAACTCTATACGTAAACCTATATCACCAGAATGTCGCCTGGTGATTGCATTGATGTAAGTTTTTATGAAAGTGTGTTTAAAAACACAGCCTTCATTTTGGATCCTTAATTTTCAGATTTCTTTCTCAACGTGCGAATTTTCTTACAATAGCCTGGATGTTTAAGATTGTAGCATGGACAGCTCGTCAAGTCATCCTTGAAACATGCGAGGCTATTTGGAAAGAATTGCGTGGTATTTACCTTGCACCTCCTAACAAAGTTGAATGGAGAAGAATAGCAACGGATTTTTATTCTATAAGTGGACTTCCGGAATTATTTATTAAGATTTATTATTTTACACGCAAACACAATTCTACTAAATATTAAGGTTAAAAGTACTCATTCCTACTGGTTAGTTGTTGAAAGGGTGCCACGCCTTTCATTTGTTCTTTCTTCATTCAGCATTGCAGAACTTTTACCTGGAATGATAGAAATCGCTATTGGGATAATTGCGCTTCTTCCAATTGAATGCACAAGCTGTCACAAAAGGCAGCTTCCTTTGTGGGGCTTCTTACATCTTTCAATGTTCTCATCAAATTAAGCAACTCTTGATTTGTGTTTTTTATGAGGGCCTCGTCAAATAATCCAAGCTGTCTACTTCCTCGCCCAGTACTCGCTCTTGACGAAGACCTTTCTTGGGAGTTAGTACTTGGAGTCTCGTCATTTGATGCATCTACCTCAGCAGTACCACTTAACAAGTCTCTATCGTCAAATATTTGATCTTTGTACTCAATAATTTCATTGAATATAAGATCAGAGGTAGCTGCGTCGTCATAACTACAGTGTGTTCTAGGATATATAAACTGCATTTCTGTATTTTAATGTAAATATTGTCAACATACTCTTCATTTATACATTTATATTTGTGTTTACAAATGACAGAATTTCGAAGAATTTATATTTCTTTAATTTACTGCTGTCAGCACCTCTTCCAGATGGTAAATTTTGCGTCTTATAGACGATTAAACCTATCTATCATAGTTCGCCACCTTTTTTTTTTTTTGCTGCATCACCTAAATGGATACTTTACAGCTGATGCAGTGTGCAATGTTTTAGAAATTAGCCTCAGCGATGCAGTGCAGTGCATGTGAATTGCCACATGCTATTATATGGGTTCTAAAATTCAATGCAGTGCACTGCACTGCACCGTATTGTGTTTCAGGCTTAAACCAGCAGTGCTTCGCTCCAATATAAAATCAACAATGCCCGACCTGATGTAGAGAAGCCTCAATTTTTCTTAGAAATTTACTAGAAATATTTTGCTTTTGAAGGGCGACAACAATTGTTCTGAGCGTAGACGCGTAGCCAAGCAATAAGCAATTTTTTTTAGAAATATTTCGGTAGAATTTTTATTCATTTGGTGGCCGACTACAGTTATTTTCAGGTACACAATACTTTCATTTTGTGATGTAATTTTTATATACAATACACGAGATGAAAATTGGATCTGGATTTACTAATCTCCGGATATCCGGGTACCCGGACCAGCGAACTATCCGATTCCTGAGATCCGGATCCGAATTATCCGGATCCAGATCCAAACTATCTGGATACGGATCCATGTTACCCGGACCCGGATCCATACTACGAAAAAAAACTTCAAAATCGTGTTGTTTCAATGAGAAAATGAAAATGTCATGAAATTTATATTTTCCCAATGAAAAAATGCAATCTGGAGGAAATTTTGACGTTTTTTGCTTAGTCTGGATCCAGATCTGGATAGTTGGGATCCGGATCCGGATAGTTGGCATCCGGATATTAAGATCCAGATTATCCGGATACCCTGATTTGAGTAATCGGATCCTAATTATCTCGGATAATCCGGATAGTCATGCATACATGAACTTATCAGTATGATTCGGACGTCAAGTATATTTTATTATACCCTAGCTAGAATGTAGATGAAATGAAATGAAATGATCCGTCTGTCCGTCTGCATGAAAACATGAGTGAAATGTGAAAATTTGTGAAAAATGAAAACACAGTACAGTCTGTAGGATGTTATACTTTGCAAAGGATCCGCAGTTGGCAATTTATCTGTAACAAAATCTAAAAAAAATTTATAGCTCTTGAATTTCTCTACGACATATCTTTCATGAACTTATTTGGAAAAATCAATATTAGTTCTCGAATAAAGAAGCAAAGAATTGCTTCTGCACGTCTAGGCTCATAATAATTGTTGCCGGACGCCCCCACTAACATTTATAATATGGATTGACTACGTTCATAGAAATACACTGCAGAAAGTGGGCTCACCTATATATAGCGTTCTCTTTCGGTCTAAGCACCAAGTACCAACTGAGAGAGAACTATAAACAACAAATAAATAAGTGTGTTCGTCGAAATAAATGATTTTAAATTAATTATTTGAGTTAATTAATGATAAAACGTGTTTTACCTAAGGCATATATTCATTAGATATATAGAAGAAATTCCAAAGGTTTTATTAAAATCATTTTTCGAGCTGCGTGCTCACTTTTTCAACTTCCCCCCAATGATTTTTTGGCACCGACCTAAGAACTTTTTTTTCCACAAGAAAGTGTGATAAATTCTAGGGTAAAAATTTCCAGTAAATTTCTAAGAAAAAATTGCGGTTTCCCTACATCAGGTCGGGGCATCATTGATTTTATAGGCCAATGCATGAAAATTCGAAGAAAGAAATTTGCAGTAAATTTCTAAGAAAAAATTTCGGCCTTCCCTTTCGATGAAGGGTCGAGGCAATGGTGATTTTGTATGGAGCGACGCATTGCTGGCTTACCCTTTGTGCGTGTCATCAAGTAAAGTCTACGCATCGTCGACGCATTTAAATTTTAAATTCTAGAAAAGCGTTGCATACTTTTGTTCTACGTGTCCAGTGGCTATGTAGTTTGTCGTTAGTATAAGCATAGACGAAGAACTAGATGTCGCATACAGTACCAGAGAAAAGTATACAGATTCTAAACCTCTGGTCCCTTCCGGAATAGACCACAACATGTTTCTGAGGCACCGAGAACAAATGTTGCTTTAACAGCAGTTTTGTATACATTTGGTCGACTCCCTCAACGTGATAGATGCGGGAAAATATGAATCATTCGACGTATCTATCATCATTTCTCTTTTCATGTTGCTGTACTGATCAAACTAAAGGAAAGATGCACAGCACAACATATTCGGTGCGGTGGGTAGGGCACAAATGCACTCACTCACAGCGATCCTCATTCAATAGATGCTGGCATCAGTCGCTGTGGTAGTGGTACTATATCCCAGCGGGAAATGGAAGCGCTCAAAGACGCATGTAGGAGCGCTTCTTTGGAAGCTCGCAGCGCTTCCTCACCCTATCCTTCTTCATATCCTTTTAACATGAGCATGTCCGCAGAGGGAAGCGCTCAGTTGCAGTTTCTTGGAAAGCGCTCTTGGAGTGCTTGTATGGTAGTACTTTTCAAGCGCTTCTAGGGTAGCACTCTTGGAGCGCTTATAGGGTAGTACTCTTGGAGCACTTATAGGGTAGCACTCTTTGAGCGCTTTTAGAGTAGCACTCTAAAAGCGCTTGCAGGGTAGCACTTTTGGCGCGATTGTAAAGTTGCACTTTTGCAGCGCTTGTAGGAAATACAGAGGAAATCAAAAATTTCTGTTTTATTCTGAATTCATTCCGTTTAATTTTGAATATATGTATACGAATTACATACAAAGCAACAATATATATATGTATAGTATAAAATTAAATTATTTCTTCCTGAAGCCGAGCGTAATCTACGAATAGAGAAGTAAAGGTAGGTATCTCAAAGTTTGTATACGAGAATGAAGCATTTTATTTGTGTGCAAATGCATACAAGACGTCGGCAGAGGACAGGGCCACAAACTAATAACATGCAGAGTAGTGCCTCGCTCCAATATAAAATTAACAATGCCTCGACCTGTTGTAGGGAAGGCCGCAATTTTTTCTTAGAAGTTTACTAGAATAATTTTTGCTTATGGCTTGGCTACGCGTCTGTCTACGCTCATAGTAATTGTTGTCGCCCTCCAGAAGTGCGTATAAATTCTAGAAAAGAATTTTCCATTAAATTTCTATGAAAAAATTGCGGCCTTCCTTCCATCAACTCGAGGCATCATTGATTTTATATTAGAGCTCTCGGCCAATGCATGAAAATTCAAAGGAAGAAATTTCCAGTAAATTTCTAAGAAAAAATTGTGGCCCTATCTTCATCGAGCCGTGGGAATGGTGATTTTGTATGGAGCGAGGAATTGCTGGCTTACCCTTTTTTATGCACGAAAAGCCTTGCATATTTTTGTTCTACGTGTCTAGACTTTGTATATTATTAGTATTTTTAAAGATAGGGCGAATTGTAAATTTCTAGGAAAATTGTTAAGTTCGATAGGAGAAATTTAGTTGGTTTGGTGCAAAACCGTCATGCAATACCATTACAAAAAATTACTCTCAGGGGCAAATGAATTTAATAAAGTTGTTTCTTTTAAATGAAATCAAATCCTAATAAATACAGCAAAATAAAAAGTAATTCCAAAAACGAGACAAGAAAGAAGTAACATTTACGTCCCTGGTCCCTCCCACCCCACCAAATATTTTATGCTTTGCGTCATTCCGTACTTTAATCAGTACAGCGACATGAAAAGAAAAATGATGAGAGTTACGTCGAGTGATTCATATTTTCCCGCACCTACCATGTTGAGGCAGTTGACCAAATGTATACAAAACTGCTGTTAAAGCAACATTTGTTCTCGGTGCCTCAGAAACATGTTGTGGTCTATTCCAGAATGGACCAGCCATTTAAAATATGTATACTTTTCTACGGTATGCTATGCGACATCTAGTTCTTATGCTTAGACACATTGCAAGATGTCGGAACAGTTAAAAATAAAGTATGTATTTTACACGATGTTTATTGATGCTCAGATAAAATTATAGTGAGTAATCATAATAGGTAAAAATCTGCAGCTTTTAAAGTATTTTGTTTTTGTTTTTTGTAGTTATAATTATAAGCAACGTCGTTTTAATCTATTTCGAGAGGAAAGTGAAGGTTATGCTAAACTCATAACGGAATTGAATCAGGAATTTTATGAAGAAGCAACTGCTGTTAATTTAATGGATATAATTAAATCTTTGATAGGTAAGTGTTTTTAGCTCCTAAATTAACTTTTAATAACGGAAATTTATATACAGGTTGTTTTAATTTGGACCCTAATCGTGTATTGGATATAATTCTTGGATCTTTTGAGACAAGACCTGAACGTCATTGTATTTTTATTCCTCTGCTCCGATCTTACATGCCAAGTGGAAGCATAATATGTGAAGGTTTAGGTTATAAATTCCGTTATTTTAGCGACAATGTAACACCTCAATCGTTATTGCTGAAATATTCTGTTATCAGTTTGCATGAAATTTACGTTTGGGTAAGTTAAATTACTTTATTAAGTCTTAGGGAATGGATTTATTATTTTTATTATTATAGTTAAGTCCATCAGACAAAGCCATTAATACTGAATGGGAAAAGGATTTAAACGAGGCTAAAGAATTCGTTCGTAAATTAAATATAATATCAACTAATAAAGATAAGGAGCCAGAACCTGAACCCGAAAAAGAAGAAAATGAGGTAATAAAAAAATTGTTTTTATAAAAAATATCACACTGTAAATGGTAATTTTTAAAAATTCATATAGGATAAATATAGTACGAATCAAAAATTTGGATTGTGTGAAGCATTATTAAAAGTCGGTGATTGGTCGAATGCACAAAAATTGATGACAAAACTTCCAGATCAAAGTGTAATTGTTCATGAACCTATTGCAAAAGCTTTGGCAGAGTTGATAGACATTGCCATTGATTATGTATACAGAAAGAAATGTTTTACTTTTCCATTCACAGAGGCAAGCAGAACGAGTGATAATTTAAAAATTGTACAACAACTTCAAGTAAGATATAATAATAAAAAAAAAAAATTAGGTTTATATTTTATTTTAAATAATTTGATTAACAGGCAAACGACTTTCCGGATCTGCATAATTATGCGTTTCCAATGATTATTACTTTGGGACCATCTTTGAATTATGATCCGGTATTAATTCATAAGTTAATACGTATTATGAGAACAATTTTATCTGAAATGAATGTTGACAATATGAGCAACCCACCCGTCGAATTAGAGGCTGAACTTATGTACTTTGAGATTTTAACATTGCTTGATTCAGCAATTTTACCAGCCCTGTCATATTTAGATTGCAATTGTTGCATTGCTGAGGAAATATGGACTGTAATTAAATTTTATCACTATCATTACAGGTAATTCATAAATTCAAACAATAATGGCAAATGTATAACACAACACGCTTTCGTACACTATTTTTAGATATAGTCTGTACGCTCGGTGGAAAAATGAAACGTTTTTGATGCAACCAATGTTGATCAGACGTCGCGGAAATGTCCAAAAGAATATAAAATCACTTATGAAACGAGTTAGCAAGGAAAATGTAAAACCTGTTGGACGTCTTATAGGAAAATTGAGTCATTGTTCACCTGGATTCCTCTTTGACTATGTTAGTATATAAAAAAAAATGCTTATGATTGTTTTTGTTTTTTCAATGTATACCATCTTTATTATAGATACTACTTCAAATACAAATATATGACAATTTAATTGGCCCTGTTGTTGACTCGTTAAAATGCTTGACTTCATTATCCTATGATGTTTTAGGATATTGTTTAATAGAATCATTAGCATCAGCAGATAGAGATAGATTTAAACATGATGGCACATCATTATCAATGTGGTTGCAACTAAACGCTATGTCAGGTGGTGAACTTTTACGGGGAGAGGTAAGTAATTAAATGTAATAATTAGAATATAATATTTAATTATTAAAATCTCCGTGCACAGAAATTGTGTTGAAGAGTGTTACGGTACTAACAAGAAATATTAACATAAATGGATTTTTCGACAAGAATGACATTTTTTTGTCAATCGAGAAGTCGAGTTTTTCTGTTCGAATTTCTTTTCTCTAGCATACCGCTTCAAGGAATCGGAAAAAAAAATTCCTTGCGTATTCCATAACTTTTTTTTTTAAATAGTTTTTGTATAGGAACAAAAAATTCCTTGACTCTAGCATACCGGGATTAAGCCAAATTCCGTCCTCCCCCCTAAAATGTTCTCGTCTGGGTTGGGCCTTACAGCTTTCTGTATACTCATGGAGGAAAAACTAAAATTTTATCTTAAAATGAACTTAAAACGAATTACAGCCAAATATGTTTTCCTTCTAATAGTTAAAAAAGAATAGCATGTAGAACAAATTTATGGGAATTATTCCGCTTGAACAAAATATATCATATTCGAAGCGTGTCATATAACACTTATAAATAAATAATATAGATTATATAAATAAATTACAATAAACTTAATGCTAACAGCAAATTATTGTTTTGAAATTTTGCTAGGTAATATTAAAAAAAAAGAGAGGGTATATATAATAAAATTTCCTTATTTTGATTTCAAATTCCAAACGTCATGTAAACGTAGTAAGAGTTCCAGCAAATTTAGTACTTAGAAATGAAACAAACCTCTCGACCCGGAACGGAAGTGTTCCCTTTTTTTAACATGACGCCGCCGGCTATTGTCCACTTGTCGCCATACTCTTCACTTCATTCCTTTTCCATTCTTTGGAGCTCGTAGGTGTGTTACGTAGATTGCATAAAGTTTAGTGATTTTTTTACAAAAATATTTTTGTGTTTTAACTTCGAAGTGCATCGTAACATCTTCTGTGCCATAATTGGCCCAACGGTAACATATTGAATTTAAGAAAATATTATGTAGGGTTGTCAGGATTATCCTACAATAATTAAAGTCCACACCTTTTGACTTTTAAACAATATATTTATTTAACTTCTAAAGTTTCACACAAGACTCAACATAAAGTATGGTTAGACTTATCTTTTCCAAGTCTTAAATCTTAATAATAATTCTTACAAGTCTTCTTCTTTATTATATATATATATTGTGTTTAACACTCGCAGCCAACTGACTACTATTGTCATTTCTGAAATACTAAAGCTCAGTTATAGTTGGCAATAATGCCTTACAGCTTCGGCCATCCTGCATTGGATTCGACCTCGAACCATGGTCAATTGACAATTGTTTGACCATTCACAAAGGTGAAATTTAACATCGCCAATCACAACAATGTTTTACAATCAAACTTCACATAAGGCACAATGAAGCAGTGTAGCTATTGTTACATAATCATAAATCTTAAGTTTTACATAAACGATTTTACATAAGCAAACATAAATGGTCATAAGTTATCATAAGGTATAAATTCGTTTTAGTAATGATCAACATAAAGGCTAAGCTTGCATTAATAATTGGCAGTTTTCTCAACTTACATGTTTACATAAACATTTTCATAAATGCTGATAAATATTAGTAATGATAATCAGTTTGATTATTCTCATAAGTGATAGTTGACATAGTTTGTGTATATCAGTAGTAAATTTACTCAAATGGAAGTGATATATGTAGTTATCTTAATCATAATAATTGAACATAAAAATTGGGGTAATCAGTAACTTTCAAGACTTAGAATATTCTAATGAGTATGTGTACTTAAATGATTGTTAAATTAATACTGTTATTCAATTCAGTTTAGGATATTGTTTTATAATGGAACACTGGTGTACTTCTCTGCTAGTAGAAGAAGTCGTAGTTGATTCTGAGACGTGGGAAAATTTCTTCAATAATACTACTATAATCGAAGAAATATCGCAAGTACAAGCTGATGAGGAAACAAAATTGGTTGCGCCTTCTAAAAAGATGGCCCGTAGGAAAGCTTGCAATAATAATCCGATTGAGGAAGTCGCGCCGAAAAAATGTAAAGAAAATCCCACACCACACATGGCAGTAGAACAGCATCCAGGGGAAAATTTCTTCAATAATACTACTATAATCGAAGAAATATCGCAAGTACAAGCTGATGAGGAAACAAAATTGGTTGCGCCTTCTAAAAAGATGGCCCGTAGGAAAGCTTGCAATAATAATCCGATTGAGGAAGTCGCGCCGAAAAAATGTAAAGAAAATCCCACACCACACATGGCAGTAGAACAGCATCCAGGGGAAAATTTCTTCAATAATACTACTATAATCGAAGAAATATCGCAAGTACAAGCTGATGAGGAAACAAAATTGGTTGCGCCTTCTAAAAAGATGGCCCGTAGGAAAGCTTGCAATAATAATCCGATTGAGGAAGTCGCGCCGAAAAAATGTAAAGAAAATCCCACACCACACATGGCAGTAGAACAGCATCCAGGGGAAAATTTCTTCAATAATACTACTATAATCGAAGAAATATCGCAAGTACAAGCTGATGAGGAAACAAAATTGGTTGCGCCTTCTAAAAAGATGGCCCGTAGGAAAGCTTGCAATAATAATCCGATTGAGGAAGTCGCGCCGAAAAAATGTAAAGAAAATCCCACACCACACATGGCAGTAGAACAGCATCCAGGGGAAAATTTCTTCAATAATACTACTATAATCGAAGAAATATCGCAAGTACAAGCTGATGAGGAAACAAAATTGGTTGCGCCTTCTAAAAAGATGGCCCGTAGGAAAGCTTGCAATAATAATCCGATTGAGGAAGTCGCGCCGAAAAAATGTAAAGAAAATCCCACACCACACATGGCAGTAGAACAGCATCCAGGGGAAAATTTCTTCAATAATACTACTATAATCGAAGAAATATCGCAAGTACAAGCTGATGAGGAAACAAAATTGGTTGCGCCTTCTAAAAAGATGGCCCGTAGGAAAGCTTGCAATAATAATCCGATTGAGGAAGTCGCGCCGAAAAAATGTAAAGAAAATCCCACACCACACATGGCAGTAGAACAGCATCCAGGGGAAAATTTCTTCAATAATACTACTATAATCGAAGAAATATCGCAAGTACAAGCTGATGAGGAAACAAAATTGGTTGCGCCTTCTAAAAAGATGGCCCGTAGGAAAGCTTGCAATAATAATCCGATTGAGGAAGTCGCGCCGAAAAAATGTAAAGAAAATCCCACACCACACATGGCAGTAGAACAGCATCCAGGGGAAAATTTCTTCAATAATACTACTATAATCGAAGAAATATCGCAAGTACAAGCTGATGAGGAAACAAAATTGGTTGCGCCTTCTAAAAAGATGGCCCGTAGGAAAGCTTGCAATAATAATCCGATTGAGGAAGTCGCGCCGAAAAAATGTAAAGAAAATCCCACACCACACATGGCAGTAGAACAGCATCCAGGGGAAAATTTCTTCAATAATACTACTATAATCGAAGAAATATCGCAAGTACAAGCTGATGAGGAAACAAAATTGGTTGCGCCTTCTAAAAAGATGGCCCGTAGGAAAGCTTGCAATAATAATCCGATTGAGGAAGTCGCGCCGAAAAAATGTAAAGAAAATCCCACACCACACATGGCAGTAGAACAGCATCCAGGGGAAAATTTCTTCAATAATACTACTATAATCGAAGAAATATCGCAAGTACAAGCTGATGAGGAAACAAAATTGGTTGCGCCTTCTAAAAAGATGGCCCGTAGGAAAGCTTGCAATAATAATCCGATTGAGGAAGTCGCGCCGAAAAAATGTAAAGAAAATCCCACACCACACATGGCAGTAGAACAGCATCCAGGGGAAAATTTCTTCAATAATACTACTATAATCGAAGAAATATCGCAAGTACAAGCTGATGAGGAAACAAAATTGGTTGCGCCTTCTAAAAAGATGGCCCGTAGGAAAGCTTGCAATAATAATCCGATTGAGGAAGTCGCGCCGAAAAAATGTAAAGAAAATCCCACACCACACATGGCAGTAGAACAGCATCCAGGGGAAAATTTCTTCAATAATACTACTATAATCGAAGAAATATCGCAAGTACAAGCTGATGAGGAAACAAAATTGGTTGCGCCTTCTAAAAAGATGGCCCGTAGGAAAGCTTGCAATAATAATCCGATTGAGGAAGTCGCGCCGAAAAAATGTAAAGAAAATCCCACACCACACATGGCAGTAGAACAGCATCCAGGGGAAAATTTCTTCAATAATACTACTATAATCGAAGAAATATCGCAAGTACAAGCTGATGAGGAAACAAAATTGGTTGCGCCTTCTAAAAAGATGGCCCGTAGGAAAGCTTGCAATAATAATCCGATTGAGGAAGTCGCGCCGAAAAAATGTAAAGAAAATCCCACACCACACATGGCAGTAGAACAGCATCCAGGGGAAAATTTCTTCAATAATACTACTATAATCGAAGAAATATCGCAAGTACAAGCTGATGAGGAAACAAAATTGGTTGCGCCTTCTAAAAAGATGGCCCGTAGGAAAGCTTGCAATAATAATCCGATTGAGGAAGTCGCGCCGAAAAAATGTAAAGAAAATCCCACACCACACATGGCAGTAGAACAGCATCCAGGGGAAAATTTCTTCAATAATACTACTATAATCGAAGAAATATCGCAAGTACAAGCTGATGAGGAAACAAAATTGGTTGCGCCTTCTAAAAAGATGGCCCGTAGGAAAGCTTGCAATAATAATCCGATTGAGGAAGTCGCGCCGAAAAAATGTAAAGAAAATCCCACACCACACATGGCAGTAGAACAGCATCCAGGGGAAAATTTCTTCAATAATACTACTATAATCGAAGAAATATCGCAAGTACAAGCTGATGAGGAAACAAAATTGGTTGCGCCTTCTAAAAAGATGGCCCGTAGGAAAGCTTGCAATAATAATCCGATTGAGGAAGTCGCGCCGAAAAAATGTAAAGAAAATCCCACACCACACATGGCAGTAGAACAGCATCCAGGGGAAAATTTCTTCAATAATACTACTATAATCGAAGAAATATCGCAAGTACAAGCTGATGAGGAAACAAAATTGGTTGCGCCTTCTAAAAAGATGGCCCGTAGGAAAGCTTGCAATAATAATCCGATTGAGGAAGTCGCGCCGAAAAAATGTAAAGAAAATCCCACACCACACATGGCAGTAGAACAGCATCCAGGGGAAAATTTCTTCAATAATACTACTATAATCGAAGAAATATCGCAAGTACAAGCTGATGAGGAAACAAAATTGGTTGCGCCTTCTAAAAAGATGGCCCGTAGGAAAGCTTGCAATAATAATCCGATTGAGGAAGTCGCGCCGAAAAAATGTAAAGAAAATCCCACACCACACATGGCAGTAGAACAGCATCCAGGGGAAAATTTCTTCAATAATACTACTATAATCGAAGAAATATCGCAAGTACAAGCTGATGAGGAAACAAAATTGGTTGCGCCTTCTAAAAAGATGGCCCGTAGGAAAGCTTGCAATAATAATCCGATTGAGGAAGTCGCGCCGAAAAAATGTAAAGAAAATCCCACACCACACATGGCAGTAGAACAGCATCCAGGGGAAAATTTCTTCAATAATACTACTATAATCGAAGAAATATCGCAAGTACAAGCTGATGAGGAAACAAAATTGGTTGCGCCTTCTAAAAAGATGGCCCGTAGGAAAGCTTGCAATAATAATCCGATTGAGGAAGTCGCGCCGAAAAAATGTAAAGAAAATCCCACACCACACATGGCAGTAGAACAGCATCCAGGGGAAAATTTCTTCAATAATACTACTATAATCGAAGAAATATCGCAAGTACAAGCTGATGAGGAAACAAAATTGGTTGCGCCTTCTAAAAAGATGGCCCGTAGGAAAGCTTGCAATAATAATCCGATTGAGGAAGTCGCGCCGAAAAAATGTAAAGAAAATCCCACACCACACATGGCAGTAGAACAGCATCCAGGGGAAAATTTCTTCAATAATACTACTATAATCGAAGAAATATCGCAAGTACAAGCTGATGAGGAAACAAAATTGGTTGCGCCTTCTAAAAAGATGGCCCGTAGGAAAGCTTGCAATAATAATCCGATTGAGGAAGTCGCGCCGAAAAAATGTAAAGAAAATCCCACACCACACATGGCAGTAGAACAGCATCCAGGGGAAAATTTCTTCAATAATACTACTATAATCGAAGAAATATCGCAAGTACAAGCTGATGAGGAAACAAAATTGGTTGCGCCTTCTAAAAAGATGGCCCGTAGGAAAGCTTGCAATAATAATCCGATTGAGGAAGTCGCGCCGAAAAAATGTAAAGAAAATCCCACACCACACATGGCAGTAGAACAGCATCCAGGGGAAAATTTCTTCAATAATACTACTATAATCGAAGAAATATCGCAAGTACAAGCTGATGAGGAAACAAAATTGGTTGCGCCTTCTAAAAAGATGGCCCGTAGGAAAGCTTGCAATAATAATCCGATTGAGGAAGTCGCGCCGAAAAAATGTAAAGAAAATCCCACACCACACATGGCAGTAGAACAGCATCCAGGGGAAAATTTCTTCAATAATACTACTATAATCGAAGAAATATCGCAAGTACAAGCTGATGAGGAAACAAAATTGGTTGCGCCTTCTAAAAAGATGGCCCGTAGGAAAGCTTGCAATAATAATCCGATTGAGGAAGTCGCGCCGAAAAAATGTAAAGAAAATCCCACACCACACATGGCAGTAGAACAGCATCCAGGGGAAAATTTCTTCAATAATACTACTATAATCGAAGAAATATCGCAAGTACAAGCTGATGAGGAAACAAAATTGGTTGCGCCTTCTAAAAAGATGGCCCGTAGGAAAGCTTGCAATAATAATCCGATTGAGGAAGTCGCGCCGAAAAAATGTAAAGAAAATCCCACACCACACATGGCAGTAGAACAGCATCCAGGGGAAAATTTCTTCAATAATACTACTATAATCGAAGAAATATCGCAAGTACAAGCTGATGAGGAAACAAAATTGGTTGCGCCTTCTAAAAAGATGGCCCGTAGGAAAGCTTGCAATAATAATCCGATTGAGGAAGTCGCGCCGAAAAAATGTAAAGAAAATCCCACACCACACATGGCAGTAGAACAGCATCCAGGGGAAAATTTCTTCAATAATACTACTATAATCGAAGAAATATCGCAAGTACAAGCTGATGAGGAAACAAAATTGGTTGCGCCTTCTAAAAAGATGGCCCGTAGGAAAGCTTGCAATAATAATCCGATTGAGGAAGTCGCGCCGAAAAAATGTAAAGAAAATCCCACACCACACATGGCAGTAGAACAGCATCCAGGGGAAAATTTCTTCAATAATACTACTATAATCGAAGAAATATCGCAAGTACAAGCTGATGAGGAAACAAAATTGGTTGCGCCTTCTAAAAAGATGGCCCGTAGGAAAGCTTGCAATAATAATCCGATTGAGGAAGTCGCGCCGAAAAAATGTAAAGAAAATCCCACACCACACATGGCAGTAGAACAGCATCCAGGGGAAAATTTCTTCAATAATACTACTATAATCGAAGAAATATCGCAAGTACAAGCTGATGAGGAAACAAAATTGGTTGCGCCTTCTAAAAAGATGGCCCGTAGGAAAGCTTGCAATAATAATCCGATTGAGGAAGTCGCGCCGAAAAAATGTAAAGAAAATCCCACACCACACATGGCAGTAGAACAGCATCCAGGGGAAAATTTCTTCAATAATACTACTATAATCGAAGAAATATCGCAAGTACAAGCTGATGAGGAAACAAAATTGGTTGCGCCTTCTAAAAAGATGGCCCGTAGGAAAGCTTGCAATAATAATCCGATTGAGGAAGTCGCGCCGAAAAAATGTAAAGAAAATCCCACACCACACATGGCAGTAGAACAGCATCCAGGGGAAAATTTCTTCAATAATACTACTATAATCGAAGAAATATCGCAAGTACAAGCTGATGAGGAAACAAAATTGGTTGCGCCTTCTAAAAAGATGGCCCGTAGGAAAGCTTGCAATAATAATCCGATTGAGGAAGTCGCGCCGAAAAAATGTAAAGAAAATCCCACACCACACATGGCAGTAGAACAGCATCCAGGGGAAAATTTCTTCAATAATACTACTATAATCGAAGAAATATCGCAAGTACAAGCTGATGAGGAAACAAAATTGGTTGCGCCTTCTAAAAAGATGGCCCGTAGGAAAGCTTGCAATAATAATCCGATTGAGGAAGTCGCGCCGAAAAAATGTAAAGAAAATCCCACACCACACATGGCAGTAGAACAGCATCCAGGGGAAAATTTCTTCAATAATACTACTATAATCGAAGAAATATCGCAAGTACAAGCTGATGAGGAAACAAAATTGGTTGCGCCTTCTAAAAAGATGGCCCGTAGGAAAGCTTGCAATAATAATCCGATTGAGGAAGTCGCGCCGAAAAAATGTAAAGAAAATCCCACACCACACATGGCAGTAGAACAGCATCCAGGGGAAAATTTCTTCAATAATACTACTATAATCGAAGAAATATCGCAAGTACAAGCTGATGAGGAAACAAAATTGGTTGCGCCTTCTAAAAAGATGGCCCGTAGGAAAGCTTGCAATAATAATCCGATTGAGGAAGTCGCGCCGAAAAAATGTAAAGAAAATCCCACACCACACATGGCAGTAGAACAGCATCCAGGGGAAAATTTCTTCAATAATACTACTATAATCGAAGAAATATCGCAAGTACAAGCTGATGAGGAAACAAAATTGGTTGCGCCTTCTAAAAAGATGGCCCGTAGGAAAGCTTGCAATAATAATCCGATTGAGGAAGTCGCGCCGAAAAAATGTAAAGAAAATCCCACACCACACATGGCAGTAGAACAGCATCCAGGGGAAAATTTCTTCAATAATACTACTATAATCGAAGAAATATCGCAAGTACAAGCTGATGAGGAAACAAAATTGGTTGCGCCTTCTAAAAAGATGGCCCGTAGGAAAGCTTGCAATAATAATCCGATTGAGGAAGTCGCGCCGAAAAAATGTAAAGAAAATCCCACACCACACATGGCAGTAGAACAGCATCCAGGGGAAAATTTCTTCAATAATACTACTATAATCGAAGAAATATCGCAAGTACAAGCTGATGAGGAAACAAAATTGGTTGCGCCTTCTAAAAAGATGGCCCGTAGGAAAGCTTGCAATAATAATCCGATTGAGGAAGTCGCGCCGAAAAAATGTAAAGAAAATCCCACACCACACATGGCAGTAGAACAGCATCCAGGGGAAAATTTCTTCAATAATACTACTATAATCGAAGAAATATCGCAAGTACAAGCTGATGAGGAAACAAAATTGGTTGCGCCTTCTAAAAAGATGGCCCGTAGGAAAGCTTGCAATAATAATCCGATTGAGGAAGTCGCGCCGAAAAAATGTAAAGAAAATCCCACACCACACATGGCAGTAGAACAGCATCCAGGGGAAAATTTCTTCAATAATACTACTATAATCGAAGAAATATCGCAAGTACAAGCTGATGAGGAAACAAAATTGGTTGCGCCTTCTAAAAAGATGGCCCGTAGGAAAGCTTGCAATAATAATCCGATTGAGGAAGTCGCGCCGAAAAAATGTAAAGAAAATCCCACACCACACATGGCAGTAGAACAGCATCCAGGGGAAAATTTCTTCAATAATACTACTATAATCGAAGAAATATCGCAAGTACAAGCTGATGAGGAAACAAAATTGGTTGCGCCTTCTAAAAAGATGGCCCGTAGGAAAGCTTGCAATAATAATCCGATTGAGGAAGTCGCGCCGAAAAAATGTAAAGAAAATCCCACACCACACATGGCAGTAGAACAGCATCCAGGGGAAAATTTCTTCAATAATACTACTATAATCGAAGAAATATCGCAAGTACAAGCTGATGAGGAAACAAAATTGGTTGCGCCTTCTAAAAAGATGGCCCGTAGGAAAGCTTGCAATAATAATCCGATTGAGGAAGTCGCGCCGAAAAAATGTAAAGAAAATCCCACACCACACATGGCAGTAGAACAGCATCCAGGGGAAAATTTCTTCAATAATACTACTATAATCGAAGAAATATCGCAAGTACAAGCTGATGAGGAAACAAAATTGGTTGCGCCTTCTAAAAAGATGGCCCGTAGGAAAGCTTGCAATAATAATCCGATTGAGGAAGTCGCGCCGAAAAAATGTAAAGAAAATCCCACACCACACATGGCAGTAGAACAGCATCCAGGGGAAAATTTCTTCAATAATACTACTATAATCGAAGAAATATCGCAAGTACAAGCTGATGAGGAAACAAAATTGGTTGCGCCTTCTAAAAAGATGGCCCGTAGGAAAGCTTGCAATAATAATCCGATTGAGGAAGTCGCGCCGAAAAAATGTAAAGAAAATCCCACACCACACATGGCAGTAGAACAGCATCCAGGGGAAAATTTCTTCAATAATACTACTATAATCGAAGAAATATCGCAAGTACAAGCTGATGAGGAAACAAAATTGGTTGCGCCTTCTAAAAAGATGGCCCGTAGGAAAGCTTGCAATAATAATCCGATTGAGGAAGTCGCGCCGAAAAAATGTAAAGAAAATCCCACACCACACATGGCAGTAGAACAGCATCCAGGGGAAAATTTCTTCAATAATACTACTATAATCGAAGAAATATCGCAAGTACAAGCTGATGAGGAAACAAAATTGGTTGCGCCTTCTAAAAAGATGGCCCGTAGGAAAGCTTGCAATAATAATCCGATTGAGGAAGTCGCGCCGAAAAAATGTAAAGAAAATCCCACACCACACATGGCAGTAGAACAGCATCCAGGGGAAAATTTCTTCAATAATACTACTATAATCGAAGAAATATCGCAAGTACAAGCTGATGAGGAAACAAAATTGGTTGCGCCTTCTAAAAAGATGGCCCGTAGGAAAGCTTGCAATAATAATCCGATTGAGGAAGTCGCGCCGAAAAAATGTAAAGAAAATCCCACACCACACATGGCAGTAGAACAGCATCCAGGGGAAAATTTCTTCAATAATACTACTATAATCGAAGAAATATCGCAAGTACAAGCTGATGAGGAAACAAAATTGGTTGCGCCTTCTAAAAAGATGGCCCGTAGGAAAGCTTGCAATAATAATCCGATTGAGGAAGTCGCGCCGAAAAAATGTAAAGAAAATCCCACACCACACATGGCAGTAGAACAGCATCCAGGGGAAAATTTCTTCAATAATACTACTATAATCGAAGAAATATCGCAAGTACAAGCTGATGAGGAAACAAAATTGGTTGCGCCTTCTAAAAAGATGGCCCGTAGGAAAGCTTGCAATAATAATCCGATTGAGGAAGTCGCGCCGAAAAAATGTAAAGAAAATCCCACACCACACATGGCAGTAGAACAGCATCCAGGGGAAAATTTCTTCAATAATACTACTATAATCGAAGAAATATCGCAAGTACAAGCTGATGAGGAAACAAAATTGGTTGCGCCTTCTAAAAAGATGGCCCGTAGGAAAGCTTGCAATAATAATCCGATTGAGGAAGTCGCGCCGAAAAAATGTAAAGAAAATCCCACACCACACATGGCCAGTAGAACAGCATCCAGGGGAAAATTTCTTCAATAATACTACTATAATCGAAGAAATATCGCAAGTACAAGCTGATGAGGAAACAAAATTGGTTGCGCCTTCTAAAAGATGGCCCGTAGGAAAGCTTGCAATAATAATCCGATTGAGGAAGTCGCGCCGAAAAAATGTAAAGAAAATCCCACACCACACATGGCAGTAGAACAGCATCCAGGGGAAAATTTCTTCAATAATACTACTATAATCGAAGAAATATCGCAAGTACAAGCTGATGAGGAAACAAAATTGGTTGCGCCTTCTAAAAAGATGGCCCGTAGGAAAGCTTGCAATAATAATCCGATTGAGGAAGTCGCGCCGAAAAAATGTAAAGAAAATCCCACACCACACATGGCAGTAGAACAGCATCCAGGGGAAAATTTCTTCAATAATACTACTATAATCGAAGAAATATCGCAAGTACAAGCTGATGAGGAAACAAAATTGGTTGCGCCTTCTAAAAAGATGGCCCGTAGGAAAGCTTGCAATAATAATCCGATTGAGGAAGTCGCGCCGAAAAAATGTAAAGAAAATCCCACACCACACATGGCAGTAGAACAGCATCCAGGGGAAAATTTCTTCAATAATACTACTATAATCGAAGAAATATCGCAAGTACAAGCTGATGAGGAAACAAAATTGGTTGCGCCTTCTAAAAGATGGCCCGTAGGAAAGCTTGCAATAATAATCCGATTGAGGAAGTCGCGCCGAAAAAATGTAAAGAAAATCCCACACCACACATGGCAGTAGAACAGCATCCAGGGGAAAATTTCTTCAATAATACTACTATAATCGAAGAAATATCGCAAGTACAAGCTGATGAGGAAACAAAATTGGTTGCGCCTTCTAAAAAGATGGCCCGTAGGAAAGCTTGCAATAATAATCCGATTGAGGAAGTCGCGCCGAAAAAATGTAAAGAAAATCCCACACCACACATGGCAGTAGAACAGCATCCAGGGGAAAATTTCTTCAATAATACTACTATAATCGAAGAAATATCGCAAGTACAAGCTGATGAGGAAACAAAATTGGTTGCGCCTTCTAAAAAGATGGCCCGTAGGAAAGCTTGCAATAATAATCCGATTGAGGAAGTCGCGCCGAAAAAAATGTAAAGAAAATCCCACACCACACATGGCAGTAGAACAGCATCCAGGGGAAAATTTCTTCAATAATACTACTATAATCGAAGAAATATCGCAAGTACAAGCTGATGAGGAAACAAAATTGGTTGCGCCTTCTAAAAAGATGGCCCGTAGGAAAGCTTGCAATAATAATCCGATTGAGGAAGTCGCGCCGAAAAAATGTAAAGAAAATCCCACACCACACATGGCAGTAGAACAGCATCCAGGGGAAAATTTCTTCAATAATACTACTATAATCGAAGAAATATCGCAAGTACAAGCTGATGAGGAAACAAAATTGGTTGCGCCTTCTAAAAAGATGGCCCGTAGGAAAGCTTGCAATAATAATCCGATTGAGGAAGTCGCGCCGAAAAAATGTAAAGAAAATCCCACATCACACATGGCAGTAGAACAGCATCCAGAGGAAAATTTCTTCAATAATACTACTATAATCGAAGAAATATCGCAAGTACAAGCTGATGAGGAAACAAAATTGGTTGCGCCTTCTAAAAAGATGGCCCGTAGGAAAGCTTGCAATAATAATCCGATTGAGGAAGTCGCGCCGAAAAAATGTAAAGAAAATCCCACACCACACATGGCAGTAGAACAGCATCCAGGGGAAAATTTCTTCAATAATACTACTATAATCGAAGAAATATCGCAAGTACAAGCTGATGAGGAAACAAAATTGGTTGCGCCTTCTAAAAAGATGGCCCGTAGGAAAGCTTGCAATAATAATCCGATTGAGGAAGTCGCGCCGAAAAAATGTAAAGAAAATCCCACACCACACATGGCAGTAGAACAGCATCCAGGGGAAAATTTCTTCAATAATACTACTATAATCGAAGAAATATCGCAAGTACAAGCTGATGAGGAAACAAAATTGGTTGCGCCTTCTAAAAAGATGGCCCGTAGGAAAGCTTGCAATAATAATCCGATTGAGGAAGTCGCGCCGAAAAAATGTAAAGAAAATCCCACACCACACATGGCAGTAGAACAGCATCCAGGGGAAAATTTCTTCAATAATACTACTATAATCGAAGAAATATCGCAAGTACAAGCTGATGAGGAAACAAAATTGGTTGCGCCTTCTAAAAAGATGGCCCGTAGGAAAGCTTGCAATAATAATCCGATTGAGGAAGTCGCGCCGAAAAAATGTAAAGAAAATCCCACACCACACTTGGCAGTAGAACAGCATCCAGGGGAAAATTTCTTCAATAATACTACTATAATCGAAGAAATATCGCAAGTACAAGCTGATGAGGAAACAAAATTGGTTGCGCCTTCTAAAAAGATGGCCCGTAGGAAAGCTTGCAATAATAATCCGATTGAGGAAGTCGCGCCGAAAAAATGTAAAGAAAATCCCACACCACACATGGCAGTAGAACAGCATCCAGGGGAAAATTTCTTCAATAATACTACTATAATCGAAGAAATATCGCAAGTACAAGCTGATGAGGAAACAAAATTGGTTGCGCCTTCTAAAAAGATGGCCCGTAGGAAAGCTTGCAATAATAATCCGATTGAGGAAGTCGCGCCGAAAAAATGTAATGAAAATCCCACACCACACATGGCAGTAGAACAGCATCCAGGGGAAAATTTCTTCAATAATACTACTATAATCGAAGAAATATCGCAAGTACAAGCTGATGAGGAAACAAAATTGGTTGCGCCTTCTAAAAAGATGGCCCGTAGGAAAGCTTGCAATAATAATCCAATTGAGGAAGTCGCGCCGAAAAAATGTAAAGAAAATCCCACACCACACATGGCAGTAGAACAGCATCCAGGGGAAAATTTCTTCAATAATACTACTATAATCGAAGAAATATCGCAAGTACAAGCTGATGAGGAAACAAAATTGGTTGCGCCTTCTAAAAAGATGGCCCGTAGGAAAGCTTGCAATAATAATCCGATTGAGGAAGTCGCGCCGAAAAAATGTAAAGAAAATCCCACACCACACATGGCAGTAGAACAGCATCCAGGGGAAAATTTCTTCAATAATACTACTATAATCGAAGAAATATCGCAAGTACAAGCTGATGAGGAAACAAAATTGGTTGCGCCTTCTAAAAAGATGGCCCGTAGGAAAGCTTGCAATAATAATCCGATTGAGGAAGTCGCGCCGAAAAAATGTAAAGAAAATCCCACACCACACATGGCAGTAGAACAGCATCCAGGGGAAAATTTCTTCAATAATACTACTATAATCGAAGAAATATCGCAAGTACAAGCTGATGAGGAAACAAAATTGGTTGCGCCTTCTAAAAAGATGGCCCGTAGGAAAGCTTGCAATAATAATCCGATTGAGGAAGTCGCGCCGAAAAAATGTAAAGAAAATCCCACACCACACATGGCAGTAGAACAGCATCCAGGGGAAAATTTCTTCAATAATACTACTATAATCGAAGAAATATCGCAAGTACAAGCTGATGAGGAAACAAAATTGGTTGCGCCTTCTAAAAAGATGGCCCGTAGGAAAGCTTGCAATAATAATCCGATTGAGGAAGTCGCGCCGAAAAAATGTAAAGAAAATCCCACACCACACATGGCAGTAGAACAGCATCCAGGGGAAAATTTCTTCAATAATACTACTATAATCGAAGAAATATCGCAAGTACAAGCTGATGAGGAAACAAAATTGGTTGCGCCTTCTAAAAAGATGGCCCGTAGGAAAGCTTGCAATAATAATCCGATTGAGGAAGTCGCGCCGAAAAAATGTAAAGAAAATCCCACACCACACATGGCAGTAGAACAGCATCCAGGGGAAAATTTCTTCAATAATACTACTATAATCGAAGAAAATATCGCAAGTACAAGCTGATGAGGAAACAAAATTGGTTGCGCCTTCTAAAAAGATGGCCCGTAGGAAAGCTTGCAATAATAATCCGATTGAGGAAGTCGCGCCGAAAAAATGTAAAGAAAATCCCACACCACACATGGCAGTAGAACAGCATCCAGGGGAAAATTTCTTCAATAATACTACTATAATCGAAGAAATATCGCAAGTACAAGCTG
This sequence comes from Dioctria rufipes, assembly GCA_963924295.1. Taxonomy (NCBI): domain Eukaryota; kingdom Metazoa; phylum Arthropoda; class Insecta; order Diptera; family Asilidae; genus Dioctria; species Dioctria rufipes. The sequence goes on from OZ002745.1 coordinate 17,300,576, forward strand.
ATGAGGAAACAAAATTGGTTGCGCCTTCTAAAAAGATGGCCCGTAGGAAAGCTTGCAATAATAATCCGATTGAGGAAGTCGCGCCGAAAAAATGTAAAGAAAATCCACACCACACATGGCAGTAGAACAGCATCCAGGGGAAAATTTCTTCAATAATACTACTATAATCGAAGAAATATCGCAAGTACAAGCTGATGAGGAAACAAAATTGGTTGCGCCTTCTAAAAAGATGGCCCGTAGGAAAGCTTGCAATAATAATCCGATTGAGGAAGTCGCGCCGAAAAAAATGTAAAGAAAATCCCACACCACACATGGCAGTAGAACAGCATCCAGGGGAAAATTTCTTCAATAATACTACTATAATCGAAGAAATATCGCAAGTACAAGCTGATGAGGAAACAAAATTGGTTGCGCCTTCTAAAAAGATGGCCCGTAGGAAAGCTTGCAATAATAATCCGATTGAGGAAGTCGCGCCGAAAAAATGTAAAGAAAATCCCACACCACACATGGCAGTAGAACAGCATCCAGGGGAAAATTTCTTCAATAATACTACTATAATCGAAGAAATATCGCAAGTACAAGCTGATGAGGAAACAAAATTGGTTGCGCCTTCTAAAAAGATGGCCCGTAGGAAAGCTTGCAATAATAATCCGATTGAGGAAGTCGCGCCGAAAAAATGTAAAGAAAATCCCACACCACACATGGCAGTAGAACAGCATCCAGGGGAAAATTTCTTCAATAATACTACTATAATCGAAGAAATATCGCAAGTACAAGCTGATGAGGAAACAAAATTGGTTGCGCCTTCTAAAAAGATGGCCCGTAGGAAAGCTTGCAATAATAATCCGATTGAGGAAGTCGCGCCGAAAAAATGTAAAGAAAATCCCACACCACACATGGCAGTAGAACAGCATCCAGGGGAAAATTTCTTCAATAATACTACTATAATCGAAGAAATATCGCAAGTACAAGCTGATGAGGAAACAAAATTGGTTGCGCCTTCTAAAAAGATGGCCCGTAGGAAAGCTTGCAATAATAATCCGATTGAGGAAGTCGCGCCGAAAAAATGTAAAGAAAATCCCACACCACACATGGCAGTAGAACAGCATCCAGGGGAAAATTTCTTCAATAATACTACTATAATCGAAGAAATATCGCAAGTACAAGCTGATGAGGAAACAAAATTGGTTGCGCCTTCTAAAAAGATGGCCCGTAGGAAAGCTTGCAATAATAATCCGATTGAGGAAGTCGCGCCGAAAAAATGTAAAGAAAATCCCACACCACACATGGCAGTAGAACAGCATCCAGGGGAAAATTTCTTCAATAATACTACTATAATCGAAGAAATATCGCAAGTACAAGCTGATTGAGGAAACAAAATTGGTTGCGCCTTCTAAAAAGATGGCCCGTAGGAAAGCTTGCAATAATAATCCGATTGAGGAAGTCGCGCCGAAAAAATGTAAAGAAAATCCCACACCACACATGGCAGTAGAACAGCATCCAGGGGAAAATTTCTTCAATAATACTACTATAATCGAAGAATATCGCAAGTACAAGCTGATGAGGAAACAAAATTGGTTGCGCCTTATAAAAAGATGGCCCGTAGGAAAGCTTGCAATAATAATCCGATTGAGGAAGTCGCGCCGAAAAAATGTAAAGAAAATCCCACACCACACATGGCAGTAGAACAGCATCCAGGGGAAAATTTCTTCAATAATACTACTATAATCGAAGAAATATCGCAAGTACAAGCTGATGAGGAAACAAAATTGGTTGCGCCTTCTAAAAAGATGGCCCGTAGGAAAGCTTGCAATAATAATCCGATTGAGGAAGTCGCGCCGAAAAAATGTAAAGAAAATCCCACACCACACATGGCAGTAGAACAGCATCCAGGGGAAAATTTCTTCAATAATACTACTATAATCGAAGAAATATCGCAAGTACAAGCTGATGAGGAAACAAAATTGGTTGCGCCTTCTAAAAAGATGGCCCGTAGGAAAGCTTGCAATAATAATCCGATTGAGGAAGTCGCGCCGAAAAAATGTAAAGAAAATCCCACACCACACATGGCAGTAGAACAGCATCCAGGGGAAAATTTCTTCAATAATACTACTATAATCGAAGAAATATCGCAAGTACAAGCTGATGAGGAAACAAAATTGGTTGCGCCTTCTAAAAAGATGGCCCGTAGGAAAGCTTGCAATAATAATCCGATTGAGGAAGTCGCGCCGAAAAAATGTAAAGAAAATCCCACACCACACATGGCAGTAGAACAGCATCCAGGGGAAAATTTCTTCAATAATACTACTATAATCGAAGAAATATCGCAAGTACAAGCTGATGAGGAAACAAAATTGGTTGCGCCTTCTAAAAGATGGCCCGTAGGAAAGCTTGCAATAATAATCCGATTGAGGAAGTCGCGCCGAAAAAATGTAAAGAAAATCCCACACCACACATGGCAGTAGAACAGCATCCAGGGGAAAATTTCTTCAATAATACTACTATAATCGAAGAAATATCGCAAGTACAAGCTGATGAGGAAACAAAATTGGTTGCGCCTTCTAAAAAGATGGCCCGTAGGAAAGCTTGCAATAATAATCCGATTGAGGAAGTCGCGCCGAAAAAATGTAAAGAAAATCCCACACCACACATGGCAGTAGAACAGCATCCAGGGGAAAATTTCTTCAATAATACTACTATAATCGAAGAAATATCGCAAGTACAAGCTGATGAGGAAACAAAATTGGTTGCGCCTTCTAAAAAGATGGCCCGTAGGAAAGCTTGCAATAATAATCCGATTGAGGAAGTCGCGCCGAAAAAATGTAAAGAAAATCCCACACCACACATGGCAGTAGAACAGCATCCAGGGGAAAATTTCTTCAATAATACTACTATAATCGAAGAAATATCGCAAGTACAAGCTGATGAGGAAACAAAATTGGTTGCGCCTTCTAAAAAGATGGCCCGTAGGAAAGCTTGCAATAATAATCCGATTGAGGAAGTCGCGCCGAAAAAATGTAAAGAAAATCCCACACCACACATGGCAGTAGAACAGCATCCAGGGGAAAATTTCTTCAATAATACTACTATAATCGAAGAAATATCGCAAGTACAAGCTGATGAGGAAACAAAATTGGTTGCGCCTTCTAAAAAGATGGCCCGTAGGAAAGCTTGCAATAATAATCCGATTGAGGAAGTCGCGCCGAAAAAATGTAAAGAAAATCCCACACCACACATGGCAGTAGAACAGCATCCAGGGGAAAATTTCTTCAATAATACTACTATAATCGAAGAAATATCGCAAGTACAAGCTGATGAGGAAACAAAATTGGTTGCGCCTTCTAAAAAGATGGCCCGTAGGAAAGCTTGCAATAATAATCCGATTGAGGAAGTCGCGCCGAAAAAATGTAAAGAAAATCCCACACCACACATGGCAGTAGAACAGCATCCAGGGGAAAATTTCTTCAATAATACTACTATAATCGAAGAAATATCGCAAGTACAAGCTGATGAGGAAACAAAATTGGTTGCGCCTTCTAAAAAGATGGCCCGTAGGAAAGCTTGCAATAATAATCCGATTGAGGAAGTCGCGCCGAAAAAATGTAAAGAAAATCCCACACCACACATGGCAGTAGAACAGCATCCAGGGGAAAATTTCTTCAATAATACTACTATAATCGAAGAAATATCGCAAGTACAAGCTGATGAGGAAACAAAATTGGTTGCGCCTTCTAAAAAGATGGCCCGTAGGAAAGCTTGCAATAATAATCCGATTGAGGAAGTCGCGCCGAAAAAATGTAAAGAAAATCCCACACCACACATGGCAGTAGAACAGCATCCAGGGGAAAATTTCTTCAATAATACTACTATAATCGAAGAAATATCGCAAGTACAAGCTGAGGAGGAAACAAAATTGGTTGCGCCTTCTAAAAAGATGGCCCGTAGGAAAGCTTGCAATAATAATCCGATTGAGGAAGTCGCGCCGAAAAAATGTAAAGAAAATCCCACACCACACATGGCAGTAGAACAGCATCCAGGGGAAAATTTCTTCAATAATACTACTATAATCGAAGAAATATCGCAAGTACAAGCTGATGAGGAAACAAAATTGGTTGCGCCTTCTAAAAAGATGGCCCGTAGGAAAGCTTGCAATAATAATCCGATTGAGGAAGTCGCGCCGAAAAAATGTAAAGAAAATCCCACACCACACATGGCAGTAGAACAGCATCCATGGGGAAAATTTCTTCAATAATACTACTATAATCGAAGAAATATCGCAAGTACAAGCTGATGAGGAAACAAAATTGGTTGCGCCTTCTAAAAAGATGGCCCGTAGGAAAGCTTGCAATAATAATCCGATTGAGGAAGTCGCGCCGAAAAAATGTAAAGAAAATCCCACACCACACATGGCAGTAGAACAGCATCCAGGGGAAAATTTCTTCAATAATACTACTATAATCGAAGAAATATCGCAAGTACAAGCTGATGAGGAAACAAAATTGGTTGCGCCTTCTAAAAAGATGGCCCGTAGGAAAGCTTGCAATAATAATCCGATTGAGGAAGTCGCGCCGAAAAAATGTAAAGAAAATCCCACACCACACATGGCAGTAGAACAGCATCCAGGGGAAAATTTCTTCAATAATACTACTATAATCGAAGAAATATCGCAAGTACAAGCTGATGAGGAAACAAAATTGGTTGCGCCTTCTAAAAAGATGGCCCGTAGGAAAGCTTGCAATAATAATCCGATTGAGGAAGTCGCGCCGAAAAAATGTAAAGAAAATCCCACACCACACATGGCAGTAGAACAGCATCCAGGGGAAAATTTCTTCAATAATACTACTATAATCGAAGAAATATCGCAAGTACAAGCTGATGAGGAAACAAAATTGGTTGCGCCTTCTAAAAAGATGGCCCGTAGGAAAGCTTGCAATAATAATCCGATTGAGGAAGTCGCGCCGAAAAAATGTAAAGAAAATCCCACACCACACATGGCAGTAGAACAGCATCCAGGGGAAAATTTCTTCAATAATACTACTATAATCGAAGAAATATCGCAAGTACAAGCTGATGAGGAAACAAAATTGGTTGCGCCTTCTAAAAAGATGGCCCGTAGGAAAGCTTGCAATAATAATCCGATTGAGGAAGTCGCGCCGAAAAAATGTAAAGAAAATCCCACACCACACATGGCAGTAGAACAGCATCCAGGGGAAAATTTCTTCAATAATACTACTATAATCGAAGAAATATCGCAAGTACAAGCTGATGAGGAAACAAAATTGGTTGCGCCTTATAAAAAGATGGCCCGTAGGAAAGCTTGCAATAATAATCCGATTGAGGAAGTCGCGCCGAAAAAATGTAAAGAAAATCCCACACCACACATGGCAGTAGAACAGCATCCAGGGGAAAATTTCTTCAATAATACTACTATAATCGAAGAAATATCGCAAGTACAAGCTGATGAGGAAACAAAATTGGTTGCGCCTTCTAAAAAGATGGCCCGTAGGAAAGCTTGCAATAATAATCCGATTGAGGAAGTCGCGCCGAAAAAATGTAAAGAAAATCCCACACCACACATGGCAGTAGAACAGCATCCAGGGGAAAATTTCTTCAATAATACTACTATAATCGAAGAAATATCGCAAGTACAAGCTGATGAGGAAACAAAATTGGTTGCGCCTTCTAAAAAGATGGCCCGTAGGAAAGCTTGCAATAATAATCCGATTGAGGAAGTCGCGCCGAAAAAATGTAAAGAAAATCCCACACCACACATGGCAGTAGAACAGCATCCAGGGGAAAATTTCTTCAATAATACTACTATAATCGAAGAAATATCGCAAGTACAAGCTGATGAGGAAACAAAATTGGTTGCGCCTTCTAAAAAGATGGCCCGTAGGAAAGCTTGCAATAATAATCCGATTGAGGAAGTCGCGCCGAAAAAATGTAAAGAAAATCCCACACCACACATGGCAGTAGAACAGCATCCAGGGGAAAATTTCTTCAATAATACTACTATAATCGAAGAAATATCGCAAGTACAAGCTGATGAGGAAACAAAATTGGTTGCGCCTTCTAAAAAGATGGCCCGTAGGAAAGCTTGCAATAATAATCCGATTGAGGAAGTCGCGCCGAAAAAATGTAAAGAAAATCCCACACCACACATGGCAGTAGAACAGCATCCAGGGGAAAATTTCTTCAATAATACTACTATAATCGAAGAAATATCGCAAGTACAAGCTGATGAGGAAACAAAATTGGTTGCGCCTTCTAAAAAGATGGCCCGTAGGAAAGCTTGCAATAATAATCCGATTGAGGAAGTCGCGCCGAAAAAATGTAAAGAAAATCCCACACCACACATGGCAGTAGAACAGCATCCAGGGGAAAATTTCTTCAATAATACTACTATAATCGAAGAAATATCGCAAGTACAAGCTGATGAGGAAACAAAATTGGTTGCGCCTTCTAAAAAGATGGCCCGTAGGAAAGCTTGCAATAATAATCCGATTGAGGAAGTCGCGCCGAAAAAATGTAAAGAAAATCCCACACCACACATGGCAGTAGAACAGCATCCAGGGGAAAATTTCTTCAATAATACTACTATAATCGAAGAAATATCGCAAGTACAAGCTGATGAGGAAACAAAATTGGTTGCGCCTTCTAAAAAGATGGCCCGTAGGAAAGCTTGCAATAATAATCCGATTGAGGAAGTCGCGCCGAAAAAATGTAAAGAAAATCCCACACCACACATGGCAGTAGAACAGCATCCAGGGGAAAATTTCTTCAATAATACTACTATAATCGAAGAAATATCGCAAGTACAAGCTGATGAGGAAACAAAATTGGTTGCGCCTTCTAAAAAGATGGCTGGATTCTCTCATATTTTCGGGCAAAAAGAGAATTTTATTTGACAGAAATTTTACATCTCCTTTTGACACCGTGACCAAAGCAAAATTTATCTTTTTTCTTAAAAATGTGAGCTAGTGTGACCCGAAGTAAATGATTATGAATAGTTTGATAGGTTTTTCAGCGATTCAATAAGACGTTGTCATTCGGGTAATCCTACGTTCTCTCGATTTTTGTTTTTAACTTGTTGCCAAGCTCTTTTCTTCCATTCATGCAAAAGACGAAAGTATATGACATTATATATATATATATATATATTTTCCGTATTATTTTGTAGCATTTCATCATTTCCTATTGATATTGGTCGAAAACCTTCAAATGAATTAGGCTTAACCTGTGTAGTAACACCTAATGCAATCGGAACACATTTCTTGGTATTTGTTGTAGGAGTTATAGCTAAAGAAATAACTGTGCCAATTTTTGATTTCGATATTGGATTCATTATAGCATAATCTGAATTGGAATTATTATTACCAGCATTTTGCAACATTAAATTTTCTAGTTTACTTGTTGTTATGTTTGTTTTCTCACCTGTTGATGGAGAGTAATTTACATAATCACTGGATTCTTTTGAAAGTTTTTCTTCATCATTACGTTTACTGGAATCCAAAGACATGATCGCATAATCATTTGTTAACGCATCTACTTTTTTAGTAGTGTCAGCTTCTTTAATCATATTTACCGTATTAATAATTTTATATTTTTCAGGAGTTATTTCAGACTCATATGCTTCCTGATCCATTTCAATATCTTTACCGGAATTTACTTCTTCAGATATCGTAACTGTTCCACTTGTCGCATCTACTAAGCATTTTCGTTGTGTAAAATCATTTTGAACGAAATTTTTCACTGGACTACTTGGACTGAAGGGAAATATAGTCGCTTGTATAGTTGATGGTGTTGCTAGTTCATTTTCTTTTGAATCAGTCCTATATCTCTTTTTATTATTATACCCTTCAGATAATGTTAAACCAGAAAAATTATTATCTTTGGTTTTAATATCGATTGGCATAGATGCTGATCGCTTCTCCCAAGTATAAGTTTCACCTGATGTTCTTTTATTATCAATTTTATTCTCTGATTTATTACTAGATTTACCGCCGAAAGACATTTCTATATATCCTTCAGGGGTACCTGAGAGAACGGGAAAATTATCTACTTCCATAACTTTATCATTTACAGAACTATTATAATCATCGGTACTAGATGAAATTCCACGTGATATTGAAGAAGTCGATTTCGAGCTAGGAGATATATTTATGTAATCGTTTTCATTGCTAAATACACTTGAACCAAGTTGATGACTTATTGATTTTAATGAAGATATTGTTTTTATAGGTGAACTAGATAGGCTCGACATACCACCAACTGGTTTCATTTCAAGATAACCACTATCTAAAGCTTTTATTGAGCTTAACGATGATGATTTATCAGTCGGACTACCCGGTTTCATTTCAACATATCCAGGAAAACTTACTGTTTTAGGTGATGAACTGTGAGGATCATAAACTGGTCGCGAAGGAACAGAAACAGGAAACGATGAAAATCTAATCGGTGATGGAGTACTGCTTTGTTCAGAATTTTTCGAAAAATCAATTTCCATTAAATCATCCATTCGATCAACAGAACTATGGCTTTTGTGAACAAGAATTGGTGCGCTGGAAGATTTTTTACCTTTAGCTGCGATATAGGTTTCTACATTGTTATTGTTAGAATGACAAGATGGTAAATTTGGTACGAATGCTCCACGATATAAATCTGAACGAGGTACTTTAGCTCTTGAACCAACCGAAAATGCACGTACTCTAGAATTATTTTGTTCAGCATTTAGAACATCGATACGAAGCTTACGTTTATTATGTTCTAAACGGCTTCCAACTGAATATGCTCTTATTGGCCTATCGGTAGTCGATCTGTAACAAAAATTGTGTTTTTAGAATAATAATAAAACTTTATTTTATATTTATATAATATTTGAACTAACTGAACATCTTCATCGTCCGGTGTAAATCTTGACTTCACTTTATCTAGAGGATATTCTGCAAATCTAATATCAGTTGATGGTGTACCGGATGTTATACTACAACTAGATGCCGCCGAACTTAATCCGCTTAAAGAATTGTGTTGATTTTGCTCTTGATTTGACTTTTCGCATTACTTTTGCATTCAGTTCTAAAGTGCAGTTCATCGTTCGTTTAGTTTTGTAGCGTGGTTAAAAATTATATCATCGTGGTCAAAAGAAGAGACCCAATTGTTATAGAAAAAAAAAAGAAAACGTGATATTTGGGATGTCAGGTCAAAAGACAAAAAGATTCAACAAAAAAATTATAATTTAGAAGAAATCGTACAGGAGTTAAAATAGCCTCAGATAGATTTCTCAACTAGGCAACATATTGCACTTTTAGATGCATATGTGTATGTACATCAAAGATGCAAAAGAACTTTAATGCTACTGCTATATGATCAGCTATCGATATAGAATTTCTAAACTTTGTACATATATGGCTTGACTATAAGTGGCGCCACTAAGTTCAGAAAATGTTCAAAACCAACCCTATTCATTCTCACTTAGTTTTTAAAATAGCTGCCATCTTCCAAAGTTTATTATTATTATTTATAAGCATATTATATACTGTTGCGAGCGTGGCTTTTGGTTCGTTATTTAAAACACTATATTAAATATTTAATATACAAGTTCTTTATTTCACTCTAATCATACAATTCACAAACTTTCTATTAATCCACTCAACTTTAATTATCGCTAATACTGTACTTTTAATTATCGCAATCTAATTACAACACCTTCGTTTCTTTATTACTTTCGCTTGTTAACACTGCAACGTCTAAAACAAGACTCTTTCTTTGGCGGTGACAACTGTTTTATTTATACCCTAGAAACTCTCCAGATTATTCTGGAGTGTTCTATTCCAGAATCTTCTTAACTATTCTATTCATTCTATTCCTGAACCTTCCCGAAGATTCTATCATCGATTCTCCGAAACTGAAGTTGTTTACTTTCCATTGCTAGTAGTTGTCACCAGTTTGCTCTTTCTATTGCACGTAACAATACTTATTTCAGGTTTTTTTTTAATTCATGTTCCACCACATTCTTTTATTGTTAACGTTGTCTAAAACGACTATCGGTGTACTTATAAAGAAGAAATCAACAGTATATCGACAAGCGCCTCTCTAATGAAAACATAAGTCAAAACTTTTGTGAATATATTTAAGTCCAAAAAAGTGGCGATAGAAATTTAGGTAACAAGTGCCGATGTAAATCCCGATATTAGTATCTTGTGTAAACATACCTTAAGAAATACACCAAAAGGAACAGTTCACGTAACTGTTTATTAATAGGGGAGACCTCTATAAAAGTAGGTACCTACATTCGCAAAATAAAAGTAAAGTGGTCAGTGATAGTCACTAATCCTACGCGGGCTTGGATTTTTCCAAACCTCAAACCAATACAGTTCCGTGGTCCATCTCCGAAAGGCAAAAATACACACGAATGTCGATTTTTACATTATTCTGGATCAAATATTTCTGGATTAGGATATAACTCAGGATCATTTTGTATCGCATAGTTCGGACTAAGAATAAATGTATTACGTTCAATAAAAAGTTTCGTTCCAGGGATTCAATCATTTTTCGAAGACTTCCGGAATAAGCAAGGAACTGGAGGATATTTTCGTAAAACTAAATTTAATTTAATTTATTTATTTTGAAGTCAGCTATTCTATAAGATATCACTTCTTTTGTATTGGGGAATATTCAGCAACCATTTTAATAAAATTATTATTTAAATTTTAGTTGTTGTAATTCGTAAAAAATAGCTAACACATAATTAAAATTCATTATAATTTCATTTGTCTTATTTCATGTCAATATAACCAAAATATAATTTTACGGCAAGCGATCCCTCAAATTATAGACCAATTGCCCTTACTTCGATTCTTTCGAAGGCTTTCGAAACACTCATCAACACCCAATTAATTGCTGACGTATCTAGAAACTAATCACCTTATTAACGATCGCAAATACGGATTTCGTGCTGTCCGCTCTATTGGAGATTTACTAACATTCTTTGTCGAGCGTTGGAATCAATGTCTCCATAATTTTGATGAATCTGAGATCATCACATTAGATATCTCGAAGGGCTTCGATACAATCTGGCATCCTGCTCTTCTAGCTAAACTTCAGGCATTAGGTCTAGGCCCTCTTTTCTATAAATGGATTGAAAGTTTTCTCTACCGCCGTTCAATTCAAGTTATATTGGATGGAATTATTTCGGACCGTTTTATAATCAGCGACGGTGTACCGTAAAGTTATGAGCTCTCTCCTACTCTCTTCCTTATTTTTATTAATGATTTGCTAGCTCACACCTTCAATCCTATTCATAGTTTTGCAGACGAAAGAATCATTGATTTCAGGTACCCATTCGACTCTATAGCTGATTCCCGTGGGAATGGTATAGCTGACAAAAGAAGCCACATGTTCAGTTAACTAAACTATGACCTCACCACAATACTCGCTTGGGGCAGAGCGAATCGGATCTTGTGCTTCTAAAACGGAATGTTATCTATTATCAATTAAACGTACTCTAACTCCTCCTCAACCCATTTCCGTCGATGGAGAAAATATATCTCGAACTCACCATATCTCTTAACATCTTAGGCATTCAAACACCTTAGTTGATCTGATCACATTTTTGGTATATTGCCAAAAACACGATGAAATGCCTGGGCTTCTTGCAAAGATGCAAGAAATATTTTACTCCATCAGAATTGGCGTAAATCTACAAGTCTCATATTAGGCCTAGATTACAATATAACTCCCACATTTGGGTAGGGGTTAGACGCAGTGCATTGTCCGCGTAAGACAAAGTCCAAAAGAAGACATTCCGACTTATTACCGATGACATATCAATAGCAACTATTGATTCCCTAGAGCACCGATGTAATGTCGGACGTCTGTCTTTCTTTCTTTTATCCGCTACTTCATAGTTATTGCTCTGCCGAAATTTCTAGCCTGATCCCTTGTAGAATTTCTCCTATGCGCAGCACACGAGCTGTAATCCGAGCTCTCCGTCACACCCTTGAAGTGAAATTCGGCCGTTCCGTGAAATTTCGTGAATTCTTCATAAGCAGAACCGTGGAACAGTTTGCCAGCCTTCTGTTTATCTCAACCTTATTTATCTCAACCCAATAATCCTCAATTATCCTTCTTCCTTTCTTGCCAAGGCTGTCCTACGGCATCATAGGGTATCCCTTGAGCTTTGGCAAGATCATAACAAAAAAACAGGGTCCAATTCTATCTTAAAAGAACACTATGAATTATTTTTTTAAATCGTTAGTTCAATATAGTATACCCTGTACATGGCATAATTTTTATTTATAAGACATCTTAAGATCTTTTTCATGTAGCTACAATACTTTATGAAAATAATTAAATAACTATACAATTTTCATATTTCAAAAATAAGCTTTTAATTAGTATTTAGAAGAATTTCATATTGATAATAGTGATTAATGCCAAATGATTATGAACAATGTCGAAATACAACATGTGAAAAAGATAGAATTGGTCTAACAAGACCAATCCTTCTGATATCAGATATAGAATAGAATTGTTTATTTAGGGCTATGTAGGTACTAAAAGAATATAAATTTCTTTTATTTAGTATGAAAAGAAGGCGGAATTAAAATTAAATCGGTAAGCGACTAATAATATAAGCTTAAAAAACAAACAAATTAAAAATTAAATTTGAAAAATTGTAAAGCAAATATAATGAGCAAATAATACTTAAAACATAAAATAATTATTTAAATAAATAAATAAAATAAAAGAAATAAAAAATACAAATATATAACAACTAAGAACTAAAAGACACAAAGCCAAGACTACCTAAAACAAAACCAAATGCCTATTCCAAAATGGTGCTACAGCGCGCTATCTGCTTCATAAACCCACGAGTTGATCTCGTACGTTGAATATCGGCTGGTAAGTTATTCCAAACTCGAACAGCACGAACAAAGTAAGAGTTTTTCATTACTGAACAATGAAAGTTTGGTATCAGCAAATCGAAACTCCTTGTGGAGCGTAAAAATTCTAATTTATTAAATAAATAGCTAGGTTTTTTAGTATATATGAGGTTATATATAGATGCCAGAAGCCTACGTAAACGGAATTGCTTTAAGGAGAAACCAAGTAGATGCTTACGATGTTGCGAAACATGTTCGAATTTCCTAAGGCTAGTGGAACAGGAGGAACAGAAATGAGGGAAAAGGAGACGGCCATAGGAAAAGCACGGCAGAATAAAAGATTTAATCAGCATCGAACTATATTCGTAGACAAAGTTCCCGAAGACAACCACAGCCGATGAAGCCCTCCATAAATCCTACCTGCCATATGGTTAACATGGCATTGCATTCTAGAATTGAGGTAGATACCAAGATGTTTTACATCATACGAAAATTGCTGCACCGTGTTATTTAAAACTACAGGTGGAAGGTCAGATACCTAACTGCTCTGCGATAGAAAACTATGCATTGCAACTTTCCGGCAATAAAAGATTATTATCAGCCCAACGTACAATATTGCGCAAGGCGGAATTCAGCCTGTCGATACAATCCTCCACAAGTCCTATTGGTCGACTTAGATACACCTGCACATCTTCGGCATACAAGTGAACTTTGAATTCTTCAACAACATTAGGAAGGTCATTAATATACAGGCTGAAGAACAAGGTACTAAGTATAGACCCTTGAGGGACACCGCAATTTAGAGGCAAAGCACCGGAAACATGGTCGTTCAGCTCAATCCGCTGTAATCTATTAGAGAGAAAGCTGCGGATTAAAGACACAGCAGAAGAGTGCAATTGGTAGTCTGAGGGCAACTTTCTAAGCAAATAGCAATGATTGATCATTTCGTATGCTTTGGAGAAATCAAGTAGAGCGAGAACATACAGATGGTCCCTATCAAGTGAGCTGAGAATATCACTCGTAACAGACGGGCTGTCTCATAACTACGAGATTTTCGAAAACCGGACAGGAAAGGACTTAATAAGTCAAGGTTTTCTAAGTGATCAGATATTTGTTGTACCAGCAACTTTTCCAGGACCTTAGCAAGAAATCCTAAAAGGCTAATCGGTCGAAAATCACCGGGAACCTCAGGTGTATTTGTTTTAAACACAGGTACAACTGTAACGACTTTCCAATCAGACGGAAATATCGACATGGTAAGAGAAGTATTAAAAATATGGAGAATTGGCTGTATTATCAGAGGCAGAAGAAGCCTGATAAATCTAGGTGGGATACCATCTGGCCCAACTGCATCAGATTTGACAGCACCAATTGCCACGACAATCTCCCTGGCATCGACACATCTGAAATGAAAAAAAGCCTGATCATTATTTGAGGGAATCATGAAACGATTTAAACCCAGCTGTTCAGAACTACGTGAGAAAAGGGTAGGGATAGAAGTTAAATGGGAGTTAAGTAAGTCAGAGTCAAGGTTATACTGGAATTTAAGTCTGCCACACACGGAGTCCTTATGCAAATTTTTCCACAAGATTTTGGATGATAGTAGGGGGTCAAATTTTTGCAGAAAGAATTGCCTCTTGGTCGCACGTACCCTACAACTGACCAAATTTCTAATCAATTTGTAATGCGCACGACTTTCAGTGGTCTTTAGTCTAAGATATCTGCGATATAAAAAGCCCTTCAGCAATAAGTATGACTGAATCACTGCAGAAAACCAAGAACAGCCATTTCCCTGATTCTGCGAGAGTGAGTTGGAGCAAATTTATCGTGAAGATAATGTAGTAGTACGTTAAAACCATTAATTTTCTCATCCATTGAGGTACACAGGCTGATCTCATTCCAGGGCAGCGAGGCACACTCAACTCCCAATTTATATAGATCAATATCATCATATTTCTTATATTATAATATCCCTGTACTTTCTGCAGTTTCCAATATGTCATAAAAAGGTAATCATGATCGAAGACGGAAGGCGAACCAATCTGGTTTTGAAAGATAACAGAATCATTATCAGTAGTAACAAGCAGGTCAAGCAGGGATGGGTTATTCGAGCTAAGTTGAGAGATTGTTAATGACACAAAGGTGAAGAGACGTAGATAGTATAAGAAAGAGTCCGTCGGACTATTAAAATCTCCACCCAAGACAACATTTGCATATCTTTGTGTTAGATCAGAAAAAGCAGAACGAAATTCTGATGCGTTTTCAATGGAAAAAGAATTTGGCGGACAATACACGGAGGATAGCAAACATTTATTAGCACCTAAGATTACTTCCACACACAAAAATTCTAAGGGAGAACTTCCGGAAGAGTAAACGATTCATGAAACAAAACAATCTCTGACATAAATAGTCACACCACCGTCAATACCATATTAATATAAAAGCAATTAAAACCGAAAAAAAAATCATGCACAATACATCACATGGCTCCCTGTTTGGCATCTCAAAGAGATAGTAGCATATCCAAGTTGATAATTTTGTAGGGCTTTCCATCCTTCTCCAGCCTAATATACAAGTGTAGCAGGGGTAATACTTTCATGTATAAGCACTGGGCTCTGAGCAGCAAAGCCATCGATGTCAGCTAGTTTAAATCTGCCGAAAGCTTTGAGGGTAGCAAAGAAAGCAACCTTCTCGAACGTACACGAAAATCTAGCAATAATTGGCGAGGCAGAAGATCTTGCAGCATCCAGATCATTTGCACTCTGCCTGGTTCTGACACGAAAGACAAATATATAAGGTACGTGATTGATGCGAAGACAAACTTTGCGAAAAATTTCATTTGATATTTCGCTAGCTTTATATGGAACACCTCGTATAACCACATCAGATGATTGTTGCAGACGACAAAGCTCCTCACCATTATCAACAAACGGACGGACGGACATACAAAAATCAAAATAACTTTTAATATTATGTGTGGGTGTCCAATCCATTTTCCTCTACTAGCATTATTTCTAAGTGTTGCAAACGGAATGTCAAACTTAGAATATTACCCTATGATTTCATATCGGGTATGAAAATGGAGACTGGGATATAAAAGAAAAACTTGTGATCAAGACTTTTCAGAAGAGTTATACCCAATATTAGATTAACTTAAGTGGTGGCTATTATAACTACAGGAACAGTCAGCAGCCTCATATAGTTCTTGGAATGATTGTGTTATTAGTTCCTGAAATTATAGTGGTGAGAGATATTCCTAAACCTCTAACTCTCCTAGAGTCCGTGTGTCTATAAGTAAAAGCTTTCTTTCTGCCAAAATCCGTAACATTCTCATAATAAATTCGGAATGCTGTCGACTTATACTACCCATTGTACACAAATCTTTTAAGAAAAATTGGTATCTGGATAAGCTTTCGGCATAAAGCAAACTGTATGAAATATTCTACTTCAATGTTAAGTCGAAAACCATATCAATATCGAAAATAGAATTGATAAAGTCACACTTTTAAATGGTTCAGCGAAATCCACTCTAACTGGAACCCACTAGAGCTCATACAGTTGAAAGACTCAGGGTTACTTGAAGGGCAACAAAGAGCTGAAAGTTGTTGCCTAGAATAAAATATTTTCCTATCCCACAAAAGATTACAGAAATTCCCTTAAGTAACTGAGTAGGTAATCCATTGAGAACAGTATTTGCATATCGCAAACCACAAGGTATATTGCATTTCTAGAAAGACAAAAAAGCCCTTTTTCTCCTCTTCTTCTTAAATAAAATAAAGTTCATCTCATCCTGCAAATCCTTTCTGCTGAACAAGTAAGAAAGTGGTAAAAAACCTCAGGAATTTATTGGTCGATAAGACCGGGGTATCAATAACTTATTTCTTTTGTGTAACATCTCGTCGATTACTGTATAACATACATACGAACAGCCAAATTTAAAGGCTCTCCCGGCTTTATTGATCTCAATTATATTCCAGACTAGTATACAAGTGGGTTTTCCATGATCGGATAAAGCACCACGACCCATAGTACGGGTTTCTTGTTCCTTGCCCAGAAATGCTGGGAGATTTTCGTTTAGTTGTTCACTTTATCCCTTCTCGTTTTTCTTTTTTTTCTTTTTTTTAATTTCAGGAAGAGACAAGGTTCCATCACTTTATCTAGGATAAGATAAGTAGCTTGATGTATATGTATGTAGCTCTCCACTATCTCTGAAGTATTTGGTATCGTTTAACAGTTCCCACTGCTATCATCCAAGAGATTTTAAGGGGATATTCGCTTTTGCGTCTGCACAGATACATTATGACAGTGACTTGAATAAATTTAAAATTATTATTGAGTACTGAAATCGTTGAAAAGATTATAAAAAATGTATTATTCGCTACAATTTTTCTTTTTTCTCACAAGTGAAATTAACTTCTTATTGCACGAATCTTATACTAAGGGTTTATCCCTGTTAAATCCAGTCATCCCATAATAAATGGGGAAAGTCTTTTTTATCCAAGCAGAAAAATTTTCTAATGTACAACGTTATTGCTCCAAACATACACAGTAATGGTCGGTTGGCATTTTCCCTCATGCCAAAGTATCTTTGAAGTCGTAAATATCTTAAGAAAAATTACTGTGTCCTTTATGATTTTTCAAGCAAAACGAGTCTACTGAAAACATTACATGCATGTAAGCCCATTGAAGAAAACTCAAGGGTAGATAATTTGTCAACGGATTTACTAGGAAAATGTAATAATTGTACGAGCTTCTGGCATGTTATTGGTGCTTCTTGATTTATTTTTTCTAATAATAATATTGTCTACATTTTTATATACCTATTGATTGCTAGAAAGCATACAAATTCCTTTTCAAAAAACACAGAAAAAAAGAGAAATTTTATTATTTTTTCGACCTATATGCAAGACTACATAATTATGTGGATCGCTTTTCCTCCTAGTGAACAGGTCACGGTTCAACTTCAAGTCGCGACCTACAATATATGTATACATATATATGGCTTCATTTGTTGTGGTGTCAGGACTTCAGGCATAATATTTCTACTCTGATCTTAAATAGCTGCGAATATTAAGTATAGCACAGGTAATCCCCACCACAAGATCTGAATCAACACAAACTTTTACTGTCAAAACTGGTTCCAGTCCGTCACTTCGAAATTATGTTAATATCGCTGCGATCTCCTATGATGCGCAAAAATCTCCACCGATATTGAGAAAGTAGCGGCAACTCTAAAATCTATTGGGCTTTGGTCGCTTTCTGTGAGCAAATTATCGGATATCGTTACCCACTGATGGGACACACACACCACATTATAGGTGTTGATACGGGATTATATATTAATCCTAAAAATTAATTGTTCGCTTTTACAATGAAAATTAAGCTATTGACATATTAATACTAATATTCGCATAGAACATAATTATCCATTCTAGTCACTCTAAATAATTCCTTGAAACTCCCTACGAGATCATATAGGCAATGTGTACACAGCAGTGAGCAGTGTTCATGCATTTGCTCTCAGCAAACGCCAAACTCTTGTGGTGGTATAGGGGGTAAGACAGACCGAAATTGATTGCAGGAGCTTTTCTACATAACTCTGAGTCCATGTCCATCATTAGGATGCTTTGATGGACCTGGAGGGCATTTGTGACTACATGAGTGCACTAAGTATACTTTTTTTTAATGGACAAGACAGAAAAGCTCTTAACACTCATTAATGAGCCAAACCGCTCTTTACAAGAATTATTATTATTATTATTGACAAGAATTATTTGTTATTAAGTAATATAAATATTAATTTCCAACTTCTCAAAGTTTCTGTTTTAATGTTCAACTTCCATGAAGCACGAAATGGGCACTTTCATTAAATCGATTGCTGTGAATAAAAAATCATCTAAAAAATATTCACCATCAGGGTCTGCTGCGCTACATCAAGAGAACAAGAAGGAAAAGTATAATGTACCGTACCTGCCGTATTGGTTGATCTCGTTTATTTTTAGGATTTTTGTTGTTTTACTTTTTCTTGTTACCGAATTTGTTAATTTCAGACCCACCAAATTTCAAAACATTTTCCACAAAAGAATCCAATTTATTTGCAAAATTCATAATCAAATATGAACAAACTTAGGGGGAGTTTGTTTAGACCTGTCCAAACACATGCGAACCTTTACCGAAATTAATTATTTTTTTTTTTTCAGTTTCAAATTTTCTCCAACTTCAGCAAAACCATTTTTTTCGTCTGCATTCAAACGAGTGCTGTCAAAATCTTTTTTCATTGTTGGCGCGTACTTTTAATATAAAACTTCCATTTGAGTAAAAGTGTCTTCACCTCCCTTCCTCCAATCTAACGCCTTTCCGTTTTCCTATAATATAAATGTGAATATCTACACCACTGTTCTGTACAGGTAGGTAAGGCTCTAAATGCAAATGACGAAACAAAGAAAAAACATTTTTTTTCTAAATCGTTTCATTCATTGACTTTCTGAATTTTACTTTTCCTTAATGGGCCCTTGAGCTTCACTTACGCACTACATTCCAGTCAAGAGCTGGGAAGGGTATTTAAATTTGTTTTGATGTTCCACTTCTATACGGAGTTTTCATAAACAGAATATTAAAGTGCGTCAGAAAAATTGAATCCCGCTTCAGTTATTGCTTTTCTCTAACTAATATGCATTCAGGAGTATTTAAACATGTTTATCAAATGTGTAGATATATTGGCGAATATATGTATATGTAGCTAACGCACAGTTAAAAGAGAAGAACTGCATGAAATGGATATGAGATTCAGGCAATGCTAGCACATACGGAGGATTTGAAAATATTAGTATCATATTCATTCGAAGGATGTAGGTATATATGATTTTGATAGATTTCACAACTATACAAATATTATGCTCATATTAGAGACTCATCTTTGATGAAAATGTTGCTCAAAATTTTATTTGAATTTAGTTTCCTCCTGGATGGTTGTCAGAAAAGCGACTAAATTTGTTATATCGATAGCATTACACGAGTAGATTGTCCAGTCCACAAAATATCAAAAATTCAACTGGTAATAGAATAAAAGTCTTAACAAAACTGAACAGTCCCCTTTTGAAAAGGATTAAGAGATTGCAAAGCGATTGTCAATCAGCTAATCAAGATCCAGTCATAAGAATTTAACTGTAACACAGTTAAAATCTACACTACAAATAAATGAATATCAACACTAGAATACCTGCATAGGAAACTCTGCAGCTGGCGCAGCAATATAAGAGTAGATGCTAGAATTAGATGGCTCATGGCTCTCTGCAAAAACGCTTTTAAAAAAAGCATGCGATATTTTCCCAGAAGTTAATTCAAATAATTTCATGAGCTCTTCAACAATTTGATTGCACACTTTAAACTGTATATTCTGCAAGCAAAAAATGGCAGTTCAGTAAGCTTATCCTTGACACTGCGCATATTGGAGATACAATGGTGAAGTCCTCAACTCCCTAAGCGTGACACTTACGTAAATTCATACGAAAGTGTTGTTTGGCCCGTCTAGTTCCTACACCAATTTAAACAAAGATGTGTGTATGTACCTTCTAATATACACTAGCAAAAACAGATTCTCCAACGTTGCAGAAAAAAAAACAGAAAACTAATTTGATTAACAAAGGTGCCGTTAACCCCTACCCAAATATTATACTTGTTGTATTGTAGTAGTATGCGTAGCTTTTTCGAGTTCATTCTCTTTCAAAAAATTGTGACAAAATTAACACTTGGAGTTATTTTTATTTTTCAGGTGATACGAAATAAAAAATAAATAAAACTTCTACCCATAAAGCAATTAAATATTAAAAACGAATATATGTACATACATACCTAATTTGCCTACTGTTAAACTCCCGTTTACGTTCATGTGTTGCGTAGCCACTTTTTCATCACTCAAAATCTGAAATCTGAAATCCACAGTCCGTTTTATAATTATAATTTCCTTAACACAGCGGAGTTTTGAAAATCACCTAAAGTTAGAAAAGAATGATTAAAAAGTTAAATTTTTATAAATTAAAACTTACTACACAAGACAATTAAACCGCCAACAACGGCAGGAAGAGAAAATGTCTTCCATCACATGACATACGTAACACAATAATAATAATTAAATGGAAACTGAAATGATCCGATAAATTGCTTGCATCGTTTTCGTCCCATTCCTATTCTTTACAAAGCTTTCTCCTTTTCTCTTATGCGCTGGAAGTGCTTTGACACTTAACGAATCCCATTTTATGCCATTCTCTGCACGTTTGTAACTGATCAGCCTTACAATTCTAATATATCACATTAAACCCCCCACCCAACCAGTGTTGGGAGATTGTGGGAATTCTTCCATATTGTGGTAATCTCTGGCTTGAAAAAATGTAAAAAGGGAAAAGGGAATAATTTCGTTTCCCCGCCCGTACCAAATTATGGGAAAAACAATAAGTACATCCAAAGTTCTGAAAATATTTCCTTAAAATTGAAAAAAAATTAAATTTTGCTGCGTAATAATTGCGCATGAACGTGACACTCAAATATTGAGCATTTTTCAAATAGAACTTTAATGAAAATAAGAAAATCACACAATTGGACAAATTGTCTTAAGCATAATATGTAGTTGAAATGCCTAGAACTGTGTTTAAGGATGAGAGTTTCTATTTAATAGCTGTTATGTAGTTATCACTCACCACTTTACTTTTATTTTGCGAATGTACCTACTTTTATAGAGGTCTCCCCTATTAATAAAACTACTTAGTTTTCAACAGTTACGTGAACTGTTCCTTTTGGTTTATTTCTTAAGGTACGTTTACACAAGATACTCATATCGGGATTTACATCGGCACTTTTTTGGACTTAAATATATTCACAAAAGTTTTGACTTATGTTTTCATTAGAGAGGTGCTTGTCGATATACTGTTGATTTCTTCTTTATAAGTACACCGATAGTCGTTTTAGACAAAGTTAACAATAAAAGAAAGTGGTGGAACGTGAATTAAAAAAAACCTGAAATAAGTATATAATATGCTTATAAATAATAATAATAATAAGCTTTGGAAGATGGCAGCTTTAGCACTTTAGAACTGAATGCAAAAGTAATGCGAAAGGTCAAATCAAGAGCAAAATCAATATAGGTATGAGCATTTGCATTGCTCAACAAAATACAAATCCCAACACAATTCTTGACTAACGACAAACGACAAACTAGACACTGGACATGTGGAACAAAAATATGCAACGCTTTCCTAGAATTTAAAATTATCAATGGGTCGACAACAAAGGGTAAGCCAGCAATGCGTCGCTCCATACAAAATCAAAGTTGCCTCGACCCTTCATCGGAAGGGAAGGCCGCTATTTTTTCTTAGAAATTTACTGGAAATTTTCCCCCTATAATTTATCGCACTTTTGCGGGGCGACCACATATAATATGAACTGCTTAATTTTCTATTTTACGTGGGCACAATTTCTTGTGGCAAAAAAATTTCTTACGTCGGTGCCAACATTGAAAAAATCATTAGCGGGAATTTGAAAAAGTGAGCACGCAGCTGGAAAAATGATTTTAATAAAACCTTTGGAATTTCTTCTGCATATCTAATGAATATGTCTTTGGTAAAACACTTTTTATCACTAATTAACTCAAATAATTAACTTAAAAGCATTTATTTCGACGGACACACTTATTTATTTGTTGTTTACAGTTCTCTCTCAGTTTGTACTTGGTGCTTAGACCGAAAGAGAACGCTATATAGAGGTGAGCCCACTTTCTGCAGTGTGGAAAAAGGATTGGACACCCACGCACAATATTAAAAATTATTTTGATTTTTTCACTCATCCGTCTGTCCATCTGCATGAAAACGTGAGTGAAATGTGAAAATTTGAAAAAAATAAAAACACAGTACAGTCTGTAGGATGTTATACTTTGCAAAGGATCCGCAGTTGTAACAAAATCTAAAAAAATTGGTACCTCTTGAATTTCTATACGACATATCTTTCATGAACTTATTTGGCAAAATCAATCTTAGTTCTCGAGTAAAGAAGCCAAAATTGTTTCTGCACGTCTAGGCTCATAAAAATTGTTGTTGGTCGCCCCCGTCGCCCTCAAAAGACAGATAAATTCTAGGGGAAAAATTTCCAGTAAATTTCTAAGAAAAAATTGCGGCATCCCTACATCAGGTCGGGGCATCATTGATTTTATATTGGAGCTCTCGGCCTAGGCCAATGCATGAAAATTAGAAAGGAAGAAATTTCCAGTAAATTTCTAAGAAAAAATTGTGGCCTTCTCTTCCGATGAAGGGTCGAGGCAACGGTGTCATCAAGTGCCAAGTCTACGCATCGTCGACGCATTGATAATTTTAAATTCTAGGAAAGCGTTGCATATTTTTGTTCTACGTGTCCAGTGTCTAGTTTGTCGTTAGTACCCAGCAAACAATTTTTATCTTCCGCAATATAGAAAGCGTTTCGCCTTTGGAGATATCTCCATCTTCTATGATATCGTATTCGTATTGAGGAGAATACTTCATTCGTATTACGTATGCGTTACGAATTCTTATCTTCCTCGCGATGCGTATTCTTATTACTTGGAAGAATCGCATTCTTATCCGCTTGCCGTTACGCCAAAATCTCTTCTTGGGGTATCGCATGAGCGGACCATTTTATACCGAATGAAGTATTCTCCTCAATACGAATCACTGACATATATAATATGGACTGCTTAACTTTCTATTTCACGTGGGCACAATTTTTTGTGTCAAAAAGAGTTCTTACGTCGGTGCCAACATTGAAAAAATCATTGGCGGGAAGTTGAAAAAGTGAGCACGTAGCTCCAAAAATGACTTTAATAAATCCTTTGGAATTTCTTCTGCGTATCTAATGAATATATTGCCTTTAGTAAACCAGCTTTTATCTGTAATAACCTTAAATAATTAATTTAAAAACATTTATTTCTATGAACCCACTTATTTATTTGTTGTTCACAGTTCTCTCTCAGTTGGTACATGGTTCTTAGACCAAAAGAGTCAGCAATATACATAGAAGTGAGCCTACTTTCTGTAGTGTATTTCAATGAACGTAGTCAGTCCATATTATATATGTCAATGATACGAATACGATATCATAGAAGATAACTATCGCGGGAGGGATAAGATAACGAGATGCTTTCCTTTCGTGAAGAAGTACTATTTCTGCTAGCATGCAGGGTTGTATTGATCATACTGCATATTGCTGGTCTCAACTAAATTTATATTGTTGACTGTTTATATTTTATATAAATTTAGTTGAGATCATCAAAGAGCAGCATGTTGAATACGAACTAAAGAAAGGGTGAAAATTGTAAAAAAAACAGTTGAAATATAAAAAATAAAACCTTTAATATGAAACGTGTTTATAATATCCGTAATTTTAAGTGTTAATTTATTTTCTTTTTATGTTGCAGTAGGTAAGGAAGAGCTTGTTGAGGTTGATGCTTGTTTAGTGGATGGACGTTGAGCTTTTTTTTTGTTGATTCTGTCCGCTGCATGCAGGAAATGCTGTTGAATTATCTGGTCTATGTTGTGTTCGCTGCAGAAGGTGAACATTTGAAGACACGTGCCTGTAAAAAATTGAAAGAAAGTTAGACATTTGTTAAGGAAGTTTGGGGAAGTTGTATACTTTTTTACAATAACGCTGATTTTTTATAGGGGATTTGTGCTCAGTGTTTCCTTTTATTGAGATATATGAGAAGATCTGCAATAATTACAATTATGCAATATCGCATATACTTAAATAATGAATCCAAGCATTTCACAGTAATTTTTTGAAAAATGGATAACTTTTGTTATAATTGCTTACCTTTTAATAGGCTAACGAAGAAGTATGTCTTGATGCTTGGTTTGTCCTTAGTTCCATTCCAAGTGTAGTTCCTCGACAATTCGTCAGTCATAAACTTCCTTAAATTGAACCGCAAGCGATCAGCAGGTGTTTCCCTCTCACACCGACTAAATAACTGTTTCTGCAATTTATTCAAAGTTTTAATTGTAAATTCATGCTCAGAAATAAAATGTTAAATATTTGGTACTTACAAGTTGAGATCGGGCTTTGGTATTGTCCAGCAGCACTTTGTCAAATTCTGACAATGCGACCATTGTGTTCATTGGAAGCTCCGGCAAAAGATTGTCTTCCGACAAAATTGCCGTATTCCAGGGAGCCATCTTTTTACACTGTCTTATCTCCTCTGTAAGAGCGACAACTTCCTGCGTTAATCTCAGGATTATCGCCTGATTTTTTTCCTGCTGGCCATCCATTTTTTTTAACATGCGCTGGTTGCTTTCCTTCTCGCTTTTTAAATCATTCCGCAGTTCACGGAGTTCATTTAATAAGTCCTGTACGTAATTAGTTGCAACCGGCGGTTGAGAGGGTTGTTGTTGAAGTTGTGATGGATCTAATACAAGTACCACACTTCCCAAAGCGACACTTGCATCACATTGCTCGAACTGCTGTGTTGATGTTACTGGTGGTGGTTGATCTGTTAGTGACAAACTAATGTAATTGAAATGCGTCTTTACAAATAAGTATTAATAGTTACCTGGATTAATTTTCAGAAACTCGCTGTATCCAAAAATTTCTTGTGTTTCAGCTTGTAATGAGCTGCCTTGTGTTTCTTCAGGCACTTGAGAGAGCACGTCAGTCTCTTGTTCTTCGCACGCTTGACTAAATAAGTTGTCCTCTTCCTCTTCATGTTCTTGCTGACCAATAGGCGATTTATTCATTATTGATGAATGAGAGGAGCTAGAAAATATTGGTTGGAATGTTTATCCGCTAGGCAAATAACCTTGTAGGAAATTTCACTGTGATTGAATTCCACAGAGCGTCCACCATTCACATTTAAAGTACTGAATATGTTAAAGAAAGAAGATTGAATTGGATCACTAAAGAATGGCTATAAATTTTCAATAACAACGCCCTCAATGTACGGGGTATCATGCTTTTGCAAAATTTTCTTTATTTTTATTATTTCGTTATTTCTGAGGCAGTAATTATTTTTTTATTATTTTTATTATTGTGGTGAATGCATTATAACATTTTCACCCAAAACCTGCACTCTGAAAAGAGAAAACGTAACCCAAAAACGCCAAAGAACAAATTCACCCAAGAAGTACGTGAACAAACCTAATATTTTAAATGCAACAAAAAACCAAAAACAAAAGCTTAACGTTAAACTACTAACCTTTTGGACAGTAATACTCGTATCAATTCTCCTCCAAAATTTCCAAAAGCACTTTTTGCACTACAATATTTTCGCACCAGATTAAACTTTTGTTTTGTTTTTACTTTTATTTCGCGTATGAATCCACCTCCAAAATTTACAGGAGCACTTTTTGAACAACAATATACTTTATTTAACTTTTGTTTTGTTTTCGCTTTTATTTCGAGAACCACGGTTAATAAATAACTTGCTAACACTTGAGAACTTTGAAACAAAATGGGAGGAATTTTCAAGTGACGCTATGTCATTGATAATTCATCGCCTGCATGTAAAAAACGTGATAATCTCGTTGTGGATTTATGAGAAGGAACATATAGGAGCAATGCTTGTCTTCTTTCTGATAAACTCGCAACAAAGGTATATCCCTACTTTATCCGAAATAAGACAAAATAGGGGTATGCATTATCCATGTCTTCTAATTATCCCCGCCAAGAGATTTCAAGTGACGCTATGTTATTGCTCACTTTTCGCCTTTAGGTAAGAAAGGAGATATTCTTCTTGCGGATTTATGAGAAGGAAGATAAAACACATATACTTTTCTTCTTTCTGATAAACTCGCAATAAAGAGATATCGAATCTTTATTAGAAGGAAGAAGCAATAGAGACACGTATCTTCCATATCTTCTTGTTATCCCCACCGCGAATTGAATTCTTATTAAATTTATATCAGCTATGCAATATTTCCAATGCAATAAAATTACAACAAGCTTGCGATTAATTTCTCGTATGGAAGAGATCGCTACCTTTTCGCCGGGGGGATTTTTCGTCCGGAAGATAAAAATTGTTTGCTGGGTATAAGTTAGTAAAGAATTGTGTTGGGATTTGTATTTTGTTGAGCAATGCAAATGCTCATACCTATATTGATTTTGCTCTTGATTTGACCTTTCGCATTACTTTTGCATTCAGTTCTAAAGTGCTAAAGCTGCCATCTTCCAAAGCTTATTATTATTATTATTTATAAGCATATTATATACTTATTTCAGGTTTTTTTTAATTCACGTTCCACCACTTTCTTTTATTGTTAACTTTGTCTAAAACGACTATCGGTGTACTTATAAAGAAGAAATCAACAGTATATCGACAAGCACCTCTCTAATGAAAACATAAGTCAAAACTTTTGTGAATATATTTAAGTCCAAAAAAGTGCCGATGTAAATCCCGATATGAGTATCTTGTGTAAACGTACCTTAAGAAATACACCAAAAGGAACAGTTCACGTAACTGTTGAAAACTAAGTAGTTTTATTAATAGGGGAGACCTCTATAAAAGTAGGTACATTCGCAAAATAAAAGTAAAGTGGTGAGTGATAACTACATAACAGCTATTAAATAGAAACTCTCATCCTTAAACACAGTTCTAGGCATTTCAACTACATATTATGCTTAAGACAATTTGTCCAATTGTGTGATTTTCTTATTTTCATTAAAGTTCTATTTGAAAAATGCTCAATATTTGAGTGTCACGTTCATGCGCAATTATTACGCAGCAAAATTTAATTTTTTTTCAATTTTAAGGAAATATTTTCAGAACTTTGGATGTACTTATTGTTTTTCCCATAATTTGGTACGGGCGGGGAAACGAAATTATTCCCTTTTCCCTTTTTACATTTTTTCAAGCCAGAGATTACCACAATATGGAAGAATTCCCACAATCTCCCAACACTGGTTGGGTGGGGGGTTTAATGTGATATATTAGAATTGTAAGGCTGATCAGTTACAAACGTGCAGAGAATGGCATAAAATGGGATTCGTTAAGTGTCAAAGCACTTCCAGCGCATAAGAGAAAAGGAGAAAGCTTTGTAAAGAATAGGAATGGGACGAAAACGATGCAAGCAATTTATCGGATCATTTCAGTTTCCATTTAATTATTATTATTGTGTTACGTATGTCATGTGATGGAAGACATTTTCTCTTCCTGCCGTTGTTGGCGGTTTAATTGTCTTGTGTAGTAAGTTTTAATTTATAAAAATTTAACTTTTTAATCATTCTTTTCTAACTTTAGGTGATTTTCAAAACTCCGCTGTGTTAAGGAAATTATAATTATAAAACGGACTGTGGATTTCAGATTTCAGATTTTGAGTGATGAAAAAGTGGCTACGCAACACATGAACGTAAACGGGAGTTTAACAGTAGGCAAATTAGGTATGTATGTACATATATTCGTTTTTAATATTTAATTGCTTTATGGGTAGAAGTTTTATTTATTTTTTATTTCGTATCACCTGAAAAATAAAAATAACTCCAAGTGTTAATTTTGTCACAATTTTTTGAAAGAGAATGAACTCGAAAAAGCTACGCATACTACTACAATACAACAAGTATAATATTTGGGTAGGGGTTAACGGCACCTTTGTTAATCTAATTAGTTTTCCCTTTTTTTTTTCTGCAACGTTGGAGAATCTGTTTTTGCTAGTGTATATTAGAAGGTACATACACACATCTTTGTTTAAATTGGTGTAGGAACTAGACGGGCCAAACAACACTTTCGTATGAATTTACGTAAGTGTCACGCTTAGGGAGTTGAGGACTTCACCATTGTATCTCCAATATGCGCAGTGTCAAGGATAAGCTTACTGAACTGCCATTTTTTGCTTGCAGAATATACAGTTTAAAGTGTGCAATCAAATTGTTGAAGAGCTCATGAAATTATTTGAATTAACTTCTGGGAAAATATCGCATGCTTTTTTTAAAAGCGTTTTTGCAGAGAGCCATGAGCCATCTAATTCTAGCATCTACTCTTATATTGCTGCGCCAGCTGCAGAGTTTCCTATGCAGGTATTCTAGTGTTGATATTCATTTATTTGTAGTGTAGATTTTAACTGTGTTACAGTTAAATTCTTATGACTGGATCTTGATTAGCTGATTGACAATCGCTTTGCAATCTCTTAATCCTTTTCAAAAGGGGACTGTTCAGTTTTGTTAAGACTTTTATTCTATTACCAGTTGAATTTTTGATATTTTGTGGACTGGACAATCTACTCGTGTAATGCTATCGATATAACAAATTTAGTCGCTTTTCTGACAACCATCCAGGAGGAAACTAAATTCAAATAAAATTTTGAGCAACATTTTCATCAAAGATGAGTCTCTAATATGAGCATAATATTTGTATAGTTGTGAAATCTATCAAAATCATATATACCTACATCCTTCGAATGAATATGATACTAATATTTTCAAATCCTCCGTATGTGCTAGCATTGCCTGAATCTCATATCCATTTCATGCAGTTCTTCTCTTTTAACTGTGCGTTAGCTACATATACATATATTCGCCAATATATCTACACATTTGATAAACATGTTTAAATACTCCTGAATGCATATTAGTTAGAGAAAAGCAATAACTGAAGCGGGATTCAATTTTTCTGACGCACTTTAATATTCTGTTTATGAAAACTCCGTATAGAAGTGGAACATCAAAACAAATTTAAATACCCTTCCCAGCTCTTGACTGGAATGTAGTGCGTAAGTGAAGCTCAAGGGCCCATTAAGGAAAAGTAAAATTCAGAAAGTCAATGAATGAAACGATTTAGAAAAAAAATGTTTTTTCTTTGTTTCGTCATTTGCATTTAGAGCCTTACCTACCTGTACAGAACAGTGGTGTAGATATTCACATTTATATTATAGGAAAACGGAAAGGCGTTAGATTGGAGGAAGGGAGGTGAAGACACTTTTACTCAAATGGAAGTTTTATATTAAAAGTACGCGCCAACAATGAAAAAAGATTTTGACAGCACTCGTTTGAATGCAGACGAAAAAAATGGTTTTGCTGAAGTTGGAGAAAATTTGAAACTGAAAAAAAAAAATAATTAATTTCGGTAAAGGTTCGCATGTGTTTGGACAGGTCTAAACAAACTCCCCCTAAGTTTGTTCATATTTGATTATGAATTTTGCAAATAAATTGGATTCTTTTGTAGAAAATGTTTTGAAATTTGGTGGGTCTGAAATTAACAAATTCGGTAACAAGAAAAAGTAAAACAACAAAAATCCTAAAAATAAACGAGATCAACCAATACGGCAGGTACGGTACATTATACTTTTCCTTCTTGTTCTCTTGATGTAGCGCAGCAGACCCTGATGGTGAATATTTTTTAGATGATTTTTTATTCACAGCAATCGATATAATGAAAGTGCCCATTTCGTGCTTCATGGAAGTTGAACATTAAAACAGAAACTTTGAGAGGTCGGAAATTAATATTTATATTACTTAATAACAAACAATTCTTGACAAGTGGTCGTAAAGAGCGGTTTGGTTCATTAATGAGTGTTAAGAGCTTTTCTGTCTTGTCCATTAAAAAAAAGTATACTTAGTGCACTCATGTAGTCACAAATGCCCTCCAGGTCCATCAAAGCATCCTAATGATGGACATGGACTCAGAGTTATGTAGAAAAGCTCCTGCAATCAATTTCGGTCAGTCTTACCCCCTATACCACCACAAGAGTTTGGCGTTTGCAAGTGCATGGACACTGCTCACTGCTGTGTACACATTGCCTATATGATCTCGTAGGGAGTTTCAAGGAATTATTTAGAGTGACTAGAATGGATAATTATGTTCTATGCGAATATTAGTATTAATATGTCAATAGCTTAATTTTCATTGTAAAAGCGAACAATTAATTTTTAGGATTAATATATAATCCCGTATCAACACCTATAATGTGGTGTGTGTGTCCCATCAGTGGGTAACGATATCCGATAATTTGCTCACAGAAAGCGACCAAAGCCCAATAGATTTTAGAGTTGCCGCTACTTTCTCAATATCGGTGGAGATTTTTGCGCATCATAGGAGATCGCAGCGATATTAACATAATTTCGAAGTGACGGACTGGAACCAGTTTTGACAGTAAAAGTTTGTGTTGATTCAGATCTTGTGGTGGGGATTACCTGTGCTATACTTAATATTCGCAGCTATTTAAGATCAGAGTAGAAATATTATGCCTGAAGTCCTGACACCACAACAAATGAAGCCATATATATGTATACATACATATATTGTAGGTCGCGACTTGAAGTTGAACCGTGACCTGTTCACTAGGAGGAAAAGCGACCCACATAATTATGTAGTCTTGCATATAGGTCGAAAAAATAATAAAATTTCTCTTTTTTTCTGTATTTTTAGAGAAGGAATTTGTATGCTTTCTAGCAATCAATAGGTATATAAAAATGTAGACAATATTATTATTAAAAAAAATAAATCAAGAAGCACCAATAACATGCCAGAAGCTCGTACAATTATTACATTTTCCTAGTAAATCCGTTGACAAATTATCTACCCTTGAGTTTTCTTCAATGGGCTTACGTGCATGTAATGTTTTCAGTAGACTCGTTTTGCTTGAAAAATCATAAAGGACACAGTAATTTTTCTTAAGATATTTACGACTTCAAAGATACTTTGGTATGAGGGAAAATGCCAACCGACCATTACTGTGTATGTTTGGAGCAATAACGTTGTACATTAGAAAATTTTTCTGCTTGGATAAAAAAGGCTTCACCCATTTATTATGGGATGACTGGATTTAACAGGGATAAACCCTTAGTATAAGATGCGTCCAATAAGAAGTTAATTTCATTTGTGAGAAAAAAGAAAAATTGTAGCGAATAATACATTTTT
This sequence comes from Dioctria rufipes, assembly GCA_963924295.1. Classification (NCBI taxonomy): domain Eukaryota; kingdom Metazoa; phylum Arthropoda; class Insecta; order Diptera; family Asilidae; genus Dioctria; species Dioctria rufipes. The sequence continues at coordinate 17,332,316 of OZ002745.1, forward strand.
TATAATCTTTTCAACGATTTCAGTACTCAATAAAAATTTTAAATTTATTCAAGTCACTGTCACAATATATCTGTGCAGACGCAAAAGCGAATATCCCCTTAAAGTCTCTTGGATGATAGCAGTGGGAAACTGTTAAACGATACCAAATACTTCAGAAAAAGTGGAGAGCTATACATATATATCGAGCTACTTATCTTATCCTAGATAAACTGATGGAATCACTTGCAACCTTGTCTCTTCCTGAAATTAAAAAAAAAGAAAAGAAAAACGAGAAGGGATAAAGTGAACAACTAAACGAAAATCTTCCAGCATTTCTGGGCAAGGAACAAGTAACCCGTACTATGGGTCGTGGTGCTTTATCCGATCATGGAAAACCCACTTGTATACTAGTCTGGAATATAATTGAGATCAATAAAGCCGGGAGAGCCTTTCAATTTGGCTGTTCGTATGTATGTTATACAGTAATCGACGAGATGTTACACAAAAGAAATAAGTTATATTGATACTTCGGTCTTATCGACCAATAAATTCCTGAGGTTTTTTACCACTTTCTTACTTGTTCAGCAGAAAGGATTTGCAGGACAAGATGAACTTTATTTTATTTAAGAAGAAGAGGAGAAAAAGGGCTTTTTTGTCTTTCTAAAAATGCAATATACCTTGTGGTTTGCGATATGCAAATACTGTTCTCAATGGATTACCTATTCAGTTACTTAAGGGAATTTGTGTAATCTTTTGTGGGATAGGAAAATATTTTATTCTAGGCAACAACTTTCAGCTCTTTGTTGCCCTTCAAGTAACCCTGAGTCTTTCAACTGTATGAGCTCTAGTGGGTTCCAGTTAGAGTGGATTTCGCTGAACCATTTAAAAGTGTGACTTTATCAATTCTATTTTCGATATTGATATGGTTTTCGACTTAACATTGAAGTAGAATATTTCATACAGTTTGCTTTATGCCGAAAGCTTATCCAGATACCAATTTTTCTTAAAAGATTTGTGTACAATGGGTAGTATAAGTCGACAGCATTCCGAATTTATTATGAGAATGTTACGGATTTTGGCAGGAAGAAAGCTTTCACTTGTAGACACACGTAATCTAGGAGAGTTAGAGGTTTAGGAATATCTCTCACCACTATAATTTCAGGAACTAGTAACAGATCATTCCAAGATTTATTCTTAACTTAATCTAATATTGGGTATAACTCTTCTGAAAAGTCTTGATCACAAGTTTTTCTTTTATATCCCAGTCTCCACTTTTATACCCGAAATGAAATCATAGGGTAATATACTAAGTTTGACATTCCGTTTGCAACACTTAGAAATAATGCTAGTATAAAAAAATGGATTGGACACCCACACATAAAATTGCAAGTTATTTTGATTTTTGTATGTCCGTCCGTCCGTTTGTCTGTCTGTGCGCACGATAACTCGAGAACGCGTGCATTTAGAGGGCTGACAGTTTGCACACAGTCTTTAAAAAAAAGTAAAATTAAGTTCGAAAATGAGACAAATCGGGCAACAAAAATTTCGTGTTTGACTATATATATGGACACAGCCTGAGAACGTGCATTATACATGGCGTTTTCATAAAAATAGTAAACATAATTTCAAAAATGGGTTGAATCGGGTAACCCCTTGTTGGTATTGCCGTATAAAATTATAGGATTTTTTGCGTATGCTGTGGAAATGATCAGTCCTAGGCGTTTTTATTGTACTGAAAAGTTCTTTGGAATATGAAATCCTATGAAATTGGTTATAAAAATCATTTTTACTGCCCGACGAACCGTTCGAGAAATAGATGCATAAAAACCACTTCAACAATCAAACTTGCACAGAGAGGTGATTATACGTAATTACGTATGGCCATTCATCTAGAGGGTATCATTAGAGATCAGCAATTTGAATGATCGATTCCGTCAGATTGAGATTTCTATCAGTACATTCGCAGCTAGAATACAAACAGTAGAGGATTCCGAGAAGGTTGCTTTCTTTGCTACCCTCAAAGCTTTCGGCAGATTTAAACTAGCTGACATCGATGGCTTTGCTGCTCAGAGCCCAGTGCTTATACATGAAAGTATTACCCCTGCTACACTTGTATATTAGGCTGGAGAAGGATGGAAAGCCCTACAAAATTATCAACTTGGATATGCTACTATCTCTTTGAGATGCCAAACAGGGAGCCATGTGATGTACTGTGCATGATTTTTTTTTTTCGGTTTTAATTGCTTTTATATTAATATGGTATTGGCGGTGGTGTGACTATTTATGTCAGAGATTGTTTTGTTTCATGAATCGTTTACTCTTCCGGAAGTTCTCCCTTAGAATTTTTGTGTGTGGAAGTAATCTTAGGTGCTAATAAATGTTTGCTATCCTCCGTGTATTGTCCGCCAAATTCTTTTTCCATTGAAAACGCATCAGAATTTCGTTCTGCTTTTTCTGATCTAACACAAAGATATGCAAATGTTGTCTTGGGTGGAGATTTTAATAGTCCGATGGACTCTTTCTTATACTATCTACAGTCTGTTCACCTTTGTGTCATTAACAATCTCTCAACTTAGCTCAATACTACTGATAATGATTCTGTTATCTTTCAAAACCAGATTGGTTCGCCTTCCGTCTTCGATCATGATTACCTTTTTATGACATATTGGAAACTGCAGAAAGTACAGGGATATTATAATATAAGAAATATGATGATATTGATCTATATAAATTGGGAGTTGAGTGTGCCTCGCTGCCCTGGAATGAGATCAGCCTGTGTACCTCAATGGATGAGAAAATTAATGGTTTTAACGTACTACTACATTATCTTCACGATAAATTTGCTCCAACTCACTCTCGCAGAATCAGGGAAATGGCTGTTCTTGGTTTTCTGCAGTGATTTAGTCATACTTATTGCTGAAGGGTTTTTTATATCGCAGATATCTTAGACTAAAGACCACTGAAAGTCGTGCGCATTACAAATTGATTAGAAATTTGGTCAATTCTAGGGTACGTACGACCAAGAGGCAATTCTTTCTGCAAAAATGTGACCCCCTATTATCATCCAAAATCTTGTGGAAAAACTTGCATAAGGACTCCGTGTATGGCAGACATAAATTCCAGTATAACCTTGACTCTGACTTACTTAACTCTCATTTCACTTCTATCCCTACCCTTTTCTCACGTAGTTCTGAACAGCTGGGTTTAAATCGTTTCATGATTCCCTCAAATAATGATCAGGCTTCTTTTTCTTTCAGATGTGTCGATGCCAGGGAGATTGTCGTGGCAATTGGTGCTGTCAAATCTGATGCAGTTGGGCCAGATGGTATCCCACCTAGATTTATCAGGCTTCTTCTGCCTCTGAAAATACAGCCAATTCTCCATATTTTTAATACTTGTCTTACCATGTCGATATTTCCGTCTGATTGGAAAGTCGTTACAGTTGTACCTGTGTCTAAAACAAATACTCCTGAGGTTCCCGGCTATTCTCGACCGATTAGCCTTTTAGGATTTCTTGCTAATATCCCGGAAAAGTTGCTGGTACAGCAAATATCTGATCACTTAGAAAACCTTGACTTATTAAGTCCTTTCCTGTCCGGTTTTCGAAAATCTCGTAGTTATGAGACAGCACCTCTGTTACGAGTGATATTCGCAGCTCACTTGATAGGGACCATCTGTATGTTCTCGTTCTACTTGATTTCTCCAAAGCATACGAAATGATCAATCATTGCTATTTGCTTAGAAAGTTGGCCTCAGACTACCAATTTCACTCTTCTGCTGTGTCTTTAATCCGCAGCTTTCTCTCTAATTGATTACAGCGGATTGAGCTGAACGACCATGTTTCCGGTGCTTTGCCTCTAAATTGGGTGTCCCTCAAGGGTCTATACTTAGTACCTTGTTCTTCAGCCTGTATATTAATGACCTTCCTAATGTTGTTGAAGAATTCAAAGTTCACTTGTATGCCGAAGATGTGCAGGTGTATCTAAGTCGACCAATAGGACTGCTGGAGGATTGTATCGACAGGCTGAATTCCGCCTTGCGCAATATTGTACGTTGGGCTGATAACAATCTTTTATTGCTTAATGCCGGAAAGTTGCAATGCATAGTTTGCTATCGCAGAGCAGTTAAGGTATCTGACCTTCCACCTGTAGTTTTAAATAACACGGTGCTGCAATTTTCGTATCGTGTAAAATCTTGGTATCTACCTCAATTCTAGAATTTAATGCCATGTTAACCATATGGCAGGTAGGATTTATGGAGGGCTTCGTCGGCTGTGGTTGTCTTCGGGAACTTTGTCTACGAATATAGTTCGATGCTGATTAAATCTTTTATTCTGCCGTGCTTTTCATATGGCCGTCTCCTTTTCCCTCATTTCTGTTCCTCCTGTTCCACTAAACGAAATGTGGCTTTCAATGACTGCACAAGATTTGTTTTCAGCCTTAGGAGATTCGATCATGTTTCGCAACATCGTAACCATCTACTTGGTTGCTCCTTAAAGCAATTTCGTTTACGTAGGCTTCTGGCATCTATATATAACCTCATATATACTAAAAAACCTAGCTATTTATTTAATAAATTAGAATTTTTACGCTCCACAAGGAGTTTCGATTTGCTGATACCAAACTTTCATTGTTCAGTAATGAAAAACTCTTACTTTGTTCGTGTTGTTCGAGTTTGGAATAACTTACCAGCCGATATTCAACGTACGAGATCAACTCGTGGGTTTATGAAGCAGATAGCGCGCTGTAGCACCATTTTGGAATAGGCATTTGGTTTTGTTTTAAGTAGTCTTGGCTTTGTGTCTTTAATTATTATTTTATGTTTTAAGTATTATTTGCTCATTATATTTGCTTTACAATTTTTCAAATTTAATTTTTAATTTGTTTGTTTTTTAAGCTTATATTATTAGTCGCGTACCGATTTAATTTTAATTCCGCCTTCTTTTCATACTAAATAAAAGAAATTTATATTCTTTTAGTACATAGCCCTAAATAAACAATTCTATTCTATTCTAAATCAGAAGGATTGGTCTTGTTAGACCAATTCTATCTTTTTCACATGTTGTATTTCGACATTGTTCATAATCATTTGGCATTAATCACTATTATCAATATGAAATTCTTCTAAATACTAATTAAAAGCTTATTTTTGAAATATGAAAATTGTATAGTTATTTAATTATTTTCATAAAATATTGTAGCTACATGAAAAAGATCTTAAGATATATTATTAATAAAAATTATGCCATGTACAGGGTATACCATATTGAACTAACGATTTAAAAAAATAATTCATAGTGTTCTTTTAAGATAGAATTGGACCTTGTTTTTATTTATGATGTTGCCAAAGCTCAAGGGATACCCTATGATGCCGTAGGACAGCTTTGGCAAGAAAGGAAGAAGGATAATTTAGGATTATTGAGTTGAGATAAATAGGTGATGATGCGCATTACGCTTGAATGTTTCTTGCTCATAGCTGTGGGAGAAAACAGAGGATGGCAAACTGTTCCACATTCGTACGTTTCCGCTTATGAAGAATTCACGAAATTTCACGGTACGACCGAATTTGACTTCAAGGGTGTGACGGAGAGCTCGGGTTACAACTCGTGTGTTGCGCATAGGAGAAATTCTACAAGGGATCAGCTAGAAATTTCGGCAGAGCAATAACCATAGAAGTAGCGGATAAAAGAAAGAAAGAAAGACAGACGTCCGACATTACATCGGTGCTCTAGGGAATCAATAGTTGCTATTGATATGTCATCGCTAATAAGCCGGAATGTCTTCTTTTGGACTTTGTCTTACGCGGACAATGCACTGCGTCTAACCCCTACCCAAATGTGGGAGTTATATTGTAATCTAGGCCTAATATGAGACTTGTAGATTTACGCCAATTCTGATGGAGTAAAATATTTCTTGCATCTTTGCAAGAAGCCCAGGCATTTCATCGTGTTTTTGGCAATATACCAAAAATGTGATCAGATCAACTAAGGTGTTTGAATGCCTAAGATGTTAAGAGATATGGTGAGTTCGAGATATATTTTCTCCATCGACGGAAATGGGTTGAGGAGGAGTTAGAGTACGTTTAATTGATAATAGATAACATTCCGTTTTAGAAGCACAAGATCCGATTCGCTCTGCCCCAAGCGAGTATTGTGGTGAGGTCATAGTTTAGTTAACTGAACATGTGGCTTCTTTTGTCAGCTATACCATTCCCACGGGAATCAGCTATAGAGTCGAATGGGTACCTGAAATCAATGATTCTTTCGTCTGCAAAACTATGAATAGGATTGAAGGTGTGAGCTAGCAAATCATTAATAAAAATAAGGAAGAGAGTAGGAGAGAGCTCATAACTTTACGGTACACCGTCGCTGATTATAAAACGGTCCGAAATAATTCCATCCAATATAACTTGAATTGAACGGCGGTAGAGAAAACTTTCAATCCATTTATAGAAAAGAGGGCCTAGACCTAATGCCTGAAGTTTAGCTAGAAGAGCAGGATGCCAGATTGTATCGAAGCCCTTCGAGATATCTAATGTGATGATCTCAGATTCATCAAAATTATGGAGACATTGATTCCAACGCTCGACAAAGAATGTTAGTAAATCTCCAATAGAGCGGACAGCACGAAATCCGTATTTGCGATCGTTAATAAGGTGATTAGTTTCTAGATACGTCAGCAATTAATTGGGTGTTGATGAGTGTTTCGAAAGCCTTCGAAAGAATCGAAGTAAGGGCAATTGGTCTATAATTTGAGGGATCGCTTGCCGTAAAATTATATTTTGGTTATATTGACATGAAATAAGACAAATGAAATTATAATGAATTTTAATTATGTGTTAGCTATTTTTTACGAATTACAACAACTAAAATTTAAATAATAATTTTATTAAAATGGTTGTTGAATATTCCCCAATACAAAAGAAGTGATATCTTATAGAAGAGCTGACTTCAAAATAAATAAATTAAATTAAATTTAGTTTTACGAAAATATCCTCCAGTTCCTTGCTTATTCCGGAAGCCTTCGAAAAATGATTGAATCCCTGGAACGAAACTTTTTATTGAACGTAATACATCTATTCTTATTCCCAACTATGCGATACAAAATGATCCTGAATTATATCCTAATCCAAAAATATTTGATCCAGAATAATGTAAAAATCGACATCCGTGTGCATTTTTGCCTTTCGGAGATGGACCACGGAACTGTATTGGTTTGAGGTTTGGAAAAATCCAAGCTCGCGTAGGATTAGTGACTTTACTTAAGAATTTTAAATATAGCGTTTGTCCTACAACTCGGATACCAATGAAATTTTATAATAAAGGTTTTCTGCTTATATCAGAATGGAATTGAATTAGATATTGAACTTAACGATTTCTTAACAAACAAACAAATAAATTAAATTATAAAAAATAGAAAAATAGTCGCATAAAAATTCAACAATTTCGTTTAATTTCCCATTCAATGGAATGTGAAGAAAAAAATTTCCCAAATATTTTCCCAACACCTCAATATCAAAATTGCTTCAATAATGTTTTGTAAAAATGTCTTTCCTCTGCAGTACATGCCTATTCACGTATTGTAATTGCCGCGGTTTAAATGTAACGGAATAAGAGAAATGCAATTCGCTTCAATAATGTATTGAAAATTTCCTTCCCCTGCAGTCTATTATGTTTATGCATGCGTTGTAATTGCTCCGGTTTAAATATAACGGCACAATATGGCAATGGAAGTAGCAATAACGACAAAAAACAAAAAAAAAAAAGCTCTGAAAAGACAGCGAAGTTTAGTGCCTCTTCCTCCTGTGTATCCTGTGCGTGCATCAGTTCAGGTCAGTTCGACGAAAGTAGACTATTTTGTCTTCGGAGAGAGCAAGGCTTAAATTATTTGTTTGTTTATTTTAAATGGTGTTTTTCATATTTTTAATTAATATAGTTTAGATGAAGTGTTGTTTATATTTTTTATAAATGCCCATTCATGTAAGTGAAAAGTGTGAAAAACTATTTTGCAGTGAATAAATTATCGGAAAATGGAACAAAGAAAATTTCAAGGTAGGTGCTAACTGTTTGTTTTTTCGGCTTCTGTTTCATTTATACATATACATGTACATGTATGGGGAAGTATATACCACTTGTTGCTGTGACAGACATAATAAATTGGTGCGGCAAAAATCGGCTTTCACAAATTATTTCTCTTGCATTTCGTATTTCTTATGCCTTTTTGGTCAATTATTCTAGGCATATTTAGGTAAAATAATAATCATTTATTACGTGTTGTGGTCACCTTATTTTAACGCAATAATTCTCATTACGTTAATTAAAGTGGAAAGTGAGATTTTTCGTGCATCAGCATTTGCTAAAATAGTAATTGGGTGGCGTAGCAACGGACAGGTAACGGCGTTTATCTTGAGCTTGAAAATCGGCTGGATATTATTTTATTGCAAGCGATATATCATGTAATTTTTGGCAGCTGGGCCGATTCTCGCATGCGATATCATTTGATAAGGTAAATGAGAAAGACGGAAAGATAAAATCAACTTGGTGGCGACTGCAAAAACAGTACAGTCAATAATTCCGTACTAGAACAAGGAAAAAGATAAAAAACAAGAATATTTAAAAAAAATTCTTTAATTTCACGTGAAGGAAAATACTGTTGTTGCAAGGATTTCCAATTTTATCAGCATTTTTAATTTCCGTAATAGTAAAATAATATCATATGACTTATTATTTCTAGCATTTCCTGTGCTCGATTTATTAGTAGATAACGTATGTACCAGTGTGATCATTCAAGAAAGCCAAACACATAAGAAACGAGGAAAGAAAGTATAAAAGTGAATTTAGGCATTAATTAACCGTAGATTTATTTCCGGAGTACTTAGAGAGCTGAAATTTTGCCCACAGCCTTTAAAAAAAATAATAAATTTAAATTTGAAAATGAGATAAATCGGGTAACTCCTTCGTGGGTTGCCATTCCAAAATTTCGTTTTTTAATTTGAACACTGCGTGAGAACGAAAGTTTGTACGCGGTGTTTTCATAGAAATAGTAAATATAATTTCAATAATGGGCTAAATCGGGCAACACCTTCCTGGTGCTGCTATATATGGAAATCTAGGTTTTTTACGTATACTGTGATAACGATCAGTCCTAGATGTTTTTATTGTACTTAGAAGTTCTTCGGAATATGAAAGCCTATGAAATTGTTAAAATCATTTTTAATCTTCGACGAACCGTTCTAGAAATATATTCGAAAAACCACTTCGAAAATCAAACTTTTACAGATGGGTGACCATACGAAATTATATTCGGGCATTCATCTAGTAGGGTATCGTAAGAATTGGTGTAGACCAATTTACTTTTTTTCACTTGTTTAATTTGCGTTTTCCCAAAACCTTCATTAAATCGCCTACTAATATGTAAAATGTTATATTGTATGTATACTTTTTAACCCGTTGGAATGTTTTCTACGCTATTTCTCCATTGGAGTCTGACGGTTATATGACCCATTATAGTTTTAGTATTCTTCGTCCAGTTTTTGTGCAAGAAAAAGTCCTGAAAATAACATATAAAATTTCATTCGTCTCCTTTTTTTAAACAGCTTCTGTAAAGTGAGAGCGTAGTACTATAATTGAACCGTAATTAGGTTTCTTATTCCAGTTCTTAAATAAGCAGTAATTATTTTTTTTAGAAAAAATTTTACCGCAGCTAATGGGTCTTACTATAACTTCTTTGGAGAAAAGAATTCCCAACGCTTATTTATGTGATTTTGTTTATGGCACATAGCGAAACCAAATATCTACAGTGCTCTCCGTCGGCGTAAATTGGACTATTTGGGTTCTTTTTAGTCCCATGCTGCAATTACTTCTTGTATAAGTCCACATAAATTTTAACTAAGATTTCCATTAGTGGAGGAACTTGTTTACCGACAAACGTTTTTAGAACTTCTCTTGCCTTATCTATTTACATACACGAAGGTATATTACATAGGTGTACAAGCATGAGATCTTAATTCTAAGTGCTTTAATTTAAATATTTTGTAATTAATTACATTCTTGAAATGAAAATAATTTTTTCTTTTACTAATGAATCCATAATTCTTACAGAGCATTGTATTATTTACTTAAATTTCAAATAAATTTAAAACCGCAGTCATCAAGCCTGTCAGAAAAAAAAAACGAATTAGCTTGCTGATCTTCGGCTTAACCATACGAGCAAAGATTGTGATTTTTAGACCAACCTACAAGATTTAGTGAGGAAGCATGACTAATATGAACCATGCTCGCCTATTTTGAAGCCGAAAAGCGTGTAAAATTGTGGCATATTATTATCTTGTATTTGTAATTTTGTAGTTGCTTTATATAGAAAGTCGTTTGATGATACGTCATGGCTTATATATATATATATATTGTATTACTCGATAATACAGCAAGTTCCTCCTTGTATTTATCTTTCTTAACACAAATAATAACGTCATTTGAACCTCAATCAACACGGTCTTATCTGACAAATTTTAAGTTCTTTTAACCAACGTACATAGTCTTAATTCGGTCTTTAAAAATTGAAAAAATCGCGACAACATCTTTCATTTTGTTTTGTCTACACCTTCTTCATATTGACCAGCCGACCCACATTATCCTTAATAAGCCTACGTAACCAGAAAAAGAAAGAAAATTAATGACGCTAAGTATATAATTTAGCAGATATAAATCTTGGTGGGGGGATCATGATAACATTTCCTACGAACCCTAACCTCAAGGCTAATATTCCCAAATAAACTTAAGGTAGGCATCGTTTACCCTTGTGAATTTGCAAAAAAAAAAAAAAAAAAAAAAACCTAGAAAACATTAACTCAGGATTATTCCATTACCCAAAATTAGATAACCTTTGGAGCGAAACTGTTGCCATCAAAGAAAGAGGAAAAGAAAAGAAATCTCAGGTGTCTGAAGCAGAACTTGCTTATCAAATTGAGGTTTTTTTTTCTTACTTCGCAAAGGACGGTAAATGAAATATTTCCAAGAATTTGTTAAACCTTGACACGAATCATATTTCTACCTTAATTTGCAGTCTACTTTATATCCTGGGTTATTTTGTAAAGTGTTGTGTTTATGGCATCGGAGACTTAAAACGTCTTCTTTTAATATAAGGAATAGTCTTTATGTACAATTGTTTCGGAAAAATATGAGCACGAGAATGATAACTCATAAAGTGGTGAGATTAAAATTGATTCTTCTGCAATGCATTTGTCATATCTCTAAATTTTGAATTAAAAGGCAATGGATTGGGGTAGGTATACTCTTGTATCTATATGTATTGTATGCAAGACTAAGCGTAAAATAATTTTCCATGTGATAGATAGACAGTGTGTTAATGAACTTTAATGTTTGACCTAGTGATAAATTGAAAATGAATGCTTTGTTTTGAAAATTTAATACAGAATATATCATTGAAAGTATTGTCCATCGTGGGTCACTACTTTCTCCCATCCTTTTTGCAGTATGTATATGGATTCCACATCGGAAAAACTATATGTGGGTTATCCAAGAATGGCCCGAATTTTTTGCATCTTTATATGAATGTAACTGCTGTTCAGCCAGGCCATAAGTCATCGATCTGAATAAGTGGTAATTGGAAGGAGGAATGGGATGCAGGACTTCCTATTTGAGCGGGTGGGGTAGGACTTCCCATTTGAGCGGGTGGGGTAGGACTTCCTATTTGAGCGTTCCAAATAGATATTTACCGGTCTTGCAACATATGGCCGAGCGTTTTCTTGCACGAAAGTCCCTTCGTTGTGCCTCTCCTCGTTTTTCGTTCAATGCTCGGCTCAGACGCATCAATTATGGTCAGTAACGTTCTCCTGTGATGGTTTCTTTGGGTTTTCTTGCACGAAAGTCCCTTTGTTGTGCCTCTCCTCGTTTTTCGTTCAATGCTCGGCTCAGACGCATCAATTATGGTCGGTAACGTTCTCCTGTGATGGTTTCTTTGGGTTTAACAGCTAATAATACACTACACTCAGCTGATACTATACCATATGCAGAGCATGTACATGGAACTATGGACATTCGGCTTTCCCGTCGATGTTGATGCAAGGCCGGGTTTACCTCACCATTTTTCACGCTTTGGGCTATCGTACTTTATCCTCTTTTTACCGCCAATTCCGATATGATGCAAAAACCTCCCCTTTCCAGCCGTTGGAGCAGCTATTTGCACGTGAAAAAGAGGTGAAAGCCTTGTGTCATCAATTCCTAATGATCCTTTAAGTTCACTTTCCATCTGACATTGGGCCTTAATCAAATAATGCTCTTAGTTCTTCGAAGTCGTTATTTTTGAAGCGTCATAACCAATCTGTACATATTGTTCCCGACAGGGCATGGCCGCCTTAAGTCTCCACAACAATTTTGTGTGCTTCAGCTGCAGATTTTTTTAGAAACAAAAACAACAAAAATAATAATAATACAGCAAAATTCCTCGCAAATACTTCTTTTTTGGCATAAAATTCGACACGCTCAACACTTTGGAAACATTGGTTGATTACACTTCCGCGAAATTGTATACATATATTGTTACTTCGATCCTCATGACGGAGCTTCGCGACGAAGTCGGCTGTAGTATTGCCTCATGCAAAATGCTAAGGATAATGCCATCTGTCGGTAAGCAGCGAGAACTTATGCAAATCCCTCAATATTTAACGGCAAATTCAGAAGGAGCTATGCATCAGACGAAGAGGAGGAGAGGATATAACGATGAAAACCATTAACTGTACATTTTATATATAAAGTTCCTAAATATGATACCATTGATTGCAAATGTACTCCACCTGTGAATATATAGAGAAAATTTTCATAGATGGAAATCATTTTTGTTATACTTCAATAAAATTTCTCTTGCAATTTTAGCTCCTTCTATTAGCAAAATCATTGACTTATCACATAATCTTCGTGCGTAGGTAAAAATGTATGATATTCATTTATTTTACCACCTCATTGATTACAAGCAATAAAATTGTCTCTAATAATCTCTCTTTTTCGTGGGAAAAAATTTTGACGAATTTGCTCATCTAATTTCTGATTATGTGTCCTGCCTTCGTTTACGCTGCCAATTCCAGATTACTGGATTCTGTTAGCATCAGGATATACAATTAAGACATAACAGAAAATGTTCCACTAAAGTGAGGCTATATAATGTCGGAAATGTGTGCAGACGTCCATTTCTATTGTTTTAGTCTTTATTGGCTATTGAGGTCCGAACAATGGGGTGAAGTTCTGATAATAAAAGACCTTCTCCATGCTGTAGATATCAGTAGCCACCAGGAATATGAAGGATATAAAATCAATTATCATAGCTTTAGTGGAGCTAACAGAGCTAGTTATCAGCAGGGCTCCAGGCAAACATATACATTTGTATATGCACGGGTACATACATGTATATAGCACTACGAGTAGAGTAATGGGAATCAAGCATTATTTTTTATTACGTTTTTTTTTTTTTTACTTTTACACATTGCCGTAGAGGTGAAATAAATTTGACCGTTTCAATTTCGTATTCCAGGTAAGTGCAATACGTGATTTTTTTTGTTTTTGTTCGCTTTACATTCTTTTGTCATAAATAACATTGTAGTTACTAAGAGCAGAATTTGGTTTGTTTTTCTTTAAAATAAGTAACAACAACAACAACTAAAAAGGTAAAAGCTCGCTTTTGATATTTTCTCATTCATTAAATCGCATAGAAACTTCAAGAACAAGGGCTACGGGCAAATCGTTAAGTGTAAGCATTTAAATTTACGAAGAGATTTACATTAGTCAAGGTAATTAGAACTTTTCTGGGCCCTTAAAACCATGAGTATTCACGAACTTTAGCTGTCTGCTACTCAAATAAAAGGTAATTCATGTTTGCTTTTATTTGTGCCCTTCACGTTGAGATTTCGTAGGGTAAACAAAGAAAGAAGTGCTTAAGACTTTATATATAGAGGAAAATTCCCTCCATGCTATTTATGTACTTACCTCAGGCGTAAAGAGGATATCCTGTAAATGATCCTTTCTATTTTTTATTTAATCAAAGAAAATTTACGGATTAAATATTTGCACTTGACGCCACTTTACTTGGGGTTGTTTTTTTTTTTTTTTCATTTAAAACTTAGAAATTTGTTTATTAATGGGCCTTTTTAAATTGTTGACTTTTATAAGTTCTGCTATATTTCTTTATAGTCCGACTATAAAGGATCTTTATTGTCTATACCATATAGTGGCGTACCACATTAGAGTTGAATATTCAAATCGTAAACAATTCCATTTTAGGACTCGGTTCATAAATAAATTCCTTGAATTGCACAGTTGTTTTGCATTTCTGTTGAATTCGAGACGAAACCACCTGGCATGAAGTACATATCTCCAATATTTGTAGTAGGAACTCGAAACTATAAAAGTATTTCGAGAACACAAGTCAAAAAAAGAAATAGTTTCTGTTCTGGCTAGAATCGTAATGTGTTGTGGCTTTTTGCATTGTTTTCTATGAATATTTAGACTTAGTCTAAAGTATTTTAAAATATTTGAAAAAGTATTCAAAAGTTCAGTCAAAAGTGGGGGACTAATAGTATTTCGAGTATTGTAAGCTTTAAAATTGCCCTTCTTCTCGCTCCCCTCCTACCTTTCCTTTAAAATTAGGACTTTGTTTATATATTTAATACGAAAGGCTATTTTTGTATGTCCTTGTTATTCATTTAAACAAAAATTTCCTTGTTATAACCAAACAATGTATGGTGTTTATACTTGCAGGCATATTTTCAAATATTATCATGTAGTCAATGAGCAAATTCAAAAACACTTGTTGCGAACTCATCCCAAAATTCCAAATCTATGTTGAGTGGATAACAGCATGAGAAGATTTTTCAGATTTTTATTCAGATCCAATCGCTGTTTTTTCTATCTCTCTCTCCTGTCTATTTGGAAGATATTATAATACATACCTACATGGGGGACATGAAATATTCATAACAGGATTGAAGCTTACATTAACTTTCATATATTCAAAATATTCGGTTTAGTTGAATGGTTCCATGAAAAGCAACCTAAACTTCCTATGAGAATGCTAATAAATGTTGATTTTATTGCGTTCAATTGAATAGCATTGCTTTCGTATGGTATTTTTCGCAAATAGATTGAATACAAGTTGAAATAAATAAACTTCTTCACAATTTTCTTCGTCTTATGTTAAAAAATTCGCCCGGCACACATTAATTTTGTTGTTTTATTCAACATTCAAGAATTTAATTAAAAAATTGCTTGAAATCAATTTCGTTACAATTTTAATGTTTGCTGCCATGTTTTTGTAATTTTTTATTAATTTTTGTTTTTATGTTTTTTTTCTTTTCAGATGGAAATAAGAAAGTCTTGGTTTGCTTACAACGCAGTAAGTAATTTTTATCATTTTATTTCAGGTTTTATGAAGCTTTTGTGAATATTTCTCGTATTATCTTAGATGTTATTACTGTAACGCTTAAATATGTTAAATTTAATTAAAATTAAGTATTATATTTTTTAGCTTTAAAAATATTAGTAGTAATTTTCATTCAGTTCATAAATATGCGGACATTTTGAAACTCATTGTTGTAAGAGTTTTCATGTCCTTTTAGATTGAGGGTATTAGAAATGGTTAGAGAGAAAATATTAAAAGCGATGAAAAAAATGATAACTTAACAGATTTTATGTAAAATATTAGTCCCCTTATAGGTGTGTTAGTAATGGGGTGCCACAAGGTTCCATTATGGCTGCCCATTACTTTTCCGCATATTTAAAAATTACTTTGTTAATTATGTTTCCATATAGCGATCTAACTACCTATTAATAGTTTCTTGAAATATTCTTGAAATTTTGCACAAATACCTATGACGAAATAAATCAATTTCTGACCAATTACTACCAAGCTGATGTTCTTAAAATTTGGCTCACATCTGTAGTTCTTATGAAAATAAATCAATTTTTTAGCCATTACTACCAAGTCGTGAAACTTTGCACACTTGCAATTTTCGATGAAACTATATCAATTTTGACCTACTTACTTCTACCGAGTCGTGGTCATAATTCATAATGAAAGCGGACATATTCCAATGACGATATTCACGTGTTTTGAAATTTTCCTAGCGCCATCTGTTAGTAAGTGGTTTTTATTCCTAATGGAGTCATTATGTAGATTATGGAGATATTATGTTGAGAGTGTTCACTTCAATTTGGCTTAGAAATTAATGACATTTGTTGTAAGACTTAGTTGATAAGTAGTTTTGTGAATATTTTCCCTTTCATCTGTATATATATTCGGCAGTGTGTACAACGTAGTCAGAAAATGTCATTGTACATATGAAGTAAACAATAGATTTCGGCTGCTCGAACTGAATTTTTCCTTCTGAAAACTATACCGAACACAATCTTAGTAAATAATTCATAGGCAGACGTTACATATAGTAATATGCAACGAAAATTACACACCGTCCACGCCAAAGGTTCCGTGGATTAAAAACGCATTACTTGTCAGCTCTTTGTTCCCGTTGACTCATAATTAATTTAATTATTTTCTTACGCGAATTTTGAATTTTTTACATTTCAATCCTTTCATTTGTTAGTAATTTACTATTATTTATTGCTTTGGTTTTTTTTTCTAAAATGTACCTATGTAGAATATCTTATAGGATCCATCTGTTCTTGTTTCGAAATGTTTGTCGCGGATATTTACCAGTTCCTGAACTATAATATTATGTATGGGAGAAATTTATACAGGATTAAATGGGAATATGCACAACAATAAATAAATAAATAAAAAATAAATTTCACCAACACTCATTTATATCGAAAATATATTCTTCCTTTTCTATATCCATAAAACAATCTTGAAAAAGTGTAAAGTTCTGAACTCTGCACCATTGGATATGTATATATATCGAGAAAGGAATTATGTAAATCTCAGCAGTAAAGATGAATGCAAAACACATAAAGATTATACGATAACAGTCCGTGGTTCAGCAAGGACTAGTCTTCTATCTAAAAACAACAAAAAATCGCTTATACTGTGCTTTGTCGCCGTTGTCGGTTGGTTGGTTTTATTACAAGGGGACATAAATAAAAATCCGTTGCCCGTGTTTTCGTCATCATGTACCTTTTGGTTCATGTTGTAATCTGAGGAAAATCAGAATTCAGGTCCTCTGTATGTATCTATAGAAGGTGGCAATTTAACGATAGATGAGCATTATCTTATCATTTTAGTTCGAGAGAAGGAAAAAAGGATAATAGGGTATTTCAATATTTTGGAAATAATCACAAACTTTTTGTAACAAAGTTATTAAACGAAGGACAAGAAGGACCAAAATTTTGGAACAAAAAGGATTTCTATTCACTTTAGACTAAAAGGAGTTTGATGATAGAGCAAATTATTCAATTTACATCATCAAGAGAGAACAGCTAATTCAAGAGTCTGGAAGAAACAATTGAAATTTAATTCGGAAATATTTTCTTTTTCCTTTAAAAAGTTTTACTAGAATCCATCTCTCATAGTTAATTAGTTTTCTAGTTAAAAATAAAATCCTGAATGAGAATAGAAATTTAAACTCTTCTTAAAAACGATTAATGTGCTAAGATACATTTCCTACAATTTCCTGAACTATAACTTCACTTAGCTGGCAAAATTAAACGGAACCTATGCAACATTATCTCTCTTGAGAGAAATGGAAATCTAAATCGTTTTCCCAAAACACTCCTACATTCTACTTCATTGTATTTCTCCAACAACGCCTAGAGATAGAGATTCATTTACATAATTTTAGAATTGCAAGTATTTTACTTTCCATTTCCTGTGCAAATTTTGAATTTCACAAAATGAAAAACTTTTAAACTGAAGAATTCTCAGGACTTTTGATATTAGTATGTATGTATCTAGCTATAAATATTCTTCTCCATTGATATACGCTTCCAGCCACATATACTATTATGTACAGCATCGTGTGGGAAAATGTATTCGGTCCCAATATTAATCTGAGTCTGAAACTATATGTAAAATTGTATGGACTATTGTGGGTGTTAACGGAACATAGTTGAGAGGGCGCGGAAGAATCGGTATAAGGTTACGACCAAAAATCCTTACGAATTCAGGGCAAAACTTAATAAAATCGTTTAAAAGATATTTAGAACAGAAATCAATTTTCCAGTTAACGCTGAGCTGAATTCAAAACATTCAAATTCAATTTTCCTTCATGCATTAGAAATCATTTTGGGTTTAGTCCACCATTAAAATTCATGACTTGTTCGATTCGTTTTGTCTTTGCAATAATTTTGGTTAGATACTCTTGGTTGCTTGAAAAGGAAGTATGTGGATAATAAAAAGCTGCGGCCCATATGAAGGACAATTATGCCAATTGTATATTTCATTGGAAACCGTACTAACACTCGCCTTGATTTTATTTCCTGTATCCAGCGATAATGCACGATGCGAAATGATGAGGAGGTTCATCCATAATTGCTGTATAAAGTTTATCATAATGATTAGAAAGAATCAGTACAAATTTAGTCGTTATCTCATAAATGTAATTCCTACAGAGCATAATACAAGAATAAATACATCTGCAAATCTCCATTCATTTAAGTAGCGCTTTCACCTTCACAAGTATGGTTATTTAAAAATATAAATAAGAATTTATTAATGGACTACTCGTTGCGTGTTGTTTAATAGAATTTCCACTTATTTATTTTCAGTGTACCTACATCGCTGGTCAGTGTTTATTGTCTATTTGTATAGATTTTTCTCCTTGCAAAGGAACTTTTGTGTTCATTGAGGCAGAATCATTTCCTTAGAGTAAGCAAAGTTAACAACTTTTTCTCAAGTAACAATTCGGGAACTATTCAGTTGTGGCGAACTAAACCACTGAACGTAATGGTGAATTTTCTGCTTTGACAGCAGACCTATGAATTTGGTAGGTAAATTAGTTACAAAGAACAACCATTACGGAATAATAAATTAATTGATGGGACACAACTAAGTATCTACGATCCACAAACGAATAGTTGTGATACACAACTCCGTTGTTGTCAGTCACAAATGAATACTTGTGGATAGTACATACATATACGCGACGATTACACGAGTCGTTCGAGCTGACGGACAGTCCTGATTTTGTCCGTCAATTTTACTGCGTTCGATGAATTGACTAGTCAGTTCATAATAAAATGTCGTCAAGCGGTGCAGACATTCCTCTTATATATGTATATCTAACGATTCCTTCCTTAATCCGACAATATAAACACAAATTTCCACTAGCATCTACCTTTTATTCTCAATTTCCGCCAGTAGGGGGTTACACGAGCCTGGGTAAGTGTCAAACGCTGTCAGTGTCAGTTCTACTAACTCTTGTAATTCCCGGGATATGCACATCCGTCATATTTATTAGCGAAAATGGGCGCTTGTCGATATTGGCAAAAAATGGGCGGTTCAAAATTTCAGTTATTCACTAATTCGAGCTCTTATTTTATATCATAAAATAATTTTTTTGAATTTTCCAAGAATTCTCTACATATTAAAAAGCAATTTTAATGTACTATATCAGTCTTCTAAAATTTTTATTTTCGTAAACAAAAATTTTATTTAATTCATATTGCTTTTTCTTACGGCGGCGCGTTGATATTTTCTGAACCATCTAACATATATTCCTTTAAAAACTATAATGGTCTGTAAAATATACCTTTCCCTAAAACGAATCATTATAAATCCTCCTAATATTGTTTATTTTTTATTATGAAGAACAAGAACATTTATCTTGTCGTTTGGATGTGTTTACCTTATACATATATAAAGGGTTTTCCAATAAGAGGTGATATTTTAATTAGCCCTCTATTTCGGTAGATGTCACTTTTGGAGCTGTCATTTTTTGACATTTGACAAGTAGAAACCACGCCATTAATAAAAATGGAACGATACACGATTCAACAACGCATTCAAATTATTAAAATTCACTATAAAAATGGTGAAAATGTGGCAGAGACGGTTCGTAAAACTCGAACATTTTTGGGTTGTCCTGAAGCACCTTGTCGGACCGCAACACAGAAATTGGTAGAAAAATTCGAGCTGTCGGGACAAGTTAGTGATGTGAAAAATAAAACCCGTGCACGTCGCTCAAGAACAGCCGAGAATATTGCTGCTGTAGCCGAAAGTGTTGAAGAAAACCCAGGTTTGTCCATTCCTCGTCGTTCTTTGGAATTAGGCATTCCACAAACGTCATTACACTGTATTTTGCATAAAGATTTGGGTCTTAAGGCTTATAAAGTTCAGTTAACACAAGAACTCAAGCCGGCCGATCATCAACAACGTCGAGTCTTTGCTGATTGGGTCCTTGAAATGCATGAAAATGATCCGAAATTCCATCGAAAACTCATATTGAGTGATGAGGCCCATTTCCACCTCGATGACTTCGTCAACAAGCAAAATTGTCGCATCTGGGGCTCGGAAATCCAAGAGTTATTGTTGAAAAGCCTCTCTATCCTCAACGTGTGACTGTTTGGAGCGGTTTATGGTCTCGCGGGGTCATTGGACCTTACTTTTTCGAAAATGAGGCTGTAGCAATAGTTACGGTGAATGGATTGCGCTATCGACAGATGATTAATGATTTTTTATGGCCTGAATTGGATGGTATTGATCTGGACAACGTTTACTTTCAACAAGACGGCGCTACGTGCCATACAAGCAACGAAACCATTAATCTTTTACGGGAAAAGTTTCCGGACCGTGTTATCTCTCGAAGAGGTGATCACAATTGGCCACCGAGATCTTGTGACTTAACACCTTGCGACTTCTTCCATTGGGGCCACGTGAAAGAGAAGGTCTACGCCAACAGCCCAGCGTCGATTCAAGACCTCAAAGATGGAATTCGTGAGGCTATCGAGGACATAGGGCAGCCACTTTGCGATTTGGTTATGGAAAATTTCATGAAAAGCATATGGTCCTGTAGGCGTGGTCGTGGTGGTTATTTCGCTGATGTTATTTTCCATTATTAACGGCATACCTTTCTCTTTATAATGAAATAAAGATCCAATCATTTATCTAAAAAAATGGCATTTTTCTTTGAATATCAAAATAACACCTCTTATTGGAAAACCCTTTATAATAAAATCTTATATGCACATCTAATTTCTTTTGTTCCTGCGTTCATTAGATATGCTTTTGATTTGTTCGCTCTCGCATAGCCGCATAGTAGTTGTCAAATGGTTCTGCTAACAACTATTTCATTTTAGTTATAAATCAGTTCGGAGTTAATCTCCTAACAAATTCTCGCAACCATACAATGGATTTCAGTGCCAACCAAAGTGGATGTCACATGTTTGTGCGAACCTAGATATTTCCGCCAAATTGGTTGTAAATTGTTGTGAGCGCCCCCCCCCCCCCCTTCTCCGGTTTGGCACGGTTTAGCTGCGGAGAAGGAATTTGGAAAGAAACAGGTATCTATAGTGGGTTTAACTAGAAATTGATGATTATTGACATATACAAGTATCTAGATAGATAGATAGTTTCCTCCCTATCTCTCTACGGTATCTTCCTAATCCACAATGGTTTATTGTCGAATTTTCGTCTCTATGAGAGACTGCCTTGAAGCTATTTGGATTAGATGAAGATGAGCTTCATTTGTTTCTTGACTCACAATAAGGTAATATTGTCAGTCATACACCTACCTGTCTAATTTTTCTAATTATAAGCTATGCTAATTTAGGGTCTCGCAGAAGTCATTCGATTGGAGATTTGAGTCCCTAACATCTTCCTCAGACAATCAGAAAGTTGGGACAAGACGTCTGCAGAAGTATTTTTTTTATTCTCTATGGATTTATAAAATGTATAAACACAACTAACTAAAGGCCTACAAACTACACCCAACGATGTCTGCTGCCAATGGAAATTTAAATTATATCGCATTATCATGCTATATCAGAACATGTGAGCATTTCTCTTTTACGGAATTATTCCCATTAGTACATGCTGACTTGTAAATATTTCTTTGTCTAAAATTAAACCAAAATTGCTATAAATTACATAGCCTCACTTATCCCCTATTTTTTTAATTAACTTACAACCATCTCTTGTGAAAGAAAAAAGATTTCAAGATTACCGCTAAAAAAATATCGATAAAATCATGGTCTGACCAAAAGTTAGTTGGAGTTTTCAACACTTCCTAAAATTGAGGAAGTCAGGAGAATTATATTACCAGATGGTAAGATAGTATTTAACAACTTACACGCTGGAGTGTTTAATCTGCTTAAATCCCTTGAAAATCTATGGTCCCACAAAAACCAAAAAACATTTAATTTTCGTGCAGTTAATATCTCTTAGATAAGAACAGTTGGACTGATTAGAGTTGTTCTCTTTATATCCAGATAATTTGTTTAGTCAGAGTTAAGTGCTTGGAATGAATAATGACACGGAAAGGGAGTAATATTGTGTGTACATATATATATATATGCGCGTGTAAAAGTATTTGATAATTAATTAGGCAACTTTTAGAATAGCGTACATACTTTTCGGATAACTTTCATAATTAAAATTGCTTTAGAAAAGATCGGTGAGTGTAACACAGTATTCTATCTGCAGGCAATGAAGACTAGAAAAAAATTAGGTGACTTTTCTCAAACAACTGATCTGATCATCGCTGAGAAATATGTTAAAACGTAGTGTATCGAAGATCTCTCGCTAAAGATACAAAAAATAGCTCTTTCGCTTTTAGGGAATATTGGAGGTGCCTACTTCCGGACGTTAGGAACATAAGGGAAGTGGATTTAGAGATATGTTTCAGAATTATTAACTGAAAGATAAAGGACAACTTTCTTCTTACTTCACGGCAATACTGATATGAAAAATAAAGAGACTGCAATACCAACTCCAACAACACCAGGATGTCATCGTTGCTATGGGCTCGACAAGCGAGCTGGAGTTCCTTCACAATGGCTTGACCCTATGGGGTATATCGCCAAAAAAGTGTGCCGTGACCGGCTAGTAGTTGATTGCCATGTCCGGCTTGGTTGGTTGTTTGAAATTTTTACTGATATTGCTCTTACTGCTATTTGATGTTCTCAGTGGTTTATGAGCGTATTGGTTAATGTTCACGCAGTGATGGACAAAACACAAACAACATCTACAAGGAAGAACATATAACATTTAGAGGTGAACTGCACAAAAAAAAAGGGAAGGGGGGGGGGGGGAGTAGGAAGGTCTATTAGCAGTTTGCTACTTGAATAAATCGGTGGATTTTCGAGTAAACTAGCTTGGCTTAGTTTGTTAACTGAGTTAAAAATTCATTTACACCCGCAGCAGTCCAGCAACTGCAGCAAAGCGTGTTAATTCCTTGAGCGCGCCGAACTCACAGGGCTTTAAAAGGCTCTCCAGAGAACTGGCGCCTAGAATAGTGGGGAAGCCACTTCTGATAGAATTGAACTGAGTGCACGGAAGAATGCTGTGTTGTATGAGATTTGGTGTGTTACATGTGTTGCAATTTAATAAGTCAGTTTTCCCTATGAGCTCAAAAACTTTGGCGTCGTACCTGTGACCAGCATATAGTCTGTTGATGAATCTGGTATCTTTGGGAGAGAAGTCCCAGTCGAGCCAGGGGGGTTTCGGGGGAGAGGGAAAAATTTATGTAGAAGGACCCAGAGGAGGCAGACATGCGGGTGAATTCTTCATCCCAGTCTTTGAGTATGGAGCTGTTTATGGTTAGTAGGGCATCGTCAAGGGAGGGAGACGTCTCAGTGACCTGATCTGACACTACAGCTTGCTTAGCCTTCTTATCTGCCAACTCATTAAGAGCAAGGCCTCTGTGACCCAGAAGCCAGAGGATGCGAAAGGCGCGAGAATGGTTCTGAGCTATTAGGTCGAAAATTGATTTCGAATAGTGGTTTGATGTTTCTTGTTTCTTTAGTTAAGGCTAGGCGCGCAGCTTTTGAGTCCGTGATGAGAAGGGATTTTGTACGAGTAGATGAAGTTCCCAGCTTAACGGCCAGTCTGATGGCAGGTAGCTCACCTGACATGGATGATTTTAGTACATTATATCTCTTTGTTACGGTGTTCAGCGATGGAAAATCAACCGCACACCCACCTGTGTCCGGTTGGTTGAACGACGCATCCGTGGCGTATACAGCCCAGTCGTTGGAGTAGTGAAAGTTGACAGCATGAAGATACATTTGTGAAAGCTCTTCATCTGATATGGTGGACTTGGTCTTACCAGCCCTTGCGAGCCTGCCATGATCTATAGTTAAGTTAACGGGAGGGGGCGTCAGCATGCTTCGGCCTATATTTTGGTATTTAGCGCTCTGGTGTCATCCATTGAGATGTCACCTGTGCTGACATGCTTGCTGAATTCCTTCTGAGTTCTATGTTTTGGTGTGGAAACTCATTTGCCAGTCCAAATAAGATGTGCGTGGGGGTGGTGGGTGGTACACCAAGAGAAGGCTCTTAGAAAGGAATTTGTGAGCGTTCTGAGCTTGTTTTCTATGAACTTGGGACGACACGCCATTGTGGTGTTGGACAGCTCGATTTTCAGTCTGATTGCAGCCCGAAAGGTCTTGAGTGCTTAGGGTGAATGGGATGGCTTCTGGCTGTCATCAATCTGAGAATGTACAGGTAGTATGCGGAGGATCTCGATACCTGTTCAATCTGACAAACCAGAGTCAGGTTTGAAGAGAAATGTCTGCCTAGAAACTTCAGGTGTTTCTGAGCTGGGACTTGTGAGCCTTGACAGTTAAGTGATACCGACAAGAGCTTGTTACAGCCAACTGGCATCATGACTAGATTGTCTCTATTTATTTGCAGGTTTGGACGAGACGCGACCTCCGAGAAATTTTGTAGCGCTGCTCCTAGTATTTCTAGGGCAGCACCGAAGGCTTTTCCAGATGAGATCAGGAGAAAGTCATCAGCGAACTGGACCATACTAACATCTTCACTAGCGATGTCATGGAGCTTTCTAGCGTAGATGTTGAAGAGAGGGGGCTGAGTGAACTGCCCTGCGGGAGCCCACTGTATGACTGCACACTGACTGAATTTAGTAATGAGCTTCCTGCAGGAAAGGAAGTTCAAAATCCAGTCAGTGAGATTGCCTTGGATATCTAGATATATGAGCATTTCTTTAAGTGTGTTCAGACTGACTGACTCATATGCTGAGTATATGTCTACAGAAAGTATGATTGCCTTGAGTTTTCTATGACAATTGGTGGAAATCAGGTCAAGAACTGTGTTGATGCACTGATTTACAGACTTTCCCTTGATGTAGGCGAAAGAGTTTTTCAGATGGAGTTTCTTCTCCCTTAAGTGTTTGTTTAGCCTGTCCGACACAATGCTGTTGATGCATTTGATGAAAGTAGATATCAGGACAATCGGTCTAAAAGTGTCTATGTCACTTCCGACTTTATTTCTTTTTGGAATTGGAACTACTTTGATTTCTCTTAGGTGAGGTGGTATTGAGTTTGATAGCCATAGCTGATTGAGTGAGTCCAGTAGAGAGCAGAGGGCTATCTCATTCAGATTTTGAAGGCAAAGAAGGGGATGCCATCTAAGCCTGGCACAGAGAAGTTGGACTTCCTTTGGAGAACATCCGATAGCTCAGGTAAGCTGAGCGGTCTTGGAAATTCGGAAGCTAACCTATTGTTGGGGGGGTTGAACGTATGAGTTTGGCCCGGGGAGGGAGGCCTGATGAGGGATTCGAGAAACTCGAGAGAGTCATCCCATTTCTGACAGGAATCAGAGCCTTGAAGTTTTGTTGACAGGTTTCGGAAAATTTTGAAAAATTTCTAGAGTCAAGTTGCTCTAGGTTTGCCTTTACGAATGGATCCTTTCAGGTGCCTAGATGTGGCTAGATACTTATTTAGTCACATATTAGATGAGCTTCTTATAAGCTCAGAGAAGGCTGCCTTTTTTATCTCAGAGAGACGTTGAATGTCCGGATTCCACTATGACTTTTGGGAGAACTTGCTGTGAGGCAATGAGAAGGTGTGTTTCTCAATGATTTCTTTAATGTCCTCAAAGATGTGATCAGACCTACCGAGCGCTTTGAGATCATCTAAAGCTCCAGCTTTGTTTAGGAAGCGTCTGGGTGGGGGAGGCTTAGGTAGCGACGGGTTTGACAACGTTATCATAACTGGAAAATTGTGTGAGCCTCCGACTTGTTGTTGGACTAACCTGGTTGAAATTTGGGCTGGAGGAGAGAGGATATCAGGTCAAGTGTGGAACCTGAGCTGACCGAGGATGGATTTGGGAAGAAGGTGGGGGAGGGGTCAGAGATAATGGTGAGGCCACAGGTTAGGGCAGCATTTTTCAAGAGAGATCCCTTCCTCACTGAGGAGTCAGATCTAGTGATGTTGTTATCCCACATGGAGTCTCTTGCGTTTAGATCGCCACTCAGAATTACCGAGTTGAAGTTGGAGAGGAAGATGAGGAGGTCCTCCATGTCATTTTTGAACCTAGCTAGGTCAGATGTGGGAGAAGAATAGGCAATTGCTACAACTAAGCTGGAACCGGGGTCAGTCATCTGAACCACAACGGTGTCCATGCTTGAATCGAACGTAATACTTTTGTAGCTAAGGTGTGACTTGATCGCAATTAGAGAGCCCTCATAACCGTCGGCTCTGTCGTTTCTCACTATATTATAGCCTCTTAGAGAGGCGAAGAGACTGGCCTTGAGCCAGGTTTCATTAATTAATATGATGTCATATGTGCCTGAGTTTAAGAATAGTTCGTGGTAACATTTGTTTGCGTTGAAGCTCTGTATGTTGAGATGTAGTAATTTCATGAGGTGTTGACTAGATGAGACAGAAGGCGTTTTTACCTGAGTGGTAAGGTTAGGTGGTTTATTATGTGGAGATGCACTATTTATAATTTTGAGGTCTGTTGATTGGTTAAACCTGTTGATTGTTGATTTCAGATTTGATAAAAAGTCAGAGTTGGGTTCGCTTGTAGAGAATTTGTTCAGCTCTGTGCTGAGCCATGAGACGAAGCGTTCCAGCTCAGACACTCTGAGCTTGTCAGCCATAATGCTGGTGCCTGTTTTTCCACTATCCATGTTCTGGAGCATGGCATAGTGCGGGTTAAAAGGGTTGTTAGGTTTTTGGAAGCTAAAACCTTTGGCTACACTGGAATATGACATTTTTTATTAGCATTCTATTGGCATCTTTGATCGGGTTTCGGATCTTACAATCAGCAATGAGGGTCGGAAAGGGATCTCCATTAAGTGTGTTTAATAGGTCAAATCTGTTTTCACTGATGGGTATTTGGTTTGCTTGACTTGCTACAACGATGTTCCTGTCAGAGCGCCTATTTGCACTGCTTATTGTCATGTCTTGCTCTAATTGTTTGTTCGGACATAGCGGGTCCTTGACTTGTGATTGCCTTTGCAGTTGTTGCAATAGGCAGGGTTTGTGCAGGGCCTTGGTTCGCATGACTCTTTACAGCAGTTGTCGCAAAGATAACTTTTAGATTTGCATTGCAGGAGGCCGTGACCGTACCTGAAACACCTCATGCATAGTCTTGGACGGGGAGTGAAGTATTCCAGGGAGCGAATTGCTTCTGCAATAGCTACCTCCTTAGGGATCTAGGCACCGATACCGACCGGCAATGAAGTGGTCGTTACGTGCGGGTATCTGCCGGTGCCAGTTGATGTGAATTTGCTGACTGACCTTGATTCACGACCTTAATTCACGAAACAGAAATTTCTTTGTCGGTCGCTATTGGTGCCTAGAAGTCAGACTGACATTGGTCGGTGAGTGGTCTACTGTAAAAGTTAACATGGGATCACTTTTCTATAGTTTTCTCTGTTTCATTTAACGACTGTATTCCACTGCTGAGAACTGTCTAGTTCAAAATCTACTTATGAACTGAAAGTGTTCTGAATAACATTTTTTTTTTTTTCAAAAACAATTTTTTATTGGTCTATCAAATAACTTACTTCCTAAGTAATCTTAAGCTCTTATAATCAGACAGAGATTGTTTTCTTTTTAAACTAATTTCTACCTAAGGTTATCCTACATAATTAAAACATGCTTATGGCTAATACCTGCTGATTTATTCTACGAGAAAAATGGCTTTGGAAAAAACTGGCAATAGCTGCTTTAATTGAAACTTCCTTTCCGTTTTATGTCGTTATATGTGGAAGAAAAATGACGTTGCTGGTCGATACCTGTTTGTGCCGGTAGGTGTGCATCGACCTTTAAACGACTAGCTACAACAAAAAAGGCAATTTTCGAAAAGGGAATGGGGTTTATGTTTTCAATATTCCTTATTACATAAAACCGAAGAATTAATATCAATAATTGTTTTGTTTTTATACTGCTGGTAAAAAAACTTATGTATATTGGCGAACATTTTTGCAGGAGCTGTAAGGACTCGGAGGAAATCGAATCCGTCCAACACGTGCTTTGCGAAAACCCATTTCTGATTAATAAAAGAAGTAAGCTATTAGGTAGCTACTTCTTTTCAAGGCTGGGGGAGCTGCAAAACAAAGAATTCAGATATAGCCTGAGTTTTCTGAGAGAAGCATAATGGATCTAGGTAAAGAGTCTTGGAGATATCCTGAGTTCCCTAAGGGAAGCATGATGGATCTGGGGCGGCTTGAAAAGGTCATCTTGTGGAGCCTAGGGGCACAAAAGACCCACTAGAGGTCTAACTGATGCGATCTAGTTGTCTTACGGCATCCCTCTTATATAACCTAACCTAATCTAATATAGAAACGAAAATACGCACATGGCTTTAAGAGACTTGGTTGGTCCATACTAAAACGAACAACATGGGAAAAAATTTGTTTCTTTTCGATTTACATAGTTCATTCCATATGATTACCATCCAGAGCAGAGAATGATTGAAATCGATACGAACACTGTATCATTAATCATGACGTTTTCTTGGCTGTTGTCTTCTACTTCTCGTATATTATTGTGGCAATATCCACATCCAGGGATTTATGACTGCTTCATTTCTTGCTTTCTTCAACGTGGACCAGCCTTGTTGTACATTCTTACACCCTCATGAAATATTCTTGTTTCTTCGTCAAATTTACTCTACAACCCCACCCCAACCCCAAAATAAAAATCAAACAATTTTGTTATTATTAAATTTACGTTTCTTTTTTTTACTTTCTCTTTTGATTGCTTTGTCATGTTGATATTGTCTTTTATGTGTTTCACAAATATTTGCTCTCTACAACAGCAGTCAAAAGACTACGGAGGGGACTGGCTGGAAGAATTTCCTTCAGAATTTCCATTAGATTGATTTTTTTTTCTGTTTCTCAAGAACACGAAGTATAGGTACTCACTCATCGTACGACCACGTCGAATAAATATGAAATTATGATGGCAATATGTCAAATGGGTCAAGTTGAAGGTGTCTAACCTTTTCGGCTAATATACTCAATCGATAAAGAATGTAAATTTAAGACGACACCTAAATTAAGAATTGCTTTATAAATGATCTAAATTTGGAAAGTGAACAATTTTACAGTAAAAAAAAAATATTGGGGTGTGGAAAACTATAAAATTCTTAGGGTAAGTAATAACTCAGAATTTTTCTATGGAAAGCGTAGCTAATAGCCATCATCATAATAATAAATTTCCAGGTTACTTTTCTTTTTGGTTTATTTAAAATAACATGACTGTACGTAAGACATGTAATGGTGGAATAGTTTTTCTACGGGCTTGGAAATACTCTAAAAGTTTGGTGACTAAGCTTCTTGACAAAGCTATTTTTGTTAAAATGTTCCTAATATGTATATCAATCGCCGTGGACACAATTAAATTAATACCCTGCTTAAATTTACACCTATTTCAGAAACTCCGAAGTGCCTAAAGGCTGTTGCCGTTGTCCGACTTTATTCAATGTATTCATTAATTACCTATTGTCTTTAAATTTGTTATCATATCAATTGTTTTGTAGATAGTATCCTGTATTTGAGTTTCTTTTTTTTTTTTAATTATACTGTAATCAATCAAACGAAAATACATTTAATAATAAATCTTCATGCTTGCCAGGCTAAGAAAAATGCGTGGGAGCACTGGAATTCAGATAAGGTGCAGATTTTTTTTACACAAGCACAATTTACTTATTATTATAGCTCGCGCTCATTCCAACAAAATATGCATTGTTTCTTTGTTTTTGGAATGGTTCAATTCTGGGCAGAATGTTGTTTAGTAAGTACATTGATAATACGAACGCATTAAGTATATCGCGTTGCACCACAAATATCTAGACTTTTGAATTACATAGAATGCTTTCAGTTGTATTTATTATGATTTTTGCTTGCAACTACGACTAAAATAAACCGTAATAAGAAAAAGTACTAAGTAAGTAAGTTTGTCTAATATTTAATTTTATATCAGTCAAATTATTGCCACTAAACCTTCATCCCATACGACGCTACTTTTTCAATTTTACACGCTAAATTTGAAATATTTTGAGTTTTAAACTTTGACTGGATGGACAATTTTAAAAGTCGGTCATCTTCGAACGTTTAACAGTTGCTAATAACATCTTAAGTAGAGTAAAGTATGACAACAAAGTTTTCAGAACTTCCTCTTGCTTTTAGGGATGTAAGAAGAAAATATAAAAGCTCATTCTATGTCTAAACTATTTCCTCAATTTTGAACTTTAATTTGACTGAATATATGTACCTATATATATATATATATATATATATATATATATATATATAAAACATAAAAATGACAACCCTTCATTCCACCCCATACCTCCTTTGTAAATATGTTTTTGTTGTAAGTCACGCTCAAAACTGGATAACAGGCTCTTGTCGAATCTCGTCAAGAGACTTAAAATGTGCAACAGGGTCCTTAGAAATTCGCACAAAAGAAAAGTTTTGTACTAAAAAGCGCAACATAAAATTTTATTCATCGTACTTTTTGTTAGCCTATAACAACGACAAAAGATTCATCTCTTTCTCCAAATCTCCACCACATCCCTCCCCAAACTTTACTTTCAATGTTGGAAATTTTATTTGTCAGGACTTTGCTGCTAAAGGCCTGGTAGAGGTATCATTGAAATTTTTATTACCCTTAAACGAGAAATAAAATGGGTCGATGATAGTGTAATAAGTAGTGATTACTGGACGAGTTATTGCCTATAAAAAATACTTGAGGGCTATTCTCGTGTCATATGTGACATCAATTTTCGAGTATCACATGGAAAAATTTTATGACTATGAACTACGACAAGTATAAGCTTTAGACGATGATTTATCTTGAAGTGGCACAAACTTTGAAGATTGCGGAAGTGTCGCAAAATTGTTGTGTGCAATAAAAAAAAATTAGGTTTTATCTTGTGTCCTAAAAGGATTTATAATTGCAAGTTTTAGGAGTGTTTGCATTAAGTGAACATAGGAAAGAAACCTTTTGGTATTTAGTGATGTAATGTTTTCAATACATGTCTTGTGGCTAATACGTTGTGCTACTTTTGGATTTTGTTCAGTTTTTATAATGAGTGCCCACTTTTCTATTTATTAAAAACTTCACCAAAGCTTTCATGTCGAAGATTATTTTCTTAGATTGGCTTACATTTTTCTTTGATAGTCAACCATTGAAATCTTTAATGCTTATAGAATTGTTCAGTTGAAAAACTAAATAGAGAAATCTTTTCAATCTAATTTCAATTTATTCAATTTATTGTTCTTTGTTATCTTGTCTTTGGTTATCCCATTCTTCGCTTCCTTTCAGATTTTCACTATAATACTGTTTAGTGATTGCTTTTTTCATTTCCATTTTCTCTACCTTAACTGAGTTTTTATATCGAAATCGAATATCATGCATATAATTATTTCCAAAAGAAGATATTTCTGGCAAGCGACAACTTCCTAAGCAGAAAAGTTTTGTGAATTTTGTGACACTAACCTGACCACACTAGTACGAACTGTAATGCCGATATTCATGTCTTTATGCCTGTTACTGCCGAACATAATTATGTTCAAGAAAGAATTTTTGGGGATTCTCCGGTATATAGCAAAAGCTAAAAAATGTTCTAATTTGTTATTTCATCACACAACCCATTAATTTTTGGTGACAAGTTTCAAGTTTTGGTTTGACTCATCAACAGGTCCCAAATAGCGAAATTGGGTGATTTGAAAAACAAATGAAAAAAATGAAAAAAATATGAAAAAAAGAAGAAAGAAATGAAAAGTTTGAGAAAAAAAGAAAAAAAAACAAGAACACCAAGCTGCACCAATGAGTGTAAGGTTTTCTGCTGACACGAAACGCTTCTTCTTATTCCTTTTCTTCTTTATTTTTCAGCCCACTGCGTGGTGTATTCAGGTTCGATTTGCTTCGAATAAATCTGTTTCTTTAAAAAAAATTTTAAATTTTTTTTAATAAATAAAAAAATTGTTTTTTTTTTCTATTTTTCTCAAACTATTCATTTCTTTCTTCTTTTTTTCATCTTTTTTTCATTTTTTCATTTGTTTTTCAAATCACCCAATTTCGCTATTTGGGACCTGTTGATGAGTCAAACCAAAACTTGAAACTTGTCACCAAAAATTAATGGGTTGTGTGATGAAATAACAAATTAGAACATTTTTTAGCTTTTGCTATATACCGGAGAATCCCCAAAAATTCTTTCTTGAACAAAATTAAATTTAACCCGGTAAAAAGTCCAAAAGAGTAATTTTTTATTTATAATTAATTATGAAATGTTTTATTTTGTTGAGTGGTTTCATTCTTACTTGATATCATTTTGCATTTAGCAAGTAATGCTTTGCGAATCTTTCTTTGTGTAGATATATGTATATCAGATGTACCATAGGGCAGGTATCTTGGGTCCTCTTTTATATTTAATTTTTATGTCAACGAAATATATATTCCTTTTATTTAATATAATCAAGTACTCTAACTTATCTTTTACAAAAGTAAAATACTTCATATAAAAAAAAAAAAACAAATCAGTAAAATAGATGCTAATGTAATGCAATTAAGATAATTTATGCGATGGGATAAAATTTGAATATTATAAAGTCTTCATAACAAAGACAACATCATTGTATTTCTGACGTAATGCGGCAACTTTATGCATTTAAAAGCGCAAAAATGTTAGACAATATTTTATCGATTTCCTTCTAATTACCATTGTGTAAGTGCTTCTTTGTTCACCTCTCTACACTTGTAATTTGTAATGTGTGGTAATGGTCTATGGGATTAAATCTGTATATAAAGTCTAAAAAAAACATTATTTACTGTGAAAATATTGCTGCTTTGTAGGTGACCTAAAGGAAATGAGCCCATAAAAAATTACTTCATATATCCTAGTTCTCAAAAGTTCTGTCCATGCTCTAACGTGCGTGTTAGCATAAAGTAAGGAAAATCTTCATCCCCAGAATATCATATCCTCCTAAGCTCTTCTAAGATTTCTCAAATAGTCCCAGGAGTGTTATTACTGTGGACTCTGAAACATTTCTGCTTTATCTCTTTTCCGGAATAAATCTGAGTAATTTTTTCGAGTGTCTTATCTCTGTGTGTATAAACGTGCTTTGAAAGATTAGATTTTTAGGAGGTCAGTATATTTTGTACTGTAAATAGCAGGAATCATATATGTATATGTATGTATTGTATTATTGGGGGTTACACTGACCCAAAAGGGTTTTCATAATTAGAAAAGTTTCTTAAGCTACACATAACGAGAAGTTCACACGAAATTTTAGAGATCTCTTAAAGGTGTCGAAATGACTCAGTGGCTAACCACCAACCAATAAAATAAGTTCCCTCAAGGCATAAAATGCGGAGAGTTTTTATGAGTTTTCAAAGTCAAAATTTTCCTACCACTGTACTATATTGCTGATAAGATTGACTTTGACATCAACAGAAAGTTTTATTCAAACATGGGCTCCGATTAAGCATAGCCAAAATTGATTAACATATAACGGAAATTAACTTTTGAAAATTACTTACAACTCATTTGGATTTTTATCAGTAACGAAATGATTTCAATTTTAAAGTAATTATCTCAAGAATAATCGTAATGGAGAAAATATCAATTTACGTAATTTACAAATTTTTAAACTCAAGTTCTCCATTGGTATTTGAAATACGGTAACGACTCCGGTATTAAAGTGATTTTCTCCTCAGCCGTATGCCTTTAAAATTCTGAAATGTTTTTCACTTTTCTTATCAAATCGATTTATACGAATGTTTTTCTTCTCCTCGAGGTTGCGTTATTCACGTCCTTTATGATTTTTATTTCAATTGGAAACCTTTCCATATATACCCTGACTGAACTCAGACATGGATTATTACTTTAAAAGGAGTCTTTGTAGAACGGCTTTTCTACGTCAAATGTATTCCATTCAGTTTTACTCCTTTTTTCAATAAAATTCTGCTTTAGTGCGCCCACCATTAATTTACTTAGATAGGTAAATCCTCTTAAATATTTTTTAAAATATTTTTAGAAGTAAATGGGTAACTTTACTTTTCTGTTGCAGTAGGGTAAGGGATATGGTCGTAATGACACTTCATAAATTAGAACAGTTTCATTGCTCAAATAAGAACTAAAGCATATTATGATTACGTCCTTTGTTGGCTTGTGGAGGTATCTCTACTTACTCAATAAGTTTTACAAGTGGTTGACACTTCTATCTATGTATGATGATGGTGTAGGCTGATAAAAGCGAATTTGAAAGATAGGATATAGGAATAGGATGAATCACGATAAATTCAACGAGTCTTCGAAATTCTTCGAAAATCTTTCTGTAAATGCCTGTTAAGTGTATATTTATGACAATATAGCTTCTTTTTAAGTGAGACACTAGAATTTTTTGTTATAGTACTCACACACCGATGCACTTTTAAGCGTTTTGAAGCGCACATTACATGCCTTGCACTCCGATTTAACAACTGATTCAACTTGATTCACTTTTGAAAGTTGTCACTTTTATTTAAGAGAAAAAACCATATTAAACGTCAAAACTATTAAAGGTACCAAAACACTACGCCAACAGACCATAGCGTAAAAATGTCCACACCGCTGTGGACATTTTGACATCTGAAGTCAAGTCAAGTCAATTGCACTTGCGCCTTTCGAGTTCTTCGCTGTCTTCCTTTTATGGATATACTTGATGATTTTTGAAATCCTAAGGTTTGGTTTATTTAAGGCGTTGGGGCTTATCATTGATCCTCAGTTCAATTCGATGTCTTCTCTTTTGTTTTTTTAATCTTCCTATATATGACCTATACTAAATTATTTTCTCGCAAGAGTTTGTTAGTTAATTTCAGAGGGAATGGAAGGAACTAAGGATTGGATGGACACCTAAATGCTCTGATATGTACTGATATCCTGGAGAAATGGAAACGCTTCGTTCGCCAGAACGACATGGTGTATAAAATTTTGACATTTTCTGACATTTTGCGTGTGCCTGAATACACGGGAGATGATAAGTTGCAAAATTTTTCGGAAGTTCATAAACTTAAGCTACATTTACACGTTGGCAGTAGCTTTCGTAACTAACTTTCGTAAGTAGTTTCATTTTGACGTCTCCATACAAATCGTTTACTTACGAAAGTAACTTTGCACTTTCTGGGCCCCGGAAGTAAAGGTCATGAAAGTTGAAAATGACGAAAGTGGGAAGAAGATAACAACATGGAGAGAGCAAGACCTTATTTTATTTGCATCCCTTGTGCTGAACACTACTTACGTAACAAATGGTAACAAACGTGTAAACAAAAATTTCATGAAAGTACTTGTCATGAAGTTTATTTACGAAAGCTAATTTTGCCGTGTAAATGTAGCTTTATAATGCACTTTTAAAGTTTATGCAGTATTGAAGTTTAATTTGACAGTGATCTGACAGTGATTTTACCGATCGGCGAAAAAACTCCTTGTATTCGAGACCACTAATGGCGAATTTTTAAAATTCTGCTAACCCAACATTTTGTTCACCATACTTATCATTGTTACTGTCTATCTATATCATAACTTTTCGTTTACCGAGGTATTAATCATCTTATTACTCAGATTATCATTACAAATATATGAACGTCAACTAGGGGAATAGATCTTGCAATTGACCAAATAGAACTCCTCTTTCATTGTTCTGATTGTCAAGTGCATACACGCTTTTATGGTATAAATCTTTGTCACATTTCGCTCAAATCACGACCTTCCATTGTATTTTTGTTATCATGCATTTCAAATGATATATAAACATACATATCTGAAAATTAATACCGAAAAAAATTTTCATCGCTACCCTGACTCAAAAATCACAAACGCTTATCTATACATATGTATACTTTTATTCGAGAGATACCCCTTCAAATTGTGACTTAAATATGTATATAGAAAAAAGAAGAGATCTCTAACGTTATAAAACTCTTAAATTCCAATCTGTCAAGTATCATATATACCCAAAATATAAAAGACTTTGCATATGTTACATTTCCTTACATTGTAGGGCTTCAAAGTTTTATTTATGGTTTTTAATGATGTGACATCGATTCTTTTTATTCCCCGATTTTATGGAACGGGGTAGGCTCAAACCAAACAGTAGTGGATATGCTTTTGGCAGAAACATCTAAAGTACTCGAAAAGGATCACATTATTGAATAACACAAAATAATAATTAACGCAGTAGGTCACATCCACTTCAAGGACATTTGGTTCAATATTTAAATATTGGTATATTGGTGAAGTGTTAATCTTAATAAGTGTGTATTTGTTGTCTTTCTCATAAGATACGATAATCATAGCTTTTTGATTCTGAATAAAGCTTTGTATATCAAGATGACTAAGTAATGATATGGGTCGTTTGCTCTTTTGGATATTATATTCAATTTAATGTGCTTCTACAGATATATTTAATCCATAAAAAAAACTCATCAGTATACAGATAAAATTTACTTGGTAATTGGATGCATTATATGGGCGATAAAATTGAACAATGTCATATGAGTTGCTACATATATGTATGTATGTATGTACGTCTGTAGAATCGAGTTTACTTATGTTACTAATAAAATCCGCTCACATTTTTACCAGTACATATTTTAATAATTCAAATTGTGCATATGTGACCCTTTTTCAAAATATTATGGACTAGCAATAAACTAATCCTTCTGCGCAATATGGGTTTGCCTAAGGCGATGAAATTTTATCCTCATCATCAGCATTTTCTTCTTTTATCATGCTCTCTGCGCTACTTTCTTCCTTTGGGTGTATTCTATGCACGTGTGCTGCATTCGGTCGATTTGAAGTTTGTTGCAGATTTTTTTTTTTATAATATGCAGGGGACGAGAGATGCCAAGCACGGAGGCCAGAGCGGTCCATTGTGTGTCCTGCAAGAACCCCTATCACCAAAAAGTTAATGAAGCATATCAGGTCTTGATAAGGAAGGTTTTGTAACTCCTTTATAGATAGGAGGGTAGAACCTAGAGTATCCAGCCTGCTCCGGGCGAAGGCCGGACAACCACATAAAATCTGTTCGGTTGTCTCAGCCTCTTTTTCCAGGCAGAGCAGACACTTAGAGTTGTCAACAACTCCCATCCTTGTTAGATAATCGTGAAACGAGCTGTGGCCGGTGATGATGCCAACCACAGTTCTACATTGTTTCCTTCCGAGCGCCATGAGAAAATCAGAGATATTTCTATTAGGTCCATCAAGAACCAGTTTTGTGCACCTGCAAGTACTCAGTTTCGTCCATCTCTGCTGATGTTTCCTATAAACATCCGCTTTGATAAGAGACCTGATACTAGAGGTCGCAACGGCTATGGCGGGTTTCGGTCCGAGGAATGAAAATCAGAGCCAGCACTAGCTAAAAGGTCAACCCTTTCATTCCCCATGATATTCGTGTGACCAAGAACGCACTGAAGGGGATAAATACACAACTTATACACGGACAACCTGCAGTCCCCCAGTACACAGTAAACATTTTTTCCTTAGAGTCAGTGGCAACCATATGCGCCACAGTTCTAGTAATATTTTTATTAAAAAAAAAGGATTGCTCCACTTGAGAAATAGGAATCGGTTTTTTTTTACTTAAAATGGAGTCAGAATGTGGGAATTATATTAACGATAATATATATGTAAAAAATGTAGAATATTACATAATTTATTGAATGTTCTCATCCTCATATCCAAGAGAGCTTAACATTTCGGAAATTTTATGTACTATATAGATTTTCTGGTGTCAAATACCTACGATCATTGAATGTACCATTGATTTGGGGAAATTGACTGATTTTCCCTTTCTATCAGAACGTGCCTTAAATTTAGGGAATTGTCCTGCTTTTTTTTAGAGTGTAACTTAGATGTTATCCGATGGCCACTCAGAATCATCAAAGCTGCCTGACTATCCGAAAGGATAACTATGTCTTTTCCATTGATCTCCATATCAAGGACTATATTCGCTGCCATTACGATGGCGAGGACTTCAGTTTGGAAGACAGTAGTGTGTCTTCCAAGTAAGTACTCCATCCCAAAATCGGGTTCAGGAAGGTAAACCCCATTAGTCAGAGAGCCGTCGGTAAAATGTTTTTTTGAGCGGACCGGGGGAGGCTCGATAAGGCACTTCCCTCAGCCCACGATTCCCTTACAGGAAAACTCATAGAGAAGCGATGCTGAAAACGAAGCTCTGCTACGATCGCATCAAGTGGCATACGGGCCAGAGAATTTTCCAGATGAGATAAGAAATCACAAAACTATTTAATCGGTATATATCGGCAAGCCGACAGTTTCCAAATCCCACGAAATATTAACGCAAGACGATTTATTAAGATTAAACTTGAGCTCAAGTGAAGATGGGTAAATATGATGCAAATCTACAACATCGAGGTGCACGAAATCATCACAAATTACTTCACAAATGTTCATTTATGTATAAACTAAACAGAATCGGTCCAAAAATACAACCTTGAGGTATACCACAGAAAAGCAAAATGCGGTTATTAATTGAATTACAGAACAAGATAAAACATGCATGTACATATTTTCCAGAAAACAAAAAGCACTAATTTTGCTTTTATTCAAGGGAAATGGCTTAGTTAATTTGAAGACACTCAGACTATTAGTTAAGTACTTATAGAATAATTGCTTAATCCTTGCTCTAAAATTTTCTAGTAGGTATAGTTAGTTTTTTTAATTTCCAATAATCTCTAGAAAATGAAAAGCAAAACAAACTCTTTCAATTGGAGTCAAGTTTTTCCTACTCTCAATATACAAACAAAGTTCTCTAAAAATAAATTATCTCATCGAATATTTAAACTTTTATAAAATTGGAATGACTTTGATTTTAGTATTATGGCAAAGAGTTTCTCGATGAACAATGAGACGAGCGGTTAAAAGACATCTTGAGTGTCGATGAGTGTTGAACAGTGTTGAACTTGAAAATATAATTTTAATTCAAAACTTTATTTTTTCATTGGAAATCTACTTATTGAATGGAAAAACTCAATAAATTTCTTTGATTTAAAATAACGAAAATTAAATTATTATTAATATCGATTTGACGACTGATTTATAGAAAATTTTCTCTAGAACCAGTTGAATATGATTCTATTGACCTTCGTCAATAAATGAAAAGAGAGAAAACTGGAAATATGTACATACTTACATCCTTATGTATGTATATAAATTCAGTCAGAAAAAAATATTGCAAACTGAAGCAAACCCACAAGACGTAGATTTTTTTTTATCTTTAGATGAAATTAAATTAGTAACTGCAATTACCTCTCGTCTATTTAATAAAATCTGCGGGGTGATGTAAATAAGGTGATAAATAAGAATGGTTTTTATTCGGTTGAGAATGATTCACTGATTCAGAAAATAAGAGCAATTGCAATTGTTCGTGTTTTTATTTTTTGCTTTTATTAACCCGGGGGTGCACATAACCGTTTATATTTTATACCGACAATCTTTAGATAGATAGAGCCGATTTCAGGAGGGAGTGAATTCTTATTATGATGAACTTATTTTTATAATAATGGATGGCTGTAGTTTCCCAGTGCCTACAAAGGCACTTCCACCTTCGGTTTCTAAGTTAGGGTCCAACAAACTCAAAATTTCAGAATTTGTACTTATTTTTTATTTTTTTATTTAATTATATTTATTTATTTAATTACGTTAAAAGCACTAGTTTTTTAAATCGAGTTTAAGAAGTCAAAAGCTTTTTGTCTGAAATGACATACATATGACACTCAAAATGATATCGAAATCGTTTTTGCATTTTCGCAACTTTTTTAAGCATATCGAAGTTTATCTTAAAAAATTTGTCTATCCCTGTAACAAATAACTTACTATTTACCCTATATCTATACTTCCAAAAATTTCTAAACAATTTTCATCGGTTTTAAGCTTTACTAAATATCTTTTGACATATACTATTTCATAAAAGCTTTTCGGTCATAATTTCGGAACTCAAGTTGTAAGATAAGAATATGCGTAGAAAAAGCATTTAAGGTAACTCAATTTGCTAGCTTTTCTCCAAAGTACTAAACTAACCTGGAATTTAAAGCTTTCAGTTTGCTATATCACTGGAACTGGTTCTGTTGC
Organism: Dioctria rufipes; assembly: GCA_963924295.1. Classification (NCBI taxonomy): domain Eukaryota; kingdom Metazoa; phylum Arthropoda; class Insecta; order Diptera; family Asilidae; genus Dioctria; species Dioctria rufipes. The sequence continues at coordinate 17,372,803 of OZ002745.1, forward strand.
AGTGATTGGATCGAATTATGTTAATTAGTTTATTTATAAAAATTCTGTCTCAAGTCGAAATCAATGAAGCGTGCGAGTGGAAGTGACGTAACATCACCGGCATACTTCTAACGTATTGTTTACAAATAAAATGAAATTTCGTTTCCATGCCTATACGTGAAAACTGGTGTAGTTCAGTAGTAGCTATATAAACTTGCCGATAGAATCCCCTTGAAAAACTCCAATATAATATGTTATAATAGTGGTATACTGTTGTGCATGTATGGGATTGTATGCGATGTGTCTTACACACTTCAATTATTTTTATTTCGAAGTAGCACGCACGCTTGAGATATATATATAATAAAGTCCCCCCAGTTTACTCTGTGTATATGGAGCCAACGGCAGCCACATTGAGCCTTTTGATAACATCATCGCGTTAATTCAATTATTACCATCAGACAGAGAAATTTTTGGGCTGATTCTTGTATCCATATTGTGACGTATAGTGCAATTCCGTGGAGACCGAAAGTGGTTGTCTCGTTATAACTACAACTTCAGTGTTAATACTACCTTGATTCGAAATGGTTCTCGCGATTTATCTGTTTTTGGTGGTAATTGTGCTTTTCGGTTTATTATATTTGAGCTTCAAGAATAGCTACAGGTTGTGGGATAGATGTAGAGTACCTCATTTGACGCCTGAATTTCCATTTGGAAATTTCAAGGATGCCACAAAAGAAATTCATGTCGGTATATTGTGCCAACGCCTCTATGAAAAACTTAAAGAACAAGGTGATTACGCCGGAATTTATGTGTTTAAAAAACCCGTGTTATTAGTCACTGGGCCAGAATTCGCAAAAACCATTCTTGTTCGTGATTCGAATAGTTTTTCAGATCGTGGATTATATTTTAATCCGAAATCTGATCCATTAAGCGCAAATTTATTCTTTCATGAAGGCAACGATTGGAAAATTCTGCGACAGAAATTAAATCCAGCCTTTGCAGAGGGCAAATTAAAAATGATATTTCACACACTCGAAGACGCCACCGATGATCTTATCGATCGCATAAATACAACCATCGACAGTGAAATTGATGCCAAGGAATTGATGATGTGTTTTATAGCTGATGTGGCTAGCTCTTGTGTTTTTGGGGTAGAGGGAGATTCTATAAATATTTCAAGTGCAGAATTAAGGAAATCAGAACGTAAAGTTATGAACTTCTCCAAAACAAAAATGTTTATGATTACGCTAGCCGGTTTATTTAGAGATCAAGCCCGTCAGATTGGTTTTCGTGTATTTGATGCAGAAACAAACGAGTTCTTTAGTCAAGTTGTTCATAAAACTGTTGGATTTCGAAGGGAAAATAATGTTCATAGGCATGATCTTCTACAATTAATGATAGAACTAATGCGACAAGATTATGAATCCAATGAAGGATTAACAGTTGATGAAATTGTTGCTAATGCTTTTGAATTTTTCTTTATGGAATTTGGAACGTGCGTTTCAACATTGACTTTTGCAATTCATAATTTAGCTTTGAACGAAGATATACAGGATGAGGCAAGAAAAGAAGTTGAATTAATTTTAAATAAATATAATGGAAAATTGACATATGATGGCTTAAATGAGATGAATCTAATCGATAGAATTTTATCAGGTATTGCATACAATGAAATCTCTTTGAGTATATATGTATATTTAGATACATAAAATCCATATATTTTTCCTTTCATAGAAACACTTCGTATGTATCCACCAGCGGCAAATCTGTGTCGAATATCTTCAAGCAATTATATATTACCAAATGGAGCTGAAATTCCGAAGGGCACAAATGTAATTATTCCTGTTTACGCTTTTCATCATGACGACAGGATATATCCCGACCCCGAAAAATTCGATCCAAATCGCTTCCTAGACGACAGCAAATCCAAACGACATCCATTCACTTATTTACCATTCGGTGAAGGGCCCCGAATTTGTATCGGAAGGAAGCTCGCCCAGGTGCAAACAAAGCTGGTAATAGCCAACATGGTGCGGAACTTTCACATCAGCGCCACCGCAAGAACTGAAACTCCTCTTGTAATCGATATTAACGCGATGACCTTTATACCACGTGACCAAGTTTGGCTTAAATTTGATAAAATCATCAAAAAGTGAAGTGGTACACATACACATACTTATACAATCTTATAAGAGGAGGTAGTACATAATATTATCTTCTCTCATAGCCTTTGTTAATTTTTATTTACTTACTTAAAAAATGTACTTTTGAAAAATGTTTTATCCGAATCTTTTTTAGTATTATCACTTGTGATTTTGATAAGATATCTCTCTTGCTTTATATTCACACTGTCGCATAAGACTGCAGAAAATGGAACACAAAAAAAAACATTTCGGGGAACACGTTTTATTAATAGACCTGCAATGGGGTGTGCCCTTGTTGCTGATAAATCAATTTTGATAACACTTTCCTACGTCATATTGTAATAATAATATGTAGCTGTCACAATCTAGTGAAAGTTTATTTTTGCAGATAAATATAGTTTATAAGTAGATTAAAATAATTAATAAAATCTAATAGAAATGTTGGATTTTGTTTTTTTTGTTCTGCTTTTTATCATTATTATGTACATGGAAATTTCTACATATGCGTCTTTTTGTGAGCTTCCCTAACCAGTGATAGGTAGTTTCTGGATTATTATGCGGGCGGGTGGAGCATGTGCAAACAATAAGCTTTCATTCCACTTGTTTCACATTCAATCTTCAATTTGGTTTGAATCGTGGTAAAAGCTTTAAAACTTATCTTTGACAAGAACTTAATTTTATCAGGAAAAAATAAAAAGAAAACAACAAATTCGAAAAAATATGTGACAATTTTTAGACCTTGAGTGTAAAAATAAAATTGTTCGAGATAACCTTCCTTTAATAAGATACACTTGAACTGCCGCCGATGTGCATTGAAATAGTATTGAACAGCAAAATCTTTTAAATTTGGATTTTGTTTTAGCAGTGAATGTGCGTAAAGCTCCAGCAGAAAAAACTCCATTCCAGAAAAAAGTTTATCGAGTATATATCTGCTATTTAGAACATACATACATATATAATTATAGTCCTATAGAGAAATAAATAAAAGACAAAGCGGGATGGTTAGTAGCAATTATTAAAGATTTTTTTATTGAAAATTTATTGATAATCATCTCTGGGCTACTTTAAGTAATTCTTGGCGAGTAGGAGTTTGACTTCAGATATCGGATGAGATTTTGAATGCTGGGGATAAATACAACATTTAAACTCATCGGCCTTTTTCTTTTAAGTAGTTCCATGATAATATTCAGTGAAGATGGTATTTCCAAAGAATTATACTTTTGCCAACTACTCGTTGGACACATTAAAAAAAGGCCGGTAATAAGTATCTCATCCTCAAAGTTCAAAATTAACTGAGTTTGGATGAATCAGAAATAAAAAAAAATCAATGTCAGCCAGAGTAACACAAAATAACTTGGATGCTATTTTGATCTCTTTTTTCTTTTTGAATGAAAGGAAAATAAATTACTTATCTAATGGAAATATTTTGGATAGAATTTTCAAATTTAACTTAATGCAAAGCGCGGATTTCTTTGAGAAGTTAATTGTTCTGTTACGCATAGTACCTATGCCTTACAAAAAGTAGCCTTTTAATTAATTAAAACTTTTGTCGCTTACAGCACACGTTTTTGAAGTAAGGCAAAACTGCTAACATCGTTACTGTGTCATTCCAACTTCATGCTCTGCTTCTGCAGAATGATGAGAATCGTACTATAAGGATTATAGACTACTTTCAAAAGTAGCTCTGTGTTTGGAAAATGCCAGCTTCAAAAATATCCCGGTAATAGCTGTTTTGATTAATTTTCACCTTTATTATTGGAGTTGGGATTTTCCTTCGCGCGACAATAAGCGATATATGTGCCCCCATATTCGGTTATTTTGGGAGGTTAAAAATGATATTTAAAAGCTGGCTAAAAATTTGCTTAATATACCATGAAAAAGCCGAAAAAACTTAACAAAAAAAAAGTATGAAAATCTCATGCGCGTTAAATGTAAACAATAATCAATAATGATAATGTAACAAATTTTCCCAGTTTAGAGTCATACTAAAATTTTCAGCTCAATGCGCATTGCTTTATGACTGAACTCTTTGATAGGTTTTCTTTAGATTGCTTATCCCCTCCCCATCTTCTCCAACTTTGGTCATCGAAATTGTGATTTCAAAAAGCTTTTGCTTTTAACAACCAGAATGTCCAACAGACGACCGAGCTTATGGCAAAAGGCTCAAATGATTCGAGCTCGTTAATATCGGTGCGCGAGAAATTAAACATTTGTAGTGAAAAAATGGGCTTATTGCAAATTGTGTTTTATTCGGTTTTAGCAGTAGTTTCGGCGGTTTTCTTTTATGTCAAACATATACTCATATTAGAAATGAGAACAAGTTTTTTATGTGGGTTCGATTTTCCCGTATCGCAGTTATAAAGACGCCGGAGAAAACCCACTTAACCACCGTTTTCCAGGAAGCATACAATTACGATCGAGCATCTTATATGGAGGAGTTTATTTCTTCATGATTCCTGCTATAATTCCCACAAGTCTGGATTATATTAAAACTATTTTAATAAATGATTTTAACTATTTCACTAATCGAGGATTATATTATAATGAACGAGATGAACTTTTGTCTGCACATCTGTTTTAACTCGATGAACTAAAAAGCAAATCACCTACTTTTATCTCTGGCAAAATGAAGTATATGATTCCTACGATTGCATCAGTTGCAGAACAATTTCAGGAAGTTCTAGATAAGCAAATTGGTATAGAAGCAGATATTGATATTTCAGATTATCTTCCCATATATTGGACAGATGTTATAGGAACAACTGCTTATCGCACTGATTGTAACAGTCTAAAAGATCCAAATATAGAGTTTCAAATTCAAGAACGGAAAGTTTTCACTGTGAGAAAAAATGGTAATTCCGTTGAGGCGTTTTCTCAGACTTTTCAAAAGTTTTCTATACTTTTGGGTATAAAGGACTTGCCAGATGAAGATCATAATTTCTTCCTTGGAATAATTAAAGAGACTGTAAATTATCGTCAAGCCAAAGATTTACATCGCAATGATTTCTTGGATCTACTAATTAAACTGAAAAATAAAACCGAAGAATTGACTATAGAGCAGATTGCAGCTCAAGCTTTTGTTTTCTTTGCGGGTGGGTTTGAAACTTCCTCAACTGCAATGAGTTTTTGTATATTCGAACTGGCAAAACATCAAGATATTCAGAACAAATTACGAGAAAAAATTATCAATACAATTGCAATGTGCGACGGTAATTTAACCGACGAGGCCTTGAATGAAATGAAATTCCTTGAGCATGTTGTAAACGGTTCGTCTCAGGTCATTTATTTATTTTGACTTTAATAATTCAAATTAAGTATAATTTTAGAGATATTTCGAATGCATCCACCAGAATCCAGTCTCATCCGGAAAGCAGTTAAGAAATATCCAGTAGCAGATCCTTTTCATATAGTTGAAAATGGAACTTTGATATTTATTCCTGTTCAAGCCATCCATATGGATCCTGATATTCATCGTAATCCAGAAGTTTTTGATCCGAATCGATTTTCTGCAGAGAATTCGAAGAAACTTACTTCATGTCCATTCCTACCTTTCGGAGACGATTTGCGTAACTGTGTTGGTCTTCGTTTTGCTAAAATGCAAATTTATATTGGTCTCGTCGCGCTATTGGGAAAATTCAAATTTTCAATCTGCGCAAAAACGCAAATTCCTGGACAGCTCAATGTAAACAGATTAAAATTAAGAAAGATGGGTTTATGCTAAAAGTTGAAAAAATATAGTTAAAAGAGCAAAATTTTTTTTGACAAATATCCATGTTAAGATAACTATAATTTAGTTTTCTTCCTCGATTGGTGTACATATGTGTGTGTTAATTGTGCAATAGACAGAAACAAATTTTTGTTTAAATTACTAAAATTGTCTCTTGATTCAGTGGAATAATTAAAGTGGGCTTAAAAACAAACTAAATGTAAGCATTTCCTAATTGAATATATTGACAAGAGACCTTTATATACATATTTAGTTGGTGTACAGTAAATATTTAGAATATTTTTTATATTTAAAGTAGGTAACGCTTAAATTTCACTATGCTTAACAATGTTTGTATTTTCAGATTATTTAATACAATAAAAATAAAATGCGGACGTTATATAATCAGATGCAAATTAAGGTTAACTTACAATTTTTATTTAGTGGATTTAATCGATGGTCATTTGTTCAATGAATTTTATTGTGACTTGGCTTTATATGCGCTATAAATTGTTTACGTTCAATTTACATATTTGCATTGAAATTGCTAATTTTTGTGGCGAAAGATATGGTTTCTTAGGGAAGAATCTTCCCATATTTGGCAAGAAATTTGCGAGTATTGATGGTAAAAAGTTAGTTAGTTTTTCAATAAAATAATTATTTTACTTTGGTTTTCCGCAAGGTAGTGACTTGGTTTCTCTGCTTTTTAACTTGTTTATAAATCATATATCATCTGTATTGCTGCTGTTAAAGTAAGTCCAGCGTAAGCTCTTTAGACGAAGTTCTCCATATCTAGAAATACTAGTCAGTACCAGCACCAAATGAGTAGTCTTATCATTCCATATTGACTGTAGCCTTTGATGACGTTGCCTTCTGTGATTATGGGATAGGCACTGAATAATTTTAAAATCTGTTAAAAGTAGGTATAAATTGCAAAGGATTAAATGATTGATTTATTGAAAAAATATAGCACAGTTAAAATGTCTGTACTCAGCAGTAAATTTTTTCTAAAATTTTCTCATTATATAAAAATATAATTGGGTTGTTAAAAAACGTATTTCTCCTGAAATTCTAATCTCTTGTCATTTTGAAAATGGAGATTTCTTATCTTTCTTGAGAACAGCACATGAAGGTAAGAGAAAAGTGAAATTTCGTAATCTTTCTTTACTTTGGAACTTTTTAACTGTATGAAAAACATAATTAATTACCAATAAACTGATGTGTTTTAATTTCTCGGGTGTAGCAGTCAACGATTAATAAAAAACTAATTAATCATGTGTAGTCCTTTTATTGGCCTAACGTTTCGGCAAATATCATTGCCGTCCTCAGAAGCACCGTCATAAAATTACGTAAGTATATTAGCTTTGCTATTTCAATAAAAATGCTTGCGTCTATTGTTATTGGGTCACTGTCGGAGAAAAAATGCAGTTTCATGAATCATACGAGTATATACGTACACAATACGGAGAAGATCTTCTCAAAAACTACAAAAACTACAGCAAAATTTCAAAAAAATTAGCTTCCACTATTCAGGCCAGAATATTTTTACTAAAATGTCGTTCTTACGGGCTAATTCCTAAAACAGGCCGTAAGTAAACAATAGACGCAGCATTTTTATTGTAATAGCAAAGCTAATATACTTTTGTAGATTTATGACGGTGCTTCTGAGGACGGTAACGATATTTGCCGAAACGTTAGGCCAATAAAAGGACTACACATGATTAATTAGTTTTTTATTAATCGTTGTCTGCTACATCCGAGAAATTAAAACACGTCAGCTTATAAAAAATACTACAGTCGAGCATCACAAGAATCATAATTAATTACCTCATAATTATTTACTGTGTTAATAATATTGATTTAATTATCTATTAGCTACAAAAATCTTCATTTGCGGTATTTTATGAAATGGCGTACACGTTTCTAAAATAAAGTAAGAATTTCATCTGAAGTCGTCTTCGATTCGATATTGACAATTACATCGAATCTAAGAAAACCATTTCTTTTAGCTCTTCATTTATCAAAATTATTTCTAATTTATTTACGTCACCATTTAATATTTCCAATAAAAAAATTAATAATTAAAAAGTTGTATAAAGAGTAAAGCCTTGGCTACAAAATGTGTATCGATATCTTAGTCTAAGTCAAAGAAAGAAAGAAAGATACAGATTGCAAGACCCCTGTTTCCGCCATCAGAAACTTCCTCGCTTTGTTGAAGCTTCTCGCTCGATATAAAACCTAACTTTAAATTTTATATCCAGTCGAAATAGACTCTTTGTTACGTAGCACATTTGCATAGCATTGGGGCATGAAGATCGCCATTACCTTTGACATCTTTCTATGGAGATAAAAAGCATTATGAATTCATTTACATGCCAAAGTGCCTCAAAACTTGTTAGGTTTTTCGTTATAAACGGCTTCTTTAACATTGTCCTAAAGACAGTTCTTTGAATAGTGAAAGTGATACAACAACATTCCATCAAATATGTATACACACTTAATGAATTTCTGTGATACCGTTTTTTACGTTGGTGTCTGGTATCCCACTATAAGAAGAAAAGACTAAGAAAAAACAAATTTTCGGCAATACTACGAAGAAGCGAAGGACCAAAACCCTCTAGAAATATTTACCAAGCCATGAAACAGACCCTCTCACTAATGCGCATGAGCGTCGTCTTAGGCCTGCCGGCACATTGAACACAGCAACAGCACAGCGTAGGGCAGGGTAGCATAGGTTTTTGTAATATACCCAAGCAAATGATCGACCGCATATTGCACACAGCAGAAATCCTAACATTCTAAAATATTTGCAGTGTTTCTATGGAAAACATACAAAAGTTTGATTTGAATCTGCGCCCTAAACTACCATTCATACAGAAAAATAGTTTTCTGATAATCTTAAGCTTCCTTTCTAATCTTCCCAATTGTAAACACTGCCTTTGTTAACAAATTTTTAAAAAGAAATTTGACTACGACTGCAATTCCAAAAAAAAAACTCTTAGCTGCATATGTAAATGTACATGGTCTGATGAATTTGCAGATATGCCTCCAGATTACCATCGGGTAATGCAATCATACCATCATTAAAACCGGATACCTTCCTTGGAAGATATGATGCATGCCTCTATACTGGAAATTTCATAGGACATTCGTACAGACATGTTCTAGGGAGGAAGCAGTCCTCTTTGTTGTACACTTTGTGGGACATTTGTATATGAATGTCCTTGGGAGGAAGCAAATAAAGCTTTTCGTGTGCTTCCTCTTAGCTTCCTTGGAACGAAAATCGAAGCAAAATGGATTGGTCACCACGTCAAAGAAGTTCAATTTTTGCATACATGAATTACTTAGAAAGTTCTTATTTAATTTAATTTTGGTGTAATGTTGCACTTTAGTAAAAATCACATAAATTCACATTTAAATTTACCCTGTGCAAGCGAAAACACAACTGCGTGAAAAGCGAAACAAGCACGAGCTTGAAAACATACGTTGCACCTTCCAACAAGCTTCTTCCGGGATAAATTTGGAATGGATCAAAACTTGTTCAGCTTTTTCATCCTTTTGCACTCAGTTTTACGGCTTCCACAAGCCTTCACGTAGGAGGCCTGGACAGATGGCTAGGGAAGTGTTTATCGAGGACATTGGAAGCGAGCCACAACCAACTCCTGAAACTGCTTCCAGAAGAATCCCACTAAGAAAAGTGGCAACAACAATATTATGTTGTTGTTAGGAGCACTTCATGTTGTGTTGTTAGTATTTCATCCAAAAATATTAGATGTATTTTGTTCTATCATTTCTTAACATTGATTCATTAATACTCTCAATAGTAAGGAGAAAAATTGATATTTATAAAAACTGAGTCAAAACGTATTTATTACCAATACTAGCTGGAAAAGTTTTCCAAATAGAACGAAAAGAAATTCTGACGAGAGATAAATGTAAACAAATAACAAACAATAATCAAAGCCTAAGCTTCTTTTGATTCGAACTAAATAAAATTGCCATTCACAAACGCATGCAAGTGCTTTTTTCAACTCTCACACTCTCAGCGTAATTGCTTTATCGCTGCACTCTTGGATAGGATTTGGAATTGGCTTTGGGTTTATTTTAGATTGCTTATCCCCTCTCCCCATATTTCACAACTTTGTTAATCGAAACTGCGATTTCAAGAAGCTTTTGCTTTCAGCAATCAAAATATCCAGACAGACGATCGAGTGTATGGCAGAAGGTACAAGTGATTCGAGTTCGTTAGTATCGGTACGCGCGCAATTATCTACAGTTAAAAATGAACTTGTTGCAAATGGTGTTTTATTCGGTCTTAGCAGTAGTTTCAGCGGTTTTCTTTTATGTTAAACATAAATACTCATATTGGAAACGACAAGGAGTTCCTTATATGGAACCTACCTTCCCGTATGGCAGTTTTACAAATCCTGGAAAAACTCACGTCAGCACCGTTTTCCAAGAAGCATACAATTACTTAAACGATCGAGCCCCTTATGGAGGAGTTTACTTCTTCATAGCTCCTGCAATTATTGCAACAAATCTGGATTTTATAAAAACTATTTTAATAAAAGATTTCAACTATTTCACTGATCGAGGATTATACTATAATGAACGAGATGAACCTCTCTCTGCACATCTGTTTTTACTTGATGGACTAAAATGGAAATCAATGCGACACAAAGTTTCACCAACTTTTACCTCTGGCAAAATGAAGTATATGTTTCCGACAATTGTAGCCGTAGCAGAACAATTTCAGGAAGCTCTAATTAAGCAAATTGGTGTAGAAGCAGAAATTGATATTTCAGATTATCTTGCCAGATATTCTACAGATGTTATAGGAACAACTGCTTTTGGCATTGATTGTAACAGCCTCAAAGATCAAAATACACAGTTTCGAGTTCAAGGAAGAAAAGTTTTCACTAGGAAGAGGCATGGTAATTTCGTTGAAATGTTCTTTCAAACATTCCCACAGTTTGCCGCATATATTGGAATAAAGCAATTGCCAGATGAAGTTCATGATTTCTTTCTTGGAATAATTAAAGAGACTGTGACTTACCGTGAAGACAAAGATGTGCATCGCAATGATTTCTTAGATCTACTAATTAAACTGAAAAATGAAACCCAAGAATTAACTATAGAGCAGATTGCAGCTCAAGCTTTTGTTTTCTTTGCGGGTGGGTTTGAAACTTCCTCGACTGCAATGAGTTTTTGTCTATTCGAACTGGCGAGGCATCAAGATATTCAGGATAAATTACGAGAAGAAATTATCAATACAATTGCAATGTGCGACGGTAAATTAACCTACGAGGCAATGAATGAAATGAAGTATCTCGAACAGGTTGTGAATGGTTCGTTTAAGTTAATTTATTTATTTTGACTTTAATAATTTAAATTATGATTTTAGAGACATTGCGAATGCATTCACCATCACCCTTTCTTATCCGGAAAGCAGTTAAGAATTATCCAGTAGAAGACTCTTTTCGCGTAATTGAAAAAGGCACTTTCATATTTATTCCTGTTCAAGCCATCCATATGGATCCTGATATTCATCGTGATCCAGAAGTTTTTGATCCAAATCGATTTTCTCCAGAGAATTTTAAGAAACTTCATTCATGTGCATTCCTACCTTTCGGAGATGGTCCGCGCAACTGTATTGGTCTTCGTTTTGCTAAAATGCAAGTTTATATCGGTCTCGCCGCACTATTGGGAAAATTCAAATTTTCAGTCTGCGCAAAAACGCAAGTCCCTGTAGAGTTAAATTTGAATAGTCCACTTACAACTGTAAAAGATGGAATTATTCTAAAAGTTGAAAAAATATAGTGAAAAAAACAATTTTTTTTTGTTTACGAAAATCCATGTTAAGATAATTCTAAATCTGTTTTCTTCCTCGATTGGTGTACGTCTGCATGTGTTAATTCTGCAAGATTGTGCAAGATAACTATAATTTAGTTTTCTTCCTCGATTGGTGTTCATATGTGTGTGTTAATTGTGCAATAGAGAGAAACAAATTTTTGCTTAAATTACTAAAATTTTCTCTTTTGATTCAGTGGAATAAATTTTTCAACTAAAATGATTAAACTGGGCTTAAAAAAAACTAAATGTAAGCATTTCCTAATTGAATATATTGACAAGAGACCTTTATATACATATTTAGTTGGTGTACAGTAAATATTTAGAATATTTTTTATATTTAAAGTAGGTAACGCTTAGATTTCACTGTGCTTAACAATGTTTGTATTTTCAGATTATTTAATACAATAAAAATAAAATGCGGATGTTATATAATCAGATGCAAATTAAGGTTAACTTACAATTTTTATTTAGTGGATTTAATCGATGGTCAATTGTTCAATGAATTTTATTGCGACTTTATATGCGTTACAAGTTGTTTACCTTCAATGTACATATTTACATTACATGGTTAATTTTTGTGGCAAAAAAGTACGGTTTTTTAGGGAAGAGTTATCCCATGTCTGGCTTAATTTCCGAGCAAGAAATTTGCGAGTCTTGATGGTAAAAAGTTGAGGGAGCTTTGTGAATAATTTTCCTGTAAATATTTGTAATATGTTGTAATATGCAAAGAAAAAAAAATCAACATCTCAATTCTACAGAGTGGTTTTGTATGTTGAATTAATTATTCATTGAAATAATTATTTTACTTTGGTGTTCCGCAAGGCAGTGACTTGGTTTCTCTTTTTTTGATCTTGTTTATAAAAAATAATTGTTCTTTATTACTGTTAAAGAATTTATGCAAAAGTGCAACGTAGGTAGCTCTTTAGACGAAGTTCTCTGTCAATTACAAGACTATAAATGAGTAGTCCTATAATTCTATGCAGACTTTAGCCTTAGCCGTTGACTCCAAAGTACCACGGAGTAATTTTAAAATCTGTTAGCAGATTTATTTATTTACTGAAGAATATTGTACAGTTAAAATGTCTGATCTCAACAGCAAGTTTTCTATTAAATATCCTCATTTTATAAAAATGAAATTTACTTGTTAAAAAATGTATTTCTGTTGAAATTCTAATCTTTTGTCATTTCGAAAATGGAGATTTCTTATCTTGCTTGAGAACTGCACATAAGGTAAGAGAAAAGTGAAATTTCGTAATTGTTCCTAAGAATTGCTGAATGCGTAACAGTATTATGATCATTATAAATAAAACTTACCTAATAAGTTTTATTCACTGTGCTAATGATATTGATTTAATTATCCATTTATAAATATATCTTATCGGTTTTTTTATGAATTATCTGTAGATTGCTTATTCCTTCCCCCATCTTCCCCAACTTTGTTCATACAAACTGCGATTTGTAAAAGCTTTTGCTTTTAAAACCAGAATGTCTGGACAGACGATCGAGTGTATGGCAGTAGATACAAGTGATTTGAGTTCGTTAATGTCGGTGCTCGCAAAATTTGTAAAAATGGAACTGTTGCAAATTGTGTTTTATTCGGTTTTAGCAGTAGTTTCTGCGTTTTTCTTTTATGTCAGACATAAATATTCATACTGGAAACGACAAGGAGTTCCTTATGTGCAACCAACTTTCCCGTATGGTAGTTTTAAAGAAGTCGGGAAAACTGTCCACATGGCAGCAGTTTTCCATGAGGCATATAATTACTTAAAGAATAGAGCACCTTACGGTGGAATTTTTTTTTTCTTTACTCCTGCTGTAATTCCAACAAATCTGGATTTTATAAAAACTATTTTAATAAAAGATTTCAACTATTTCACTGATCGAGGATTATATTATAATGAACGAGATGAACCTCTGTCTGCACATCTTTTTTTACTTGATGGACTAAAATGGAAATCAATGCGACACAAAGTTTCACCAACTTTTACCTCTGGCAAAATGAAGTATATGTTTCCAACAATTGTAGCCGTTGCAGAACAATTCCAGGAAGCTCTAAATAAGCAAATAGGTGTAGAAGCAGAAATTGATATTTCAGATTATCTTGCCAGATATTCGACAGATGTTATAGGAACAACTGCTTTTGGCATTGATTGTAACAGTCTGAAAGATCCAAATACAGAGTTTCGAATTCAAGGACGGAAGGTTTTCACTGTGAAAAGAAATGGTAATTTTGTTGAGGCGTTTTCTCAGACATTTCAAACGTTTTCTATACTTTTGGGTATAAAGGACTTGCCAGATGAAGTTCATGATTTCTTCTATGGAACAATTAAAGAGACAGTGAATTATCGTGAAACCAAAGGTGTGCATCGCAATGATTTCTTGGATCTACTAATTAAGTTGAAAAATGAAACCCAAGAATTGACTATAGAGCAGATTGCAGCTCAAGCTTTTGTTTTCTTTGCGGGTGGGTTTGAAACTTCCTCGACTGCAATGAGTTTTTGTCTATTCGAACTGGCAAGGCATCAAGATATTCAGGATAAATTACGAGAAGAAATTAACAATACAATTGCAAGGCACGACGGTAAATTAACCTACGAGGCAATGAATGAAATGAAGTTCCTGGAACAAGTTGTAAATGGTTCGTCTGAATTGATTTATTTATTTTGGCTTGAATAATTCAAATTATAATTCTAGAGACATTGCGAATGCATCCACCAGCGCCCAGTCTTATACGGAAAGCAGTTAAGAATTATCCAGTAGAAGACTCTTTTCGCGTAATTGAAAAAGGCACTTTCATATTTATTCCTGTTCAAGCCATCCATATGGATCCTGATATTCATCGTGATCCAGAAGTTTTTGATCCTAATCGATTTTCTCAAGAGAATTTTAAGAAACTTCATTCATGTGCATTTCTACCTTTCGGAGATGGTCCGCGCAACTGTATTGGTCTTCGTTTTGCTAAAATGCAAACTTATATCGGTCTCGCCGCACTATTGGGAGAATTTAAATTTTCAATTTGTTCAAAAACGCAAATTCCTGTACAGCTCAATTTGAATAGTCCACTAACAACTGTAAAAGATGGAATCGTTTTAAAAGTTGAAAAAATATAGTTAAAAATAAAAAAAAAAAATATTTTCAAAAATCCATGTTAAGTTAATTAATAAAATTAATTTCTACCTCTCAACAGGAAGTTTTCTGTTTATATAAAAAAAATATAATTTGCTTGTTAAAAAAAAAGTTGTTTCGGGTAAGAATCTAATCTTTTTCATCTCGAAAATGGAGACTTCTGATCTAGTCCGACAAGTGCGCATGAACACAAGAGAAAAGTGAAATTTCGTAATCTTTCTTTACAATTGCGGAATGCGTAACTGTATTATGAATCTTATAAAAAATAGTTACCTAATAATTATTACTCACTGTGTTAAGGATACCGATTTAATCATGCATTAATAATAATTCTTATCGGTTTTTTATGAATTTTCTTTAGATTGCAAATTTCCTCTACCATTTTCCCCACTACGATTCGAAAAAGCTTTTGCTTTCATTAAGCAGAATGTCCAGACAGACGATCGAGTCTATGGCAGAAGGCTCAAGTCATTCGAGTTTGTTAACATCGGTGCGCGCGCAATTATCTATAGTGAAAAATGGACTTATTGCAAATTGTGTTTTATTCGGTTTTAGCAGTAGTTTCTGCTGTTTTCTTTTATGTGAGACATAAATACTCATATTGGAAACGACATGGAGTTCCGTATGTGCAACCAACTTTCCCGTATGGTAGTTTTAAAGAAGTCGGAAAAACTGTCCACATGGCTACAGTTCTCCATGAGGCATATAATTACTTAAAGAATAGAGCAGCTTTTGGAGGAATTTATTTTTTCTTTACTCCTGTTGTAATTCCAACAAATCTGGATTTTATAAAAACCATTTTAATAAAAGATTTCAACTATTTCACTGATCGAGGATTATATTATAATGAACGAGATGAACCTCTGTCTGCACATCTTTTTTTACTCGATGGACTAAAATGGAAATCAATGCGACACAAAGTTTCACCAACTTTTACCTCTGGCAAAATGAAGTATATGTTTCCGACAATTGTAGCCGTTGCAGAACAATTCCAGGAAGCTCTAATTAAGCAAATTGGTGTAGAAGCAGAAATTGATATTTCAGATTATCTTGCCAGATATTCGACAGATGTTATAGGAACAACTGCTTTTGGCATTGATTGTAACAGTCTGAAAGATCCAAATACAGAGTTTCGAATTCAAGGAAGGAAGGTTTTCACTGTGAAAAAAAATGGTAATTTCGTTGAGGCGTTTTCTCAGACATTTCAAAAGGTTTCTATGCTTTTGGGTATAAAGCGATTGCCAGATGAAGTTCATGATTTCTTCTTTGGAATAATTAAAGAGACTGTGACTTATCGTGAAGCAAAAGGTGTGCATCGCAATGATTTCTTGGATCTACTAATTAAGTTGAAAAATGAAACCCAAGAAATGACTATAGAGCAGATTGCAGCTCAAGCTTTTGTTTTCTTTGCGGGTGGGTTTGAAACTTCCTCGACTGCAATGAGTTTTTGTCTATTCGAACTGGCAAGGCATCAAGACATTCAGGATAAATTACGAGAAGAAATTATCAATACAATTGCAGGGCACGACGGTAAATTAACCTACGAGGCAATGAATGAAATGAAGTTCCTGGAACAAGTTGTAAATGGTTCGTCTGAATTGATTTATTTATTTTGACTTGAATAATTCAAATTATAATTCTAGAGACATTGCGAATGCATCCACCAGCGCCCAGTCTTATACGGAAAGCAGTTAAGAGATATCCAGTAGAAGACTGTTTTCGCGTAATTGAAAATGGAACTTTGATATTTATTCCTGTTCAAGCCATCCATATGGATCCTGAAATTCACCGTGATCCAGAAGTTTTTGATCCTAATCGATTTTCTCCAGAGAATTTTAAGAAACTTCATTCATGTGCATTTCTACCTTTCGGAGATGGTCCGCGCAACTGTATTGGTCTTCGTTTTGCTAAAATGCAGACTTATATCGGTCTCGCCACATTATTGGGAGAATTTAAGTTTTCCATTTGTTCAAAAACGCAAATTCCTGTACAGCTCAATTTGAATAGTCCACTAACAACTGTAAAAGATGGAATTATTTTAAAAGTTAAAAAAATATAGTTAAAAATAGAATAAAAAAAAATATTTTCAATAATCTATGTTAATATAATTAATAAAATTAATTTCTCGCTCTCAACAGGAAGTTTTCTGTTTATATAAAAATATAAAGTACTTGTTAAAAAAAAGTTGTTTCTGGTAAGAATCTAATCTTTTTTCATCTCGAAAATGGAGATTTCGTATCTTGTTTCAGAACTGAAAGTTAGACAAAAGTGAAACTTCGTATTAAATCTAAAGCGTCTGATTAAGGCTAGGCGTGTACAGACGTTATTGTATTATTTGAATGCAGCGTTTTGAAATTGATATCGATTTGAAATATAAGAAAAATATTACTATATCGAATTATAATACTAGATATATATCGCCACTACGAGGGTAATACCCTAGGCAGACGGGTGAAATCAATGATCATTCATTCGTAATTGATTTTTTTCAAAAATCAAGTTATCCGAGATTTTGTGAATTAAAACGGAGGTCCTATCAATTTTAGATGTAATTGCCAGGACAATTTTAATAATTAAAATTCAAATTCAAAAATTCCCGTCTGCCTAGAGTATTAATCGTTGTGTCGAAATTACTTGCTCATCATAAAATACACTCGGTGGGTGACAACTGGACAAAAGGACAAATATTTTCTCTGCTTTTAAGAATGGGTAGTATGATAGATGAATAGTTGTTCGGAGGAATTTCCAACTTTATCTCCTAAACTTTTTCCATTTTGTGCACTTTTAAAAGCATGACAACTAGTTATTCTAAGTTTATTATCCAATCGAAATAGCTTCCTTTTTAATCAGCACATCTACGCAGCATGAAAATCATCTTTTTATGGAGAAGAATTATAACGCGAATTTCTCTACACCTGAAAGCTTGTTGGACTTTCAATTATAAACAACTTGTTTAAAATTATTCAAATTGCTTTTCA
The DNA here is from genome assembly GCA_963924295.1 of Dioctria rufipes. NCBI lineage: Eukaryota > Metazoa > Arthropoda > Insecta > Diptera > Asilidae > Dioctria > Dioctria rufipes. The sequence goes on from OZ002745.1 coordinate 17,390,592, forward strand.
ATAGGGTTCCAGTCAGATGACTGAGCTGGGCAATCCATAATCTGAACCCCGTTAGTTGAAAACCAAATCCAACATAATTTGATGGTATATTTACTGTTATTATTTATCTTTAGGACACACTTGAGTAGAGTGATCTCTTCTGCATATGACAGGATAACATTCTCCGTAATGTTCATGTAGATTTTGGCATCCATGTTTTGCTTTCACCAAAAAATATAAGACCAGTACCTACCATAATACAAAAAGCAACCCCTAATAATGATTTGCACACTCTCATGTTTAATAGTTTTTATTGTATACTGTTGATAATTCTAACGAATTCCAATGAACATTTCGTGGCCTCTTCTACTGGTGAATTTGTCAGCAATATATATATGCTATTTTACTTACATTTAAAAAAGTATATACTCACATGTGAACAAAACAACTTTCATCGTTATTATCTTCATCTTAAGACTCATGTGATGATCGATAAACTTATAGCATAGGATAAACAGTGCATGCCCGGAAGTCGACCAAATTATGAAAGTTACCAAGCAACCGGTGCATTGCTAGCCGATGCAATAAATTTGCAAATGCAAGAAAATTTTTACACCTAGTTTGTAGCTAGCTTTCAGTTTTGTCTAGCTGGATAGATTACTTTTATTTGCTTACATAAGACAACAGTATATATACACATGGCTCGCGTACTTAGAAAATCATTGGGATATGTCCAGTAAGCCATGTGGTGTATAACTGCACAAGAATTCCAATGTTGACGCTCGATCGTGTTTGATATGGGAGGAGCTGTATACTTTTGTACCACCACTTGATCTCAAGTCAAAGGAAAGCAAATTGACTGGCTTTGTATAGGCTGTGCACTCGTGCAATGCAGTTTTATAAAGATAAAAACTTATTAGTTCCGCTATTTCTGTCAATTAGTTTTGCACGTTTAACTTTTCCTACAATATAAACAGTGCCGATTTATATATATTTAAAAAATAATAGTACTTTAAAAATTAATTACAGGCGCGTAAAAACAATATGCACAGTGCTGCACCATAATTCAGTTATTTAAATCTTTGAATGCATGACTGATATTTACGAAAGGAACTATCTACCAGATTTCTCTTGTGCCCTACAACAACGCCAACAATTCAATTTTGCAATACTTGTTTTTCTTATTTGCTGCTTAAAGATGATCTCTCATTTATTTACGTTTCATCGGGTTAAATCCAAATGCATAATCTCAATGAATGGTTACCATCTTGATTTAGTGATGCAATTAATGTTTAACACTTTCTTTTATGGGTGGGTATACATATAGCAACAGAATAAGATAAATAATTTCACTTTCGACTTACCAAGTTTTCCAAGTGGGTAAGTTGCGATAATCTTCTAAGATGGAGATTAAATCCGATGAAAAACAAGTTTTCATCTGTTAGATATTTATTGTAAAAATGATTGAATTTAATAATTTAGATTCAAAAAGAAGATAAAATAATTTTATTTAATGATGCCCGTTAAGATTATAATGACTTTAAGTAAAGGCATAAGAAATAATCTAATTGGATTTGGTCACATGATTATTTAAATCAATGTCATGTAACTTTTTGTGTGGATATAGAGTAGAGAGTTCTCATGAATCACTTGTGCTTTGATTTCATACCAAAAACGGAGATTTTTCTTGTGGGTAAAGCTTTATTGCTAAAAAATTTTTTTTTTCTTCTTTCCACAAAATCAGTATTCTTTCCTCCATCGTCGACAAATATGTAGATCGACTTTACTCGTACTACTACTACCCCTACTGATTTTCATAAAGCTTTTAATAAAATAAACCGTAAACTGTCTTTTAAATCTGGCTTTCATGTCAATACTGTATAATGGTTCTCAATGTATTTGTATAACAGAAGAAATTTTGTAGTCTCTAATGGTAAGCGATTCCCTCCAGTTAAAGAGATCTCAGATGTACCCCAGGTCACTTTACTTGGCATACTGATATTTCCTATATCGTCTAACTGTTTTTTATATGCTTATACCAAATTTTCTAAAACCATTAATTACATTAGGGATTGTGTTTGCAAAACGAAAATTTTTATCGTATAGATTTACTAAAATTTTTCTATTTAAATTAGAAAATACAGTAGATTCGTGAACATTCGTTAAAGTAAACAATATGGGGAAAATTTTTAATGATCCATATAGACAAATTTACTTCCATATGTTTTATTTAAAAGTTAAGTTTGATACAATAACGACGAATTACATTACATAATTTGTAGTATATTGAAGTTTTTTTAATTCCACTGTGAAATTATTGAATCCCTGATAGAGAAATGAGAATGACGAAAGCGCAGTACTTGAATTTATATACATAATTCTGTACACTATGTACACACTTTAAAATTGAAGAATAATACTGTGTATATTTATTTTGAATTTGTAATCATAGAAAATTTATTATTTCACTACTTTATTTTCATACATATGTATATAATATTTTTTTCTAACGTATATCATTTAACCAGAGAGTAAGCTTGCTATGGCCTTTGGACTTATTTGTCCACCTCCAGAATATGTACATTCTCTAGTAACTATGAAATTATAAAAATTAAGAAGATAATAATTGTGTATATTGCAACTTACAGTTCTTCACAACAAAACCATTTTCATCTGCAACATAAGTAATTTCATAATAGGCAAAATCTGGACCAATATATCCGAATTTTCCTTCTGCAACAACGACCTTAATCCCATTTACATCTTTCAATGTACCTTTTTTGTACTCACGATGACCATCTGTTAAGGTGAAACTAAAATATGAATGAATATTGTTAACTGTTTTTGATATATTTGCACTCGTCATTTCCATTTCGAATAATTTTTACTTTTGTGCAAAAAAAAAAACAAACAAACAAAACTTTTTCACATACTTGTAATGAAAATTACCATCTTGTTCTAAATCCTGATCAAGATCTAATAGTCGAACTGAGTTTCCATTATTGATTGGAGCAGTAATTGCAATTTCTATTAAAATAATTAAAGATAGTATATTGAAAATAGTTCTTTCCATTACTACGATTCTACGATGCGTGCAATCTAGGCAAAGATTCTGTCTAAACTAAACAAACTTTTACATAGATGATTGATCATTGAACTTTGTTTTTTGCCAAATTTCCTGTTCTCAAGTTGATATAACATACTTGTTTCAAAACTTACTATACAGGTTTTTTACTATACGGGTGTAACAGTAAAAACTACAAAATAGAATGAAGAGTAAAATTACAATTCTCTGCAAACCCCGCATTTTATCCTTATTTTTTTGTAAACAAATAAAAATCGTGCTGTCACAAGTCGAAGGGACTGTAGGACAAATGCAAAATTAATTTTACATTTCAAGCGGCTAACAATTTTTTTCACACCCAAGTGATTATGTAAAATAGTGTTTACTGGTCTCGACCTTATGTCGTCCAACAACAACACAATATCGCTGTAAATCCCTCGATTGTTTTTATTATCAGAAGGAAGTACAAATTCGTTTCATTACATCCAAGACGAAATTCTTCAAACCATCTATAAACAGTCCTTACATGGTGGATATGAACTATATGACTACTGAAAATGTTAATGCATCTCTTACGCTGATCATGATAAATTGAAATTGAAAATAGTTATGGCTCGAAAATGCTAGCTTTTTAATTCCATTTTTTCAGTAGAACGATCTTTTAAATAATTCGTAGTTAAAGTAGTTAGTAAACAAGACATAATTTCTTCGATCTGTCAACGTCATTTATTTTCTAAAAGATTACTAACTTAAAGAAGGTTAGATTCATTTTATTGAATGGAGGTTCGCATTCCCAAAGCTTTCAGAGCAAATTGTAAGATTAAGGCTTAAAAGGGAAATGAAAGAGATGCCGTTGTACTATGTCCGTATACTTTAACATTTCCCGACAAATTTGTTGTATACTTCAGTTTTCATGAGAAAAAAAATGGTTTGGTGAATCAGAATTACCCGAGTTTACAAGATGCCTACATATAAGTCAGTCAAATTTTAAAGGGACTCGTTCGATAGATTTCCAATATCGTGGTCACCAGTTTGGAAAATACAGTTTTAAAAAAAGTCTCGTTAAAGTTTCAAATGCGATTATCACCAATAAAATGCCAGAACTTTAGGTGCTCAGTCAAGATTAAACTAACCATTATATTCGAAACAGGAAATGAGTTTAGAGAATATAATTGCGTCTCTATTGTGCACTTATATCTGTGTTTGTATTAAAAGGGCTCAGGTAACAAACCGAAGCGCAAGAAAAGGTGTCCGATGCTCATCGAGTGCTCGAGCATGCGCTCCAAATACCTGGCCTATTCAACGCTGTAACTTTTCTGCCCATCGTCAAAACGATACCTTTTGCTGAAGAATGCATATAAATACACGAAATATGCAAGCAGTGGTAAACTGCAAAATTAAACAGCTGTTGATCTGTCAATTAGCATAAATGTTATCGCTTTCTCGATTGCATTGCAGAATTACATCAAAGAAAATATTTGGTCTCAATAATTTATATTATAGTACATATAGTAAATTAAGAAATTGCTTGGGACAAGTCAAATAATATAAAATATTGCTTTAAAGACTGAAAGTACAAGTCCCAGTTTACAGCTGTTTTCTTCTGAATTCCCCTACATGGTTCTAAATTAGCTGAATACAGCTGAGGTATTACTATATCATTTTTGCTGATTACCTACTACACATAAGTTCGTGCTCATGTCGTCAAATGAGTGAAAGAGAAGAAACATTTTTGCACGCATGAATTTTCAAAGGCAAGAGTGTGAAGCAAACAAAAATCCATGTCGTTTTGACGACGTGGTTTTACCGTGCATTGTAGATTAGGCATTATACTGCGAATATCGGATAATCACCATACTCACATATTCTACACTATATTAGGATGCAATTAATGAAATAAAAAAAAAATCGTGTTTAAACCAGTCACACGGGATGACCTCTTTAAGGCTTTTCACCTCATTTTCTTCACGTCACCTTCTGTAATTACCTGGTTAAGTCCGTTTAATTCTTACCGCAATCTCATTTGAATCTGAAGCAGAATCAATCATGATGTTGTTGGATATTTATATATACTATGGATGGAATTGTAAGTAAAGATCATTAATGATCATTAATGAACATAATAGAGTTAGAAGGAAAAGAGAACCTTATGGTATACCACCATTTATATTACGTGGTTTAGTGGTAGTGTAATCTAACATTATACTTCCGCATACAAATTAAATCCTCTTAAGTTTTAACAAAACGCTTTATCAGCTAAATTTTGTAAGAATTCAAATTGGTCTTTAAGGACTCTACAAACTTGTTTTATACTCGTAACATATTTGTTAAAATAATTCCCTGAAGAGAACTGATTTATGCGAAGAAAAAGTAGACAAAATTCTGAGTAGCTATTATACAACGATGGAGTGGTGAAAAATAGCTTGTAAGTTTGCCGATTAGAAAAAAATAACGAAATAATGAATATTATTATTATTATTAAAAATTTGAGGGCTCTTGATCATACTACAGTTAACAATATAAAGTTATTATTGTTTATTTCCATAGTATCTATCCCAAAATGAACAAAGTGTTATTTTAACTCTTAATTCCACAGAAAATCATTCTAATTTATTCACATATATGCACAATAGATAATTAAAATAATAATGATAAAGAAATATTGCTAGAGTACAAACATTATTGGATATTTATTTGATAATCCTTTTTATAACCTAAATTATTTAACTTAAAATTATTGTAAATTTTAATACTATTATTATCCATGTTCTTTAAATTTTCCTTTTTTTTATAATTCTTATTCAATTCAATTACTTTAGATTCAGATTGAAATGTTTTTTATTCCTACTATTTATCCTGCTAGTAGGCTTGCTACAGCTTTTTGACTGATATGTCCATGTCCATGATGACCACCAGTTCGCCTTCTATATACTTTAGTTACTGCAAAACAAAAACAAAAAAAAATAATAACCAAGTAAATATATAGAAAAAACTCTTTAAAAAATCCTGTTTTATACTCACTCTTTTTAATAACAAAACCATTTTCATCAGCAACATAAAAAACTTCATAAATATAATTATCTGGTCCTTCATATCCATAATTTCCTTCTACAACAACAACTTTGGTTCCATCAATATCTTTTAATGTACCTTTTGCGTACTCATGATGTCCATCAGTTAAACTGAAACTATTTAAAGAATATTGTTAAGAATCAAAAATTTCAAAGTTTTTTTTTTTTTTTAATTATTATTCTATGTAGGTATACTCCATACTTGTATTGATAATTTCCACCTTCTACGGACTGATCCAAATATTGAATCTTATCTTCACTATTAACTGGTGCATTCAATACAAAACTTACTGAAAGTATTAAACTCAAAAGAACAGACAAAATGATTGCTACCTTCATGATTGTATGAAACTTAGAAACAAACTGAACGATAAGATTTGTTTGCGGCCAGCTAAAAGAAGTTTTCAATCCAATCAAGAATAATCCAATGAACTTGGATATTTTAATGCTTTTACCGATAAATACAAAAATTCACCTCACATCATCATACACATCTAGTCAAACTAGTTCGAGGGAATCTTTTAGTAGTTAGTTCCTATGTACACCTGAGTGAGAAAGCCTACACTGAAAATATTCAAAGACTGTACCTACGTAATGGTTCTTATAATATTTTCTTTGGTGTCTTATATGTAGTTAATTTGAAGGTAAATTTATTGGTGAATACCCAAAGACGAAGGACAGAAAAGTAATAATAAAAAAGACATGTTATAAGATGCTGTTATAAATATTTCGACGTAATATGCATATGTCCTATGACGTTTTCTTTTGTATAAACAAACGTGCTATGAGCAGTGCTATCAGGGTTCATTCGGTGGATCCCCTTTTTGTTTTTATGTAAATTTATGTTTGAAAAAATTTCCAATTTAAAAAGTTTTATTATCTATGTATAAATATAATAAGAAAAATGAAAACAAAAATAGATTCGCGAAAGCGTTTTAAAAATTATGATTTAAACAAGTAAACTTTGTATAACTCTTGAATCTATTAGCCCTCCAAACACGATTGGTATTAGTGCTCTTGAAACTAAAATATATATATATATATATATATATATATATATAAGTAATTACTTGGTAATTAACTAGTTAGTTAGTTAGCGACATAAGTGGCTTTAAATAGTATAATTTTTTGGATCCACATAATAATATTCCTATATATATAATTCCTTCCACAGTCTGAGCATAGAGAATGCAATTAAAATTTCCTTCATTGTGTTGTGAATATAAATGTAGATATTACTTCTATTATTTTGCATTAAAACGTCACTATTTATTAATTCAGTTTTAGAAGAGTAACTAATTTAAATAATTTTGAATAAATGTAACTTAAAATCAAGTTCTGCTTCAAGTTGCAAAGACTAAACAAATAATATGTATATACAAATTACATAAACATTTATTTTCTAGCACTTGATATGATGTTCAGCGTCATCGCTCACATTGTATTTTAAGTTGCTAGTTGGATAAGTGAAAATTTGTGTTTATGAAGTATAAGATGATCTGTAGAGTGAAGTAGATGCTATTCGGCGTAGCGAAATGTGAGAGGTCAAGGCGACAAAAACCACTTAACCTTGGCCAATTACCCAATTTCAACAAAGTTATGGATGAATTTTCATATTGCATGGAGGTTTGTTTGTATAGTCTTGAACCTGAGTTTAGTATCGTTATTATTACGAGGGTATTAGTCCAGTCAGTAGGGGTTTTTGCCCTACAAAAGGTGGGGATATAGTTCCGGGCCCCGATGAAAAATCCAAGTTTTCACCCTTGGGGGCTGGGCGCGCCCGAGTGGTCCGCCATTTTGGTTTAAAGGTATCAGAAATTGGTTTTTTCAAAATATGTTCTCAGCGGTTTATCCTACAACAAAAATTAAAAATATAAATTTGAAGAATTCTAAATTCCATAAATTTTTTGCATAACCACTTTTTTTTGTAAGTCTGGTGTGTAACGAGTTACAGTGGCGGAAACATGAACATTCTTCCAAAAAACTTTATACAGGGTGTTTCGTCCATGGTTGTCCATAGGACAGGAGGTGACAGTAGTCACTTATTCAATCAAAAAATTGTATGGCAAGTGGGCCGGCATCTCAACCGTTTCGGAGTTACAGAGTGATTAAGAAAATTTGATAGTCTTTCACAAAATATCCTGTATTTTAATAAGTACAGAATGTACGGTCACTTACAAAGCTTATTGTATGTAGAACTTCATGGACTTTCCAACGACTGGTCGACAAGCCCCGTACTCCTCTCCACTCAGGAGTTATTGGGGTCTAATCTAAGAACTTATTTAGTACGGACCTCAATAATTAAAATAATACTTATATTATTTTCACAATCTATAAACTCTTAGCAAAAACCCACCTGTAGAACATAAAATTAACTTTTTTTGAATTATATTCTACAGGTATTTTTGCCTTAGTGCATTTAAAAAATTTTAAATTCTTAAACAGCAAAATAAGAGCAACGTACATAGGTTCCCGAAAAAATCTTTCTGGGTCAAATTTTTCTGGGGTTTTCATAAAGATTTGGATCATTATGAAGGTTATGACGGTGGTATCCTTTTCTATTATATAATTTGTGCCCGGGACAGTGTAATTATTCCATGCTACTCGTGAAAGGTCTGTAACTGGTGGATATTTTCTTAGAGTTTCTGAGAAAAAAAGTATTATTCAATAATAATATATTATCACCAAATATACCATCAATAACTTGCTGAATATAATATATTTCATATCAAGCATAGCTTCATAAGTCAATTTTACATCGAAGTTTCTTAGAACTTTATTGAATTTCTCTCGTGCTTTTATCTGTATACCCTTATTCAATGCAAGTTCATACATTCAATATTCAAGTGTCGTTGATGAAGTCTCAATACCAGCCCCAAAAAATACATAAGTTTCTGCTGCGATCTCATCAAAAGTTATCCTTCCACTATCTGTTGTATTGTTCCCATCCAAACTTCCAGTGTTTTATAAGCAAACCCATAAAATCATTTCTTGTCACTTTATTATACCCTAGATGAAATCATAGGGGTATACTAAGTTTGTCATTCCGTTTGTAACACCTCGAAATAATGATGGTAGAGCAAAATGGATTGGACACCCATTCATAATATTAAAAGTTATTTCGATTTTTGCATGTCCGTCCGTCCGTCCGTCCGTCTGTCCGTCCGTCCGTCCGTCCGTCTGTGCGCACGATAACTTGAGAACGCGTACACTTAGAGAGCTGAAATTTTGTACACAGACTTTAAAAAAAAAAAGTAAAATTAAGTTCGAAAATGAGCCAAATCGGGCAACTCCTTCGTGGGGTTGCCATATAAAAATTTCGTTTTCCGCTATATATTTGGTCACGGCCTGAGAACGCGTCGACGTAGAGAGCTGAAATTTCGCACATGATGTTTTTACTACATTAGCAAATAAAATGTCAAAAATGGACTAAATCGGGCAACTCTTTCTTGGTGTTGCCATATACAAATTTCGGTTTTTTACGTATACTTTGAAAACGATCAGTCCAAGATATTTTTATGGTACTAAAAACTTCCGCAGAATACAAAATCCTATAAAATTGGTTATAATCATTTTGTCTGTGCGACAAACCGTTCTAGAAATATATGCGGAAAACAACTTCAAAATCAATACTTGAATAGATCGGTGACCATACGAAATTTAATACGGGCATTCATCTAGGGTATCCTAAGAATTGGTCTTAGACCAATTCTAGCTTTTTTACTTGTTTTTTTCTGAAATTCAATAGTTTCCTTTAATACGTCCGTGAAAAATGTATTAACATCATATTGTTCAGATATCATTCTTAGCGCTCTCTCTACATACATATTTCCATGAATAATCGTACAATTTCTCCATGTCTTCTTTCATATATAATTTTTTGTCCCATCGTTCGGAACGTAGCATTTGGATCCTTTACGCTTGTAAAATATCATTTATTTGGACATAGAATAAGTAATTAGATCATGCTATCTTTAGTCACTTAATTTCTCAATGTTACATCATTGCATACATTACGAGGTGATTGTACTCAGGGAAGCATCAAGTTTCCCAGTTTCTTCATCGAATAAATCGAGCAAATATGCATGTTTGCATTTTTTGTGCACTTTTAACATTCTTAACATACTCGCAATTGCGATATGTTTACTTTCGTATTTCTACATTCCTATTTTGCAATGTAATCGTTGTATGAGTTAATTGTTTCATCGAACTCAATAAATGATATTGTTAGAGTAAGCAATAAATTAATATAAATGTACTGACTTAATAAATTAAAAATATAGGTAATTTTTAACTATCGGCATAATCAGTGATTTTATTTCAGTTACCTACTAATAAACTTGTTTTCAGATAATTTGGTGTAGTGGTTTAAGAGCCGCTGCATTCCCATCAAAGGCCAAGGTGTAACACCTTGACTTAAATCAGCGAGAAGAACAAAATAGTTCTTAACAACGCTATTACATTCAATTCCAAATGCGCAAGTTCCTATCACATCAGTCGAATATCTTGATAAGAGCTCTTTAACTTCGATAACGTTTTCTATTTTTAACATATCATTCAGAGTCAGAACACATTGTTTATCAATGTCTACAACATTTTTCGAAGTAAATGTTGGAATTGCTTTGTTCTAAGCGATTTCCATTTGAATCCTTCAAACCAAAGTGTTCTTGTCTACCGCACCATATAAGTTGCCAAATACTGGTTGCATGTATGAAATTTTCCGATTTCCCCAATATGAAAAACATCTTTTAAACCAGTAACAAATTCAGCAAAATACTAACTAAAATCAAACACATTTTACAAATGAATGAAATTATTTCTAAACGCGCGACAAGTTCAAGTTGTAGACTAAAGCAAGAATTACTTCTATCTTGAGCAAGCCGTTCATAAAAGATGTGACAACTCCATCGCATGTTGTCTACAAATACATTTTAATAACTAATATTTACTCTACCCATAGAAGCCGGAGGAGTAATTTACTATCTGCGTGCACCGTGCGAATCTTTGTAATTTTTTTTTTTACTACTGCATAAATCTATGTAAATTCATCGTCTTTAATATAAGACATTAATCGATATGTTATGTCCTATCATGAATAGTTATATAAAGTAAAAAATAAATGCTGGTTTATTTAATTATTAATTATTTATATTATTCAAATGACCCTAAATGAATTACAGAATATACATAGTCCATAGTCTTATCTAGGGTTCTTAAAGCATGTAAGATATTTTTACATTTCGAACGACACGGCTTGTCTGAATCATTTTTCTAATAGTTATGAAAAATAGAAGCTTTGTATGGCAAGCGTACATATGAAGAACTCAATTTATCGATTTATAGACCTGAGTGAAAAATCAAAATATTTATGTGCCAACTTTTTCTAGTATGTTTGTTAATTACTAGCTTGGATTTATCATTTTCTTTAACTTGCGGCGATTCGATCAAACGAGGATCGTATTTTTTCAGAAAAATTTGGGTTGGGATCATTTACTTGCGAATTAAATCTAGGATATAGTGCTTTGTGAAAGAAAAAAGAATAAAATTGTTGTTTTCTAAATTTAGTTTTCAAAGGTCCTCTTACTCCCTGGTCTATTGGTGGAAAATTTGAGGACATATTGGGAGGAAAAAGTTCAACTTTCATTGTTTCCAAGTTTTGAATGTTCGAATAAACTAAGCAGTTATCTAATAATAAAATAAGTAAAAAACGAGTTTTCAAACAAAACTGAGGCCAAGCCGCATGAAAAAGTAGAAAATAAACTTTTATTCACACACAGAGGTGGACTCCGATTTTTTGATTGGGACATTTCTCTTGAATATTCTTTCTCTTCATGAATCAAATCACTTATTACCTCTGATTGATCATACTGAAATATATCGGTGATTGTCAGTGAATAAAATCTGAGTCCACCTCTGTGTGTGAAGAAAAGTTTATTTTGTACTTTTTCATGTGGCTTGGCCTCAGTTTTGTTTGAAAATTCGTTTTTTTACTTATTTTATTTTCTGCCTTTTCACGTTAACTAAATTGTCATTACGTACTGAATGGAGATATTTTAAAACAATTTTATGACGGCTGAAAAGACACTGATTTATCAGTTTTTCAAAAAATTTATTCGAGTATCAAATCGTTGAAGTAGTTGAAGTACTGCAACGGTTTTCTGAAATTCAAATTATGTTTTAAACAGCGCTTTTTAGCTGTATTCCAACTTGATCCCATATAACATGAATTTTCCCGATTTTCCATGTTTTCCACAGAGTTTTCCTATTACTATGAATTTTTTTTAAAAATTTACATGCATTTTCCTCGATTTTTCATGCAAGTTTTCATGATTGTTTTCCACAAAAACAACTTTATGCAACTTATTTCGATCTACAACTTTGTCTTAGGTTGCAAAACGCTCAAACGCTTCCTTGGTCGGAAAAACTCCCGGAAAAGCGTTTTACATGAATTTTCCTCGATTTTTTCTGCAAGTTTTCACCATTGTCTGAGAGAAAGTAATGATGCCAGTTGATAGGGAGCTTGATCCTGCATAATTTAGAAAACTTTTTACCGGAAAATTTTTCGGAAAATTACGGAATTTTTTTTCGGAAAAATCCGAAAACTGCATTTTTTCTACGAGAGTGTCGAAAATAGTAAAAAAGAAATATATAAATAGACAGACAAATTCGTGTACTAGTTAAAGGGAATGGTTGGCCTCAAAAATAGCCTCTTTTCTTTTACAAATTTTGATATGCTGTTGCCTAATACTTTTTATTTATTTATTTATTATTATTGTTTTTTTTTCAAAATGTTTGTATCGTCCATGTTGTTTTTATATTTAACAGGCATTTTTGAAGTATCGAGACTACTTGGCTTTACCATAGACCAAAAGTTTAATTTTCTTTGATTCTATCTTTTTAGCCTTTTTTGTTGTTGTAAGAAACTGATATTGCATTCTTAGCTATAAAAATATTTGGCTGTTAGCATTTTAAACGCCCTACATAATTGCAGCTTTTTCCTCGACGGTGTAAAAGCTTTCCGTTTTGACATAGTGATTTTTTACGCGCTTAAAATTATAGAATGTATTAACAACTAAAAGAAACAACACGCCACGAGACTTCTTTTTCTTTGCCATTTCTCGAAAATGCGATAATTGTGCTAGAATTTTCTTGAAAATTTTTCAGTGCCGCTCGTAGTTTAAAATGAAATGAATTTTATGAAATTTTCAGCTCATTTAACTGGCTGTGGATTTTCGCTTTTTTAACCGGAAATGTTCGAAAAAATTGAAATAAAGAATTACGATTTTCAATTTCCAGTCTAAATTCTAGAAATGTTTTCATAAGAAGCCAAGTTCGACGAAAAACTAAAAAATTTCAAAATAGTACCTATACACAGCATCACATAACAAAAAATCGTAATAATATTTTTACTTCTATAATAAATGTTTAATATTTTGCACCTCAAGCAAGCTAAAAATATTAGGGATATTTCCTAAAGAGAGCTAATAATCAGTTATCAGTAGACATCGGATTATATGCAATTGCATATAATTGCATTTTTGCAACGTTATTGCATATTATTGTACTTTCTCATTTATAGTGCATAATTCGGCATAAAAAGTTGCGTTTATCAATTTCAAATGCGTTAGATAGTAGGCGAGAAAGATGTTAGATGAAGTTTGTTTGTTTTGTTCGGTGGTGTAGTTGCAGTGGGAGCTCCATCAGCGTAACGTGTAATCGACCGTGCTTTGTCGACATCGTCTATAAGGTTAAGACTACCTAGTCGTGTTTATTGTTGCATTTACTAGTGTGTTCGGTGCGTTCATTATCGCGTGAATTAAAAAGTTCCCTATCTTGTTTTTGTTGTATTCACTGTTGTGTGTTCTGTGCGCTTACTATCCCGTACTCGTTCACGAAAATGCCACCCATTAAAAAGAATTGTCAGACATTAATGGAGAGTTGGATTAAAGGTTACCCAGGCCAATTTACAACTGAAGGTGCAGTAATATACTGTAAAGTTTGTAGCAAGAGTATTACGTCTACGAAGAAGTATCAGATTGGCCAACACGTAAATACGGCTTCTCATATAAGTAAGAATTTTTATCAATTAAAGTGAGAAGAATTTTTATCAATTCAATTTTTCTCATATAGGAGCAAGAAATAAGTTCTCGACCAGTCGTCAACAACTCCTGATGCAAATCACTTCTTCTACTTCGCCGTCGTCACAGAATACTGAATTTTGTAAAGATTTGTGTGAGTTATTTGTCGGTTGCAATATTCCATTTCATCAACTCAATAACGATGTATTCAGAAAATTCTTGAAGAAGTATTGTCTCAATCAAGTAATCCCAGAAGAATCAACGATCCGTAGAAATTACCTGCCAGCTATTTATGAAAACGTTTTAGCAGAAATTCGAGCTGACATTTTAAACAATTTTGTGTGGATATCAACTGATGAAACTACAGATTCATGTGGACGATATATAGCCAATTTGATAATTGGAAAATTAACAACTGAACCTTCTACTCCACACTTGATTGCCTGTAAGATCCTAGAGAAAACAAACCATTCAACTATTGCTCGATTCGTAAATGATTCCATAAAATCAACTTCCGAATTTGCCACTACCTCCGGAGCCTGTAATAACGCGATGGGGTACCTGATTGAACGCAGCACTGTTCTATGCTGAGCATTTTGAGGCCATAAGAGGAGTAGTCGGTCAATTTAACGGTTCCGATGCACTGGCCATTGCATCATGTCAGCAAGCATTTGATGACCCTTTAATAAGGAAAAATATAGCAGTCATTAAAACGCACTTCAGTGAAATACCCGAAGTAATTGAAAAGCTAGAGACCAAAAATCTTCCTCTTTGTAATTCAATTGAATTCAATAGAAAAAATGGTGGATCTAATCCATGCACTTCCGAACACATTTTCCTTAAAACTCCAAAATAAGTTAGACACTGTTCTTGCCAAAAATCCTGGTTTTGAAGCAATTAAACAAATAAGTGCTTACATTAATAGAGCAGGTCAAAGCTTACCTGAGGTGATTTCTGCGGACATGGCGCAAAATTTTAAATTTTGCCCTGTTACATCGGTAGACGTAGAACGATCATTTTCGGCCTACAAATTAATATTAAGTGACAAACGTCACAAATTTCAAATTGAAAACTATAACTAATTTTTAATTCTTGTGTGTTTTGTTGATTTTGAATATTATTATTTATTGGATTAAATTATTTTCTAGATTTAACTTGTATATTGATTTAAACATTCAAAAAATGATCTCTAACAAAGTTTTCCCTTTTTGGATAGTGCATATTTTGTGCATATTTTGGCTTTTTTTTTTGTGCATATTTGATTGCATATTTTAGCAGTTTGATAGTGCATATAATCCGATGTCTAGTTATCAGTATGAATTTAGGTTAAATACCTCTCACCGCCTCCTTATCAACGGTTGCCTCCTATGGTTTGCGATTCATGAATTCAGTGGAGAGATAATATATAAATTTATTGCTTAAAATAATATAAGTACTTAGATAGTTATTACTAATATTTTTCAAAATAACTTCTAAGAATATGCTTAATAAAAATATCAGTATTTTTCTATTCTTAAATGCATCCACGAACAAAATTATATAAAATGAGGAATTTGTGTTGACATTTTTAAATACCAATCTTAGTCGAGTCTGCATTAACTTTTCTAAGTTGCTTATATAGAAGCTATTAGTAAATAAAATAAAAGAATTGAATTAACAACTATTAATTACATCCAGCTTTGAAAAATACAAAAATCCTATTTTTAAACCCGTTGCCTTCATTCTTACTATTTTTAATTTCTTACAATAAATGAATGAAATTATTACGATGTTCACTATTTATTTTTCTCGAAATACCTTCATTCACAGTTGCTTTTACTATATTCATGATAAGATCAGTTACTACTTCATTCTTAAAATAAATAAATAAATAAATAAAATAACGTTTTAAAGCTTCAGCTGCAATCCGACATTTTTAGATTCTTTAACTGTTACACTTTATACCGAACTAATAGGTTTCTATAACATCTGTGATAAGACTAACTAAAATCTTTCTAACTTCAATCGCTGGCTCGATTATAAAATGCCATAGATTAATAGATGAAATCTAAAAAATTAGCACTATAATGTGGATTGTTTTCTTTTATTCTTTTATATTTCCATGAATAAGTGTTGGCTCTATTTTTCCAGTTAGAGTATAATTGGAGGACGTATAAATATAACGCGGTCACAATTCATACTAATACCAAAACCTAAGATGCTTATTGCGTCTTTATATAATTTTTCAAACGTTTCTTACCTATGTAGCTGTAAATAATGAAAGATTTTACCTAT
Source organism: Dioctria rufipes (assembly GCA_963924295.1). Classification (NCBI taxonomy): domain Eukaryota; kingdom Metazoa; phylum Arthropoda; class Insecta; order Diptera; family Asilidae; genus Dioctria; species Dioctria rufipes. Next base: position 17,407,058 of record OZ002745.1, read on the forward strand.
ACATGCACGTGTAATCGAAAATATCAATTAATCTGTTGTGAAAAATTTCGTGCTTAACTTAGCCAAAAAGCTTAAACTGTACTAACAGGCATTTTCGCGTTCAGATAACTGGAATTTGTATTATTTAAACATCCCGCACAATTAATATACCACATCATGTCACAGCACAATAATAAAACAAAATTATTAAAATCATTATGACAATGTTAAATGATAGTAGGAATTTGTTGTATGTTAACCTTGTTTACTTTGTTATTAGAACCGCGTAAGGTGAGTGTAAAAGTAGACTGCGACGCTGACTAAAGTTAAATGGAGATATAAATAATTGAAATACCTACATATTATAGCCACTTACCCACATACTCAAAAGAAAGCTTTTTCTCACATATAGTAATAAATATTTACAGAAAAAAACAAATGCTTGGACTGATTGCAAGAGGTAAACAATTGTCAATTACACTATCTTGTTTACATTATATGATAGCCATAATGAGTTTGATATAAATAAATTTACACCTAAAAGCAATTGTATCACCTTTATGACCTTACAACTTATGTCAGCCTTCATGAGAAAACGTTTAATTGTTTTTTAACAGCATTTTATTGCTTTTATATTTAATATTTTTTTTTTTTTTTTTAATATTAAACGAAGTTAAGGGGACACCTTATGTAGCAAAGCACAGCATTACAGCAAGGATCGAGTCGATTTATCAAGATTTGCATCTTTGGCTTGGGACTTTACAAATCTAATAGCCTGGAAACTTAATTATGGTTTTGTTAATTGAAAATAAATGAAATAGTATGCTTTAATATTCAAACTTAATCCAATATTCGAGTAGATCATATATTCATATACGAGTATATGTTGTTATTAGACTGTTTTTCTAACAGCGAATATTTCTAAAGCCTTAGAAAATCATATACACTAGAGCCTCGAGTTGCGTCGTTAATGCGTTACAATAAATCGCGACGCATCTCGAAACAACGCAATTCGAATTTTAATTTTGTATACATACATTTGTACCTGTTTCTATATATGTAATAGGTTCCGATAAAATCTGAAATCCATGTTTTTAAAAAAAAATTAGTTATATTGCTACATATTTAAATAAAAAACAGGTATGAATAGATTAACTATTATTAAATAAGTTTTATTAAACCAAAAACTAATGCAAACATTAAACGAATTTTAAAATAATGTAAAATAATGAAGCAACATAAATTTATAGAATTTATTCAGATTCTATTTCATACGTTGGTTCAGGATTTGGCGTTTGCTTTTCTTTTGGTTGTTTTATTATAAAATTATTCAGAGTTATTTGAACAGCCTTTTGTTTTTTATCCAAATAAATTTTTTTATAACAGCTGATGGAGGCCTCTACAGCTTGAGTAACCTTTGCACTTTGATCAGTATCTGGATCTTCTGCAACAAATATTTCTAATGCTTCAGATATTAATTTAATTGCTTTCCCCATACCCTTTGTTGTTAATTGTTTCACTTCTGGTACTTCTACGGAATTGTCGTCATTCTCATAAATATTTTGAGCCATTTCAATTAAATCTGCGGTACTGACATCAAAATCCTCTTCTACATTTAAAATTTCATCGAAATCGGCCTCGTCCAATCCTTCGAAATGAGCTTCTTGGGCTAAGTTAACTATTTCTGCCCGAACTAATGGCACATCGTCAACTTCCGTAAAAGTTGTTGTACATTCTGGCCATATTTTTCGCCATACACCATTCATACAAGAGGATTTTACTTCTGCCCAAGAATCACCAATATTTTTAACAGCTTTCAATACATTGTAGTTTTTCCAAAATACAGCCATAGAAGTTTCTTCATCCGCATCGGCAGCATGCAGTAGCTGTTTAAATGTCCGGCGAATATAGTATGACTTAAAATTTGAGATTACTCCTTGATCCATTGGTTGAATAAGTGAAGTTGTGTTTGGAGGCATAAATAAAAATTTTACATTATCTGATAGATCATCTATATATGTTGGATGTCCTGGTGCATTATCCAGTAGTACCAATATTTTAAAAGTCAAATTTTCCCGTTCGCAATAGTTTTTGAACTCAGGAATGGCGCATTTGCCCAACCAATCAACAAACAAAGAACCAGTGACCCAAGCTTTTTTATTAGATCGCCAATGTACAGGAAGATTTCTTTTATTAACACCTTTTAGAGCTCTAGGATTCTCAGCCTGATAAACTAACAATGGTTTTAGTTTGAAGTCACCATTGGCATTGCCTCCAAGAAGTAAAGTTAGGCGATCTTTACTTACTTTAAAGCCAGGTGCAGAAGATTCTGTTTTTGAAATATAGGTTCTTTTCGGCAGACGTTTCCAAAACAAACCTGTTTCATCAATATTAAACACCTGTTTAGAACTGTAGCCACCTTCCTGTATAACAGCCTTCAATATTTTATTAAAACCATTTGCTGCTGTGAGATCTGCACTAGCTGCCTCACCTTTTAAACAAATGTTGTGCAGATTTCCGCGAAATTTAAAACGCTCAAACCATCCACCACTAGCGTTAAATTGTTCATAAATTGCTTTATTCGATATTGGAAGTTTTTCTTGCAGATCATCGTAAATAGATTTAGCTTTGGCTTGAATAACCATTTTGCTCAGCGGCATACTTTTTTGAGTTTGATGTTCAATCCAAATTAAAAGTAGAGATTCCATTTTAACTATTAATGCATTTCGATTTATAACAGTACTTTTTAATTGGGAATCTGTTGCTGCTTCATATAATGTTTTGATTTGTTTTGCATCGCGATTGCAGATAGTTCTTACTGTTGTTGGAGCTAGCCCGAGAGCTCTACCAATGAAAACCGCTTTTTCTCCCGCTTGGAAACGTTGTAAAATATCATGTTTTACGTCCAAAGATATTACTTTTTTATTTCTTTTCGTAGATTTTTTACCATTTTCATCTGACGATCGTTTACGATTCATAATTCTATTCTACAATAGGGCAATAAAAAATATTTCAAAAAATCAATTACAAACCCAAAAAATAATAAAAAACAATAAACAAAATGTAATACCTTTGAGAAATGTATATATATTGTAATTGAGTTTTTAGAATTTAAAACAATTATTATTAAAAAAGCAAGAAACACTTGAACGTTATAAGTTATAAGTTATGCAAACAACTAAGAACTAAACTTTTATACTAATAAACACTCAATAAAAAATTATTTCATTTGCAGCTGCATTTAAAATAAATCATGGCATTCTAGTTAATTATTTCATTTGCAGCTGCATTTAAAATAAATCATGGCATTCTAGTTTCGGTTTAAATTTTAATTTTTGAAATCTAGACGTTATGCTATTTTTGGATTAAATTTTATTTTAAAACTTTTTTCGACGCATTTCGAAAATTAGCAACGCAACTCAAAATTAGGGTATCAAAAATTTTTTTGGGGCAACTCGAAAGGACGCAAGTTGGAACAACGCAACTCGAGGCTCTAGTGTATTAGCTAATTTTGATATCTCAAACTTATTTGATAATGTTAATCACTCGTTGTAAAACTAATTAGGAATTTCTTCACTGCACAGCATCCACAATATTCCGGCTCTGTTGCTTTTATTATATTTGAGGTTCCTCGGGGGATGGGTTTTGGAATATGCAATTTTTTAAATTCAAAAGAGATCATTTTGTTTTTGTTAATCGCCATTAGAAAATCATTCTGCATTTTGACACTAGGACGTACTTAGTAATTCCGCACATCGTTCCCAAGCTAAGTAATGATTGTTCTCTTTGTGGCAACTGCGTAGTGAGGACTTAATATAATATTAAATGTATTTATTACTTTTACATTGTAGATTACTCAGAGTTTCTGGTTGTTGTAAAAACCACTCCACCACTCCTAAATAATGGACTTTAACACTCTTAATATATTCTGAGTGATATGGAAGATATGGATATGCTAATTCAAATTCAATTCTACGCAACACCACAAAAAAGCATTAGTAAAACATTAAAAAAAGTTAATTCAGTTTTATCTTCTTTTTGATGTTTTGTACAAAAAAATAAAAAAAAATAAAAAGGCATTTGGAAATTCATAACATGAAATTCGATTAAAAAATTCAATAAATAATTCCTTTGTTATTAAAAATGTGTTAAATTACTGTCACCTTCGTAATACTACTATGTATTGTACACACATCTCTCTATTTTGCTATCTAAATTATAAGATGAAGTTTTACACTGTGCAATTAGCTAACCTACATATACTTACTATGGAGATGCTCTGTAAAGACAATTCATAAGCTTAAAATTCTTCCCGCCAAGAACTCTGCCAAGTCATGCCGACGAACTAAACAGAACTAATGAAAGCTCATATGCCTCCTATACCAACAATGATAAGAGCTTTTATCTAATTATTCTTTTATTTTTTTTTTATTAAATATAAGTATAATAACAAGCGGAATTCATTCAGTGTTACATTTGAAGCCATTGTGATCTTGTCCCGCGTGTTCACGTTTAACTAAGATATTTGTTCTAACTAATAAAATGAGCTTATTGGAGTCTTTACTTGTGCTTTTAGTGTTGGTTGTTTCAATTGTGTATTTACTATTTCTATATGCGTTCTCGTATTGGAAATATCAAGGTGTTCCATATGAAGAACCGGTCTTACCATATGGAAATTCGAAAGATCTTGTATACAATAAAGTGCATTTTGCTGAATTAACTCAACGCCTCTACACAAAATTCAAAACAGAAAGTCCATTTTACGGAATTTATCTATTGATACGACCATTAGCTATAATTACAGACTTAGATTTAGTAAAAAATATTCTCATAAAAGATTTTAATTATTTCGCTGATAAAGGAATATACACGAACTCAAGAGATGATCCTCTATCTGCACATCTATTTTCTTTAGATGGACCTGAATGGAAATTCATGAGAACAAAATTAAGTCCGACATTTACATCGGGTAAAATGAAATTCATGTTTCCAACCGTCCTACAAGTAGGAAACGAATTAGAAAATCTACTTTTAAAAACTGTTGAAGATAATCCGATTGTTGAAATGAAAGAGATATTGGCACGTTTTACCACAGATGTAATTGGCTCTTGTGCCTTTGGTATAGATTGCAATAGTCTCACAAATCCGAATGCTGAATTTCGTTGCAAAGGCAGAGACATCTTTTTGAAACAAAGACATGGACGAATAGCACGATCATTTCAACAATCTTTTCCTAAAGTAGCGAAATTTCTTAGAATGAAAAATGTTAACGACGACATAAGTAAATTTTTCCTTGGTGTTGTTGCTGAAACTGTGAAATATCGTGAAGAGAATAATATTCATCGTAATGATTTTATGGATATGTTGCTTGAGTTAAAGAATGGTGAAAATGATGGCAGTGAACTCTCATTGGGACAAATTGCAGCACAGGCTTTCGTATTTTTCATTGCTGGATTTGAGACATCTTCTACTACGATGAGCTATTGTCTCTATGAACTTGCACAAAATCAAGATATTCAAGATAAATTGAGATCGGAAATTAATGCAGTATTAAAGAAGCATAACGGAATGTTAACTTATGAAGGAATGATTGAAATGACCTATCTGGATCAAGTTATAAATGGTAAGAATTACAAAAATTAAGAAAAGAAATTAAATTAAATTTATTTTTATTTTTATTTGTAGAATCTTTACGGAAATATCCTCCAGTTCCTTTGTTATTCCGAAAATCTTTGAAAAATTATTCAATTCCAGGAACGAAACTTTTTATTGAACGTAATACATCGATTCTTATTCCCAACTATGCGATACAAAATGATCCTGAATTATATCCTAATCCAGAAATATTTGATCCAGAAAGATTTTCTCCAGAACAATGTAAAAATCGACATCCGTGTGCATTTTTGCCTTTCGGAGATGGACCACGGAACTGTATTGGTTTGAGGTTTGGAAAAATGCAAGCCCGCGTAGGATTAGTGACTTTACTTAAGAATTTTAAATATAGCGTTTGTCCTACAACTCCGATACCAATGAAATTTTATAACAAAGGTTTTCTGCTTGTATCAGAATCTGGAATTGATTTAAAAGTTGAGAAAATATGAGTATATTTATATTTTAGTTATTAAACTTAATGAATTATTAAAAAAAAAAAAACATAATTTTTTTGTTTGTTTTTTATTTCCTAGAAAGGCACCATACATGTAATTGATCTCATATTTTTCTAAATTTGAGTTCAAATAATAATAATAATAAAAGTTATTAGTAAGCCCATTTGATGATAATTTCGAAAAATACAAAGAAAAGCTATCTTTTTCCAGGAGTAATATTTGTGATGGGTTAGTTATTGCTCTGAAACTTTTATTTCAAAATTTCTGGTATACCTCTAGTGCTTAAATTTTTAAAACTAGGAATTTTCATTTTTTTTGGCAAGTATCCTCTGTTTACGAGATTTTTTTAATAATTTTCTTTCAAATTTTCCGAAAATTGTCGTTAAAAAAAAAAAATCCAGTAAACACGAAGTTTGTAAGCAATTTTTGAGTCATATGCAGATGAAGATTTTTATTTATTTTTACTTTTTAGTGCATTTCACCCGTTGGGTATATTTTATTTGCATTTTTTAGAAATGTAGCATAATACAGACTATGAAGAAGAACTGCATAACTTCATTAATTATGCCCTTCGAGTGTTCGATGTTGGATCGTAACATCCTCATCGTGGCATCTCCACACTCTATAAAGAGATAACAATTTTAATTATATCTAAGAGTTTACTTATTCAGAAGTGTAATATGTACCAGCGACATGCAATTTTTATCCAACCCCATGTCATCCTGTCCTCGGCCCTTTGCATACGTTATCATTGGCTTTAATTAGTCACACATTGCTGAAGCTTTCTGACAATGTAAACAACCGATAGCCTATGGGAGAGGAATCAACTCATATTTACTACCTTTCCATAGATACCCAAATACTTTTTGTATATACCCCTAATTTCAACTCTGAGAATCTGAAAGTCCGGTTGGGAAGGAGAAGAATCAACTCAAATTTGATACAATATTGAATTTTTATCACAAATTATGCAAGATAAGCCCGTTGAACATCCTGAATTCGGTAATATTAAATCTATTGCAAGATTGGAATGTATAACAAACAAATAAATGCATGTAAAAGACATTTCGTATTGAACAAAACTAAAAAAAAAAACTATATACTCCCCTCAGCTTTGTAATATATTATCTGCTCATCATTTACCTAGTTAATATAATTCACATTAATCTTAGTCTTGTCGCACTATCTTCATGAAGTGTCTTCGAAATTTCTTTTTCTTACATGATCAAGTATTGATCCAAAGTTTTTAGCTTTGAACTACAGAAATTTTAAATTTTTTCTCACTATTATTTCTGTGATATCCCACAAAACCTTTGTGCCTGGGTAGGTAAAATTATGTTGACCTCAATATATTTTTTGCTAGTTTTGGTATTTTAAAGTTTTTTAAATTATTCAAATTCCTTTTACAATTTTTCTATGCTTGCAGTATTCACAGTTCAAACTGAACCGTAAAAATATCACAATGTTAAAGTAAAATCACAAAGATTTTTTTTCCCTTTATTCATTACAACGTACATATGTATGTATGTATAGTACTATATATATGTATATAATACATATGATGTATACATGCCCATATAAAATTAAGGATGAGTGAATCACGTACTCCTCTTTTTACTTGTTTTTATTTTTCCATTAGAGAATACACTTCTGTTTCTGGGAGGTATAATGAATGCAGTTTTTACGTGCTGTACTTATGCGCAGATTTTCCTTCCTAGCATAAAATAAAAAAATATAAAACTTTCGTGTGGAAATTTAAGATAATAAAATTAATAAAATATATATACGATGACTTCTTTTCTGCTTATAGTACATAATCTGAAAAACAACAGATACGACGGCATATCGTATTTAATTAGGAAAAGGGGTCAAGGAAAGCTCCTTAGCAGGATACTAAAATGTTTGAGATTTTGTTCCTATCATAAAATTTTTAGTTTTTGGAATTTTATTAGCGGTCATATTACCTAAAACTACCCTTATACATATGAAGCTAAAATTTAATGTGCTACATTTATGTACTTATGTATGTAGATTACATAGAATCATTTTAAATAATGAGTCCCATACCCCTACTGCCTTTTGTTTTTAAATATAAACCTTGAAAGCAAAATTTCATACATTTTGGTCGAAAAATCCTTTATTAAATCCATGTAACAAGTAATTCAGCGAGACAAAATCACTCATTTGGGGGCTATACCTACTTATGTACAAATATCTTGTAAAACCATCTAAAAGAACATACATAGGTAGGTACATATAAAACCAAAAAAGGTTAAGTACAATAATTTAGAACAAATCACACGAAAAACATTCTCTTTACATTATGTGAAGCCTCAAAGCAAAAATTAATACTTTTCCACAATCTTAAATTACCCACAGAACCAGAAGGATAAAAACACCTGCTCTGGTCATATAATCACAAAATTAGGGAAGATGAGATGTGGCTACATAGCCACATTTCCTTTTGTTTTGGGTTGCTTTTTATTTGCCAGCTTGTCATGGCCCAGTCGTATAATTGTGGTATTTTTTTCTCTTTATTATTTTGTTAATAACATGAACAGAGGCTTTCACACAATACCGACTCAAACCATAAAGGTTATTATTTTATGAATTTCCCTGTCACGAATTAATTACGCATACAAATTCCAATCCTTCTGGAAGACTTATTTGGGCTGAAATAAAAATAGTTCTTGAAGCTTATAAGAAATTTACCTTTCGGTATTATAAATGAGAATAATTTTACTGTCAAGCTCAATGAGTTGCAATAGCTTGGCTGACTTTAAAGATTCTGGATTCATTATATGTAAGTAAATACTAGCTATTTTTATAGTCCCCACGAGTCTCATATTTTTTCTGTATAAATTAGGGAATCAAACAGATTCGATTGGTCTTAAAAACAACACTATCTGCAAAGAATACTCAATCGCCTATCCGACAACGCAACACATGTGCCAGATCAGCTATGATGTATAATGTGTCTCAAATATTCCCGCATCCTTTTTAAATCCAAACAAAACCAATTATACATCGGTCCGCTCTGGAGAGCAAACACATTGAAAACACTTCAATGATGTTTTGTGCCGGATTAACAACTATTGAGCACCATGTGTTTTTTTTTTACTTTCGGTCCACGAACTCACAATCACAATAAAATTTTCTTTTTTTTATAAAACTTTATAAATCGCCCAAATATTCTTTAATTGCTGTCGTTTTCAATTAACTTTTATAATAGCTAAGATGTCACCAACTGTTATAATGTAGATGAAGATGAACTCATGTGATTACTTTAGTATAGTAGAAAATTTTAAATTGCGTTACGTCGAAATCAGTAATTTGTCTTGGAAAACATACTATGAATAAGTGCCTTGTATGAAATGGGTTGCGTGTGGATATATGAGGCTACTTCAAGTCGACCATTCTTAAACTTCTTATTTTTTGTAAAGTTTTTAATAGTGGATTACTGGTCCTTTATGTATTTGATTTGTTTGATATGGTTTTTTTGCCAAAATTTTATACATAGCACCTTAGAGTTTGTACGTGTATATATGTAACATCAGAACAACTTTAAGGCTCAATCTTGGGGCCGTTACTGTTTCCAATATTTATAAGTTATATTTTGATTTCCCTTAGTTATCGTATATGCATGCATATGATGTACCTACAAAAATATTTTTCTTTGCAAATTGACGGCACCATTGAAATCTATAATCATGATCAGTCTTCTATTTTATGTGGGGCCAATTTTTAAAGGCAGGACTGTAAAAATTCTCTTTAGGTATTTTGATTTCAATACATATTTGCTGATCTTTCTTTTTTGGAAATAAAAGTAAACAATGTACGGTTGCTTTTCTTTGCTTGGAGGGGGAAGAGAAAGAACACAGTTCATAGATTTGGTAATTTCTGTTGCATTTTTCCTTAAATTTTTGCACTTATACCAAATTCGTCAAGTAACATGTCATAAATGAGCTTACTGGAAACGAAACAAATCTACAAAATAGGTCCAATTTAGTCCATATAATTTTATACAAGTGGGCAATATTCAGGATTAGGTATACATATATATCCGTTGTTTTAAGATCTCGGTCTCAAAAGTAGGGATAATCGCACTCGTTGAAAAACTCCATACATAATTATTTTGGTGACAGATAAACCGATTATTTATCCCGCTGTGAAGTTTTACACTTTCGACCGAGTAGACTGTAAACCACAACTCTCTCTTCTACTGAAAATTACATTTGACACTTTAACGAAGTTAACTTACAACAAGTTAAGAAGCAGGCGAAATTTCCGAGTGTTTTACATTTAAAATGCACAAGGAAAAAAAGGAAAAAAGAAAAAACTAAAATAAAAAAATTCAAACTCTCTTTAAATAAAAGTAAAGATACAAAATGTGAAATCGCAAACGAAACAGAATGGCAAATGTTTCATTTTTGTAAATAAATGAGAAGGGGCGGAGTTTTCACGTTTTATTCTTATTAAATGTTCCCGCGCTTTTGTGAAAATCGATCTTCAGGAAACATTGACAATGTTTGCTGTAAATGGATACATGTTGTTGCTTTATTCCTATGATATTTGAACAGCACGTGTTTCTGTTTACATTCGTTTTACTATAAAGACATTAAGTAGGAGAACTCATGCTGGATTCTCTGATATTTTCGGGAAAAATGAGAATTTTATTTGAGAGAAACTTTACATCTCCTTTCAGCATCTGGGCCAAAGCGAAATTTATCTTTTTCTTAAAAATGGGAGGTAGTGTGACCTGATGTACATTATTATGAATAGGTTGAAAGGATTCTGAGGGATTTAATAAGATTTTGTCGTTCGGGTAATGCTACGTTCTCTCGATTTTTGTTTTTAACTCATTGTCTCAGTTGCACTACAATAGTGCATAGCCAAGTTCTTTTCCCCCATTAATGCAAAAGACGAAAGTGTATGAAATTACTTGTTTCATTCGAAAAAATACCCAAAAATTCCCAATTTTGCTCTACTGCTTCTTAACTTGTTATTAAGTTAACTTTGCTTTAACGTCACTACGAAATTGGGGTTGCGCGATAATCTCCATCCGGATGAGTCCCATATTATGGAAAATGGAAAAAATTAACCGTCGAGACACGAGACTCAACACCTCTGGCGGAAAAACGAAAAAAACTTGTATTCCTTATGAGAACAGAGCTTAAAATTGTGACAGAGCTCTTCTGAAGCCACTATTCTTTGCGGCATCACCTAAAAATGATGTGCTTGGCTGAGACTTAATTTTGCCGCTTCTGTCAGAATGCTCATGAAACCTCAGAGCACCTGCTCTGCAATTGCAAAGCATTGGCCAGGCGGAGATTACTGCGGCCGGATTCTGTAACTCGGAGAATTTGGGAGATGAGTATTTTCGTTTTCCCCGATTTAAACTCCCTAACTCTCCATTCGACATTATCTAACATACTTGGGAAGCTAGGGAAAACGTGAGATGTGTCGCAATATTGAAGGACGGTTAACTCTGTCTGAGAGAGTCGTAGAGCATTGCGGGTTTTCCATCGGATTTAGGGTCTAGAGTACAAAAACATAGATGACAAATTTTTCAAGGAGAAGCTTTTGGGATGAGGGCTCGTACCACCCCTCATTGGGGGTTATCCAAAATACGTCATGTTTGGTATCAAATTAAAGAGAGAGAAGCGGGTAATCGAGTGGTGTACTTTTTGATAATTTCAACTTCATAACTGAATTTTTACCGCTGAAAGACGGATTTTTTGCACTTGGGTCATATATACCCCAGTTTCTATATTTTCCATTTATTTCTTCCGTTATTTGTTTCACATTCATTAGTACTCTGTTGCGAACATTTTTCTCCTGAAAAGTGAATTTTCACGACTTACCAGTTCTTGATCATGATGAGTTGAAAATATGTCCATTGTTGTACCAAAAAACGCCCATTTTCAAAAGAACTCTCTTCTCAACAACTCCACAACACTCCGAGTTAGTGAATCTGCCCCCTGGGGCCGCCGGACCCTTAACTCTCCACTCGGAATTCTGTAACTCGGTGAACGGTGGTACGACCCCCATCCCAAAAGACCCTCCCCGCGAAATTGTTCACCTATATTTTTGTACTCTAGACCGTAAATCCGTAGGAAAAAACCCCAATGCTCTAAGACCCTTCCACACAGAGTTAGCCGTCCTTCAATATTTCGACACTTCTCACGTGTTCTTTAACTCCCCAAGTATGTTAGAGAATCTCGAATGGAGAGTTAGGGAGTTTTAATTGGGAAAACGAAAATTCTCATCTCCCAAACTCTCCGAGTTACAGAATCCGGCCCCTGGAATATGCTTTTCCTCCATCAAACTAATTGTGGAATCTCAATCCTAGAATGGTTCTGGACTTTATTAACAATCTAAACCTAGAAAGGGAGTAAATTGAACGGGTACTCACAATAAATTATTTAGGTCGCATTGCTATCGCCTGCACATCCCTCCACGAATCGAATCTAATTTTGCATTTCGCTTTTATTCTCTATTAAGTGAGTCATCAGCGTGTCATTTAACTTTTTATAGGAAAGCCTCTATCTATCCTACATTATTATTCAAAACATAAATAGGATATTACTTAGTTTAGAGAACTCCCACGCCTACTAGTACTTACTACGCATCTTATAAAGTAGTAGGTAATTGTGAAAACAAGATAAAAGAAATTTAGAAACTCATATAAAATTAACGAATAATTTATTGATTGGAAATTTGATTGATGTTTTTAGAACATTTCAACGGTGGCAGCAAAAACAGTAGCAACAACGGTAGCCATTACATTTGTTCTTAAAAACTAATTAGCATATTTCTATCAAATTGATATCTCTCCAAGGATTAATTTTGACTGGCAGCCAAGTTTGTTTGAATACATTAAGTTCGTGAATAAAACATGGAGTATAAACTTATCAAGGGTTCTCTCCTTTGCGGACGTTACAAATTCCCGAAGATAAAGACCTTCGGCTTACCAATTTCCGCCTGGTTTATGCTACGGTGCGGTATTTAGATATTTGCATAGATTTAATTGCTGCTCCTTTGTTTGGTGCTTTTATTTGCGCTTCTTTCGTCTGATATGGACAGAGGATTTTCACTGATAATACTCAAAGAGGAAATTTATTGAAGTGTCGAGTTTTTTTTTTGTTTCGTTTTTGTTTTTCAAAGCAGCATTCGGTTTTAGTTATTCCATTTTCAGTGCTTTTCGACATTTTGAATTGTTGTTAATTTTAAAAGCAATCATAAGGAGCATGAAGTCATTTTATGTAGTCCTTTTAATTTAGATAATTGTGGACTTTTCGCATTATTTTAAATGAATTTTAGATGACGGAAAAATGTATAAAAAATGTGAGTAGGTTTATAATTTTCCAAAAACACATAAGAAATGTAAGGGTAGTCATCTAACGTAGGTAATCCATAATAAACTGTTGTATGTATGTACAAACCTTGCTGCAATATGAAGTTTATATCAATAATAATCTTGCGGTGTTACAAATAAATTTTCAATCCACTCTTTTTCTATTCCATACTTCAGATGGCATTCCTTGTTATATCTACTTAAGTAAATTCAGCCAGATGACTAAATATGAAATAAGTTTTTAATTTTGAACGATTAACTACAATTAAATTTAACCAAAAATCAATACAAATTATTCCTTTTTATACCATAGATGAAATCTATAGGATATACTAAATTTGTCATTCCGTTTGTAACGCACATAAATAATGATGGTAGAGCGAAATGGATTGGACACCCATTCATAATATTAAAAGTTATTTTGATTTTTGTATGTCTGTCTGTTTGTCTGTCTCTCTGTCGCGTATACTTAGAGAGCTGAAATTTCGTACACGGACTTTAAAACAAAAAAGTAAAATTAAATTCGAAAATGAGATAAATCGGGCAACTCCTTCGTGGGGTTAGTTATAATCATGTTTTTTGTCCGACGAACCGTTCTAGAAATATATGCGAAGAACAACTTCAAAAATCAAATTTACACAGATGGATGACCATACGAAATTTCATACGGGCATTCGTCAAGAGTATCATAAGAATACACTTCGTGACAACTGTTTATGTAGGTCTTAGACCAATTCTATCTTTTCTGCTTGTTTCGTTTATTTTTCCTTAAAACGGTCACCCGAAAATTCTCACTAGTATAATTCAAGTTGATCAATGTGTTGATTGAATACCTATTAATCCCGGAGGTAGATTAGATACGTATATAGCGGTAATAATAAAGACATACAACTATAGTATTGTTTATAATATAGTATTAGAAGTTCTTTAGCACATATTGTTTTCGTGATATGGAATTCCTTCATTCACATTGAAACCGTTTATATATACTTACATAAAAAAAAATAGAGGTTGTGAGATGGTGTATGTTTAGCGATCGCAACAGTGATTTAAAAAAATTAAAATTAGTTTTTTTTTTGTTTTTTCTTTTTTATTTCAAAATGAGAAAAATCTCCTGGAACAACACTAAAAGGTTTCCGACTAATCATTTGGTTACTCTTCTTATGATATACTTTTTGTTTTTTTCCGACCTGTCATTATAAAAAATTTAAGCCCAGCTTATAAATACCTTCTGTTTTCCGCATAAGCATTATAAATAAAGAGTTCGCGTAGCACTACACTAAAAAATAGTCCGCCGATTTTGCTAATTCTAGATCCGAAGTTTTATTGTGTCAACAAACTGCCGTAAGACATTCTTAATAGTAATTAAAATAAGCATTAAAAACCACAACTTTTCTATGGCAATAGGTACTATTAGCGTGTTCTTTGATTTTACCCATATTTGAAGCTGAAATGAATTTTGTCTCCTTCTAATATTAGCGTCAATGCAAATTTTAATTTTTGTATGGAAATGCTTACAAAGGAGCTACCTAATTTTGTCGATCAATCAACTTGACCTTAACAATTTCATAAAACTACTCTCCTGACGAACGGAGGCAGCTGTTACATAAGCGAAATATTTCATAATTATACGCATGTGTATCTAACTGATGTTTATTATTTATACCATAATTATTTCTAATACTTTACAAAAATAGGTACACACAACTGGAATTGGAATTTGGAAAATCCAAACAATTTCAGAAAGTATTTCAAGCAGATAATTTGTGATAAAAACTTAATTATCATATTTATTTTTGTTTTTCGCAGTGACTTGCTATTATTCCATATTTTGTCCTAATCTCCGACTAATGATCTCCGGAATGACGAAATTCTTTCAGAAATATTGCTTATCATCGTGAGAGCTGTGAATTCTCTCTATTAGGTACGAGTAATCAAAGCCACACACATTTCTCCAGTTTTGAGATCTAAGCCACGAGTAAACAGAGAAATTATGGAGTAGTTTTAGATTTTTTAATTGATCTCAATGTCTCAACTCGTTCACATAATCTTCATGAATAGTTTAAGGTCTGCAGCATACACATATATGTAGGTATTACTTATTATGTTTTTATCAAAAATATCTGAAGCTCTTGTATAGTGGTAGTAGTAAAAATAACAGAGAGCATAAATATTCATACTTATTTGGAGAATTCCTAGTCAAAGCTTTGATATCTGATGGCGATGCTGCTTTATCGTGCTTTTAAGGTTCTTTTCTTAGCATTCTCAACTTTAATCAAATAAAACACTTTATACGAGTAGCAGCCCTCTCTGGAGTTGGAGCATGTGATATTATATCAGTGTACAAAGTTTAATTTTACTAACATAGTTCTAGTGTGTAGTACCAGCGAGATAAACCTAAACTTAACTTCATTATATTAAATGCAACAAAAAACTGCCGCCGCGGATTTAGCCGATTTTCTTTACTTGGTCGAGTCTCTCGAGTTGCTTAAAGTTATAATAAATTGTGCCTTGTATTTTAGGATGCTTTAATTTAAATAATTTCGTTTAATGTGTATTTTGAATTATATTGGTTTTCGAATTATAATATAAAAGTACATCGCGCAGTTGTGGATAGGTATTGGCCCTGGACACTATTTAATGTAAAAAATTCCGAACAAATACATTCGAGTAGGTAACCAGGAATAACAGGAAAAATGGAGATTCTAACAGGTGTAATCTATGCTACAATTTGTGTGCTTACGTTAATATATGGGATATTCAAATACAAATTCTCATACTGGTCTAGACTAGGTATTCCATATATAAAGCCAAAAATTCCATTTGGAAATATCGAAGAGATTGGAAGAAAGCTACACACATCTCAATTGATGCAAAGATTTTACAATGAATTTAAAAAAGGGAAAAATTCTTTTGGTGGTATCTTCTTCTTTATTAAACCAGCAGTAATAATAGTTGATCTTGATTTATTGAAAAATGTCCTTATAAAAGATTTCAATTATTTTCATGATCGTGGCGCATACTATAATGAAAAAGATGAACCTCTATCGGCACATCTATTTTCACTTGACGGACAAAAATGGAGATCACTTCGATCAAAACTCACACCGACTTTTACTTCTGGCAAAATGAAATTTATGTTGCCAACAATTGTAGAGGTTGCTAATAAATTCCAGCAAACCCTTAGGGATATGGTAGCATCACAAGAGGAAATTGAAATGAAAGATGTTCTGGCAAGATTCACCACTGATGTTATAGGAACTTGTGCATTTGGTATAGAATGCAATAGTCTTATGGATCCGGATGCAGAATTTTTAAAAATGGGAAAAAAAGTCTTCAATGTACCAAAATATTTCGCTTTTAAGGAAATATTTGCTCTAAGTTTTCGGAAGTTTGCTCTTATGCTTCGAATGAAGTTAATCGAAACAGATGTTAGTCGATTCTTTATGAACATCGTTCGAGAAACTGTTGATTTCCGTGAAAAGAACAATGTCCAGCGAAATGATTTTATGGATTTATTGATAGAGTTAAAAAATTCTGGTAAACTGGATAAGAATGGAGAGAATGATGAAACTGGTTCTTTAACTCTGGAAGAGATTGCAGCACAAGCATTTGTTTTCTTCTTAGCTGGTTTCGAGACATCATCGACTGCAATGTCTTATAGCCTGTATGAATTGGCGTTGCATCAAGATATTCAAAATAAAGCGCGAGATGAAATTGATCGAGTGCTTAAAAAACATGATGGGAAATTTACATATGAAGCAATGATGGAAATGACTTATATTGAACAAATTATAAATGGTAATCTTTTGAATGAGGATTCAGTAATAAAAAAAATATATAGGTATACATTTTTTTTCATTACAGAATCGCTTCGAAAATATCCACCTGGGACACATCTAATCCGTATGACATCTAAGGATTACAAAGTTCCAAATACTAATAAAACTATAGAAACGGGCACAACGGTTTGGATACCAGTGTATGCTATTCATCATGATCCTGATATATATCCAAATCCAGAAGTCTTTGATCCAGAAAGATTTACCCCAGAAGCGATTAGAGACCGTCATCCAATGTCATTTCTTTCATTTGGTGATGGTCCTCGAAATTGTATTGGTTTACGTTTCGGAATGATGCAAGCCCGTGTGGGTTTGGTGACTTTATTGAAGAACTTTCGTTTTACGACTTCCGCTAAAACGGCGATACCTTTGACTTTTTCTACAAGTAATCTTGTTTTGTCACCAGAAGGAGGGCTTTGGTTGCACGTGAAACCATTGTGAATTTAATTGCTATTTTTATTTATTTTTTAATATCACTTTGTATGTTTCTGTGTCGGTTTGGGATATTGTTCGATTATAAAAGTATTAATACTTGTAATGCAATTTTGTTTTGTGAATGTTTATAAAAATATTTCAAAAGATTGGATATGTAAGATATTAATAAAATTATGTAATTACTAGAAATGAATATGATGCGAATTTTAGTATCTATCTGCAGTGTTTTAGCCGAATATTTCTCAGCAAATAGTAACAGTTAAACTTCACTAGCTACTCTTTTATAGTCCTACAAGTTAAGCTATACAAGATATTACCCTAGAATCCCAAGAGTTAAGTTTCTTGATGATATTCTTCGTAATAATAAAAGTTCCAGTACCAAGCCGTCGGAAACTTCGGAATAAACATTCTACACGTTTACATACAATCATACTACATGGCGACCGTAATTTAAATGTTTACCACACTTTCACCTTTTTGCATATCTTTCCCTAGAAGAAAAATGAATTGCAATGTGTTTCTAACCTGAAATTATTGGATATTGTTGTATGCTTTTTTTGTACCATAATGATGCTTTAAAAAGGGTCTAAAAATAGTTGCATATGAGTGGCATTGATAAGCTCATCATCATTATCATTATAAGACGCCTAAACAATTGCATGCGACCCTCAGCAGCCTATATTCTTTCCTCATATCCGCTTCTTAATAATATGGAATTATGTAACCTAAAGCATTTCAATAATAAATTTAATATTAACAATAGACCTCTCGATTTAGTTTGGACAAACATTTTTCATTCCAAAGCAAGTATTACTTCATCCTTATGTCCACTATCTAAGATAGACTCACATCAGCCTCCGCTCGATATTATATTAGATTTGCCACATTCAAGAAATGCCCGTAGTGAATTTGCTAAAAAAAGAAATTTTCAAGGCAATTACACTGGCCTGAATTTTTTGAAAATTTTGATTTCACTCCCATATTTTTGCTTGATGTTGACCAGTGATCTAATAAATTCTATCAATCACTTAATACTAGAATAGGCTTGTTTATGCCTGAAATATATAAACGCAATCACAATTGTTTTCCGAAATGGTATAGCTCCCAACTGATTAAAGTCCTGAAGGTAAAAGATAAATATAGACGTCTGTACAAAAAAAGTCTCCACTCTGAGATTTATAAAACTTTTTCTTATCTGAGGAAGCAATCTAAGTCCTTGATTACTCAATATTATCAAAAGTACGTCGAAAGCACTGAACATTCGCTAAAACGCAACCCCAAGGCGTTTTAGCTTTCAGTAAAAGCCTAAATAGATCGAACACGTATCCTAAAGAATTAACATTTAATGATGATACATCGTCATCTCCTCCACATATATGTGAGATGTGTTCCGCGAACTTTACATCCGTATACTCTGAAAAAGACCCAGGCATTATCTTTTCCTCATCTTCGGACACTTCCAATATGAATATAACGATTAGCTTTATTTCTCCAGAATCAGTTCTTAATATATTGAGCAATCTTGATTGTGACAAAAACCCGGGACCTGACGGGATTCCAAATATTCCTCTTAAGAGATGCGCACAACGTCTAGCGAAACCGCTTAGTAGTTTAGTTAATCTTTCAATTACTAATAGAATCTACGCAGTAACGCTTAAATGCCTATTTATATATCTGGTGACCCTAAATTCGCTATAAAGTATAGACCTATTTGTATCTCTAACGATCTTGGATTTAGTTTTGAAAGAGTTGTTTACCATCAACTCATATTCCAAATAAAACTGTTTATCTATAAAGAATAGCACGGATTTTTACCGGGGCTATCTACGATCACGCTATTACTAATCACAAGCACTGTCTGTCGAAAATGGTACTGATGGGATATCAAACAGATACCATATCTTGGTTCCACTCCTATCTAACTAGCAGGGATAATATCGCTTTATTTAATTTGCTACAATCCCCCTCATTTAAGCAAATTTCCGGAGTGCCCCAAGGTACAATACTTGGACCATTGATTCTCATATACATCAACAACATGCCTTCTTGTTTTATGTCTGATTGTTTATTATACATTGATGATGCCAAGATTTTTAGAAAAATTAATAACGTGTCGGATTGTGTCCATCTTCAAAAGGATATATTACGACTAGAATAATGGTGTCACGAAAACTGTATTGAAATCAACGCAAGCAAATGAAAATTTGTTTCATTTCATGGTAAAAAAGACCCCCATACTCTTTGACTACACCAATCACTATACTGCTATCTCTCGTGCTGATGAGATAAAAGATTTGGATGTGACTTTCATTCCTCACATTAATTTTATTACCTCCTGATCATTTCGTTTATTAGGCTTTATCCTTCGCACCTGCAAATAATTTAGGTCGGCATCCTCTTATATCAGTCTCTATTATTCTTTAGTAAGGAGTGTTCTCGAGTATGCTAGTCAGGTTTGGAGTCCTTTTTGCTCTTCTCTTAGTGCACAAATTGAGACCAATCTAGAGTATCATGAAAGATTACCAAAATACAACTTAATCACACCAGAAAGTCGCAGAATCTACTTGGATAGTATATTTCTATATAACATTTTAAATGGTTTCTATATAACATTTTAAATGGTCGAGTATATTGTCATGCATTAGCTTTAGTATTGACTTGCACGTTCCTCAGTGCAACTCGAGATCCAAAACCCTCTTCAGAGAAATCACCTATCTACAGAAATACTATATAGTTCAATACATGATTTAATAATATAAATATCTTTAACAGTAGTCCTTTAGAGCAAGCTATACTCTAGGGTATATACCCAGGACGTGGAGGGAAGTTAAGGTATCATTTATACCTAAAGGGGGAGAGCGTTCACCTGCACTACCCAAATCCTACCGTCCGATCAGTCTAACGTCATTTCTCCTCAAAACAATGGAGAAAGTGTTAGACAATTATTTAGGAGCGGTGCACTTAAGCGATCACCGCTGCACCCAAACCAACATGCTTACCAAGCAGGGAAGTCTACTACAACTGCCCTACATAGTCTTGTTCTAAGACTAGAACAGGCGGTAGAGGATAAAGAGACAGCCCTATGTGCATTCCTAGACATCGAAGGAGCATTTGATAATACCTCCTTTGAAGCCATTGAGAACGCAGCTACCAATAAAGGAATCGAACCTTCCTTGATAAAATGGATAAAAGCTATGCTTGAAAGCCGGAGAATCACAGCTAACCTGGGGGAGGACTCTATAACAGTATTGGCTGCTAAGGGATGTCCCCAAGGTGGGGTTCTGTCCCCTCTACTATGGTCACTGGTTATAGATGATCTTCTACAGAAGCAAACCAACTCTGGCTTTGAAAATCAGGGATATGCAGATGACCTGGTTATTACAATTAGGGGCAAATATGATCAGATAATCTCTGAACTATTGCAGAATGCCCTAAATATAGTCTGCAACTGGTGCCAAACAATGGGACTTCGAGCCAACCCTGGCAAGACAATAGTTCTTCCATTCACAAGAAAAAGGAAGCTTTGTTTGAAAGCACCATCTCTTGAGGGAACAACAGTGGAATTCTCAAAGGAGGTCAAATATCTAGGTATTACCTTAGATAATAGACTAACCTGGAACTCTGACTTAAAAAGAATACTAGATAAAGCTACAGTGGCAACATGGACATGCCGCAGGCTTTTTGGCAAAACTTGGGGTCTAAAACCAAAAATGACTCTGTGGTCATATACATCTATTATAAGACCCATGGTCACACACGCTTCACTCGTTTGGTGGCCAAAAACAGAACAAAAGACGGCTCAAGCTAGTTTGCAAAAACTACAACGGCTTGCATGTCTAGGAATAACAGGTGCCATCCGTACCTGCCCAACCACAGCCTTAGAGGCTATGTTGGACCTGCTACCCTTGCATTTGATGTGAGAGGGCAGGCCATACTTAGTGCAATAAGACTGCAAAGGGCAAACCTCCAAACCACAAACAATTTGGTTGGCCACCTGAAAGTCTTCCAGGAATTCGTAGAGGACCCGATGACTAACCCAATTTCAGATGTTATGCAAAAACGCCATAACTTTGAAACGCCATTTAAGGTGATCTTGGGGGACCGTCAACAGTGGCACACTGGGGACCTACCCTTTGAAAAAGGATCTCTTAAATGGTACACGGATGGGTTCAAAATGGAAGGTAAAGCAGGCGTGGGCATATATGGGCCAAGGTGCCATCTCGCAAAGGCACTGGGAGCCTCACCAACCATTTTTCAGGCAGAAATACACGCAATAGAACTCTGCGCTCGCGAGATAATCCATAAGAATATGCGTGGAGCAAAAATATACATAATATCAGATAGCCAAGCAGCACTTAAAGCGTTAAACTCGTTTACGTTTGAGTCTAAGCTGGTTTGGGACTGTCTTACTGTCTTGAAGCAACTGGCTGAGACAAATAGGGTGACACTAATATGGGTACCAGGACATGAAGGCATTAAGGGGAACGAGATTGCGGACCGCCTTGCAAAGGAAGGAGCCAAATCTCCGTTTATTGGCCCGGAGCCTGTCTTTGGA
This sequence comes from Dioctria rufipes, assembly GCA_963924295.1. Classification (NCBI taxonomy): domain Eukaryota; kingdom Metazoa; phylum Arthropoda; class Insecta; order Diptera; family Asilidae; genus Dioctria; species Dioctria rufipes. The sequence goes on from OZ002745.1 coordinate 17,429,333, forward strand.
CACCCAAAGAGTCACCTCTTGGCTCAGATCAGGCTTTGGGAGGACAGAACTAAAAAGGAATACTGGGAAAACACCCCGGGGCTGAGACAAGCGAAAAAATTTATAAAGTATTCGCAACAGAGGACAAAAGAACTCCTCACACTCAGCAGAAAGGAACTAAGACTCATAACGGGCCTACTTACTGGGCATTGCCCACTTAGATACCATCTCAAGAAGATGGGTAAGGTCGATGATGAGACCTGTCGATTCTGTATGGAAGACGATGAAACTGCTGAGCATATCCTATGTGATTGTGAAGCCCTATGCCGCATAAGGCTAAGACATCTAGGAAAGGCATTTCCACTGCCAGAGGATGTTGTTAAAATGGCCCCCAAGGACATTATAGGTTTCATTAAAGACCTTAAGTTCGAATGGGCGCCCTAGGGCGTTTAGGGGTAATGTCACAAAAGATCTCCTAGGTCGCGGTGGCAGGATGAAAGACGGGAGCCCTGTCTGCATCCCCCGGAAAAATAATAATAATAAATAATAATAATAGTCCTCTGACTTTTAAAAAATTTATACTCCACGAGATCGGTTAATAACATCTTTTCTTTTTTGCATTACTCTCTTTCCACTGTTTCGTTTTACTCATTTCCTAACTCCTTAGCAGTTGTTGGCTTCCGCTTTCCAATTGTATTTTAGCCTTACTTTTATATATGCTTTTTCTTATCTTCTACCTTTTTCATTCACGCTCTTTAGATTTCAGATTAGGTTTAAATATTTTTTGTATTTGTTCTTTCTTATTTTTATTCCTCTCCCTTTTTTCACATTTTGTTTTTAGCATTATTTTTTTAGTTATTAGTTTATTTTTTTCATTTACTTCTTAACATTATTATTGCTTTATCTTCTGCTTTTGTAAATTTAATGAAATTTGTTATTCATCTAATTGCAAGGTAGTATGTTATTGGAAATTTCGGTTAACTATCTTTTTAACTTACAAAAATAAATAAATAATAATAAATAATAAAATAAATAAATAAATCAGTTAAAATATACCAAATACAAACAATTTCTGACATTATTTCAAGACGCCATCACCAGATAATTTGTGATAAAAACTTAATTATCATATTTATTCTTGTTTTTCGCAGTGACTTGCTACTATTTCCATATTTTGTTTTAACCTCGGATTAATGTTCTCCGGGATGACGAAATTCTTTCAGAAATCTTGCTTAAAATGGTGAGAGCTGCGAATTATATCTACTAGTTGCGAGAAATCAAAGCCACACACGTTTCTCAAGTTCTGAGATCTAAATCACGAGTAAACAGAGAAATTATGGAGTAGTTTTAGATTTTTTGATTGATCCCAATGTCGTAACTTGTTCACATAATCTTCATGAATAGTTTAAGATCTGCAGCATACATATATATGTAGGTATTACTTATTATGTTTTTATCAAAAATATCTGAAGCTCGTGTATAGTGGTAGTAGTAAAAATAACAGAGAGCATAAATATTCATACTTATTTGGAGAATTCCTAGTCAGAGCTTTGATATCTGATGGCGATGCGGCTTTATCGTGCTTTTAAGGTTCTTTTCTTGGCATTCTCAACTATAATCAAATAAAACACTTTATACGAGTAGCAGCCCTCTCTGGAGTTGGAACATGTGCCATTATATTTGTGCACAAAGTTTACTTTTGCTAACTTAGTTCTAGTGTGTAGCACTAGCATAGAACTACCAGCGAGATTAACTCAACTTAACTGCATTTAATATAAAATGCAAAAAAACAGCCGCCGCGGATTCAGTCGATTTTCATTACTTGGTCGAATCTCTCGAGGTGTTTGAAGTTATAACAAATTGTGCTGTGAATTTTGTGATGCTTTAACTTAAATAATTTCATTTAATGTGTATTTTGAATTAAATAAGTATTGTTTTTCGAATTATACTAAAAAAGTAAATGGCGCAGCTGTGCATTGGCATTGGAAGTGGACAATATTTAATGTGAAAGATTTCGAGCAAAGTCATTGGAAGAGATAACCGGAAATAACTGGAAAAAAAATGGAGATATCAACCAGTTTAATTTATGCTACAATTTGTGTGCTTACATTAATATATGGGATTTTCAAATACAAATTTTCATACTGGTCTAGACTAGGTATTCCATATATACAGCCAAAAATTCCATTTGGAAATATCGACGGAATTGGAAGAAAGCTGCACTCATCTCAATTGATGCAAAAATTTTACAACGAATTTAAAAAAGGGAAAAATTCTTTTGGTGGTATCTTCTTCTTTTTTAAACCAGCAGTAATAATAGTTGATCTTGATTTATTGAAAAATGTTCTTATAAAAGATTTCAATTATTTTCATGATCGTAACACATACTATAATGAAAAAGATGATCCTCTATCGGCACATCTATTTTCACTTGACGGACAAAAATGGAGGTCACTTCGATCAAAACTCACACCGACTTTTACTTCTGGCAAAATGAAATTTATGTTGCCAACAATTGTAGAAGTTGGTAACAAATTCCAGCAAACCCTTAGGGATATGGTAGCATCACAAGAGGAAATTGAAATGAAAGATGTTCTGGCAAGATTCACCACTGATGTTATAGGAACTTGTGCATTTGGTATAGAATGCAATAGTCTCATGGATCCTCATGCAGAATTTCGAAAAATGGGAAAAAAAGTCTTCGATGTACCAAAAAATCTCGCGCTCAAGCGAATGCTTATTATTAGTTTTCCCAAGTTTGCTCTTATGCTTAGAATAAAGTTAAATGACAAAGAAGTTAGTCGATTCTTTATGAACATCGTTCGAGAAACTGTTGATTTCCGTGAAAAAAACGATGTCCAGCGAAATGATTTTATGGATTTATTGATAGAGTTAAAAAATTCTGGTAAACTGGATAAGAATGGAGAGAATGATGAAACTGGTTCTTTAACTCTGGAAGAGATTGCAGCACAAGCATTTGTTTTCTTCTTAGCTGGTTTCGAGACATCATCGACTGCAATGTCTTATAGCCTGTATGAATTGGCGTTGAATCAAGATATTCAAAATAAAGCGCGAGATGAAATTGATCGAGTGCTTAAAAAACATGATGGGAAATTTACATATGAAGCAATGATGGAAATGACTTATATTGAACAAATTATAAATGGTAATCTTTTATCTTTATTTACATAATAATTAATTAATAAAAACAAAATTTTTTTTTTTTTTTTTCATTTCAGAATCACTTCGAAAATATCCCCCTGGGGCAAATACAACCCGTGTGGCATCTAAGGATTACAAAGTTCCAAATACTAATAAAACTATAGAAATGGGAACAACAGTATGGATACCAATCTATGCTATTCATCATGATCCTGATATATTTCCAAATCCAGAAGTATTTGATCCAGAAAGATTTACTCCAGAGGCGATTAGAGATCGTCATCCAATGTCATTTATTCCATTTGGTGATGGTCCTCGAAATTGTATTGGATTGCGTTTTGGAATGATGCAAGCCCTTGTGGGTTTGGTGACTTTATTGAAAAACTTTCGTTTTACGACTTCATCTAGAACTACGATACCTTTGACTTTTTCTGCAAGAAGTATTGTTTTGTCACCAGAAGGAGGGCTTTGGTTGCATGTGAAACCATTGTGAATTTAATTGCTATTTTTATTTATTTTTTAATATCACTTTGTATATTTTTGTGTCGTTTTGTGATATAGTTCGATTTTGAAAGTATTATTATTTATGATGACAAATATTTTTGAATGGGTATAAAAATATTTTAAATGATTTGATATGTAAGAAGTTAATAAAATTATGTAATTACTAAAAATGAATATAATGCGAATTGTTGTATCTATCTGCTATGTTTGCGGTTGATGAGCGAGAAGGCCAAGTAAATGTTGTGTGACTCTTATTCAGCCGAATAAATCTCAGTAAATTGTAAACATTTAATAAAAAAATCCACCTAAGTTTTGTAGAACAAATACATAAAAATTAAGAAAATAAAAACTCATCAGGTTAGTGATGGCTGGCTGTATTAACCTTTTTCTGATATATTCATCATAGGGACTTCGAATATCACAATCACGTCCATAGCATAAATTTGATGCAGAAAATATAGTTTTGTTTTTTCACGCATCAGGGAAAGAAAAATTGCAATAATCAAAAAAATAATGACCATCCGTACACCATTTGACTATGATGAGAGTTCAGTTTCAGTAGTGCGGTAACTGAGATATAATTTATTCGCGAATACGAAACCTCGATAAAGCAAGATTTCTGGTCGTATTCGCATCGCAAATCGCAAAATTTTAAAACACTAGGCCTTCACAACACATATCACGTTTTTATAATTAGCCATAGTAGGGATTTTTTTTTTTTTACTTTAACTGTACATACCTAATTGGTTGCATATAAATCTTCCAACACTAACGCTAAGGTTTGGTTTTGTAAAATATGCAAATGTAAATTATGCTAAGTTAATAGAATGAACGCTGAACGATCTTTTGGTACCTTGGTCATCTGAGCGATGTCTTACTTAAGTTTGCGAGGAACTTAGTTTGCGAGGAACTAGTTCGTAGATATGTGTTTTCAACTATTCTTACTTGCACTGATGGTACTTCTTACTTCCTATTTTTCTTTTAGTTTTCAAATTATCTTTTGATTTCATTTTTTCTTTTTCTAAAGTAATATCTTAGTACAATAGTTGCCTTTTTTGTTACAGCTGCACTGAAAGAATAATCTATATGCTACGACTGTAATGTCAAGCACCCATAAAAACTAGATACCTAGACTATTGGCATTTAGATCTAAAATCTATACGCTCTTACATGGTTCATAGTTTTCATAACTATTTTAGTAACAACGTCTTTATATCTCACGACTCGACTATATATTGACAACAATATAGTTTTGCCCGAAAAATTTAATTTGATGTCTAAACTATACAATAATAACGGCCCGGGTCGTCTCTCACTCTAAGGATTAGGTCACCCAACTAGCATTTTATAGTGATATGTGGTAATTGGAACGTGATAAACACTCAATATAGTCCCTCTATAGTGTTGCTAACTACCACTTTTGTTATCAGAACACGTCCCAATCTCGGTCTATACACCATTTTTTGGAATGATTATGAGTGAATGAAATGTTCCATTTCGATGACAGTAACTTTATTTTCACTATCGTTATCACCATGAAGTGATTAATTTTAGTTTATATCACGTTATAAGGATATGATTTTCACGTTTAAAGATAGTGATTTTCATTTAAACAAGTAAAAAAGCTAGAATTGGTCTAAGACCAATTCTTATGATACCCTAGATGAATGCCCGTATTAAATTTCGTATGGTCACCGATCTATTCAAGTATTGATTTTGAAGATGTTTTTCGCATATATTTCTAGAACGGTTTGTCGCACAGAAAAAATGGTTATAACCAATTTTATAGGATTTCGTATTCTCCAGAAGTTTTTAGTACAATAAAAATGTCTTGGACTGATCGTTTTCAAAGTATACGTAAAAAACCGAAATTTTTATATGGCAACACCAAGAAGAGTTTCCCGATTTAGTCCATTTTTGACATTTTATTTGCTAATGTAGTAAAGACATCATGTACGAAATTTCAGCTCTCTACGTCGATGCGTTCTCAGGCAGTGTCCAAATATATAGCGGAAAACGAAATTTTTATATGGCAACCCCACGAAGGAGTTGCCCGATTTGTCTCATTTTCGAACTTAATTTTACTTTTTTTTTTAAAAGTCGGTGTACAAAATTTCATCTGTCTAAGTATACGCGTTCTCGAGTTATCGTGCGCACAGACGGACGGACAGACGGACGGACGGACGGACATGCAAAAATCGAAATAACTTTTAATATTATGAATGGGTGTCCAATCCAATTTGCTCTACCATCATTATTTCGAGGTGTTACAAACGGAATGACAAACTTAGTATACCCCTATGATTTCATCTAGGGTATAAAAATGCATTATACATACAAAAAATGTTATGACAATATGTGTAATGTAAAGGATATTAATACGCAAGTGATATTTCTACGGAAATCTATAACACCAATCCACTATAACGTACCAGTCTAAGTTAATATGACTTTGGTTTTAATCTTCTGTAATGGAGGTAGTATACATATATTAAATCCATTACGGAATTCTAATTCAATATTGTGCAATATGTACCCAAATGAATTATAAACGCTTCAAATCGAAAAATAACAAAGCTCCTCAAAAATAATTTATTATTAGTAAATTTTTGGGGAATTCTTTAATTTAATTTTTTATCTCGACGTTTTTTCATTCAAAGTAATGTTAGGATTAACTTAAAAGTACCTCCAAAAACTTTTTGTTTTTGCTATTTGGAATGTTATAAACGCCTAAGATTATGAAATAAAAGAAATATTTTCGAACAAATTTTTGTATCCAATAGGGTGGCACTGATTTCAGGAAAAATATGGAGGATTTTGATTTCATCTAGGGTATAATAACGGACCAAACACCTAATCAAAAATATTTTCCGACTATAGTGATAAGATCGTGATTTTTACTACGAATTTCCCCATATAGTGACTGACATGAAAATTGATGGATATGACAACAATAAAGTGGCATATCTATAAACTTCTACTATCACCCTGTGGTTCTGGAATGACGAAATTGGAACTATTAAGTGACATTTAATTTGACAGATTATTGACCATATTACAGATTGTGTTGAATGCGACCGATGAATGTATTTTATGTATTTTTAAAGCCATATAAATAAATAAATAATAAAATGCCCTTTAGAGTTGTCGCTAGAAAAGAATTAATTTGTAGTGTCGAGAGTTTGATGCATATTTTGATTGGCCTTTGTATTGTCAAAAGCTAATCCGACTTTTCGTTAGAAAGTACCTGGTTAAATGACGAAACAGTTTTTTTTTTATATGTTTTACGTTGTTTTATTTAATCTAAATAATAAAGTAACAATAAGCTTTACACACACCAATCTGTTACCATTCAATTTAAATGATATAATCTACAGCAGTATAATTTTTGGTAACTTCTTGGTTTCAAAACTGTAGTTAAAGGCACTCCTTAGCGGCATACAAATTTTTACAGACACCATATAATTCCCTATTTAACCGTGACCTGCACGTCGTTATGATGTTCTTAGCACAACTTTAGAGATTGTCGGTTTAGAAAGCCGACGGTGATGGCGAGATGTCCTAGTCATTAATAAAAGCAATATATATAACTATAAAATTTTCTCACTTCGTAAGGATTTTCGATTGTGAAAATTAAGTGTTAATCACTATGCAATTTGCACTATAAAGTGAAATTACCTCGACGTGAAATTTTAGAGTTATAAAAACGTGCTGATCACTAATAAATATCAACATGAAGAATAGATTTGTTTTGGCCCTTAGTACTGATTTTTGTAAAGAATAAGCACGTGTTTATCATCAGTATTATTCACTTTATTGAGATTTACTCTTATGAGTGAATATAACGATTGATTGTCACCTTATGACATCGAACTTTAACCATTAAATTTTAGCGGTTATCACGAAACTTGCACTGAGCTTTAGTGACAAAACTCATTTTTCACTACTCTAAGGTTTAAATGCTAGTTGGGCATACAACTAAATTCACTTGCAAAAAAACTTATTGTTAATGTCTGCAATTAATTATTCTGTATGTTGAGACTATTATGCAGTTGTGTTTAACTATAATTATAGTTGCAAGCAAATTTTTTTAAAGTTGATTGTGTCTAAAGTATATAGTAATCAGCAAGTACATTCATACACAGATTGCCAGCGTCTTATATTTAAGACATCTTACTTAGGAAGTTAATATACTCATCTTATAAAGACTTTCTTATAAATTAATTAACCAAAATATAATTTAAAAATTAATAATTATTATAACTTATACTAAAGACTAAATTAATAAATTCAATTTAAAAGAAGAAATCATGTAAGGATAGAATTAAAAAAAGGGAAAAGAATATTTAGCGTACGAAAGCAATACAATTATTTAAATCTAAAAGTGCAAAAGGAATAATAAAAGACTAAAGATTATGTGACCGGAGTGAAATTCTAGAAGTATGCATGTTTTCCACCAGTAAATTATTCCAAAGACGAATCAACTATATAAGGAAAGAACCCTCCGTGACTCGTTTAGAAAATCTGAGACTCACAATTTGTCAGTGGCTTGTTGAACGCAGAAATTGTAGACGACGTCGCAGCCCGTTGATAAACCGAAGAGAGTCATTAATACCTACATCCATTCTACGTTAACTTATAGTATCTAGCTTAGGGTAAACAAAATTTCCAAAACAGAAGTGAGGCAATAGGAGAACCTTGACAAATAATAGTATATGAGCTGACAACCACAACATCCGCAGACCAGAATAAATTTTCCTCAATTGTGCGCTGATTGATCTGTGCACTTTAAATTGAAATTCATTATAACTTCAAGATTCTTAACTTTATCTACATACGGTGTGGTTACAGAGTCGATAAATCTGGTGGAAACTGAGCTTGGTGAAAGCCTCGGTTGTGTATTAGGATTGCTGAGTATTTCGTATGGTTTACGTTATATTATTAATACGAGCCCATTCAGATAAGTTTGCCAGATCCTCAGTAATGCAGCCCAAAAAGAATTCTCCATAGAGAGAAAAGATGAGATCCAAGAGTAGAACCTTGTGGGATACCTCTATACACTGTAAAATAAAAAAAGTATGACAATTCCCTAAATTTAAAACTCGTTTTTTCCTAAAAATAAATGTCATTTTCTCTGATATAAAGGGAAAATCAGTTTAATTTCCCCACATCAATGGAACATTTAATGAATTTAGGTATTTGGCACCAGAAACATATAGAGAACGTAAAAGTCCTGAAATGTTAAGCTTTCTCAGATGTAAGGAAGAGAACATTAAAAAAATTAGGTAGTTTAGAAATTCCTACATTTTAGGGATAAAATCCTATTCCACTTTTTTCAAGGTGTAGTTTTCCCTAATCTTATCAAAAAATACATAAGTTTAGTGTCATAAATTGTTGCCCCTCACTTTAGGCAATTTTTTTTATTGTGTACAGTTATAATAGACTAGAAAATACTTTTCAGTTTAGATATAAGTTTAAAATGGTTAACGCTTTCGAAGGCCTTAGAAAGTTCAGCAATATCACTATTGCAAACTCATCCATGTCAAATGCCGCACACGCAAATCGGAGGAAACGCATAACAAAGCAGTTTCACAACTGTGGAGGGACCGAAAGTCCGACTTCCTGTTCGACATCATACGATTTTCCTCTAAAAAAGTATTCCATTGCCAATACATGGGATTTCAAGGGCTTTTGCCGGAAAGCATATACACTTATCGGTCGTAATTAGTGGTAGGTGATTTAATTTTGGTAATTGGGATGACAGTGGCCACTTTCTATGAGGATGGAAAGGATTGGATACTAGGAAATTTACTTTTAAGAAAGCGTGGAGCTAACCCATCAGGTTCAACAGCACCAGGCTTTATAGAAAAAATAGCCTTGGATAATTTATAATAATCAACGCACCTGAAATAAAATGATTTTGGTAACCCTGGTGCCGTAGAGTTTACTAATCAGTGTGCCAAATTTTCAACATTGGCTCCTGCCAATAATTGTGCCTTCGCAAAAACTACGCTAGAATTAAAATACTTATTTAGCTCATCAGGATGAAGATTGCAGCAAGCCTTCTCATTATTGCATAGCCCGTACTATTTTAAGTTACTCCACAAAGGCCTTGAACTCATGTTAGTATCAGGTCTCAAATGAAAGTAATCGCGTTTCGCTTTACGAATAGCACACCTATTACCCTATTTCGTATTCTTCGAAACATATTCCACATAAATCTGTCACGTAATCTTCTATAAATATGGTAAAAATAACTCATCTCTCCACTATCAGAGAGTCAAACCATGGATTACTGGTGGATCTTAAGCATTTAGTTCTCACAGGTGCATATTTATCCAAAATGTAGTTCATAAATCCTTCAAAGATTGCCAGACGATCATTAATTTGGGGCGGATAAGCGCGAGTTAGGATACTCACAAGGTTGATTATGAAAAAAAAAATAATTAAAACCAGCTTTTCATATTAAAGAATAATGACTTTTATTTACCGCTTACTTCTTACAACTGTTTTGAACTTCTCTCCAAAATCTAAATTTTACTTCTTTTACAATACGAAAAATGCAAGTTTAGTGCTTTTACAGGAAACTCGTGTCTGCCTGTCTATGGAACTTTTGTGGTGTCGGCTTACTTATGTGAGCCGTTCTCAACTATGTCAGCAAAAAGGTTTTATGATGTTTTTGTAAATTAAATGGGTAATGATTAATCTTTGAAATTATTATTTTATGAATATGTTATGCTGTTCCTGTAGCTCGCGCACTTCTATGTGAAGAATCCTCATGAAATCAACAAAGGAAAGCATAACAGAGGTCTGTTCGTAAGATATTAACGTCAAAGTCACCTCCAAGAATTATCTTATTATAACGTCGCGAAAGTATAATACAAGATTCCTTAAACTCTTTCATTCCAATCGAAGCTGTTTAGAGGGTAATAAGCAGCTGCAAGCGCACATTTCTACACGTACAAATGACCTCTAAATTATGAGTGCTCAATAACGCTAAGATCTTAGTTTTAAGGCAGTCCTTTACATATATTGCAGCTCCGCCACCCATTCGTCCTTCACGATCGCTACGAAAGAGTTGAAATCCAGAGATAGATATCAAGCTAGAAGGGCTGGAGACATTCAGTCAAGACTCACTAATAGGAATCGCATGAATACTTGAGTCAAGAAAAATTTCACGCATTTCATCCAACTTATTTCTAATACTTCTGGCGTTGAGAAATCAGATATTAAAGCCATTAGTTGATTGTGTTTGAATTATAATCATCACCAACTACTTTTGTACTCGCATTCATTTATTGTAGTTACTACCGTGTCTTTCTTTAGGTATCATAACTTCAAAATTCAGTTCCAGCAATCATATTTTTATTTACCTTCGTATTTAAAATATATTCGGCAATGGCATTTTCAACTGTTAAATATTAGGTAAGATGGGTTAAATGCGTAGACAGGGTTAATGGCGAGCGGTGTCCATAGAAATATTTTCAAGCGACATCTGTGAACATGATATGGTGGGAGTAATTATCCTATCCTACATTTACCCCGTCTACGCATTTACTTCATCTTACCTTGATTAAAAATCAATTTTACAAATATAATAAGTATATAGGTATGTATACTACATACATTTATTTCATTTAAAATTCATTAAAGAAAGCGACCAAAGCGAGATTGATAGGGTTCGACCAAGTTCATATCATATTTGTTTGAATTTTTCCGTTGGACTTCTCCAGAAATTGCAGTTCAGCTGCTTGGTCAGTCTGCGGATTACAAATGAAATTAGATTAGTATTCGAAAATTTTTAATTTATTTCTAAACTAAATAATAAACACATTTTACCTTATAGTGGAAAAGACTGTTGTAGTAGAATTTTTATCGGCTGTTAGGCTATTAAGTGCTGTTTTTTCCCCGTTTAATGTGAGGATAATTTAAAACATATAAATCCATATTTTATTATTAACTCATATTAAACAAAAGATGTTACGCGAATTGTAATGATATTTGGTTTAGTACAGTAGCTTCTTGATTGATGCGTGATAAAATATTTTGTACAGATTTATGTATTTCTTCTGGAAACTTTATTCAGCAGAGCATTAAAAACTTAAATTGTTTACATTAAAGAATTAAGCGAATTTTATTTACAAGTTTATATCCGAAGTGCAAATATTAGCCAGACCTGCAGCCTGGGGGGTCACAACTAAAATGTTCTACGGCAAATCGAAAGAAGTCGCTTTTAAAATTTTGTAAAATGTATGGTTTGCAAGAAAAATATGAAGAAAAATTTCTAAGAAAACTCAATGCTTGTGCCCTTGTGGCCGAAAAGTGAACCACAAGAACCAATTCACCACTTCGTTTGACCCGTTATCGGTTAATAGTTACTCATTCAAATTCTTAAAACAATTTGCAAGTAAATTTCTAAGAACAATTTAATGCTTTCTACAATCGTAAAAATTTTGAGCAACTCAGGCTTGATTAATTGCACTGGAAGAACCCTAGAACAAAATTTTTTAAGTCAGTTTATGTGCTCCTGTTGCAAGCTCCCCACGAAGTTGTCCTGCCAATGATTTCATGTCCGAAAATCAGATAGGTACCAAAAAAATTTATTATCGTTGACCAATTTCTTAGAAACAATTTTCTGTGTTTTTTCCCATATGGATCAAAAGTAATTTCCGTATTAAATTATTTCGATTCTAAAACCCATATGGATCAATGTTTGACATAAGAATTATTAAAAAAAAAAATTGATTTTGGCAAAAATATTTTAAATCATAGCACTCTATCGCAATATTTTAATGCGGAAATCAATTCTGACTCTGACCGGGACCCCATATGCGAAAAATCACAGCTAATAGGACTTTTAAAACTCGAAATTGTGCGCTTTTTCGTCTATACGAGTAATCGGGGCAACAAAAATATATATGTATCATAATAACCTGGTTGCTTAGCATCATATGCCTTTTTCTAAACAATCAAACAATAAAATAAATATGTATTCCAAAATTACTCATCATTCCTGTGATAGGAATGATAGACCTTTCGACACTTTATAAAAACATGAGAAATTTCTAAAAATTTAGTACACGTTTCAAAGACGAAGAGCTACGAGCAAATGACTACCTATTAGGTCTAATCTACATCGACAGCTACACGCTATAAGCTACACGAAGCTCTATTTCAGCTTCATGAAGCGCAATCTACTACAATGAGCGGTACAAGCTTAATATTCATACTGCAACTTAACATGATTAAGTGAAACTTTCTTTGAGAGTTTTGCAAGTTTTTATTTCCTTGCATAAAATTAATTATTTCTTCCACTATATGTGGTCTTTATCTGTATTGCCTAATCGGAAACACAGAATGTTTTTGATATGAAACACATAACTAATTTCATTATCATGTTGGTGTTATTGCAGCTACAGGTACAAAATTAGAAATTTTCCTTATATCAGTTAGGTACACCTTTATTTGCGGATAGTTACACCATGTAGCTTGAATCTCTCTATTTTGCAGTTTCTACCTTACGCCATATGTGGAAAATGACATTTATGGCTTGAAGCTTGCAGCGTGTAGCTCTCGATGTAGATTGACCCTTATACCCACTATTACAAGACAAACAAATGCCCAGCACAGTACAAGCCGTCGCCGCAGATTGGCTCTGTTGACGCAGCAGCGCTAAAGATAAAAATTGGGAAAAGTGGGGTTCAGCACCAGCTTTAAACGCCGTCGTCTGCTACACATTATGCCCCTACAATACGAAAATCGTCCTGTTAAACTTTTAAAACTCTCTCAACAGTCCAGCGTCACATTGTGCTTCCCAATTCAATTCACTGCAAAGGTGACGTGGTGCTTTGGCGAATGTCATGACCCTCTGTATACACGCCTGATATATGTATTAGAAAAAACAATTTTACTTTCATTATCTCACTTTACTTCAATAATTTGGTCACTTCAGGGCGGATACTGGATTCCGGTGAAGGGGGGGCGGCAACTTTTAAAACAGTTTAAAAACGGTATAAGCTGGAAACAGATCAAAATTTCGAAGACACTCGCTCCCACTCGCAAGTGTCAATGCACAAAATGTATCATTTAAAAGATACGTGTCGAACAGATAAGTGAGTGGCTACCACTCGGAACGGAGAAAGTTGATAAATATACAACTTTTGCCACTCGTCAATGTCAAACGAGGCATTAACTTGGTTATTTTGTTTTGGTTTGTAAATAATGGTATTGGAAAACTTCCAAATCATCCATTTTAGTTAGTAAAAATAAGGAAACACATTTTATTGAAATTGACGAATTAGTCATAAATTGTAACTTTGCAAAAGCTCAAGCATGGCGGACGGTGATAGGGAAAGGAATTAGGGAACGTGTGGGTGAGTTGCAGAGGTGGTGATGTATGTCACCCTTAAACTTTTGCAAATTTTATGTCGGAGTAAAGACAGAAAATGGTAGACTGTTCCATATTCGCAGAGTTCGGGATAAAAAGCATCACGGAATTTTACCGTATAGCCGAAAGTAATTTGATGGGTAAAAGGATGTGTGCAGGAATTCATCTACACGGGATCAGACTAGATATGTTATCGGAAAATTGATCATGGATGTAGCGATAAAGAAGCGACAGGCATCCAACATTGCGGCGGTACTCGAGTGAGTCGATATGACAAGTTGTAAGGTCGTTCTTTCCTTCAGATGATGATTTGAGGTGTTTCAATAAACAACAAAGGCAAATCGTTGACAAGAAAAATTTTAAATATATTTCAAATTTGTATTCTACACATTTAATATCATAACCTAGTGGCCGCGCTGCTTCCATAAAAAGCTTGCTAAACATATTTTCATATAAACATTTAAAGGGTTAGTTTGCAAATAAATAATGGTTGATCTCATCTAAACGATAGTAGGATGGACGTTGGGGCCCATGAGTCGATTACTTCCCTGAATTTGTTTCTGCGTTCCTCGTTCCCACGTGGACGGTGCTCCACATTGCTTGTTCGAGTGTTCCCTTCTCTTAGAAATTATTCTTGCTGTTATTTTTATTTCGATAATTTAATTGTATATTTTTTTTCGCTTTATGTCACTATAACTTTTGATTTTTCTTCTTTAATTTTAAATATTTACTTAAAATACCCTTTTGTGGCTTTTATTGAATTCACTTTTTTGTTCTCTCTGCGAAGGCTTCCGACTTCTAGCCGACACAAGAACCAAACAAAAAAAGACCTGCCAACAAACGCTGCTGTCTCCTCCTTCGTAATCCATTATATTTGTCGATACTGCAGACTTGAAGCCTATTGGTACGTTCGGCTATTGGGACCTTTTAATTATTTCATTACGTTTCTTTTTTATTAAATGTTCATTCATTTTTATTTATTTGGGTTTAATATTTAGTTAATTAAATACTTCCTTTTAATAGTTCCAATTATTATTAGAATTATTAGTATTATTAGCTTATTCTTTTCTAGTAGACTAATTACTTATTTGTTAAAATTGAAGGAGATAACAGATTTCAATTTCGAATAAGCGGCATTTTAGTGGCTCACAAAGGTAAGGGTGTATGAACGATTTCAAGAAACTTATAAAGATAGTTTGGTTTAATATCCAGCCTTACAAAGTTACTGCCAAATCGCCAATGAGCTTAAGGGCTCTTTTATGTACAATACCCAATGAAGGTAAGTCTGTGCGACCAGCCCCGGCCCAGATATGGAAATTATATTAAATTCTAGGTCTGTTGTAGGACTTGTAGAGGAGCTCTAGAGTCGATGCGCTGAATATTTCTGCACCTTTTCAGACATTCTAGACGCTAGATGCTTCTTTTGCAACAGAAACGTCCAGCTTAGCTTACAGGAAATATTAATGCCAAGAATGTATAAAGACAGTGTATCATAAGTCAGTGCTCCATCAAAAGAAATGGGAGTGAAAAATTATGATCTTGCTTCAGATGAGACAGCTTTGGGACTTAAATGACTTGAATTCGACGCGAATGACTTCATTAATTTTGAGTTAATAATACATTCAGAAAACTTTGAAAAAATCCAAGTGATTGCAGTTGGTCGATAATTTAGGGATCTCCACCTTATTCTTTCTTGGGAATAGGCTTCTCGTAAGCTAGTTTGCAACCAGTTGGAAATTTTTCTGTTGAATAGTTTGCGCAAAGGTTTAGCCAAGGATGAGGCACAGCTTTTAGTTAACAGGGATGGGAAACTATCAGGACCTACGGCTTTGGAGATGTAGATCCCCTTAAAGACCTAGAAGACATCTCTCTTGCGGATGTGTTGTGGCTCTTATATAGAGAATTTGAAGGGAATCTACCAGTTAAAATATTAGCTTGCTCCAGGGAGTCAACAACCATTGTTAAGTAATAAGTATTGAAGGTATACAGGAATTGCTGAAGTTTTTATTGATGGTTTTGACCAGGGAGAAGAAACCTTTGATATCTTCTTGTTTCAATTCTGGACTTGAATGCAATTAATATGCGCGAAAAGCAGACGCTTTCGCTTTTATTACTTGGTTGAACTTATCGTTAAGAGGAGTCAGTACCAAGATTTGCAAGTTTCATACATTTTTCAATGCGAATTTCTGGCGAACTATTTGTAGCAGAATAATGATTTATATCTTAAATTAAAGGTAGCGAAGATATCTAGTAAATAACGTCGAGAAAAATAAAAATAATTGTATTGGAATGGAGATATTAGCTCGGAAACTTGTAAAAAATGGTAAAAATTGATTTTTTTCAAATCAAATTCCTACTAGTAGGTACTCTCATTTCTTTAGATTATGACTATTTTAGAAAGATAAGGCCTAAATCTAGCAAATAACGTCGAGTTTTTTCACTTTTAGTGGCGCTCTTTTTAATTGTTTAACTCTAATAGTACTTGTTTTTTATCTCGATATTTCACCGATGAGAAATTGCAATATTTCGTTGAACGTTGTAGAAATATAAAGCAAAATAGTATATTTAACTATTGTGTGCAAAATAAAATTTAGGAGAGTTCATTCTCGTTAAAAATTTTCAATTTCATTCAACTGCAAATTTTCATTTTCGTCTTAAATTGTCGCATGTTGGGTTTCTGTCTTTTACGCTAGATGTCTCTAATGTGACTTGTGGTCTAGGTCTATGCTAATTTTATATGAATTTTCATACTTTCAGGACACAAACCAACGTATAGTAAGTTTTATTGCCTACAGGCTCGCTGGTATCTAAATTGAAATTTTTGCTGAGTACTGACTCCTCTTAAGCCAAGAGCGATTTTGTTGAGACTTACTGTAAAAATAAGGAATGTATACATGCGTCCCAAGACTAAGAATGTCACTAAGTTGTAATGAGCATTGATCAACATCCTTCGGAGAAAAACAGACTGACCAATAAATTTCTGTAAGATACTGATTGAGAATTTCCCAATCAGCATTTACATTTTTTTTTTTTTTTACGTTTTAGCTAAATATTCTACTATTGCGTTGTACGAAATAATAAAATTTTTTTCCCCCGCGCTCCCTAGCTAGATCCGTCACTGGGTCACTTCCTACCTATCAGTTTACAAGAATTAAATAATTAAAATATTTTTTTTACTTTTATTGTGCCTACTCTTCACTTCACAATGATCTGACTCCACTGAATACACTGAATTATTATTCTTTTCTAAATTAATTTTATTAATGCAGCTATAATTATGGTTATCATATAATATAATAGTCAATAGCTGCTATATTTAAAATATTTTTACGCACAAACAAAGTGCCACAAGCGACATCTGTTGGAAATGGAAACAACTTTATGTTAGTGACATCTTAGTAAACTTTGGGTTCGGAGAATAGAATTTGCGGGAAGGTTCTAGGATAATTTGTAGAGTATAAATATGACGCTCTCACATCCACGAGGCGAATCTTATTTCAGAGAGTGAAGTGAATGAAGTAAACTATTTGGATTGTGATAATTAGAAGTGCAGTGCAAGCAATAACTAAAGAGACGATTTTATCATTGTTTGAAAAAATGTATGAGTAAGGGCAGCGATATACGATTAGGTTTTTCCCGTCCGACTGGCCGTCTACGGTTTTTACCGTCACCGTGACTACACGACATACGAGACGGTTATTCTCGAAGTGAAGCCAGTTCAGTAATTTTTAGGGGTGTTATAAAATATGGAAAACATTAGTGATATTGAGCTTGTAATTATTTTGCTTTTAATTGAGGAGAGTAAACATGAAAACTCCGCCCCTTCTCATTTATTTACGAAAATGAATCATATACCATTCTGTTTCGTTGCATGCAATTTGCCTTTCACATTTTTTATCTTTATTCTAAAAGTTTTAAAGAGAGTTTGATTTTTTTTTCATTTTTTTTCCTTTCTTCTTTTTCGTGCCGTTTGGATTTTGAATGTAAAGCAATCGGTAAAATCTTCTGTGTCCTAACTTGTCAATATATTAAAATAGTCAACAATCGCTAAGTTCATGCCAAGCCATTAGAAGTACCAACTAAAAGCCTAATACAAAATTCATTGAACAATACCAGGAATATTAACACATAGGGAAGTTTTCTTAAATAATCTCTTAACTATGAACAAAAATTCCATTTTCATATTTATGAATGCTAAGAAGAGACAATTTCTTTTATGGAAGTATAATCAAGTCAAATAAAAAATAAATAAAATATTAGCTTGCACTTATTGTGTATTTTTCCGCGCGTTTTCCTTAAAGTACAAAAAAAATAAATAAAACTTTAATGCTTTTTTATGCCATAATTATTTCTACGCTTTACAGAGAATCTAAAAATATTTGCATACAAGTAGAATTGATAAGTTCATCATCAGTTAAAAATTGATACCAAATCCAAACAATTTCAGAAAGTATTTCAAGAAGTCAACACCACATAATTTGTGATAAAAGCCTAATTATCATATATTACTTTTGTTTTCCGCAGTGACTTGCTACAATTCCATATTTTGTTTTAATCTCCAATCAATAATCTTCGGGATAACGAAATTATTTCAGAAATCTTGATTACCATGGTAAGATCTGTGAATTCTCTCTATTAGGTATGGAGAAAACAAAGCCACACACGCTTCTCAAAACACGAAAAAGAGAGAAATTATGGTGTAGTTTCAGATTTTGATTGATCTCCATGTTTCAGCTCAATCGCATTATCTTCATGAATAGTTTAATGTCTGCCGCATACACATATGTATATGTAGGTACTACTTATTATGTTTTTATCAAAAATATCTGAAGCTCGTTTATAGTGGTAGTAGTAGAATTAACAGAGAGCACAAATACTCATTATTATTTGGAGAATTTTCAGTCAGAGCCACTGACTTATAACAATGGACTGAGCGATTTGCTATTTCAGGTGGTATAGGTCAGTGGTCAGAGCTGGGTTATGTGACGGTGATGTTGTTTTATCGTGCTTTTAAGGTTGTTTTCTTGGCACTTTATACGAGTAGCAGCCCTCTCTGGAGTGGAGCATGTGCCATTATATTTGTGCATAAAGTTTACTTTTGCTAACTTAGTTCTGGTGTGTAGCACTAGCATAGAACTCTCAACGAGATAAACTAAACTTAACTTCATTATATTAAATGCAACAAAAACAGCCGCCGCGGATTCAGTCGATTTTCATTACTTGGTCGAATCTCTCGAGGTGTTTGAAGTTATAATAAATTGTGCTGTGCATTTTCTGATGCTTTAACTTAAATAATTTCATTTAATGTGTATTTTGAATTAAATAAGTATTGTTTTTCGAATTATAATAAAAAAGTAAATGGCGCAGCTGTGCACTGGCATTGGAAATGGACAATATTTAATGTGAACGATATCGAGCAAAATCATTGAAAGAGATAACCTTAAATAACTGAAAAAAAATGGAGGTATCAACCAGTTTAATTTATGCTACAATTTGTGTGTTTACGATAATATATGGGATTTTCAAATACAAATTCTCCTACTGGTCTAGACTCGGTATTCCATATATACAGCCAAAGATTCCATTTGGAAATATTGAAGGAATCGGAAGAAAGTTGCACTCATCTCAATTGATGCGAAAATTTTATACCGAATTTAAAGAAGGGAAAAATTCTTTTGGTGGCATCTTCTTCTTCATTAAACCAGCAGTAATAATAGTTGATCTTGATTTATTGAAAAATGTTCTCATAAAAGATTTCAATTATTTTCATGATCGTGGCACATACTATAATGAAAAAGATGATCCTCTATCGGCACATCTATTTTCACTTGACGGACAAAAATGGAAGTCACTTCGATCAAAACTCACACCGACTTTTACTTCTGGCAAAATGAAATTTATGTTGCCAACAATTGTAGAAGTTGGTAATAAATTCCAGCAAACCCTTAGAGATATGGTAGCATCACAAGAGGAAATTGAAATGAAAGATGTTCTGGCAAGATTCACCACTGATGTTATAGGAACTTGTGCATTTGGTATAGAATGCAATAGTCTCATGGATCCTCATGCAGAATTTCGAAAAATGGGAAAAAAAGTCTTCGATGTACCAAAATATTTCGCTTTTAAACTGATGTTTATTATAAGTTTTCGGAAGTTTTCTCTTATGCTTAGAATGAAGTTAATCGACAAGGCTGTTAGTCGATTCTTTATGAACATTGTTCGAGAAACTGTTGATTTCCGTGAAGAGAACAATGTCCAGCGAAATGATTTTATGGATTTATTGATAGAGTTAAAAAATTCTGGTAAACTGGATAAGAATGGAGAGAATGATGAAACTGGTTCTTTAACTCTGGAAGAGATTGCAGCACAAGCATTTGTTTTCTTCTTAGCTGGTTTCGAGACATCATCGACTGCAATGTCTTATAGCCTGTATGAATTGGCGTTGAATCAAGATATTCAAAATAAAGCGCGAGATGAAATTGATCGAGTGCTTAAAAAACATGATGGGAAATTTACATATGAAGCAATGATGGAAATGACTTATATTGAACAAATTATAAATGGTAATCTTTTATCTTTATTTGCATGAGGATTCATTAATAAAAAAATATGTAAGTATATATATTTTTTTTCATTTCAGAATCGCTTCGAAAATATCCACCTGGTGCAAATCTAATCCGTCTGACATCTAAGGATTACAAAGTTCCAAATACTAATAAAACTATAGAAACGGGAACAACGGTTTGGATACCAGTGTATGCTATTCATCATGATCCTGATATATATCCAAATCCAGAAGTCTTTGATCCAGAAAGATTTACCCCAGAAGCGATTAGAGACCGTCATCCAATGTCATTTCTTTCATTTGGTGATGGTCCTCGAAATTGTATTGGTTTACGTTTCGGAATGATGCAAGCCCGTGTGGGTTTGGTGACTTTATTGAAGAACTTTCGTTTTACGACTTCATCTAAAACGACAATACCTTTGACATTTTCTGTAAGAAGTACTATTTTGTCACCAGAAGGAGGGCTTTGGTTGCATGTGAATCCATTGGGAATTTGATTGCTATTTTTATTTATTTTTTAATATCACTTTATTATTTATTATGACAAATATTTTTGAATAGGTATAAACATATTTTAAATGATTTGATATGTAAGAAATTAATAAAATTGTTTTTTTACTGGAAATGATTCTATCTATCTGATGTGTTTGCGGTTGATGAGTGATAAGGCCAGCTAAATGTTGTGTAACTCTTATTCAGCCTAATAAGTCTAGACTAGACTGATGTGTATGAGTTATATGAGTTTATTCAATTATCTTACCAGTAGAGAAGAAATAAAGAAAAATAAGCATATGCTCACTATGTTTTTTGAGTCAAAGATAATACCAAAGTTTTATAGAATAAATATCTTAAAATGTCATGACTTAATTGATAAATTTGATGCATAATAACATTTTTTTAACGCATCAAGGTAAGAAAACCTAGAATAATAATAAAATTTATAACTATCCATATTCCATTTGGCTATGGTGAGAGTGCAGTTTCAGTAGTGCAGTAACTAAGATTTATTTTATACGATAAAGCGACTTCGCTGGTCTTTTTCGCATCGCAAATCGAAAAATTTTAAAACACTAATCCTGCGCAAGACATATCACATTTTTATGATTAGCCATAGTAGGGTTTTATTTTCTCATTGTGCATTATAAATTAAATGTTAAAAATTCCCTTTCCATATGTATAAATGCTAAGAATGTATTTCTTTTATGGAACTATGATAAAGTTAACTATCCTTTTGGAATGAAATATTAGCTTACACTTTTTGCATATTTTTCGCGTTTTCCTTTATTAAAAAAAAAATGAATTGAAACGTGTTCCTAACCTGAAATGCGTGGGATATTGTTGTATGCTTTGATTACAAAATAATAATAAAACAAAAAAAAACAAAAACTGGGCTTATCATCAACAGTTCAATCCAACCAAGAGGAAGCTATTTAATAATTCATTTGAGTATGATTGTTTTCCACGGGAATTCATTCCAGGCATTAATCATAAAAGGAAAGAAATCTGCAGATAGAACGAAGTGGAGAATATATAAAAGCCATTTGCTCGGCTCGTCCGTCAGTTGAAAAATACTCTTGTGGTTTGCATATTTAATAAGATAAAACGCAAATATCCCGGATATTCCGTCAACCCTAAAAACGTTGCTCATATCCCTTATAAAATTAATTTATTTTTCACCTTTTGGGAATTGTTTGTGAAATTCTCTTAAAAGAATTCATTAAAATGAACTGATCGAAATCAATTACGTGTTTCGTTGATTTTTACGGTGTGATTTGATTAAATTATTTTTTATATAAAGAAACTTCAGAGTTTAATTAATTTTTTTGTTTTTTTTTTTAAATATTTTCCTTTATGTTCTATATAATTCTAAATGCACTGATCTCATCGTTCCATAATGACCTGAGAATCAAGATTTTACTAGAACTTTCATTATTACTTCCTGACAGTTTGTTAAATGTTATTCTGTGCATTTTATCCTTTTGAAGGGAAATAAGAAGAAATTGCAAGGCGCCATGTCCGGACCTTAGAGCGGATAAATTATCACGTGCTCAGGAACTTAATAGACCCAAATTCAGTAGTTGTACTGAGCTGTTCTTCACTAGTTCCTAATAGTTGTTTATATTATAATATCAAACAGAGCAATGACCCGCGTTGCCCCGACTGGATACTAGAACTGAAAATGTCATTGTCCATATGTATTCTTACAGAAAGAAAAGGAATAGATTTGAATCTAAAAATAAAAGGAAGTTGTTGAACTTAGGGGCAGTATTTACGCCATACAATTTCAGGAAGAAGTACATGCCGTTACGATAAGTCAAAATTAAATGCAAAATTAAATGTACACATGAAAACCCTACTAGCAACTACACAATGGATATATTTACGATTAGCAGATGACTTTCAACATATTCACTGAGATTAAAACAAGGTTAACTAGGGAATATGTAACTAATATTTAATGCCTTAGTGTTAGAAACTATGTACATAACGTTACAATGGGATTTCGAGAACCAAAATATTCTCGGACCTAAATCTACTTTAGATATCAATTATTGAATGCAAGACTAACAACCTGAAAGAACTGAGCTCGCAATTAAGTAAAACTAGTTTTAGTTTTCGGTAGGGTAGGGTACGTATTCCAAAGCACGGTCAAATAGGTTATAAAGAAAACATTGGGCTTTACTAAAGTTACAACTGAACTAGCTAAGAACTATTTGAAGCCAATCATTCAAAGCACAGTTGTTCCCACAAATTGCTTCAAGTTCATCGTGATCCGTCCGATGTGGAAATCAGGGCCATTGTGTGCATATTTTCTGGTTCCAATATTCAAGTCTCTATATGTCGGAAGCAGACATCTGCCTATCACAAGCGAAAATTTCTAGTACTGTTGCATTTAGTGGGAGCACCTAAAGCCATCGACAAACCAAGTCAAGACTTTGATTCGTAAACAAATTTGCCGACAATCTGACGCGAAAAATTCTTTACTTGTTCCAAGTTATTATAAGTTTATTTTTGTTTATCCCAATGTTGTGTTGTTCGATATTTTTTCGTTTCTACTATTTTTTTGTTTCGACTTAGCCACACATAGTGGAAAAGCGACTTCGAGAAAATTATTACGTCATAACGATTTTGCTCATCCAGGAAGAGCCGACCTAAAAATGAGATTATTATTTATTTTTCGGTAATAATCGTTTCAGTTAGATAATGGGGAGTAAGTATAGGTTTAAGCTTCCAGGCTTTTGTCTATTGGTTGCCATAGATAGAACTTAAACCCAGATCTATAGAATTATAAGCAAATGTGTTAGTATTCATTATACCACCTTTGTTTCTTTTATTTTATTAGACAAAGAATCGTCATTTAAGATTTGAGTTTTCATTAGAACGGCTGTATATCAAGTTCATTTAAAAGTAAACACCATGACCAATTAATACTGTAATTATCATGTCGTAAGTTCACCTTTCACCAATTTAAAAAAAAAAAAAAATATCGGAAATGATTAATCAAAAATAGTTTGTTTTTATAAGCAAATGTGTTAGTATTCATTATACCACCTTTGTTTCTTTTACTTTATTAGACAAAGAATCGTCATTTAAGATTTGAGTTTTCATTAGAACGGCTGTATATCAAGTTCATTTAAAAGTAAACACCATGACCAATTAATACTGTAATCATCATGTCGTAAGTTCACCTTTCACCAATTTGCAAAAAAAAAAAAAATATCGGAAATGATTAATCAAAAATAGTTTGTTTAGGTAACACTTTAGGTTGCATATTGCCCAATCAATAAAGGAAACTTGAATGAAAATCGTTGGTGAATGACTAGAGCAACCTTCGTAAAGCCCAGACATCACACCTGATATTTTTGTTGGGGTTTTCAGATACCCAAAACAAATTAAAGAAAACCGAAATGTATTAATTATTATTATTGAAGAAATTAGAATGGCTACATTCCCTACCCTAAAAATAGAAAAGGAGCTTCTTGTCGTGCATAGTTCAGATAATAGAGGACGGACAGTTGCTATAACGATGGTGTACAGATTTAGATTTAGAAAAAAACAACCAAAATTTATAATGTAAGACTGTTTGTTTGCCATATAATTCAATGAATTTTTCAACACTTACGACTAGATAAGCTGGGTAATGTAGTTCGAAAATAATTAGAATACTTAGCGTTACAGTGAGAGTCTATTATATGCCAAAAGCATCGCCGCACCCATGCCAATCTCTCGATAAATAAATTATCTTATTAGCGGCAAAATTAATTAAAACGAAAAGGAACGAGAGTAATTTCAACTTGCCCTGTGTTCAGTTCATACTTCCACAAAACTTTGCTCCTACCCATTTTGTTCTAATTTATTTTGGGTCTCCCGGCAAATGGTTTGTTGGTTGTTCTGCTATGCCGCAAAGCCAAAATTTCTTTTCTCATTCCTTTTGTTTACAAACTTGGTAGAATCTATGTTGGTACATATATACCTACATAAGTATATCGTTGTCATGTTGTTTTGTTCTTCTGAGCTTTATATAAAAAATAGCAACTACCTTTCATTTTACAGAAACAAACAAACAAACAAACAAGCAAACCAAAAAGCCAGAAAAAGTTTTTTTTCCTTCAGCTTGCTTATTTTCATTTATCTTCGTTGTTTTTATCGCAAATCCATAAAAATATGGAAAATGTCATTTAAGGAGAGTTACATTGTACCTACATAGATTTTCATCGGATGATGCTCCTTCAATATCCTACATATTCTGTCCTGATATCAGGATATCAGCCTAATTCCTGGCTGAGGGTTTCATAAATTTTTGACGTACACTCTTCTTATGGATATCAGATCTAGTGTCGAGGTTAGCATCGGAATGTGCGTGTTGTATAACAACACTGTAGTTTCCAAGAATAACCGAGCCAAAGGGCAAGCCTGTTAGTGGAAGAAGTTGGAGATAGAACATAACCTTAACTGCAGAGCTCGAGAATACCAAATATAATACAGTGGCAAGTTTCCTTTTTTGTCAGACATGCGCTATGAAATGTTTTTCTTTTGACATGAAATGCAATCTTTCGGGAAACTTGCTCAGAGGATTCTATACACGTATGTATTCCGTTGTTCTGGAGAAAATAAAATTTCTCTCAGCTATGGGGTACCATACCAGCCGGGTTAATATACCTACAATAGATAGAAAGTATTCATGTTCCATGAGAAATTATGTGGTATACAATAACTCCTTCGATATGTTACCATAGAAACTTAACGAATAGGGCAATTTTCAGTGTTGAAAAGGGTTTTTAAAAATAAAATTTAATATTTTACTATAGTAAAGAATATAATCAATAGCGTCTTATTATCAGAAAAAATTACAAAACATGTTTTTCAGTAAAAATGACAAAAGCTAATTTTCTAGCAGAATAATGTAATCCGCACTATTCATTCGCGTCTATTGAAATTCAAATTCAAATTATCTGCGAAATCGTCCCTTAGAAAATATTGAGTGTTTTTTCGGCACCAATTATATTATATATATAATATATATATTATAGGCCAATCAAGATAAACTGTAATAAAAAAATAATAGAACAAAATAACGGGAGAATAAGCTTTAAGCTAATCTCTATATTCATGTTTGCACGATCGGATGCTCTCCTAGCTACTACCCTGGGGTTTTCTAAAGATTTGCTCTGGATATTGAGATTATATGTCAATCGAGTTATATTTAATTTAATTTGGGCTTTACTTTTGATTATTGTTCGTAGTATTGTGTATTGGCAAACTTTTCTAGAATTTATATTTGTATACGTACAACTTTCTAGGAAAATCTAATATTTTGCTTTTTTTCCACGAATACGAACATAAATTCCGTGTAACATTCTATGTTAAGTTCTTCTTGTGCAAATATAATGATCCTCAATGAACTTTAATTCAGTTTTCCTTTTCTCGTTCGTATGAAATATTTAGTTATGAGGAACATAGTGCGTTTCCTATATCTACATAAGTATGTTGAAATGTTTGAAAATTAATTTGGTTCTAAAAAAAAAGCGCCTCTAGGTAGCCACAATTTTCATGTGGGGGTAAGTTATCAAATTGTCATGAATTCAATCTTTAAAAACATTATAAAAGATCATGAAAAAAAATGTCGTTCAAGTTTTAAAGTTAAGTAAAGCAATAATGTGATGATTTTTTTTTATTAATTTATGAATCCGTAACTATTTATAATTATAACCCTTTTTGATATCAACTTCAATTGATAATATTTTTTGATCTAGATCACAATAAGAACAAATTCCAAGAGCCATTTTATTTTTGGAATAAATATTTTACCTTAAAGAATCTTTTTGCGTATCTAAATTAATAAGTGTTAACAACACTAAAAAGAATATTTATTCTCTCACAGAATCCGGAGCAGCTATCCTGTGTCGATTCTATATGTACTACTAACTGTTGTCTTTAAACATCAATCGAGCCCCAGTTGAGATAAAATTCAACCTCGCCAGTTATCCAGTTGTTAAGGAACTCGCGTGAGGGGCATGTAGCCCTGTTACCATTAGACATCCGGTACCACTGCTGAACTATAAATTATTGTCTTTCAGTATTTGTATTTCTATTAAATTAAAAAGTTAGAAAAATGAGTTAAAAAAATTCGTTTAGTACTAGTTAACCACGGACATCCTGTGCAAAAAAATTAGGCATTCCTATATGGAAACTGAGAGATTTTTCTAAGTGATGGTGACGTAATTTCCCTTTTTCTGTCTGTCAATTTTTTTCTGATTTTGATTTAATAAAATCGACAATCTGTGCTGTGTCATATATGTATTTTGTGTGAGTGAAATCCGGATAGAGGATAAAAAGGATCTGCTGTAGAAATAGATACTGCAGGAGCTGTTCCTTCGCATTTCATAAATATTGCACTATACAGTGGGATACATAAATCTCTTTAGGTAGACACAATTTGGAAATTATATATATATACTTTTGCCGCATCTCCACGAAAGTGCTTCCCAGCTAAATCTCCGCAGGTGAGATACTATATATTCGCGTAACAAACCGTCGCGTCGTCTACTTACTCTAAACGATAATATTTGACAGTATCAGCTAAAAATCGTTTTGTGTGTTCTTTTTGTTTATTTCACTTTTCATTATGTAATTAATTGAGTTTGTTCACTTAATTTTTGAATATATGTAAATATAACAATCGAATCTAACAAATGAAACTTCGTCGTATCAATTGAAAATTTCCTTAAAGTTATTTAATACGCCTGAAACTGAGATTTCTCGGATGTGTGTATGGAAGTGGAAAACTCAAAAATAAATAAATTTATTTCTATATTAGATGTGGAAATTCGAACGACATATAATATCAAATAAGAATTACATAAATATGCATATGACAAAAAGGCAAGGCGAGTATAGAATTCAAAATTGTCGGTGAGTGATGTGCTTTGCATTCAAATTTCGGCCCAAAGCAATTGCCTTATGGTACCTCGCATTCCAGTAGACTACACGAGTTGCAGGAAAATCAAAATCAGAAGGAAAAATATAAGTGAAATCTGTAACGTGTTGTATATTGCTGTAGTTGTTGGTGTTGTTGCTGCTGTTACTACTATTTCTGCTTCATATTATAGTGTTGGTGTTAGAGCATTCTAATGTGTGAAATGTGCTCCTTATGCTTCCTAAACAAGAGGTATATGTGCGCATTGATAGTCATTTACTTTACTGAGGATTCTTGAATGAATAGAAAAATTTTACTGTTTTAACCCTTTTGTATTTGTGTAATTTCATTTGAAAAAAAATAAATCTATAGTAGCTACTTCAATCTATTGTTCTATCTATAATTGGAATAATATATTAGTAATATATAGTGGGTAAAACATCTGCGATAATAATTTAGATAGAAACGAAACAGGTAAGTTCTATGTCTTTTTTTTTTTAATATATTCGTATATACAAAAAAGTAATATGAGAAACAGAAAACTTACTGTAGGAATTCGAAAAATTAAAATCGAAAAAGGTGAAATAATTCAGTTTAGAGTAATTTCATTGAATTTCAGTACTTAAGAACTGATATATGGTAGAAAATTAACGTCAGCAATTGGTTTTATAAAAAAAAAAGCTAAAAATATTTTTTCCATTTCGCATAATGCAAACTTTTTAGTTTTTTTCTTTCATAATTTCAAAAACCAATCTTATTATATTTTTCGCTTTTATAATTTGTGGAATATTCTAATGTTACTGATAATAATAATAATCCAACAAATGGGAGTAGAGTTTCCTAGAATTCTCTGAATTTCTATTGAGGATCTCTCTTGAGATGTTGTAATAATTTATTTGATTGAAACGTGTCCAAACTATTTCAGATTGATAGATTTTACAAAATTTAATTTTTTGAAAACCCAGCAATTCTCATGCAGCTCTGATTGATTCTTTTCTTTGTAAAAATTGTGAAATTCACCATTTCTCACACAACACAAATGTGTGCGTGGCATATTAATGGAAAATCCTGTTAGGATATTTAAATTGTCCGTGGGAAATCCCGTCCGGTCCAAACTAATAACTCAGTAATTAATGATGACGAATATCAGGGGTTCGGATGTCCGTGGTAGATCCCATGCCCTTCCCACAGGATTCCTGTGGTTGTACTTAGGCACAGTGCAAGTATTCAATATTGTAAATTTCCGCTTCAAGCGTACTTGGACGTCTTACGAATCTCATCGTTTTACTCTCAGGATGTGCGGGGGAATATCTGAGAATATTGTTTGAGATTTTCTGGGATTGTAGAAATTGCTTTTGATGGGTAGGCATTTTTACAAAAAAAAAAAAGTAATACTAATAACTGGAAAGTATATGCCAGTGGTATATGCGCTTGCACAAAACATAAATACAAAGTTTTTAACACCTGAAAATGCAATTCCTAAGACAAAATCACTCAAAAATCACGTTCAAACATGTAACAAAAACAAGAAGAAATTAGAAATTGCGGAAACGAATAGAATTCTAATATAACTACACGCAAGTAGTTGACTTAAACAATACAGTTGTCATATATCGTCTTTCAATATATATTTCACACCACAAGAATCAAAGAAGATACCGAAATACATAAATTCTGGGAGGTGGGAAAAACGAATTTCCCAGGATTGTCCCAAAAATGTCCTGTACATTCCGTACGTATTTTCTGTAAAATATTGAGAATGTTCCCATATAGATTAGTTGTGGGATATCCTAGAAAATAATTTATAGGAAATTTCTCATAACTCGTGGAAATAAAGTCTTAAGCACATATTCAACATTTCCTGTTTATCCCGGGAAAGTTATAGGATTTGTAGGAAAAAATTGGGATGTCCCTAGTAATTTTGTTTTGTATGGGTTATCTTCTGGGCCATTTTATTCCTATCATCGTAATAAAGATAAGATTTTATGGGTGAGATCAGTAGCAATTTTACTGAGTTATGACTGATAAAAAAAAATCTTCTATATGCATATGATCTTTGTAAAAACGAAGAATTATCTCCATAATGCTTCTCTCTTCGAATTTATGGTGCTGTAAAATGTTCTTTTCATTCAATTACTTCTATTGTTTTCTAAGAGTGCCTTGGGCATACTTCTTTTTGCATACATATTCAACACTTATTCACTCCCGCGGCTGGCGGAGAACTGATTGTATTTAATTAAAAATAAAATGTTTAAATAAACTAAATTTATATTCGTACCCACAAAAGCAATGCCAAACACGTATTACGTACATATCTATGTATATATACGAAATTGCTCTCCTGAGTGTAAAAGCGTATGAAAAACAATTACAAGCAAGCTCAAAATGAAGGTTTGAAATAAATCAAAATATCAACAATAAAGCTTTAAGTCAGCTGTCTGACAGGCGCGTATCCAGACCTGTAGCCTGGGGGGGGTCACAACTAAAATGTTCGAGTGGGTGGGGAGGGGGGGGGGGGTAAAAAGTAGGAAGAAGTCTCTTTTAAATTTTTTTATCATATATATACGAGTATATACGAGTAATCGGCGCAAAAAAAATATAAAAGCATTTCATTCCTTTTTTCAAACATTAAAATAAATATGTATTCCAAAATTACTTACCATCCTGTGATAGGTACGATAGATGACTTTTCGTTCGACACTATATAAAATCACAAAAAAATTCAAAAAAATTCGTACGTGTTTCAAATATGAAGAGCTACGAGCGAATGGCTATTATTGCCACTATTAGTACTCATAAGAAACTCAAAGAAACACCCCCACCGCAGGCAAAGATTGAATAACTAAATATAGGACATAGAAGATATTTTCGATTGTTTTCCACTTAAATGTACACGGCTAGAAAAGGACAGAAAGAAGAAGAAAAAATAACAAAAAGAAATCGAACTCTCTTTAAAATTTTTATGAATATGGATATAAAATGTGAAAACGCTGATTACATGCAAATAAACGGAAATGGCAAATGATTCATTTTCATAAATAAATGAGAAGGGGCGGACTTTTCATTTACTCTCATAAAATGCTCCCGCGTTTTTGTGAAAACCGATTTTTGCTGAAATATTGTGAGAAATATCCAATGTTTTTTTATAGTATAACCAATGTTTGTTAGTATAATTCCTATGATATTTGAACAGCACGTGCTTCTGTTTACATTCGTTTTGCTCTGATGAAGTGATTAAATGGGAGAAACTAATGCTGGATTCTCTGATATTTTCGGGAAAAATGAAAATTTTATTTGACAGAAATTTTGCATCTCCTTTCAGCATCTGGGCCAAAGCGCAGTTTATCTTTTTATTAAAAAAGTGAAGTACTGTGACCGGGAGTACATTATTATGAATAATTTGATAGGATTTTGAGGGATTTAATAAGATTTTGTCGTTCGGATAATCCTAGGTTCTCTCGTTTTTATACTCTAGATGAAATCATAGGGGTATACTAAGTTTGTCATTCAATTTGTAACACCTCGAAATAATGATGGTAGAACAAAATGGATTGAACACCCACGCATAATATTAAAAGTTATTTTGATTTTTGAATGTCCGTCCGTCCGTCTGTCTGTGCGCACGATAACTCAAGAACGCGTATACTTAGAGAGCTGAAATTTTGTACACGAACTTAAAAAAAAAGTAAAATTAAGTTCGAAAATAAGACAAACCGGGCAAGTCCTTCGTGGGGTTGCCATACAAAAATTTCGTTTTCCACTATATATTTGGATTGGACACGGTGTTTTCATTGTACTAGCAAATAAAACTTCAAAAATGGACTAAATCGGGCAACCCCTTTTAGGTGTTGCCATAAAAAAATTTAGAGTTTTTTCGTATACTGTGAAAACGATTAGTCCAAGACATTTTTATTATACTAAAAACTTCAGAATACGAAATTCTATAAAATTGGTTATAATCATTTTTTCGAAAAACCACTTCAAAAATCAAACTTGCCCAGAAGGGGCATCATCTAGGGTATCAATTCTAACTGTTTTACTTGTTTATTTTTAACTCGTTGTCTCAGCTCAGTCGCACTACAATAATGCATAGCGAAGCTCTTTCCCCCATTCATGCAAAGACATAAGTACATAAGTATATGACATTACTTGTTTCCTTCTAGAAAACACGAAAAATTTCCAATCTTGTTCGCCTCTGTCTTAACTTATCATTAACTAAGCTTTGCCGCAGATTATCTCTGTGACATAGCAGCGCTAAAGTTATAAATTTAGAGAAGTTCGCTATATCACCAGCATTAAACGCTGGCGTCAGCTAAACATTGTTCCCGTACCATACAAAAATCGCCCTGTGAGACTTTTACAACGTGCTCTACAGTCCAGCGCGATCTGCTTCAATTCACCGCGTAGGTGAGGTGGCACTCTTTGGGGGGGGGGGGGTCATGACCCCCGTGACCCCCCCCCCTGTATACGCGCCTGCTGTCTGAAGTGGTTAGCGATAAAGCGTGCATTGATTTGTATACGTTCCATTTTTAGTTCTTGTGTGAAAAGTGAAATGCGCAAGTCATGTATGCTTCTTTCAGTAGGTGAATATTTCGCTCAAGTTTATTACGGTAATTTACGCTTTTTTATGTAGCAATGATAACGTTTATTGTTGAGTAGGTACTGTTGATTGTGTTTCAATTATATTGTTTTTGTAATATCTTTGATATTTACATCTGGATTTACGTGCATTAAACAACTTTTCTTTTTATATGGTCAGAATACTTAGTAAAATGTAATCCTATATTTAAAGGAACAAATATCCTTCCATAAGTTATAGCCAAAGGTATAAATTATATAGAACAAATAAATAATCTATGTTATCAACACTCCAGTTTAAGAAGCCCAAATCCTTCTGTTTAAAATATCTTCAATATACTCTATACTTGAAATATAACTCTGTTTTCTCACATTTTCTTTTGTGAATGATCTCTTCATATCATTTTCGCTGGGTATTCTTCAGAACAGATTTTTATATTTATCCATTTATTTTATTCTTTGAGGTAGAATTGGTTCCAAATATAGACACTTTCTCGAATAACCTTCAGTTAAATTTAGTTTAGTCTTATACGCCCGGAATAGTAGCCTTTTGTTAGTGGTCGATTATTTGTCAAATAATACCAAAACTACAAATCTGACTTTATGACAGAATCCTTCATGACATGGAAGGGTCTCTCAATATAGAAAGCACATTATGTTGAAAATTAAAAATTAAAAATTACAGATGTAAGTTTTTTGTCAGGCAATTGTATAACATTAATTGGATGATTTGCTAATACATGGTAATCACACTAACCTCATATTTTTCTCTCCTGTTTGAAATGGTTTGTAGCCAATTTCAAAGTATAAAATGGTATGAATACTTAAATACAATGTTAATTTGGATTTCTGATTCTACCTTAGGGGATAAGATAAGAGACCACTCCAAAGCTTATGCCTTTACTTTCAATAAAAATATGATTTAGACTTAGTCCATCTTATATACATACATATTCCACTGGGTAGAATCCAGAATGTTTTATGATGTACAAAGTTCAAAACATTCCCTTTGCTATCAATAACCACTAACTTCAATCTTATGTGCATTAAAATCGACTCGATTTTTTTAATTCCCATTGTTAACAGTATGTAATTATGTTAATGTGGAACAGTTTCCCCATCTTACATTGTATTGCTTTTTTTTTTATTCATAGAAATTAACGAGTGTTTAAGTGAAATATATTCAATGTCTCACTTTATACTGTATTATTAAAAAGATAACCTTACAAATTATTCAAGAAGAAATTGATCAGTTCGTTTATCCATTCTTGGTTCATAAAAGAACATTTTAACTTAGAAATATTTTATGCTATATACGGATCCCAGAGGTTTTGGCCACAGACAAGTTTACATAAAACTGAAAGAGAAGCAGTTTACAAATAGTTTACATAGTTTACATACTAAGAATAAAATTGTAAAAAAAAATATGTGTCTTTTTTGGTGTCTCCAGTTTCTTCCTTTTTACAAGAAATTTAAAATTCACTACGAACAAGAAAATTCTTATGAAAAGATACAATACCGAGTATCAAGCTAACGAAATATGTACATACAAGATAGAATATAATTTTCAACATCGAACAGGAAAGAATTTAGATACTTAATAGCATCCGTGTCCATTGAGTAGGAAAAATTAAAGATTTAAATAGTCGTCTGCTGGATCTTATTTTCTTAATCCTTCTTCCTCTTCGTTCTATCTCGGCACTAAATTAGGAACATCCATTATGTTACCTCCTTTATTCTAAACTAGATGTCGGAAAATGAATTCTTAATCAGAATTGTCCACAGCAAAATTTCGTTTTAGACTGTTCATGTGGGTTTGATGCTTTTTTTTTATTAATAGCAGTGCTTGCAGTTGGAGTAAATTAGGAAAATTTCCAAAAGCACCTACATACATAATTAAATACAAAGGGATTTCATTACACCTGGTCAAAATTTAATGTCGATTTTAGATAAAAAGATAACTAAGATAATGAAATTAAATAGCGCTAAACTTGAGTTAAGCTACACTCTAATCCAAAGCTTAAAATCTTCTACCATATTTGTAGTCCCTGTTATATTCCATATATACTATGAAGGGTCACTTTGAGATTCTGTTTTAAGGTAGAGTAAAGTTTGTGAGAAAACTTCTTGTGGCAAATAAGCTATTTTGGGCAGAAACTTTCTGCATATATATATATAGTTTGTACAATGCATATTTCAATACACATACATATACTGTAAAGGTTACATCCTTAATAAAACTTTTACCCGCAAAACTGTGGTCAACAGTTAGGAAATTAATTTCCCAGAAAATTAGAGATTTTCTCGTGAAAAACTGTAAATTTTTCTTGTCTCTTATTATTGTTTTCAATCATATACAAAATTAGTCCTTAATAAAAATAAATATTTCAAAAGTATTTGATAGTAGGTAAAATTGGAAAATCAGTGAATTTAAGAAAAATTCAGAGAAATCGCTATGGAAAATTTCTCTGTTATGCGTCAACTATATTTTGGTTTAACAGAAAATTAAATATTTATTTGTGTTGAATTATTTGTAAAATAATGATAGCCATTTCCGAGAAAATTTTCAAATTCTCTGAAGAGTTATAAATGTTGCGTAAATTAATAAACTGATGTACCCTCTTAAATTATTAATTTTCTCAAAGTGAATTTTAAATATGTTTTTTCGTTGTTGCTTCATGAATATTATTTTAAATATTCAGAAGAACGAGATAAAAAAATAATTCAATAATAACTATAATTTGATAGATGTACCTACATATTTTAGATGTAGTCGGTTCTAAAAGTCAGTTTCATACGAAATAGCTGCATAACAATAAATCTTCTTCGTAGAAACCTGATGTCTCTTCCCTGACTCACATCAGTAAGGTGCTATTCTTGGCTTCAGATAAAGAGCA
The DNA here is from genome assembly GCA_963924295.1 of Dioctria rufipes. NCBI lineage: Eukaryota > Metazoa > Arthropoda > Insecta > Diptera > Asilidae > Dioctria > Dioctria rufipes. The sequence goes on from OZ002745.1 coordinate 17,464,822, forward strand.
GCTGTAATAAATGAAAATCTTTTGACTCACTTACTTACAAAGTCAGCGACTCCACCATAGTCGTCAATTCATATCAAAATCATGAAAATTATTGGTAAAACATACAGTAAATTTTACCGTAAATTCAACCCTGCTTTCGCTAATGATTTTTGTATAACAATAACTAAAAAGAGTGACTAAAACAGCTATTGTGAAATAATGGACAATATAAATGACATAGAGTTACTTTGTAGACACACACGCATAATGGAAGCACTTGTACCGCTTGAACGCATACTATTATGAATTTTACTTTTAATAAAAAATTGTATATTTGGTGCCAAGAATTGAAAAAATTTTGAATGTTTTCCAAAATAAGTAATTTATTTAGAGTAATTAAAATGTAGAATCGGAAATTAATGTCAAATTGTTCGTACTGCTTTTATTTCTAGTAGAAATAAGTATACTCTGTGTAAAAACTGAGAAGAACAAAATGTTTGTTGCGTATTCATTGAATTCCATTAGGTATCAAAAAATCTAACAAGTTCACCTAGTTTTCTGCTCACAAGCATATAAATACTTAATGGGAGATTTTGTTGTACGTTCGAAGTAAACAAGATGATAATAATCTTTTGATAAGTATGTACTTAGCTACCTAAAAAAAAAACAAAATTAAAATAATTAAAGTCAGGTACTCATATCGTAAATTGGTGATAATAATAATAATAATTTATTCATTGCTCATGTACATAAATCGCAATCTTTGACATGCTTCTAATTTGGTAGATTATTTTAAAAAATCTTAAAATTAAACAATTTAAAATGCTTAATAAAAAAAAAAACAACAAACAAATAAATAATAAAAATAAAAAACAATAAACAAATAAATAAGTAAACACGAATACAATAATAAATCATTGTGAGTTAAAAAGAGAAGAAGGAAAATACTAATGCTAAAAGAGATATAAATGGAAATATAAATAAATAAATACGTACAAAAAAAAAAAAGAAAAAAGCAAGTAACAACAATAATAAGTTGGACAATAAAAACAACACACGAATATATCTTTGTACTTATATTGGTTAGAAAGTAATAGAAAAAACAATAAAAAATTTATCAGCAAAAATTATTATGGAGTAATATCTTCAAGGTGGAGATTAGAGTTTCATGAACCGCAGCCAAAACCCTCTCCGAATAAAACTCTCAATATGTTATGGATTGTATTTATTCTGTGAGACAATACTTAACGCATACTCTTCCTCATGTGTAAAATTATATTTATCAGGATTATTCTTTTGTTTTCTCGGAATATATTTGAAGATTTTGTTGTCGAAATTCAAAACGACCCAGATAATAAAATGGAACATGTTTTAAAAGGATACTTTGGACACAGACGATCGGCTCCAAATCGGTAAACTTCATTCATTAAAAGTATTCCACTGGATATGAATAGAAAATATCTTTAACATGCATTTTGAAAAATCGAATTTTCGTTCCTGTACAGTAGCGTTCGGGTTTGTGCACCGTGGGACATAAAAATGATATGTTTGCGATACCTTATTTTATCACCGATTATCACACGATCAGGGCGGACATGAGTCTTAAAATAAGCATGTGGAAAGAATATGTATTTTGATATCATTTCATATTGTCAGAGAACACGTTCTCATATCCTGTGGAGCATATCGAGAAGATGGTCAGAATATATTCTGTGATATATGGGGAGCCCTTTCGTCAAAATCCAAATACTATGACAAAAAATTAAATTCTTATGTAGCAACAATCCTGGGTATACTATTAGTTATAAACGAAATCATAAATAAACAATACTCTACTATAGTTTCCTCTGTATAGGTACAAATTCTACAATATTTATGAGGACAACATAAAATTAAGTAATGTAAACTAGTCGCTTTTGAATTCAGCTTGTAGATGCGCTTGGACTTGTAATATAAGATACCTAAGTTGAAGTCCCACTAATTGAATAAAATTTATAAATTTCAGTTTTCTGTTAAATAATTTGTTTTTTAATTAAGTAAATTTAAGATTACCAATTCCTACATTTTTTCTATTAATTATTTTGTTCACATGTAACAACATGAAAAATTTCTTTATTTTCTGTGTTATTTGATAGGTACCTATTATCAGATACATCCTTTATTGAGACCTGTTTACTTTTGTTCCGAACTTACATACAGAAATGCTCGAATTAGTATTAATCGAATATCATTTGTCATGATTGCGAAAATACATCAACATTATCCTGATTAGAATATTCTAAAGGATTCTTTATTCAAACTCTCTATCTGCAATCTATATACATATATAATATTCTCCAGTAAACTACGTTCATTTTTTTTATATACATATATATAACGTTCAAATATGTACATACGTACGTACATACGTTCTATAAAAATATTTCTCTCTCTTTTTCTGCAGTCATCAATCAAGAATGTTAATGATCATTTTCAAAGGAAATATATATCTATCGATGATACGGGTTCAACAATAAAAAATCTAAAAAACGTTTGAAATGTCCTGATTCCTGATTGTCAAATGAGGGAAAGATACAAAAGCTGTCATTCGTCAATAAGAGTAATTTATCCATAGCTTACATCTATTACTACTTACTTAGATTTCAATGAGTTTTTTTAACAGGCTACATTTAAAATGGATGAATGATTCTGGAACGTTTTTACTTATGTAATAAAAAATTTAATCAATATTGTAAAAAACAACATTGAAAGGCAAATTTATGTCTATTTTTAAGTTAAGGGACTGGTTTCTTTCTAAAATTTTACCTGATAAAAATTACCCACGTAATTATTGTAGAGCAGTAGAAAATTTAGCGCATATAATGCTGATTCTAAATACTTCCGAAAAATTTCATAGTCTGATTCCTTGAATAATTTACATTTAAAAAAAATTATACGGGGAGGCAGCTCTAACAGTTTCATAAATATAGTATGATAAAGGATTTTAAATTATTTTATGCTTGTTTACCTGTAGCTCCACTTTCCAAAGTAGAACTTTTAAATTTTTCCATAAAACTAGTAACCACTAACGAATCCGACATCACTTAAAGGGGAATGCCAAATTATTATCCAACTTTATGCCCGACCCCTCCAGACATGATAGATATATTAAACGATGCATTATGATACTCCGAACATATTTTATTAGCAATGTTTACTTCAATTCAGCGGTGCTTTGGCGATCGGATGTAGCTTGAGCGACTTTCCTGGGTGAAAAAGTGGACTTTTCTACTTCTCGTGATTGTGCAGAATTGGTGAGTCGATGAAAATGACTTCCTATGAGAAAAATGTTCAGAACAGAGCACTAATGGCCATGGAGGAAAGAACTGCAAAATATATACGAAATCTAATAGCTGGGGTGTATGTGACCCAAATGCATGTGAATAGGGTTTCCGGCGGTAAAAACCTCCCGAGAAAGTTTTCTGAATCGGGAAGAAAGTACACCAACCAATAGTAGTACGCGACGCGAACTTTAATTTGATATGCAACATGCCGAATTTGAAACGCCCCCCCCCCCCCCCATTCGCCGGGTGTTCCTACCACCATCCTAAAATTATGCGGGGAAAATTTTTCTTCTGCGAATCTGAGGCGAAAAGTGAAACTAGTTTTCCGATCGGACATAGCCCTACCGAGTTAGAGGCTATCTAAGGTCCGCAAAGTCTAGTACCTCAGTTCGATTTAAAAAGAGGCCATTCCCTTTAGAAATTTCCGAATTTTCCCCTTAAAAATAACAGTTATCATGGACAAATAAGTATGCTGGAGTGAGAAAGGTTAGGTACGATGTTGGCTGGAATTTGTACCAAATGTGCGTAGGGGCCATGTTGAATACCGAAATGTATATCAAAAATGATCATGGGAATTTATTTTGGAAGGTGCAAGGTATATTTGAGTAGAAGTGAATCAGAAAATATTATTATACAAAATTGTAGTACTATTTATTTTTATAAATTTTTATCTGTCCTTGTAAATTTAATGAAAAGTGGAGGCTTTGAATAATGTGTGGTAACATGTATTTCAAAACTAGCTGACTTTCAACCTGCAATCAATTAACCGTTTATTGAAAGGCATTTTTCATTAAAATTTTTTTCATTAATATTTCCAGGATTTGTACGTACATAAAGTTAGCAAGTTGACGTCAAGTTAGCACCGCAACTCACTGGAACTCGGGCAAACCTTAACGACAAATTCCGAGATGTATAATGTTCCAATCCGATAAGGTTTGGCCGACTTCCAGTGAGTTACGGTGCTAACTTGACGTCAACTTAGCACCACAATCAGTTTACTTTAGAAAAGAGGACACGACAAATTTATGGTTTTCACGACAAATTAACGACAAATTCCGAGGTGTATAATTTTCCAATCCGATAAGGTTTGACCGAGTTCCAGTAAGTTGCGGTGCTAACTTGACGTCAACTTAGCACCACATCCAGTTTCCTTTAGAAAAAAGGACACGATAAATTTATGGTTTTCACGACAAATTAACGACAAATTATGAGATAGCTCCGAACTATATCAGGCGAAACTGCGGTGGTAACTTTACGTACGTTGGATTTGTTGGTGATTCGAATTCTTTATGGTTTGTTTGTCTGAAATAAAATTTTTGGAAAAAATTCAAATCACCGTTATCTTTTGATTCTCTACCATAATTGCTTTTTGTCATTTCCATAGTGAACTTGGCAGGGAGGTTAATATACATATTGAAATATATACCATTTTCTCAGCAATAAATGGTAGACTCCAAGGTGCTACGGGTGATTTGTTTCTTTTCTTACTAAAATGTGTTTTTTTTAAATAATAGTTTGCTTTCTCTTCAGTTGGCAGGTAAGCATGACTAACTACTGGGAATATTGAAGCTTCTTCCTTGACGTACGTATGCAGGAGAATGAAATTTAAACCAGTAAAACAACATTCGAATCATTGTAGAAATTTTATTTTGTACACGGCACGTATCAGAAAAATATTTATTATATTTCCTCCACTGTCTTTAAAAAATTAATGGAAATGTGAGATTGAAATTTTATTTGCAAGACGGCGTATAAAGAGTCTGCCGTTAAGTAGCCAATGTTAGGTCAGATTAGGTAAGATGGGAGACACTATAAGTACCTAGCCTGCTTCACTTAAACCACCAGTGAGTCCATTGTGTCCCTTGTCCTCATAGAATAACCTAAAAATTACCCTAGATCCATCTTGCTTCCATTAGGATACTCAAGATGCATCTGAAGTCTTTTTTTGCAGCTCCCCCAGATTTGAAAAGAAGCAGAAACCCAATAGGCTACCTCTACTGTTCATTAGAGCATGATACTCGCAGAATGCGTGCTGGACAGATTCTATTTCCTCCGACCCGTTACAGCTCCTGCAGAAATTGTTCGCCGCTACACCCAGCCTTCCAACATGGTCCGCTATAACCCAATGACACGTGAAAATCCCTAGTAGATACCTCGTATATGTTCTGCTGCCATTAAGCAGTTCTCTTGTCCTCTTCCTGTCATATACAGGACATAATTACCTCGCGATACGGCAGGTTTCCCTGCTACTCCGCTGGAGGATTGCCTTTTGATAGCCGCCCCCGGTGATCTCTTCTTTTAAAACTCCGATTGGGATGCTCAAATAAGCTATTGCTGCGGAGCTATCCATTTCAGAGCCCTTTTTGGCCAGCTCATCAGCTCTTTCGTTGCCTGAGATATCCCTGTGGCCAGGTACCCAGCATAGGATAACCTTGTGCCGTATAGTCAATTCCTCAAGGCCAGTCTTGCATGACTGCACCAATTTTAATTTAACCAGCACAGCATCCTTAATGGCTGCCTGGCTGTCCGTGTATCAAATAGCCAAACAAGGTTATTTTTGCTCCACAATAATATCCCTCCATATCTGAGTATTTCTTTAATTTCAGTAAGGGACTTCTTTTACAAATCATCTCCTTATATACATTTCGCTTAGAAAGAAGATGGGAAAAGCTCTAGTTCGTACTAATTAAAATGAAATAAAATTACACGACTTTTGTGTTTTATTGTAAGTTATTTTTGGTGGAACTAAATAATATCACTGGCCTGAAGGAGCCCGAAAAATTTTCACTTGCTACCAGTACTTTCTATTTGGAAAAATTGAGTATTAAAATTTTGCATATTGATGTTAAACGGAAAATTAAATTATATTATGCTGTCACACTCATACTTCGAACATTAGTATCACGTGCTGTCGATATTGCCTCTTCTTTTCTCTCTCTTTTAATAAATTCGCACCGTAATTTACAATCTTTAATCTGGAACGTAAAAATCTGTATTAGATTTATAAATTTTGTAATTATATATTTATCTCTTCACAGTTCAAAGTATGAGATTATGCAATTTTCCTAACTTACATAATAAAACTGAAAAAAATTAATCGACCTTGAAGCATTGCGAAATTAATTTTTTCCACGAGTAATGCACAACTTTTCATTTTCCATAGTTCATAACTTTTTATTACCTCCCTTAGATTTATAAAGTGAAATACAAAGTTTTCCAACAGTAATTTCCTACTTCTATACAGAAAGTAACAATTGACATAAAATAGGTCTTTTCATATGCATTTGCAATAAAATAAATCGATTCTAGTCGTGACACAAAATTATCCCGTGAAATTCAATTAATGGGAACTTGTTCTTATTCACTTATGTATGTATGTATATAGGTCGTATAGTTTTAATTAGTCGGAAATTAACATATTAAAATTATTTGTAAAAATATGAGATAATTGTTTAATTGTTGTCCGCAACACATTTGCGGATATACGCACATAATACTTGTTTTATCTGGACCAGTAAATATTATCGAACGAAAACAAAATACCAAACTGCGCAGTATTTGAAATTATTGAAAGGAATTTATTAAATAAATGTTATTTTTTAGGTTATATATATATATATATCATTCAGAGGTTATAAAAAGCACAGATTGTTGCTGGTGTTTAGGTATATAATAGCTTATGCATTATAATCCCAACTTCATAACAGCTGTTCTGGATTGATCAAATGAAATAGAAATTTCATTATAAACCCTTAGGATGGTTTTTTATTGAACGTATGTATGTAGATATATGTAGATATATACATACACTTAATAAAGCGAAAATTCCATTAGCTGATTAACACTGGGTAGAAGCAAAGAACATCTAAGTTAATTTATATGTTCTTTGGTAGAAGATATACTAGATTCCCTTTTTGAGAAGGATTTTTTTTGAATTTAATTGCATTGAACATTCCGTTTGCATAAAATTTTTAACTGACAAAAGAATAGAGTTTTAAGGTAGAAAAATATTTATTCTTGTGTAAGTAATTAAATTTTAGTTATCTTTATGTACTTTTTCAATCATAGACTTAATAAATAGGGTTGTACCAATCTATTCTTGCCAGTCTGTTTTATCATCATTACCATCATCTGTCTTATTTAATCTCTTAATGGACATAGGGCGAATGGCTAGGTACATCGAATCTTATTTCATTCGACAGCCTTCAATTAATTCCATGTACCCACTTCAGAATGATGCTGTTTCTAAAAGAATAGGTCTGCTGAAAGTTGTGTTTGATCTTTCTATAGGTACGAATCCCTTGCGGATTTTATTCAGATATTATTGCTCCTAATTCATAATCTGTGCCATATCAACTTATATTTTCTGCGGTTTATTCTGTCCTAGTTCGAGCATTCCACTCGATTTCTTAAACGAATATTTTGGATTCGTTGAATACACCTTTTAACAAATATTTGGAAATGAGATTTATGAATTTTGTAACCTACCACCTTTCTAGCTTGTTTCAGTGATAACTTCCTTATTCGATGCGGGAGAGAGAAATCTGAAGGTGTCAAATGTGCGTATATCGGTCTTTAACTCGCTATAATCAAACTAACGAAAATTTAGGTTTAGTGGGAGAGCCCACTTCAAGTTTAATGGAAATTAGTATACGTAAATGAAAAAAAATATGAGGCTCAATCCATAATTTGAACGTTAAAAATCTGTTTACTTTGACTGTATAATTTCGAAAAACCTTCGAGCATGATTATTTCTCAGATATATGTATATGTACTTACATACCTCACCTTACATGCGAGCTTCTAATACTCTTGATGATCTGTATATTTTCTTAAAAAGGGACTTCTGATTCAATATGATATTTTGTAAGATCTCCATAAGTGTCATTAACATTCAACCATCTCTTGCAGTTAGTGCTTGAAAGTGTCAATCATGTAGGTACAAAAGCAATATAATCGAAGAAGAACAATTAAATGTTTAATCAAATCTCATTAACTATTTTAAGGAACGAAATGCTATAAAATCAATAAATGTAAATTATTTTCATTTTACGAAAATAACTTAGGGTCAAAATGTGCCAGTATAAAATAAAATTCCATTTAAACCAAGTCCCATAAGAAAAAGTATGGTAACCGAGACATTAATCTTAGAGAGAAATAAAATGGGAAAATGAAGGAAAAGAAGTAAACTTAAGTGAAAAGCCCGACAAGTAACATGAAGTACTATAAACGGAGGCGTCGTTTGTCGTTAAAAAACACAAGAAAATGGAAAGCACTTGTCACACCCACAATTTAGCATAAGCAGAAAGAAAATCCTTACATCGCAGAAAAGGAATTTTTCTCTCAGCCTTTTTAGTACGCAAAAGTCATCTTATTGGCGTGTGGAGTTTATTTCTCGTCTTTCTTTCTTTTTCCTAATTGCTCAAGATTTATATTTAGTTATTCAAGAAACATGCATTCAGAAAATCTCATATTATATAAAATTTTGTAATTAAATTCTTGGGAAATAATTTTTATCTTCAAACCTGTGTTATTCATTGTTTCTTTTATTCGTATCCCTTCCATATATATCCATATATAACTAAGTGGCTATTTATTAATGGAAAAAGGATCAAGGTCATCAATTGTGGAGTTATAGAGTACATAACCGTAACATTTTGTTCATTTATCTAAAAATGGTCTCAGTCGACATCATTAGATTAAGATTTGTATTTCAAAAAGGCACATTAAATCCACCTTCCCTGAGATAAATGTCTCAAGTAATTTTGTTCTTGTTTTTTTTTTCCTCAAAATATGTAGACAATATAAGGTTGAAGATAATTTTCTAAATATAGAGATTTTATTAAGAAAAAAAAAAAAGGAATGCTGATGATGATTTTTCTGAACACAATTAATTAACTAAATAAAACGCGCACTGGTTTTACAGTTCCCTGTATTTTTTTTCAAAAACTATTTTATAATAAAAATAAAAAATTTCCAAACAGGAAACTTTCTGATGAAAGAAATAAGCTTAAGAAAAGCCCAGATTGTGTCTATAACGCATTCGAATCCTAGGATTATTTTTGTTTTTTTAAATAAAAAAATAAAAGAACGGGCAACTTTAGCTAATGTGGTAATAGTAGCATTAAAATTTTCACAAAATCAACCAAATGTGAGATTTATGGCTGACAGAAATGTTAAGTAAAATTAAATAAAAATCGCCCTCTAGTCAAAACTAGATTAAAGTAGTAACTCTTGAGATGTAACGATTTAAAGGGTAAAATGAAATGCATTATCAGAAACAAATTATTAACGATTTTTAAAACATTAAAAATTTTCAATCAAAATTAACAGATACATACACACACAACAGGAGTAAGTTATTTTTTTTTTATCTAAACAAATAACATTTAAAACTAAAAAAAATCCACAAAAACTTTCAACTCGAATCTACTTATAACACTAACATAGTATTTCCGAAAGGGTCCCTTATAAAGTTTTAAATCATCTTGTATTGTATGCTAAAGAAATCAACAGAGCCCAGCAGTCAGTCCGTGTTAACTTATAAATGGATTTTATAATTTGTAAAACTCGTTCACTCAAATTAGATTTGAAGGTTCGTTTCATAACTTGTGTAGCCATAATTTTGCAATTTTGTTTAATTTAGTACAAAGAGTAAAAGTCTTTACAGTGCACCGAAGAAGTTTTAATAAGTTCTGTTTAGAGGAAATGTTTAGAGGAAATGAAGCGAATGAATTTTCGTTGTTATTGGTATTAAGATAAATTTCGAGAAATATTTTCTTGAATATTTTTGAAGAATTGAGTTGAATTGAGAAGTCAGTCAGATCTTAGCGGAAGTATAATTAGAATATAAAGAGGGATGTAATGTACATATATATATTTTTAATAGTAGTATTTTACAAGGCTCTAACATGAGCTCAGTGTTGAATTTGAGCAACAGGAATAGTGACAATCATCTGGAAATTATACTTCAATAAGGAGCTATTCCAATTAAGGCAGATTGGGAACCATTCAGTACATTCGTTCAGGTCACACCTAACTCTTTATACGCATGCTTCCAAACTGCAAGATAACGCTTAAGCTGACATCGTTTCCGAAGACCTTGACATAGATATACGTCTTGGAAGCCATCTCAAAATCTCCCAAGTTGGATGAGAGAAAGTGCAGAAACCAAAAAGATGCCTTGGTTGAGTTTTTGTCGCCTCGGAATAAGCTATTGTGTGCAAGCTTAGCCTCAACTGCTCTCACGAAGTAATAAAGTTGTTGTCCTTTGGTTGTGTTTCCAACTATTGGAAGAGGATTGGATCAGTGACTACTACAACAATTTGTAGGAACGTCGATACTAGTTACAGTCATCTGGGAATTGCACTTAAATGAGAACTTTCTCAGCCTCCTTAGTGCCGATGACCTCTTCTTCAAAAGTATGCCGGCTGTAACATAATGTTAATGATTTGACGGCCATACAATACGGTCAGATTATATTTGAGCTCTATCAAAATTTCAAGAACATAGATAGTAGCATGGATGGCACTAGAATTAGATGTTGCATGCAGTACTAAAAAAGTATACAAAATTTATATGGCTGGGTGATCCATTGCATTAACCACAACATTTGAAATGATGTATACGTCGAGTGATTCATATGTTTTTGTATCTGAAGTGATGAGGAAGTCGATCAAATGTATACAAAACTGCTATTCTAAAACCATTTGCTTTCGGCACGCTCTAAATCTAAAACATGTTATGGTCCATTACAGAATGCATTACCCATTTCGCAATCTGTATACTCTGCTCTAGTATGCCATGCGGCATCTAGATCTTCTGCCATCTATGGTAGTAGGTACCTACAAACTTCAAATAGCTTGCTTCTTGAAAGTTCCGTTAGATTTTTTAACTACTTTCCACTTGATAGTGGTTTCATCAACTGAATAGCACTTTCTGATTTGAAGTCCGGTTATGTAGGTATATATTAATACCTATGGCTTATATGTGTGTATTATGGATTTTGACTTGATTTATTTACTTCAGTGTTTTTGTTTTGTTTCTAAGCGAATATTATTATGAACTACTTTCAATGGTGAAATACATTGAAAGTAGTTCATAATAATATCTCTTGAGTTGATCTGAGTCTTACAGAAAGTTTAGTAAAAATATGAAAAAAATTTAGTTGAAAGTAATCATATATCGCGAATACTTGATTGACAATCATGGACCCACACCGATGCAATGAGTGTTCAAATCCATGAATTTTAATCTTGTTACAGGTGAGACTCGAATCTAGGATTGATGCTTTCAACTACTGTATTAACAACTAAAGAACTGACACCTTTTTCTAAAACTTTTTGCTTATCTTCTAAAATTTCTTAAAAAGTAAGGTTGTGTAAAATATATAATTAGTATATAATTAAATAACTACATACATAATTGAAATTATATACATTGGTAAATTAAAAAAATTACATATTCTCCTTATTTTTTCTTAAATATTTTAACTGGAACACCACCCTTTGCTATTAGAGGCAGTGAGTAATTGTCAAATTCGATTTCCTTTTTCGATATTGCCTCAAATTTGAATTTTGTCAAAAGCATTACAATTGCCATTTTAACATTTATCTTTCCCAATCTGATTCCTAAAAGGGATGAAATAAGGAAATGAATCAATAAAGATAAAATATTGAGAGATAGACTTTTGTTCGCCATACCAATACATGCTCTAGGACCATCACCAAATGGGATATAAGCGATTTCATTGTAATTTTTAGTCTCTGGACAAAATCGTTCTGGGTCAAACTTTAGTGGATCCGGAAAGTAATTTGGATCTCTGTGTAAACCTATAAGTGAAATAATAATTGGTGTTCCCTTTTCAATAACATGATCTGTTCCTGGAATGCTATAGTCTTCTGTACATTCTCGATTCAATAATGGTAGTCCTGGATATTTTCGCATGGTTTCTATATTGAGAGAAGGGAATATTTAGTATTAGTAGGTATATAATATATATATATATATATGCAAATGAACATTTTTACCAATGGAAAAAAATTCATGATGTGTTACAATTACCCATTATGCAAAGGTCCAAGTATTTCATGTCACGAAGGCTATCGTATGTTAGTTGTCCATTATGTTTTTGTAGAGCATCATCTATGTCTTGTATAGCTTTCTTCATAATATCTGGATTTTGTGTCAATTCATACATACAAAACGATGATGTTGAGGCTGATGTATCAAATCCAGCTATCCAAAATAAGAAAACTTGTGCTGCACATTGTTCGATAGACATGGTTTTTAAATTGTCTGATATTAATAGAGAGAGAGAGAGAGAGTGAAATTTTCAATTTAATATTTTCATTGTTGTAATTGTAAATTTATCTATGTATACATGTGCATAATATATTAACATTATAAGCTTCTCAGATGAATATTTTCTCTTCTTTTATTTCGTTCCTTTTAAAATTTACAATTCCCACAACTGTACACATTTTTTTGAACGCCAACATTAATGAATGGCAATCATGTATTGTAATTCACACTTCTTTTATTTACCCTTCGGGAGAAATACAATTTGAAAGGACTTAGAAGGAGTTTATAAAAGAGAAAGTGAAAAGAATATACATTTACAGCTACCTATATGTATATGTTCGTTCCGGGAAATATCTACTGTACTGTACTGTACTGAATTTCACCACTTTACCTGGTAGATAAGGTATGCCATGGAAAGTTATAGGATTTCCCTGATTTAAACTTTCATACCACTTTAGAGATGTCTCAAAATTTATATTTCAAAGAGTCTTATTCCGACGTGATGAACATCAGAAAGTTCCTAGAAAGAGGTTTATGTTCCGGAAAAGTTTTCTTGTTAGCGAAAATGTCAATATTGAGAGCTTGAATTTAAAATGCTACTTAAAGAATAGATTTTGTGACATTGTTTAATTTTAAATAAACTCGGTCATGCGCCCGCTTAATTTTAATCAACCGAATTAAATCTATCAGGCTTAATTCTTTTTGTATGTTCTATCAGAGCACATCTAACGCTAGTTAACTAAATTATTCCATCTGTCATATCCAATATCAGTGCAAATTCATTAGTATATCTGCACAACGTGTGCTTCTATCTATCTGTGGCAACTAAGTTACATGGTCAAAGATATTTAAACCGGAAAATATGCGCATAACACTATTGTGGTGTTCTTTATCCCACTGTGTTATTACTTTTTTCTATCTGTGACTGTATATTTGTTTCGTGTGCTGATTGGTTTTCTGTAGACTGTCTATTATGTGAGAATACAAAATTTAATTTTAGAATTTTAGAACATTCGTAGATTTTCAGAAAACTGCTATTTAAAATTTAAGAAATCCTTGCGCTAACTAAAACTAAGGTCATCTCTAATGTTGATATTGAGCAATAACACAGTTATAGTTATAGTTTCTTACCTAGGTCTCTACTCACAGAGGAATTACCTTACACACGAGATGTAAGCAAAACAAGACTTTTCCATTATAAGAGATTTAGAGAAAATTTTTAAAAACTCTATCTACTGGCACAATTTTCAATATAAAAACTTATTGTAATTTTCTTTTCTTTATTATTTAATTATATTTCTTTTTTCTACAAAAATTATATCCAAAAAAAAGTTGCCAATGATATGAAAATGCTAGTTTTGCTTCTAAAAAAATAAAAAATACATTGGAAACAACAATTCTCGTTCTTTCTCTATTCTCTGAAATAAGCAAGTTGTAAAATAAAATAAATTTTAATCTTCAAAATTAATAACAAAATAATTATAAAAATTATTTATATTTTAATATAATTTCTCTCCATATTCGTTCCTCCTTAATCTACATTTGATTTGTTTCATTGTTTCCATCTTCATTCAATTTTGTGCTGTTTTTATTTTAATTCCTTTATTTGTCAAAAGATGATAATATTTAATTTATATTTTAAGATAGATTTGCCTACTTCTAGCCTATTTATTTATAAGTGAACTCTTAGTTTTATTGGTGGAAAATCTTTTTCACTTATTAAACTCATAACTGAGCATGAGGTTTGAATACTTTTACAGTTTCAAGTTTCAAGTTTTTTACAGAACAGTTCTTACTATTTTTCCGTGCTTTTCAAATATCTCAAAATATTCTGAAGGAGAAATTATAATTTACCTATTTTTCATATCCACGCATATACAAGATCTGGGGTTATGTAAAATTGCCCCGGAACTGGAATTATACTAACTGGATTTCATTATATATATATATATATTTTTGCTGCGTTGAATTTTAGTCAGTATAACTGCAAATAAATTCTCGTACCTACTTAGCAATCATAGTTGAATTTATATTTTGAAAACCATGTCTGTTACAGATTATGTGCAAATTTGATATCTTCTTTTTTAATATTGTAGTTTTCATGAAATATTTCATTTTAAATGAAGTAATTTGATTTATCTGGAGAAGCTAATATATTCAAGATATACAATTTTATCGACATTATTTTCTTCCTGTTGACTTTTTTATAATTCTTTGACGAATTTACTTTATTTACATAATTAGCCAATATACGCATTTTGAATATTTAATAGCTGTTTTCTACATACAAATTTTTTTTTTTTGTGTAATATACTGCTACGAATTTTCTTTTGCAAAGAATTAAATTCTTTAAAAAAATAACTTGAGCTGAGACAATATTTTTCACTTAAAGCCTTTGGTTTAAACAAGTGTTATTAAAGCTTTTCAATGTTTTTCGCTAAAGCTTAAGTCAACAGTTAATTTTTGTATATTTGACGTATAGTAAATCTTTTCTATATAATCGAAAAATAGTTCCAATTAACTCATTTCTTATTAAAGAATAATTTGATAAAGGTTTTGAAAATACAATTATATTAGAAAAAAAACGATAAAAACAAAAAGCAAGACCAAATAAAATAAGAGCTTCTTAGCAAAATGAGACCGAAATGGATTTTATATTTTAAAATTATATTACTAATTACGTTAGCCGTCGTTGCCAGTAATTCTCCTTGTAAATGTATAAAGGTATCTATAAAATCTATTCAAGCTGCACAGAGGCATACAAATTTTCAGAAAAAAGAGAGTACAAAGAGCATAGTGGATAATTTTTGTTTCGATTTAAATAATAATAAAATTAAAACTGACAGCTTGGATGTAAAAAATATTTGCAAACAGCCCAGGATGGTTCACTGGAGGGAGTATTATAATTTAATAAGGGAAATGAGAGCAGATCTCTATGCTTACTGCCGAAAAAAGAACACTGTTGAATGTGAACGGACCAAGGAAATTTTACAGACATTTTCATATTCAAAGGAATTTATAAATAAATGTAATAAAATTGATGAGATTTTATCATAAAATTGTTTTCTTGTTTGTTTCTTATTTTCTTTGAAGAGCTACTTTTTTTTTATTTTTTTATAAAGATCACATTAGAATTTTTCAATATGGAAAATATTTCTTGCTTTTATATATCTATCTTTAGACTTTGAGAAAGCATTGGCAACTAGCATTTCTAGTAGAGAGGAGTGTGTTTTTGCGGACAATTCGAGAATGGATGTGGAAATGGGCACCGAGGTGTGCTTAGCATTCCCTCAAATACAGGAATTGTACCGCATATCGAACTACTTTACTATCTTCCAAGCGGAGGTTCTTACAGTTATCACGGGACTTTGGCAAATCATGTAAGCTCCATACCTCTGTAGAAGCTGCATGGACGAGGAAGAGGTTAAGACCGTTCAGAGTGCTATGCGAATGCCCTAGCCTTGTTAAGTGTAGGCGGAATACTGGGGTAATTAGCAGACAAAAGGTTGGGGACCTATTAAGGTTTATCAACTCTTGTGACTGGTTTCATTGCACCCCCTAAATCTGAGGTATCTTTTCCAGTTAGGGAACCTAATAAGGTGACATTCGTTCTTGTACGATGACCGCCATTCTAACCTAACCTAACCTTTATTTATCTGTACACGTCTGGTTCGCTAATTATACATATTTATGTTACTGAGGTAACTAAAGCACTAACAAATTTTGCTTTTTCATTATTTGAATAGACGTGAAGTTGGAGATTCTTGAACTTTAATCTATATCAGCAGAAACTGGTTAAACAGAAAGCAAATTTTATTGCTTTAATTTTTAAGCAAAGTAAAGTGAACTCTCCAGGCAATAGCGGTATTCACGGAACGAGTTTTTCTTTTTCGAGAAATTCTCTGTGGAGTCAAAATGCCCGGTACACATATTTTTACAGTTCTTGCAGAACATTGGAATTTTATTGGTTACTTTGATTGAGTAAAATGCAATATGAATTACTTTTTTAAGTAAGCCATTAAAAAATCCATAGAGATTCATTTTGAATAAATTTCTTCCGATCATTTCTGCTTACCAAAATTCTAAAAAGATTTAAATATTGTCAAATGAGCACCATAGGAAAGTTCTGCTTTAAAAATTTGACAATTCAAAGTTACATATATACGGCAAATTGCACATTGTTTTTTTCTTTTTTGGCTGGTGTAGATATTACTGACCTGTGTTTAAGAGAATTCTTACCACTTTTGGATGTATACTTTGTATTTTTGCAATGAATTCACCATTTTCTTTATTTTGGTGTGTAGTATAGTAATTCCTTGTTTTAAATTTGAGACAGATGCTAAATTTTCCACTTGGCATTATCTTAATTTAGGTTTTTCTATGTTTTTATTATAACTACGTATCAGTTTAGGTTGTTGCCTAAATCAAACAAATTTAATTTAAAATAGCAAAAAACACAAAATAACTAAGTATTTCTAGTCTGTTTTCTGTTTGTTTTTCGCCATGGATATTTCATTTGCTAATTGTTTTTCTTGTTCGAATTTAGTATTTTCGTTGAAATGGGCTTTTGAATCGTTTATGTGGTCTGGAATTATTCATTGTTTTTTTTAACGTCATTTGAACAATTGTGCAAACATTACGAATGTGAAAAATATTTATTGCAGTAAAATTAGCAAGAAATTTCACAATAAAACGAGGAACTAACTTTGTTAATCAACCATTAATAAAAAAATAGTCTTCTGAAAGCGAACAATTTTATTAAGATTTTGAAAAAAACCAGAAAGTCATAAAATCGTAAAATACCAAGTAAATCATAATGAAAGCGGTACATTTCTTTTGTGCATTAATTATATTTGTTATTGTTGTGGTAAATTCAGCAAATTCAGAACGGCGAGTTGAGAGAAGACAGCTGACCCGAGCAAAAGTTGCTGAAAATAAACTGCAAAAAAGAGCAGTAAGAACCGTTGTTGCTACCGTTTGTAAGGTCAAAAATATAAGTAAAACTTCCGATGCCACCAAAACTTGCAAGAAAGACAAAAGCAAAGCTAATTGGAGAAAATATTTCAACAAATATTTGCCAAAGTTGACCACTTTAATCAAGGATTTTTGCAAGAGTTGCGCCGAGGCGAAAGAATATGTAATTGCCAATGTTTCATAAATTAATTAAATTTGTAA
This sequence comes from Dioctria rufipes, assembly GCA_963924295.1. Taxonomy (NCBI): domain Eukaryota; kingdom Metazoa; phylum Arthropoda; class Insecta; order Diptera; family Asilidae; genus Dioctria; species Dioctria rufipes. The sequence continues at coordinate 17,482,602 of OZ002745.1, forward strand.
ATTAAAAAACAATAAAAGAAAATTACTCGTATATATGTATGGGTGTGGGTACTCAAAATTGTTTCAGTAATATGTAATAAATAATTTTCAAAATGTTTGAGTATAAGACTATACAGAGATATAAGATCAATTTAACAAGAATGCGCTATGGAAAAAGATAAGTAAATAAGATTTGTTCCATATATTCTGTCACTACGTTTCATCAATTTGTTCCTGCTCTCCAAGTATCTTTTCGTATATTTTTGTATAATTGATTTAGGAATTCTACAGATCACATTCGTACATGTGTAAATATTTGGAAAATTTTCCTAAAAACACGAACCCGAACTGAACTTATGTATATCTAATACACGAACTACACGTGTGTTTACATACTTTTTATACATGTGTGTTTGTTCATAAGAACTTGCGAAATTTGAGAACCAATCGAGATTAAGTAGAATTGTTGCTTTTTTATAGAGGTATGAACTTGCTGGAGGTACCATATTTGGATCACTGACTCAATGGCTTTTTCTGATATCGTCACAGTGTAGAGCGTATCCAATAAATGTTGTCCTCTCACCACGAACACCCTCTCCTCCACATATCCCTTTCAATTCTTTACCGCGCTGATAATCCACTCCACCTCATCCAACACCTATCCTGGGAATTTTCGCCCGCATCTTAGCCGGTTGTACTTCTAAGAAAGAAAACACTTGTACACAAACTTAAGTTAAAATCACGTGTACATGAACTATTGCAAAAAGCGAACTATAAACATAACTTGAAATCTTCGTCTCTGGAAACCTGAGCTATTCTAATATACTGCTACCTACCGATAGGAAATACTGGTGTCCTACTTTTCGAACAATTTTTGCTTAAATCAACTCCAACTATTATCATGTGGAATAGTTCAATATCTTTTTAAATCTGAGACATTCGGTATATATGCTATAATCAACTGGAACTTTCTATAAATATGTGTAAGCCAAAATGGATACCTGTATATATTACACCTCAAGACTTTTAAGACTAAAGAAGTTCATCAATTTAATAAATATCAATATCATAGCTTACCATTCGAATCTGACGACATCGTTTTAATATCCCACATTCCATCTATTCCAACTTCTCCAGTATTCCTTAACTGTAATAAAAGTTGCATGAAATCTTTACGAGAATAATTGTGCTTTTCTCGAAACTCGATTGTCCTCTTTACAATGCCAATCGTAAAATCTTCAATATCACTACTTTGTCGAAGAAATGGAATCAATTCCACAAGTCTGTAATGTAAAAAAGAATTTTTTTTGCATCATTTCAAATTGTTATTAATAAAGCTAAATACAAATATACTTTGGACAAAGAAAAGTCGCCATACCGCTTAGGTTTGCTTTGAATCCGCTATTTTGAAAATTCTTCGCAGCAACTCTGAATTCATTGTTTGGTTCTGAAAAGCTGTTTACATCCATTCCAAATATAACTGAACCAATAATATCTAAAGCATATCTAATAAAATGTAAACAAATTTTATTCTATATATAGTATATATAATATGTAAGCAGTAATAGCAGTAAAATTGTTTTTTAATTAATTACTTTGAAAGTAAATCCTTCATTTCAATTTCTATTCCTCCTTCATCTGGAACGGTAGACTCAAGATGATTTTGCATTGCCTTTCCTGTTTGTTCAATCATTCCAAACATACTTTTCAATTTTCCTGATGTAAAAGTTGGTGTTAGATTAGCGCGTAAAGTTTTCCACTTTTTTCCTTGTAACGCAAATAGAGTTTCTGATATGGGATCTTTATCACTAACATATATGCCACGATCATGAAAACTATTGAAATTCTTTGTTAGAATATCTTTTACCAGTTCGGCATCTCGAATCAATAATGCCGGTCTGAAGAATAGATAAATTCCAATGTATGGCAGAATTGTACTCTGATATAAATCATGAATTGTTATGCCAAAAGATTTTTCCTTGTAAACAGCTGCCTTTAAATTTCCAAATGGAATTGTTGGTGTAACATTTGGAAATTTCTTTCGTTCCCAATATGAGTAGACATGTTTTAAAAATAACCAAATAGTTGATAAGAAAAGTACAATTAATAACCAAATCATGTTCACAAATTTGCACGAAAGCTTAGTTTTGGCTCATTTAACTACTGAATGAATGAATTTATTTCAAGTTTTAACAATGAGAATAGTTTAACACTTTAATTATGTTTATATTATACACTACCGATCATATAAATGTACACTCTTTGTTCACAGATTTTACAAATCTAGGATGAGCTAACTTACTGCACACGTACTAAAAGTTTTAGCTTGAAATTTTTACCCACTCCAATAATTTTTGTAATCACAATAAGCAGCGCAATAAGTACATATAAACTCTCGAGCTTTTTTAGTTGCACTGATAGGTGACGAATAAGCGAATAAGTATAATTATCAAGGCAACCTTATCTGAGAGCAAAAGTGTAAAAATGAATTAATCTCTCTGCATACGTACTACACAATATTATTCAGTATAATCAATAGACAAAATTTTGCTTTAATTATTGTATGTATAATGAAAAATATGAGCACAATTAACTTATTCCTGCTTATAATATTTAGTGACAATAGATAATTAAGACATTCTTAGACCAAAATGGTGACAGAAAAAATTACTTATAAAATTTTAAAATCCAAAAAAAAATTATACAAAAGTAATGATTTGATAGGGTAATAGAAAATACCCAGTGTTTCATTTCCTTTCCTCTCAATTAAGGTAAAATTTACCAACAGAATCAATTATATATTCAATATAATAAACTGAATCTACTGTTAGATGGAATGTTTTTCTATTAAAATTAGCTACAGGAATCAGCTGATTAAAAATCTGAAATTTCTCGCATATGTATCATAGAAAAGTTATTTAAGGTTTGAGAAATACATAATTCCCTTTTGTCACTTGTTTCTCCTGGAAATCTTGACGTAGAGGTATAAGATATATATAAGATATAAGTCTATCAGAGAGCTGTATCTCATGAACCGTAATAGGTAGATAGTTGAAATTTTCACAGAGTGTGTATTTCTATTGCTGCTATGGGTCATTCCACAGAAAATCGACAAATAATGTATACATTTGTGCATTGACCAACTCCGATTTTGATAAAATTTGATAAGTCTTATTGTTAGTAGTACTTTGCTGAAATATTTTTCGTTTTTGTCCATTTTTGACGGCGATATGGTATTTTGAAATTTGGAAAAAGTGGCAAATTTTGCTTGGAAGCTGTAAATTCAAAACTTTATATCTTAGGATGTATGCATCGTAAGCTCATGAAACAAACTCCATTTGTTTAAGGAGGCTTTAAGGCTCCTGAAAAAAATTAGTTGAGGTCCTTTTTCTGAAAATGTGTTTTCAAGGATAATGGATATGTTCGTTATCCTTGAATATCTCAAAATGCGCACTCTCGATTTCTTTTATTTTTTTTTAATTTAATCCTTAATGGCTCTTGAGGAAACTGTAGAAAGGAGAAAATGGAACTCCTTGAAGTTTGGATGGACCAACCCACCTGTAAAATTTTATCAAAATCGGAGATGGTCCATTCACAACATTTGTCGATTTTCTGTGGAATGACCCTATAACAACAGATAATAATAAAAAAAAAACAATGAATTAAAAATTAAAGAAATTTATTTTTTCGGCGTTTTTTGCTCGAATTTAATTGGCAATAAATACAAATGTCTAACTAACAAAATATACCTACTTCAGACTATATTATTCAATATACAATGGTGCGGAGCCCTTCGTGTGTCAGTCCGACTGTATTAGTGGTATGTCAAAAAATAATGTTAAAGCTATTATCACCATGCTTTTAGAGTTTCAATCTCAACTACCAATAAATCAATAGATACTAGCCTTTTTTTTAAAGGAAATGTTGAATTTCTAGATACTTAAACCTTTCGGTAATTTTTATTGAGTTGAAGGATATTCTTCAATAACTTCACAAGTTTTTATACCAAAATATTTTACAGAATTGCTGGAAAATTTCTCTCACAGTTGCTTAGCTTACTTCAAACAAGTTTACAATTATTCTGTAATGTGCGAAGAAGTCCAGAAAATAGAGGGCGATCGAAATGGCATGTCTTCACGTTTGAGATACTCCAATATCTGCTTAATCACACAAAAGTATTCTTTAAATTCACCGACTTGACCATATAGTGTCACTCGCACAACTTTTTCTGGGTTTTAATAAAATGTCGCCACTAAAGTTATTTGTCCAGCTGATTTCTGATAACTTTGAACTCTTTGCGCAGATGGAAATTTTCTTCTAATTGTTTTTGACAGGCACTATTTTTATGAATTGTGTATAATAACATTTTTGACATTCAAATCATTTAAAAAATATCATATTTTAAGCATCATATAACAGTATTAACATCTGCATTGAATTTATTTATTCTTAGTTTTATTTTTAAATCAAAAATTAATGTAATACGTAGAACCTTTGTGCGGGGAGAGTGCAAAATGTAATCTTGTCATCGTACCAATACATGCCCATGATCCTTTACCAAAATTCGTAAATGCATTATCATCATATAAATTCCTTGTAATCCTACATTACATATGTAAACTCGTTCTGGATCGAATTTCAATAGATTTGGATAGTAATTGAATTCCGATGTACATACCTATGTAGTTAGTTTCATAATTGAAATAATATAATTGCTGTTCCCTTTTCGATGACAAAATCACTTTCTGGAAATCGGATAGCTTTCTGTGCACTCTCGATTTAGTATTTGGTGATATAGTCCTGGTAGTACCTACTTCTACACCTTCTCTGTATGGCTTGCTGAGGACAATGGATATATGTATATGCATACATATATTGTAGAAAGATGAAGAAAAGATAGGATGCTTTTAATTGAAAAATAATTGGTCAAAAGCATACAATTATAATTACCTAGATCCAACTTCATGTAATATAATATACATTGATAGGTTAAGTCACCATGCCGTGTTTCCGTATAGGACTTTTGACTTCTGTGTCAGTTCATGTTAATAAAATACATACTGCTAATGAAGATCTGTCCTGTGATTTATTGTGATATGAAGTTAACTGTAAAAATGAAATAATTCTGTTAATTTTGGGTAGACAAAGCTGTTTATTAGTTATGTACATGACAAGAAATTCTAGAAAATCTTGCTGTTGTTAAAGCAAAATACATCATCGCATTAAATAAAAATAACTTTACAGTTATGGCGTTGTTATGGTAGTTGCGTTTACCCTGTTTCTGTGTTCAAAACTTTAAAATTCATAACTTTGAACAGGATCTTGAGATCCCTTCTTTCTTTAGAACACCTACTACTGTTTCGGGATATTTTCCGAATAATTGAAGGACTCAACTTTCCTCATTTTATTTACTGCATCCTGTAAGTACGTAATTGATTGTTGATATACTACTAGAACTAGGTTATAGTGCAAAATTTATTTGTATTATAGGATGCGATAGATATGTAATACGTATACATTTATATTGGGTCGTGCAAAAGTAATCACCCTATTTGGTTCACCTACAACTTCTTTTCTAAATTAGAAAACTAGAATTAGTTTTTTATATATGTATATTAGTGCCATGAAATTTCGTTGCATTAGGATTTGAAGATGATGTCTCTTAAATGGTGACCTCCAGGCTTGATGCACATTTCAGCCCTATTTATGACATTTTCCATAACTTGCTGTAACACTTCCTGCGATATGTTCCTTATTTCTTGATGAATGTTTTCTTTTAGAGCTGCGAGAGTCTGTGGCTTGTTCACATACACCAGTGATTTCAAATAACCTCAAAGAAAGAAATCTGGACGAGTCAGAACGGGTGATCTTGCAGGCCATGGTAAATCGTCAAAACGAGCGATAACACGGCCTGGAAAAGCGTCCTTCACTAAGTCCATAGTTTCGCGATCTGTGTCTGCCATTGCACCGTCTTGTTGGAACCAGATGTGCTCCAGCCCAAATTCATCCAAACTGGGTGTAAAGAACTCACGTAACATGGTTCTGTAGCACTCTCCAGTGACAGTTATCGCATTGCCTGCCGCGTCTTCGAAAAAATAGGGTCCGATTACTCTTTCAGTAGGTACAGACACCACAGCATAAAATAATTTTTAGTGAGTGTAAACGTGTTTCTTGAATAATCCGCAGATTTTCATCGCCCCAGAAGCGAATATTCTACTTATTGAAGTGCCCCGAGAGATGGAAATGCGCTACGTCACTCATAACTAATTTTGAAAAAAAAAAAAAAAAAAATGTTCTCTTCCAGGTTGAGGTTTATGACGCTCTGGCTGTACTCTAGACGAGCTCGGTGGTCAGTAGGGGGCAGCTGATGAGTCAACTGAGTTTTATACGGAAACATCTGTAAGTCTTTGACCAAAATACGCTGTAGAGTCCGCCTGGAAATGCGTAATTTCGTGCCACGTCGCCTCGTTCATGTTTCTGGAACATTGATATTTTCGGCTGAACGGCCTGTTCTTCGTCTTTGGTCTATCCAATGTTGCGCCAGTTGCTTCGAGGCGTGTGGCAAAGCATAGCATTGTGCGAACAACCTGTGCCGGACGGCAGGGAAATCGTCGACGAAATGCACGTTGTGTTTTTAACACTGATGAATTATTCCGTAAAAACATTGACACGTTCTTGGGGAGCATAATGGTCCATGCTTATTTTGAATAATTTTACATTTGTTTACTACAGAATTTTAAATACCAGAATGTCAGGAGATGTCATATAAAGAAAATATAAGTAATTTGTATAGTGCCAGTACTTTTGCGCCACCCATTATATGCATGTCCTGAAAGCCGTGTAAGTTTTTAAGATTTATTTATTCTATGAAAATCACATTAAATGACAGATTAAGCAAAAGTAAAGCATAAAAACTATTAATCGCAAAAAAATATTAATTCCTCTTTCTGTATATTGGAACGAACAAAACAAAATTATCGCCGCATACTGAGGCAAAATACAAATTGTTTTCATTTCATAGATCGATATTAATTTTCATTTCGATACCCCTGGTGCCATCTGTTGATCCGCATTATGGCGCACACCATTTTTCTATATGTTTTGCCAAGAGAAAACAAATATTTCATAGAACACACACAACCAAGAAAAGTGCAAAATTATGCTCTCTCAGAGCTAATCCAAAATGAATGCATTTTAAAGAAGAGACAATATCCGTTCCGATAATGGCAAATACTGGATTCCACTAGGCAACAGAAAGAGATAGGATTTCTTCATAAAGTTAATTCAATAAAGATAATACTATTGCTAGCAATGTACTTGTATATATGAGTTCACGAATAAAGAACGAAAATAATATACCTATCAAAGAAAGAAAGTAATTCATACATGTTACGTACCTTTTGCGGACTGGCAGGAGTGGTATCCAAAACACTGTTATCTTCGTTTAACTTTTCTTTACTTTATTTCTTAATTTTCTTGTGGTGCACTCCCACTTATAAATATTGTAGTTACAAGCTTTCTTTCTCTTATTTTTTTTCTTTGAGCTTCAAAAATCTTTTCTCTCTGTTAAAGCTTACTTTCTATGCTTTTTTTTAATTTTTCTCTTTCAACCACCGCGATAACACCTCTTCTATTTTTTCAACCATTTGTTGTTTAATCTTTTCCTATTACCTAGCTCGCCGAACCGACTGTTGTCAATTTTTATAACAAACTCCACTCTTGATTATTTCAATATTGATCAAGAGCCGCTTTTCAGGGTAGAAAATGCTTAATTGCATTTTCTTACCCTGAGAAAATTTTTCATTGTTTAATCAAGTCCAAAATATTTTTCAATAGACGGTGGCTTGAAAAAATGTAATTTAATGTTTTTATAAACATCAGCCACCGTCCCGTCGCTTAAAATTGCTGCGCGGATATACATCCCATGTATTATATATATACATATTATATTTCTCGCGACAAATTGTACTGAAGGTACGATTTGCCTTTTGCTTTATTTTGTAAATTAATTATTTCTTGCAGAATGCAAGATTTGTCATAACAGCATTTGGTACAAAAATAAATGGAATGTGAAGAAAATTGCTGATGTAGTTTTCTTCACTGACTTAATAGATAAACTCATCATGTTTTACGTGTTTAGCTTATTGAAAATTTATTTATTATTTATTCTTTGAAGAGGTATAATTCTCAGGAGAAGTTGTTGTTACATAGTCCTAATTTGGCGCATCGGATCTTGGTCGGTTTTCGGTTGGGTTTACAGAAATTCTTATTAATATATGTAATCTATGAATATATAATAATTTCTAATTTTATTATTATTATTTAATTGTTTGGTAATTGTAACCTGGTAAAACTTTTCGTGGGTCTTGAATTAACTCGTTTTTGTTTTTTGTATTACACTTTTTTGTATTTTATTTTAATTCTAGGGCATTTATCTTTACTTTTATTATTACTCTATCTATTTTTATTTATTTATACTATTATCTTTATTTTATTTGCATTTAATTCTAATATAAAGTATATTTATACATTTTGTTTAGTAGCTTATTATTATTATTATAATAATTTTTTCTAGGTTTTTATATCATTTAGTTTATTGGTTTCCTCTACTGTTTAAGTAGGTACACATGTTTATAAATAATTTATTTTTTTATTTTCGTTTATATCTAATTTTAGTGCAGTTTGGTTTTACTACTGTGCTTATATTTAATTATGAGATATTTCTAGGCCTGGGTGCCTGTTAAGCCTACTGTTTAACGTTCTTTAATACTATTATTTTATCAATCCTTTGTTGATATATAATTCTAAATATAAGATATTTTAGGCCTTAATGTCCATAATTAATGTTGTGCTACATGTTTTACGAGGTACCATTTATCTATGATGACAGTGTCAGTGTTGACCTTTAAACTATCTGGACCGATTTAGTTGTAAGGAGTGATCGAGCTCGCTTTAAATTGGGCTGGGGGTCCGAAGTTCCTTCTTCGAAAGGAATTCCCTCTGTTGAAATCTCGGGGTTACCTTGTGTTTGACAACAGGGTGGAGATATTTGACTGCCACAATAATCATTATGGCCAGAACAAATAGGCCCGACAATGATATCGAAGTTATTGACAGGAGGTGGGAGTGTTTACTCGCTACCTTTTCCAGGTATTTGGTAATTTTATATTGGATTTCTTGCAAATAATGGGTGCCCTTATAAATGGATTTATGCATGTCGTCTCCTGTTAAATTTTCGGTTTATATCACACTTTGATTTTGAGATTTAGGGAAAATTTCGGTCAGATTCAGGTTGAATAGGGAACGGTTTAATTCTGGAAATTGTTTCGTCTGCACAATTTTCAATGGATATTTACTTTGACCTTCATATTTGAGGGCCTTTTCGGCAATTTGGATCTTACATGGCTGTATCATCTCTAGTATCCCCTGTCCTTCCGATTTTGAGATCACAAGGTGATCTGGGCACGTGATATGTAATACCGTGGAGGTGATAAACGAAAATAGCCACGCATTTGGCTTGTTTAATTTAATCAGCATGTCCTTTTGGGGAGCTTGCACTCTAAACCTGCAATTGGGCATTTCATTCAAAGGGTTATGCAATAATTTGATGGCACATTCTTTTGATGTTGCTGCCTTGATTATAGCGTATTTAGTCGGCCCGTATATGTGTTTTCTTCCATACTTTGAGTAATCTGTTTAATTTTTTTCATATTCTCGCTCTTTAGTAGGAGAAACTCTTGTGTTTGGGCGTTATTTGCAACGTATTGATATCCAGAGTCAGGAATCAATGAATAATTTGACGATTTTGGTATAGAAAAGCAATGAATTTATTGGAGACTCATTTTTAGTAAATTAAAAATTAGGAGAGTTATTCTCACCACCAATTTACTTTGCATGATGCGTGATTGAACTTCTGCTATTTGGTACAAGTCAGACTGACACTTTTGCCCATTTGGACAATTGGAGGTTGTTTTGCGATATATTTCCAGCAGATTTTTTGGGGACACGAGGAGTGGGTGGATATGATGGCTTTTAGCGGCTATTATGATCTCAAAAAGAACAACCCGGTATTCGACTTCTATTATTTGGAGAATATTCAGATCATTAATCTGGTGGGCTATTTTTGTTGTCTGTCCATTAACATAGCCAGCGGTTTTTGAATCATTTCCAAGATGGTATTGACAACACTAATCTGTTGTTTCTCTAGCTCAGCTAGAGGTTCTGCATTCGATTCAAGTTCATCTAACCTGCTGTAGATCTCCTTCTCATTATTACTATCCATAGTGCCAAACAAATAGTGTATGACATCGCCTATTCCATCGAATAATGATCTGGCTTTACGTCTTCCTGGGACTAATTCTTGGCTCTTGTGCGCTTTTGTACACTGTCTATTATAGCGTGTATGTGTAGTTGCTGCACGTTACACGGGTCTTCTTTGTCCGTAATATTTATGCAGAGTTTATGCACTAAGTGCTTTGCATGTTCTGCTAGTCTGATTTGTGTATCCAGATCATCCAGATCTATCTCCGTGAGGACATTCCAGGTGTTATAGTGTATCATAAGGCCGTACTGTCTTATAGTAGTACCCCTTTGAGCGCTGTTTGCTGGCCAATAAGTTCATTCGTGCTGTGGCATATGATTTTTGGAGCTTATACTTTAACATGTGGTAATAGCTCTCTTGGTTGTAAACGGGCTCGGGATCCCGTTTTAAATTTGATGGAACATCCGCTGTGAAGCCGTACAGGCAGTCCATTGGGGTAAGTTTAGTACCCTCGTGCACACTATTGTTATACACTAATGCAGCGGTTCGTAGCTATTGGACTGTGGGTGGTATACTGAAGTTTTTAACTTCTTTACCTTTAGAAGCTTACATATCCTTTTGAATAAGTCACTCAGGAAATTTGTTCCCTGATCGGTGAGTATTCTTTTGGGTATGCGATAGCGCATAAGGATTTCATCAAAGAAAACTTGCGCTACTGTGACTGCTTCTGCATTAGGTATTGCGTACCAATCGACAAATTTTGTTAAATTATCTTGAAAGGTCAAGATGTATTTGTTACCTGATGTGGTCTCTTCTAATTGACCTACAATATCGAGGTAAACTTTGTCGAAGGGCTGTTCTGCGATGCCCGTGATAACCATCGGCATTTTATATTGAGGAGATGCTTTCATCGTCTGGAACTTTGGGCATTTTTTAATATATTTTTTAATATCGCTAAGGATGTGTCTCCAGCAATACTTGCGTCTTATACCATTGTAAGTTTTTATGATACCTTGATGGCCATCGAATGGAGAATCGTGATAATGTTTTAAGATTGTGGAGATCTCGGTAAGGCTCGTAATAACTTCGGTTGTCTTACCTGTACTTACTTTTTGATCAAGTCTCTTGTTCGCCCAGACAGCTTATTTCACATTCCTTGGGCTCCTTTGGAGCTTGGCAGCCAGCTTTTCTCGTTTGAGAAGCCTTGAAGATACTGCAGGTGGGTAGTTCAGCCTGTTCAGACTCTACCTCTTCTGCAAGTGTTCTTACTTCGACTGCTTTTTCAGAATGTAGCTTGTCCGTTTAAAACTCTAATGGCAAAGCAAATTCATCAGGATTAGTTTCCATGCGAGGAAACCTTAGTGCCTTATTGGGACCCTGAACGTTACAGTTGGTCGCTAGGAAATCATTTCCTAGAAGTCCATCATCGGAAAGGCCAGGCAAGTTCTTTACGACTTGAAACTTGCAGGGAATTTTGTTTTCAAAAACGAAGTTTCCCTGGCAATTTCCCAGTATCTTTCCGGTACGAAATGGGGTCTGAAGTGTACATGATTCATTGTGGTTAATTGCTTTAACATCTTTTAATGATCTTTTCTTTAATATACTAACCTCAGCGCCTGTGTCTACTACTAGTTTAGTTTGGCCGTTCAGGCCTATGTCTAAAGGAAGCTTTTCTGTAGCGACAGTGGAATCGGGCTGCTGAGGGGACCCTATTTTATTAGATGGGATATTTATAGTCGAGCCGGGCAGTTTTGTGTCGACTGTACGTCGTTTCCCTGACTCCGAGCTTCCCATTTTCGCTTTTTTTGGCAGTTATTCACTGCATGACTAGTACGGCCACAGAATTCGTACTTATTACGCACGCAATGTACTCTGGGGGCTAGGCCCTTGTGGGTCTCTAGGACGTTGATTTGGCGGTAATTGTTATGTGATCTTTGGATGCTATTGTTATTTCTTCTGCAGTCATGTACGTCATGATTATACATTTTGCTGTTCACACAGTACGGCATTTTTATTCGTTTGAGGCAATCAGCGTATGTATGGCCTCTTAAATTACAAAAACTACATTTGATTTTATTCAAAAATTGTTTTTATTATTTACATTATAATTTCTATTTGGTGAACTTGGTTCCTGTTTAATATTTGCTGATGTGTTTGCCTGTGTGAACTGTGCTGGCTGTATGTGACTGTTTGTATTTGTAGGGTTGCTGTGGGGAACCTGAGCGAATGGCGTTATGCCTGGATTAAATATTCTGTGATTTGCCGGTGAATTAATTTGACTAAATTGTGCGTGTTTGTGTTTTGAATCACACTTTGCTGAAATTGCCCTGGAGGTTTCAGGAATAGGGCACTTTGCTGGAGACGCTCCATGTCGAGTGCCTTCTGTATAAGGTCATTGACAGTGCCGTCTGCCATAGTCAACATGTACTGACACATATAGGGGTTATTTACGCCTGTTTTCAGTGCGTTTTTAGTAAAGTCCTCGAGCTACGTTTTAACAGCTGCTGCTACTGTGGCTCCATATTTGGACTCTGCTGCTTCGTTACATAGTGCTAGCATCTGTTTTATTCGAGCCGTGAAGGCCATAAGATTTTCTAGGGGATACTGCCTAGTTGTGATTAGTTTATTTACCAGCTCCTGATAGGTCTCTCTAGGCAGGTATGTACTATTGAGCCTTTCTTCCACTTGTTTAAAAGTAGTTCGCATATTTCAGGCAAAAACCTGATAAGCTTCGCCTCGAAGTCTGGTTTAGGAAGATTTGCAGGACAGCTGCTAGCTCATCCACCGAAATGCACTGTATTACCTGCCTGCAGCATCCTAGAAATGTTTGGAACTCAAGGCTCAATTTTGGGTGCTGTTCTGTCGAGAATAGGGGAACGAGCTGGGCAGTTAGCTATGCGATTTTAGCGTAATCTGCCATGATTAAATTGGAGATTTTTGAACTTGAGCCTATTGGGGAGCTAGTATCGTCGATGCTGGTTTCCAGAAGGGAATCGCCCAGCCAATTTAGAAGGATTTTACTCGCGGTGGAATTACTGACACTGTCTTCGATGGCACTTTCGCTTAAATTAGCACTATTATTTTGAATAATTTCTACCCCGAGAGAGTGCGAAAATTCTCCAAACTCTTGAACTTCTCTGTATTTATTTTGAATTTGGCGATTGTTTGAAGTTTTTTTTTTTGGGACTTTTCTTTTAGTTTTTCTACCGAATCGCCTTTTTGGCCTTTTTAAATTCCCTTGGGTAAAAGCTGAAGGGGGCGCGTTGCCTATTTGGAGTCCCTTTCAGCTAGCTCTGGATCGCAGATAGCGGATAGTTTCAAAGCTTCCTTCCTTCAGGTTAAAATTTTGGATGTGGACGTCTTTTCTTGGGCTGGGATGAAGCTCGCTAGTTTCCCACGTAGGTAATTAAGTGCTTTGATGAGGGGATGGCTGCGTGTTTTCTAACAGAGGCAGTTAAAGCTGTCCGACCCCGAGCGTTGTTAGTCGACAAGATCGAAATACTCCTGAAGCCAGACTAAAGTTCAGGCGAAGGGTAGGGTGCCTTGCCCAGTATTCGATCCCGTCTACAACTCCTTTTTGTTCGTTGGTGGATAGAGCCTTTTCAAGGGCCTATACTTTTGTTGTTTTGAAAAGTCGGATTGCTCTATCCTACCGGCTGCCCCAAATTGTTACGTACCTTTTGCGGCTAGCAGGAGTGGTATCCAAAACACTGTTATCTTATTTTCACTTTTCTTAAATTTATTTCTTAATTTTCTTTTGGTGCACTCCCACTTATAAATATTCTAGTTATAATCTTTCTTTCTCTTAATTTTTTTTCTTTGAACTTCAAAAAACTTTTCTTTCTGTTAAGGCTTACTTTCTATGCACTTTTTTAATTTTTCTTTTTCAACCACCGCGATAACACCTCTTCTATTTTTTCAACTATTTGTTGTTTAATTTTTTCCTATTACCTAGCCCGCCGAACCTACCGTTGTCAATTTTTAAAACCAACTCTACTCTTGATTACTTCAATAGTGATCAAGAGCCGTTTTTCAGGGTAGAAAATGCTTAATTGCATTTTCTTGCCCCGAGAAAATTTTTCATTTATTCTGCACTTGATTAAACAAGTCCAGAATATGTTTCGATGGACGTTGGCTTCAAAAAATGTAATTTGATGTTTTTATAAACATCAGCCACCGTCCCGTCGCTTGAAATTGCGGCGCGCGTATACATCTAATGTATTTTCGCGGCGCGCATTTCTTATCGCGAAAGCTTTTGTCATGATATGTATGTACGTCTGTACATACATATTATATTTCTCGCGACAAATTGTACTGAAGGTACATATTCTGTGATTTGTTTGTTTGCGACAAATTGTACTGAAGGTACGATTTGCCTTTTGCTTTATTTTGTAAATTAATTATTTCTACTGACAATTTTTGCAGAATGCAAGATTTGTCATAAGAGCATTTGGTACAGAAATAAATGGAATGTGAAGAAAATTGCTGATGCAGTTTTCTTCACTGACTTAATAGATAAGCTAATCATGTTTTACGTGATTAGCTTATTGAAAATTTATAATTTTAAATATTTATTTTATTAACTTTTTTTCAGGTATGTTTTTTGATATATAACACACACAAGCAAAACTTGAAGAATTTCTTGATGCTAAAGCTGAGTGCCAGTGCCCAGTAATTTCCAGTTTTGTGTATGAAGAGCAAGAATTTTGCTAGAACTCAGAGGAAAATTCAAATATATGTATTTATTTAAAAAAAAAGTAACAAGTCTGTCTATAATTTTGGCTATGTGTTTTTCTTATTTTTATGGGTGAATACTGGTTCTCGCCAAATGGTAGAAAGAGATGGTTTCCTTTATGCAATGAATTTAATAAAATTAATGCCAATAGCAGATCTTATAGATTATTAGCAGTAAACATGTCAGCCCTTCGAATAAATAATGCTTTCCAACAAAGACATTTAGAAATGAGAGGGAGTTTTTGAATTTGTTTTTACTTAAATGTATAGCGAATTCGATAGCACTATCATAGCCGTATTTTATTTACACACATATTTTGTTTGTTCATAGTATAAAGCTGGTCTTGATACTCAGTCAAAACATGATTTTTGAAACGTTTTGGAACGTGTTATTTAAGTTTCAATGCATTTAATTTATTTCGAAACTCAGTTTGGAATTGCAAAAATTTGCGATTTTATAGCTCAGCAGTTGTGGCCGGGGTAAAGTCTTGAATCTTCAACAAAGATTAATTTTAGCTCAGTAAATGCAGCGACAACCATAGGTAACACTTGGTATGAGATTAACGTCCCAAAAATACATGGTAGCTTTGTATTATGTGTTTCAACAAAAACTTTCTGTGTAGCTTCTTATTATTTTGCCTGTGGTATAGATCCCTCGTTTCTAAAGTACCATTGATACACGTCTAAAATTTGTTATACATACGACACGACTTGGTAAACAGAATTCATCTATGACGAGGGTCCTGTACACGGGTATCAGATTTTTTTCAGTCGAAATTCATCCTATTATGCGTTGAAGAATTTTATAGTGATAATTGCTGATGACTATAGATACGTACAACTACTATTTTAATCGGACTAAATGCCCTAGAAATTATTACAAAAAAAAAAAAAAAAAAAAAAAAAAAAACAATTCACTTTAACTGACCATAGTCAGCAGTTAAAATACATACCTATATGGATTAAAAATTTCTTTAATCTCCTTGTAACAACCGGGAAGAACTTCATTAGATGTGTAATTTATTTACCAATTTTCTACAAAACTACTTGCCAGAATTTGAGCTTAAAAATATTACTGTACCAACATTGTTAATTTTCAAATGAAAACAGGTTCATAAAACTTCTTACGATTTAAAAATCCTTGTCTAAATTCTTTAAACTATTATATTAATTACCGAATATTGTATAACAGGACAAGGTACTATTAAGAAGAATCCTCTATTATAATTTATTCACCTCAATTTAATGCTTAAAGTCCATGAAGCACTTGAAAAAAAGTTCATCATCCTTTTAAAGAGTTTCATCCGAGTAATTTTGAATTGATTTTCCAGTTCCTTCGATAGTCACGAACATGTTTTACAATTTTCCCGACGAGAAAGTTGGTGTCAGTTTTGTTGGCAAACTTTTCCATTTGTTTCCCGTTAAGTTGTTGAAAATAAATTTCCTTGTATCGGATTGTCCTCATTTCGAGGTAAATTTCACGGTCGTGAGAATTTGTTCTTTGCTAATTTCCCATCTCTGATGAGCAGTGTCGGGGGCTTCAAGAATAGATAAATGCCAACAAATGGTTTCACCGTCGTACATACTTTGATACAGATCGTAAATTGTTATCCCAAAGGATTTTTCCCTTTTAGCAACTGCTCTTAAATTACCAAAAGTAGGCATCGTTGGTTTAACACTAAGAATTTCCTTTTTGGTCCCAATAACTGTAAATATATTTAAGTAGCATCCTACAAGGTTGTTGTTACTAAAATAAGGAAAAGTAGCCATATTTTCTTGGGTCTGCTTTTGTTTGTATCAGAGGTACATACCTATTTAGATACAAAGATGGGTTTTGAAAACTGAATCACGAACTTCGGTAATCACTTCCCGGAGAACTTTCGAAAAGGTATGGTATTATACAGTTACTTTTAGAAGAAGAAAAAAATTGAGGAAAAAAATTATTGCTGCATTGCTTCTGTGAATATTTATTTCGGTTGGGCGGCTTTTTTTTCTCTCTAAAAAGAGGAAAAGAGATCATCATCAAAGTGTCATCCTACAATGGGAGAAAAACAGCTAAATTTTGAAGAGGGTGGTGGTAGTGACGGTGCGTTTTTTCTGTATGTATTTTATAACTAGAGAATGTGGGTGCGAAACCCACGTTTTATCAATTGGATCCAAATGGATGTGATTATGAAGAATTATGGGAGGGTAACTTTGAGTAATTAGCAGTAAATTAAATAAATTGCGTCATAAGAGGAAATGGAGATATTTCAGTTAGTAATACAGGAGATATTGGCTCATACATTCCGTATATTTAGCGTAGATTTGAAATATGGAAACAATTATATTATATAATGGCAGATGAGGTGAATTAAAATGTTCAGAATGCTCAAATGAATTCGAATGAACTCAATTAAGGTTAAAATGAAAAAGTCCAAAATGA